>CM061069.1:48440532-49127806 GCA_030762895.1 Sophora flavescens
GTTTAAATAAGCATGCAAATTTATACCAAGAAACACAATTCAATGCCAATGAACACCACTTTATCTCTTTTGAACTTTTTTTCCTTTGCACTTCCACTCATTTGTACTTTTACATTGCATTACAATCTACTTTTTTTTTTCTTTTTTCTTTTTTATTTTTCTATATTTTCTTTCTTTCTTTTCTTTCTTTTTTTCTTTTTTACTTTTCACCTGCCACTTTGCTACTCCAACCAAATAAGTAACAAAACATTTGGGTAGACCCCCACACTTATTTAAGAACTCATTTCCAAAACAATTCCAAAGATCCTTTACTCCCTAGGGTTAGGGGAATCATGATTTTTCACTTTATGAGCTTGTGATTAGCTACAAAACAAATGATGGGTTAGACAAGCTCAAGGGGGCAAGCAATGGTCTTAATGCAAGGTAGGCTAATTTGGCTAGTAGCTTAAAAACAAAGAAGGCTTAAATCATCTCAATACATGCATGTGAACAAGAGGCTTCAAAGAGTCAAGTCAAGTTCTAGAGTAATTAACAATCATGAGTGTAATCACACAAGAAAGGAAAACCATGGAACAATGCAATCCATCCATGTATAGGGCTCAAAAACTCACAATGGTTAAGCCTACCACAAATGATTCCCAAATTAATTTTCAATGCCCACTTATTACACTAGAAATGCAAGAATTTCTCCATATCAAGTCATGAAACCTCTTAACCAAGAATGATGCAAATCACTCACAACTCATACAGACTTAAGATTTCAATGAAAATCATGCAAAAAGACTCAAACACATTTTTTTAAAAAAAAATTTTTGAGACCCTAAAAACAACAAAGAAAAAAAAACGTAAGATACTAAAACACCAATAAAAAAATACATTTTTTTACGTTTTATTTTAAAAATAGAGAAAAATAACATAAACAACAAAAGAAACAGATGCCAACAAAGTTCAACACACAATTTAAAAACATCATAACATAGTATATCTCCCCCACACTTGAAATCTACATTGTCCCCAATGTAGAATATATTAAAATCAAGAACAAGAACAAATTCATTCACATAGAGGACATGGAAAATAAAATAGAAAGGAGGAGAAAAAGCCTTATAGAATGTAGTGCAGCAAGTCTCATTGTAGCTCAAGCGCTTCTCCAATGGATGCTCTGAGAATTTCTCACCAAATTGCTTGAGTTAGTCTTTATCAACCATGAAAGCCTTAGTGGTTGTCTCTAACATAAGTAGTCTTGCATCATCCACCATGACATGATCACCATCTTTTATGGGGATTCTTTTTATGGGTAGCATGTCCACATGATCCCCATTTTCTACATTTCTTGACTGAACAGGGTCCTCAACCTCATGTGTCTCATCTTCCATATGCACTTTTTGCTCCTTGTACCCTAAAAAGAATGAAATTTCAACACATGCTGCACACAAAATAGCACCGTTAAAGTCAACACATGAAGTACATAAAATAGAATCAGAAAAATCTTGAATATCTGGAAATTCAACACAAAGTTCATCAATAATAGTATTCTCGACATCATTATCAAAATTATGTTCAGAAGAAGTGTTATCAAGAATATCTATTTGTGAATCTGAATGTTGTTCAAGGAGATGTTGTGATTGCAGTGCAGTCAATGTGGAGGCAATGTGACCAATTTTACTGGCCAAATTATGAAGACTTGCTTCTGTCCTCTGTTGGAATTCAAGAGTGTGTTCTGCCATTTGTTGCACCAATTCTTCCAGACTAGGTCGGACAAGTGTGGGGTCGGACTGATATTGCTGCTGACTTATTGTCAATTGATGCACCAAAGAAGCTAACTCATCCAAGCTTCTATGTTCTCCGCCATGTTGGTCAAAATAGGAAAGTTGCACCTCTTCAACTCCAATCATGCCAAAATTACTACTAAACTCATAATCACTAGTAAAGTCGGGATAATATATGCATGATGGCTCAACATCTTTCTCTACATAATGTATGCATGGTGGTTCATAAGATGTGACAAAATCTCTCAAAATGCTATGAGGCATACAATTATCCATTGATGCAGACACACTTGAATTTATATAACCTATTGAAAAATGAGCAAAATCAATTTGAGGATAATATATGCATGATGGTTCATATTCAACATTAGGCATATAATTTTGAATATAATTATCCATGGGAAGTACTAAGATTCACAACCACGACAATCACAATATTCAATGTCATCAATATGATATATATAAATAAGCTGAGCACACTCAAATATAAGCTCCAAACAACAAAATAGAAATAGAAAAAAAAGCAAAAACACAAAACAAACAATTATACACTACCTGATAAGCTAAAAAAAAAACCCACATCAAATAATTTTTAAATATTTTTTTTATTTAAAATTATGTGACTATTTCAAGATGAAAACTAGTCCAAAAAAATATATGAATTCCTAATATGGCTAATAAAAATCAAAGATCCCCGGCAACGGCGCCAAATTTGATCCGAGGCTGTACACGGGTCAAAATAATAGTAATTAAAAATTGTAGTACAAGGAAAAACAACCTTGGTCGTCTCACGAGCATCTTTAAATTTATTAGCCAATCAAGAATGTTAGAGAAATGGGGTTTTCAAAATTTTCAAGGAGAAAACAGTTTGTAATAAACAAATAAATTCAATTAATTATAAACATCAATCCAAGACGTCAAGTTCTTTGGTAGAATTCGTCATTGTTCCAAAAGATATAAATTCGTTTTCCCTCCTCCTCTATTAATTTGAAATCTTCTACATGCTCATGTAGGGTTTAAACAACAAAACTGGAGTCACAATCGCAATCCCTAATAATGTTGATTTATGCACAAATTCAATTAACCTAGGTTACCAATCGGTTCCATAATCTCTATTAGATTTTTGGATTAATCAATCCTCATTCCTAATTCCAATTCAATCATGAAAATTGAATCTACATCTAATCAGACATAGAACAAGCATAATCACACTCACAGCACAAATCATAATTGAAAGAAGAGAAAAAGAGAAGACGCAATTGAAAAACAATTAAAAGTAAGGTACTCGGAATTCAAACCAAATTACTTGATTGTCTAGGATTGATAAAAGGTTTATCCTTCCATAGTCATCACCATTAGATAAACTTTAACAAAAAAACATCCAACAAAGTGCAGAAAACTAAAAAAGGGATAAGAGAGGGGAAGAGAATTCCAAAACTTGCAAAAACAATGATTGTAAAAGTTGTCTAATTTCGTGTTTGACTTGTGTGGCACTAAACTTCTATTTATACTCATTAATCCTAAGCTAACCCTATCCCAAATTAAGGCCCTCCGAACAAGCTTTCCAACAAGGTATCATATGCCTTAATTGGGCTTAAGATGAGTAAGTTATGCCCATTTAAGTGAGGGAACATCATGGACTGCGAACTGAATTTGACAATTCTTGTGAAACCTGGAATTGTAGGTCTCTTCCTTATCTTTCTAGGAACATCAAGATCACCAAAATCCGATATTTGTAGCTCTAGTTATGCTCTGCGTAAGACAATAAGGTCAGGATGAGTGAAAAATCCGAAAATTAACAATGTTTAGCAATTAAGCCCAATAATGCAAAACTCAGCCAAATCACCAATATTAAACACATATAGAAATTAATTAGGCCAAGTATACAACACTAAAAGGTGACTCAAAAATGATTTATCAGGCCTGAATAATGCTTATAAATAAGGGGCAACCCTTACCTTACGAGCTAGCTTTGGGATTGAGTTAGGCGTAAAATCTAAGTTGATATCAGAGCTTATCCTAGATCCGTTGGGCCACCCGCAGATGTCCAGTCCTGCAAACTTCACGCTCCAGATGTCCGGTCCTGGGTGGGTGGGTGGGTGTGTGTGTGGGGGGGGGGGGGGGGGTGCGTGTTAGAGTCCCACATTGGGGTTGAGTTAGGCCCAAACCCAAATTCTAAGACCTTATTTCCAAATCATCCAGGAAGGGGTTCCTACCATGCTGTCTAGCACACTGAATGCCTCCAATACGCGCAAGGAGCTTCTTCTTATGGTAAAGGATATTGCCAAAAGTATGATGGTCCCACTCTTTAAGATTAATCCTCAAGGTCTCCAAGTTCATCTCAACCTGCGTGTTACTTTTCCACGAGCTAGTAACAACATCTCTGAAATATGCAAGATCTAGACTGCCTCAAATCTAAAAGGCTGATTTTGGTTACCAGAATTATTTCCATGCATCAAAATCAAAAGCGGGTGGTGATCCGAATAAACTCTCGGAAGAGTCTTAGCAAACCCCTCATGAAAATGAACCCTCCAATCAAGGTTGCAAAAGACTCTATCAAGTTTCTTAAAAACTCTCTCTAGAACACTTCTTTTCGGACCTCTCCAGGTAAAACGAGTGCCAACAGTGTCCACTTCCAGCAAATTACAATTGTTGATCCAATTAGCAAAGGCATGGCAACGACAATGATCAACCTCTGCACCACCCTTTTTCTCACTAGCAGACGCTATCTCATTGAAATCCCTCACCATAAGCCATCTACCGTTGATATTTCTAGACACCTCCTCCAGGTCCGACCAAGTAACGTGCCTCTCAGTCTCCCTAAGGCTAGCATAGATTATTGTAAGAAACCAAGCATCCCCATTCCCATCATTTACATTTACACGAAGGAAATGTTTGTTCTTGATAAGAGTAGTCACCTGAATATTATTGTCATTCCACATCAACCAAATCCCACCTGAGTAACCATCACCATCTACAATATCCGAATACCTAAAACCAAGGCTACAGATTCTGTTACTAGCACGAACACCACTGCATCTGGGCTCTTGAAGAGCCGCAATATCGGGTTTATAAGTTCTCATCATTTCTTTGAAGGCACGACCAAAATCTTTTCCAACCGCCCTTTACAGTTCCAAGAAAACACAATCATCGTAAAATAGAATGATAGAAGAAAGACGCGAAAACCATGCATATTACATACAATCTGACGTATCCATACAAACATCACTATTCTCCTCAGAAACACCATCCTGGACCACGATATCACTAGTGCCATCGTGTAAACTATTTGGCTCCTCTTGAATTTCCATCTGACTAGGCCCATATGCTTTTTAAATACTTGTGTCAGGGGGTTTGGGAGGCAAACCCCCACCCTCCTGGTGAATGGGCATTTGAATAGGCCCAATATCATGATCCATATCTGACCCAAGTAAATTCCCATCTAGCGACACCTTAGTGGGCTCACCTTTACCATCAGAATATTCCCTTTTATCCATGTCTTTTTTAATGTTCTCAATTAACTTCGCAGCACGTGATCTAAAATCTCCCATAGAGCTTGGCTTATTAAAAAAGCTTTGATTCTCTGCTCCAATCTCCCAATAATCAATATTGATAGCATTTTTGGCACTCTCTCTCCTCATCTGACTACATTTACGGAAATCCTCATTCTTCTCCTTAATATATGCACCTGAAGCAATCTGGTTATCCTCCTCATAAAATCCTCCACTATTCTCGCTTGTATCCGCTCCCGAATTACCCAAGATATCATATCTCGAAACATCCGGCTTATTCATCGGCTTGGCATGATCCACCGTGAGTTTGACTATTCTGGCCTAGAAGGCGAGGTCTCCTTGGTTGCTGCACGATCATCCAAGGACCATATTGATCATTGCCCTGAACCGAAGGCTGTGGTAGATCATTTTTACCCCTTACTTCTTTACCTCATTCTTCTTCCCTGCGCTTCTCCTCATTAGGAACATCAGTTGGAACTTTCTCTGTAGGTTTCGAAGAGCAATGCTCATGGTCATGACCATATTGTCCACAACCAAAGCATATTAGATGCAGTCCCTCGTATTCAACTCTACGGAACACTCATTTGATTCAAAACTTAGAAACAAGGGGCTTCTTTAAGTCGACTCCAACACACAGGCGGACAAATTTTCCTCTTTGTTGATTTGCTGTATTAAGATCAATTTGCAGAGGCTTCCCAATCAAGTTACCAATCTTCAAAATATAATTTTTGTCGTAGTATTCCATAGGTATGCAAGGAAGTCTCACCCACACAGCAATATGTTTTATTGATGCTGCGTAAGGATCAAATTCCGGTTCCCATTGTCTCACCGCAAGATAACGACCAAAGATGATCCAAGGCCCTCCTGACAAGGCAAAATTGTAATCTGATGGAGATTGAAAGCGAACTAGAAAATACTCGTTGCCAATGTCAATCAGATTATTCAGTCCACTCCTAGTCCACATAGCATCAATTCTCTTCTTCAGAACTCCATTACCAATGCTTCTCCCTAACATTTTAACGATTAAGGAGAATCTCCACGGCTTCCTCAGTCTCCGTTCTTCTGCTTTGTTTGCCACTAGGTTATAGATGCCATCCTCTCCCAGCTCTACCATTATCTCCAGTACCTCCTTCTCCTTTGTCCCTCCTTCAAAGCTTCCTCAGCATAACTATCAGGATCATATAAATAGGTCGAGTACTCCATGACTGTAACACCCTACTTTTTATTTTCCGATTTTTATTTTTTCAGTAAAAATATTTTCGCTGTATTAACCGGTATAAATGTATTTATTTATATTTTTATCCGAGTTCATGGAGATTGATTTTTATGAAATAAAAATCATATTCATACTCTATCTTACGGTAGAAGCTTAGGATAAAAATTTGGGTTGAAAATTCAGACGGAAATCGGTCTGCGTTTTCACCGACATTATATTTTTACTGAGTAGAAAACCTAATTTTGACTCGTGAACGAAATGGTTTATATTTAAATCATATTTCCAACGAGTTTGGTTAGTTTGAAAATTTTCAGTCGAAAACGAAATATTACGCTTTTACACAGGCGTAAAACCCTAATCGGGGAACCGACGAAGTCGAGAACGGAGGTGCAGAGACAAAACCGGACACTGGAGGAGCTGAGTCATGGGATGAGTCACCACCATGACTCACCAAGCATTTATGAGCATTAAATGCAAGTAATCATGACATTTAGGTAAAAAGACCAAAATACCCCCAAGCTTTCGCTGATATTAACAAGACGCATCTACGCACTCTTAACCACTCATTTTACGTGGTTGAAAACCTCCCACATCTCTCCAATTTCGTGCATCCACCTCCAATAAATCTTACCTATTTCATTTTGCTTTCGTTTCATTATTTTCCTCTCAAAAATCGAAATCGGGTAAACGACGGAGCTGCGTACGGAATTTCCGGGAACCGCTAATGGATAGGATCGGTGACTCATTAGTGAGTCACTTTGTGTGGCCCAAAATCAGTCTCACCTCCATCAAATGTGAGACACATATTTATTAACCATAGTTAAGCAAAGTAACCCTGGTTAAGTTAATTATTAACTATGGTTAAGCTTATATTAATTAAATAATCACAAAACCCATTAATCTAAAAGTTAAAAACCAAACAAGGCCTAGAATTTTTCCTATAAAAGCCCTCCAAACCATGGCCTCCCTCACTATTTCACTCATCTTCTTCATTTCTTCACAAATCACCAAAACTCCATTTTCTTCTTCAAACATCGGATAAGCATGGGTACCATCTCCAGGTCTTGGTTCCGTATAATGCAACCCACTCCAGAATCGAACCCGACCATACACTGTAATTTTTTTTTGAAAATTTCAGTTTCTCCTTTGACCTTTAGAGTTCCCTTCGTTCCACAGACCCACACCACCAAGTCACCATGTCCCAACCCCAAATCACCAGCTCCCTGCACCCTCAACTCCTCCCTCACAACCACCACCCAGAACCGCACCTCCTCCCTCCCTCGCCGGAGGTCTTCTCCTTCCCCCAACCCGCGTGACCACCATATCTGCTAGCCAGAGCCAAGTCCCCAAGCCCTCCCTTCCCAACCATCTACCTAGCCCCCAAGATCTGATGCGACCCAGATCCGACGCATACACTGGCAGATCCACCGTGTCCGAGTTCCGTGCCCCCATCGCGACCACCGGCGACGCCTCCACCACGAATCGTACTAGCCACAGCGCCTCTCGCCATGCTGCCCGACGCAGATCCAGAGCTCCCCGACTCGAATCGTATCGTCTCCATCGATCGCCGCCACGAGCGCCTCCTCTAGCCATTCAGCTCCGTGCGCCTCTTGCACATGGTGGAGAGGTGTCGTGGAGAAGGACCTCGAGGGAGAAGATGAGATTCATTGATTCACAAAGATGAGATCTCCTCTCTCGACAACTTGCGGTTGGGGTTATATTGGTGGTCCCGGACGGGGGCCTGTGAGCCACACAATGGGGTGCTCCGGTTCCGGACGGTAGTAGTGAGGCCATGTATGGTGGAAGAGAAAGAGTCTCACCGATTTGAAAAGAAGAAGAAAGAAGACTAGATGGGGAAGGAACGTTCTGGAGAGTGTAATTCTCTGTTGTTTTATTTTTTTGTTTTAGACTTTTTTTTAAGACTTAATTGGGCTCAAATTCAAATGGACTTTTTTTTATAAAATAAAATAATAAATAATAAGTAATTCTTGACCCACTGCAAACCGCCCGAAACCGCCCGCCACCCGCCACCCGATCAACCCGTTGTATATATCGGACGGAAATGGATTGGGTTTTTCTCTCATCAAACCCGAACGAACCCGAGAATCTCAACCCGAACCCGCCCGAAATCGACCGATGCTCACCCCTAGCTCCAAGTACTTCCATTGAAGAACTTGTCAAGATCATCATGTTTTCTCCATATTCTTCATACACTTGAGGTAACATGATCATCTCATCCCTTGTTTAAGCTTTTGTTCTTCATATGTCATAGTTTTCCATTTCTAGATCTAGAACTTGTAATAATTCTAGAAAATTGTAGAAAAATCATAAAAATGTGAAACCAATTTCTATGATCTAGTTAGGATCCCTACTTTCTTTATCCAAGATCATGTGATCAAAATCATTTTCCTTCCATATTTTCTAATTGAGGCCGAAACTGAGTATAAAAGTGGTTTTCATGTTTTGTTGTTTTGTTTGAAAGTTAGTACTTGATTTAAGTTCTATAGTACTTGTATAGCTTAAATCCAAGAGGTTAGGTTCAGCAAAAATCCCTAGCCTAATTTTCTTTGTGAGGCCGAAATTCAATTAAATAGGGCTTGGAATATTTTATTCATGTTTTCAAGTCATAGCAATGTATCTAGGCTACCTATGACCTAAGTAATTAGTATCCAAAAGCTTAGGTTGAGAAAAGAACTCTAACCCTCATTTGGATGAGTTGGCCGAACCTAGTACTATATGTCAATATTTAGATTTGTTGATTCATTTGTTTTATTGTTGATTTGGTTGAAGGTGGTTTTGTTAACTCGTGGTGGGATAACGAGGATCGTCGTTTTCGTGTTTCCGGTGCTAACTCAGGTGGGGGAAAGAATCAACCTATCGTCGGAATCGACAAGTAGTAGATTATATGATAATTGTGTAGGGCGACCTAAACCCTACTAGTAGTCGAGTAATCTACAAGACCAAAATCCCATTGGAAACCTTTTCTATAAAACCAATGGTGATTCGGGGATTGTAGGTTTATCGACATTAAGTTGATTTTAAGTATTTGAGGATGTTTGATTTTATGTTATCAAATTTACTGTGATACACTGGTTGAGGTATTCCATCTGCATGTGACGTATTATTGTGGTGTTTGAATATTTATGATATTGAGGATGTTCGAAATCCATCACGGCCATGATGGTTTTCATGGCCAAGCCGTGATGAGTTCTCGTTTTTGTAGAATTCTTGCCTTTGTTGTCCTGGCACCACGTGATGGCTATCACGGCCAAGCCGTGACAGAGTCTGACTTTGTTATTTATTTGGTTTGATTATTATGTGTTGGTTGTGATAAATTGCTTTATATGATATTGAGATATTAGAATATTTTCTGATGTTATGTTATGCATGATTTACCTGGTTGTTAATATTGTGCTTAGCTGATTTTTAAGTAGGGATATGTGGTTCGAGAGATAGTTGTTTGTTTTGGGTGTGAGAATAACGGTGACTTAGAGATGCCTAACCTAGATTATGTATTTTAATGAAGTGTGGTGACCTAGAATATGTGTTGAGTTCTAGTGGAAGGTTAAGACACTAGGATGTTGTTAAAACGGGTTGGTGAGATTCAAGTATAGGTGTTGTGGTCCACAACCGTGTATTGGTAATATAATACACGTAAAAGGACCTCTGTGTATTGGTAATATAATACACCGTGTATTGGTAATATAATACACGTAAAAGGACATCTGTGTATTGGTAATATAATACACAGTGTATTGGTAATATAATACACCGTGTATTGGTAATATAATACACGTAAAAGGACATCTGTGTATTGGTAATATAACACACCGTGTATTGGTAATATAATACACGCAAAACACATCTGTGTATTGGTAATATAATACACCGTGTATTGGTAATATAATACATGTAAAATCAAGAGTTCTCGCGAGACCACTTCCAACTTATAAATAGGTGTGCAGCTATGGTGGCTTTGAGTAGCCCGATATTGAGGGTAAAGGATGATACTTGAGTTTGAGGATGTTTTGTTAGGTGTTGAATGATGTTATGTCTGTGACAGTTATTGTATAATTTAATATTACTCTTTTCCGCATTTTGATGATAGAACCGCTTTCTTATTCCCTATATCTTTCTCGTGTTGTATTTTATTTACGATGTGATCGCATTTAGAAGACCCGATGGAGGAACCAATTGCTGAGGAGTTAGATGGAACTCCTTACGAACCGGGATCTTTGGAGGTCGAGCTGTGATTCATGGTGATTAGAGTATAGACATTATGCCAGTGTGTCTAAGGAGTATTTATATTTCCGCTAAGTATGTCTGTAGTGAAGTTTATGCCTGTGAGGGATCTTACTGAGAGGGTACCCTTAACAGTGCTTTGGTATTGTCATAAATAAACAGGTGTGTATATATATATATATATATATATATATATATATATATATATATATATTAACGTTGGTGCGTTTTAAATTTGAAGAAGTTATATGATAATTAAATAAGTTTTAATTTTTACGTATTTTCAACGATAATCGCGCGATTAAGTAAATAAATATTAAGGTTTTAATGTAATAATACAATGGGGCACAACGGGGTGTCTCAATGACCATATTCTTTGAAACTGCTTCTGCATAGGATCGAGAATGACCTATGTCAGTGATATCATCAGTCAGCTCATCCATCCACTCCTCTTCTCTCGGTAAGGCAGTAGTACCTGAGAATGAACCTTCTTGTTTTATGAACTTTTTCTTACTCCGACGGATAATATCTTCCTCCTCCGGCGATAATTTTTTTTCTTTCTCTCCGCTCATTGTTAGAACGTCTTTATTGCGATATGCAATAAAGACGTTCTGTGTTCTGATAGATTATTAATGTAATTAACGTTTTAAAACATATAATTATGAATATTTTACATGAAATTTGATGCATGTATATTTGTTGGAAGAATTTTAGTTTTATTAGTTGGCCCCCTCTAACATTCAAGTTTGGCTCTGTGCCTCCGTCCCTGGTGGTGGAGGATGTGGGATGCGGATGAAGGGCGGAGATAAAAATATAATTTGAAAAATAAAATAAAATAAATAAAATAAAATAAAATAAAAGTTGAAAAACCTGTTATCACATATTTCACATGAATGTGTTTGGGAAAGCAGGAAAAAAAAGATCATGTTGATAATCAATTTTTGTATAATCGATTATTGTGATAATCAATTATAATTAGAATATGTTTTTGTTTGGGTCTATTTGCTTAAAAGCGATTTTAAGATAATCTATTTCGGTTGGGTGATATGAAAAAATCACTTTTACAAAGTAAATTACGAAAAATGGTACAAAATTATTTGTTTATATTAATAATATTTAATGATTTTTTAACATTAGAACTTGTCATTTTTCAATTTTTTCTGATATAAAAAATTGAATAAAATTTATAACATTTTTTCATGACTATGGAAAACATGTTAAAAAATATTATTTTTAGAATAGTTAAATGAAAACAATATATATTATAATTATATAATATAGAGGATTTTAACATAAAATATATATTATTCAAAACATTTTAATTTTAAAAAATATACATTCATTTACTCTACCGGATGATAGAAAAACAATTTTTTTCAAAAAAAAAACTTTTTTAAAAAATAAGCTTGATATCGAAACATAATAGATTCTTAAGAAAACAACTTTTTATTGGAAAAACAATTAAAAAAATAATAATCTATCTTTCTCAAATAAGCACTATAATATAATTTTAGTGGTTCATTGGTGAGACATCTATTAAGGTACCTCAATGTAGACCATTTAACAAAAAAAATATTACACAATTTTATTTTATTTTATTATTAAGTTATTTTATTTATTTATTTTTATTTGACAATAACTGAAAAAGTGAAGGAAAAATAGCAACACACGGAAGAGAACAAGTCAAGCCCACCATGAAGATAGGAAAATTTCTGATCTGCGACCGTCCAAATTCGCTAACGACATCCAACGGCTCCAAACAGGGTCACAGAACATTCCAGAAAAAAAACCCCGACACAAACCCTAGAAGCACACTACTATATAAGCCACACTCTTCTCTGTTCCTCATCCTCTCCGAACTCAATCTTAACAGCCGTGGTTTGAAGCCTCGTTGATCTCTCTCTTATTTTCACTCGCCGACACAAAGAAACATAACAACATGGCCGGAAAAGGAGAGGGACCCGCTATCGGAATCGATCTCGGCACCACGTACTCATGCGTCGGTGTGTGGCAACATGATCGTGTCGAGATCATCGCCAACGATCAGGGAAATAGAACGACGCCGTCTTACGTTGGATTTACTGACACCGAGCGTCTCATTGGTGATGCAGCTAAGAACCAAGTCGCCATGAACCCAATCAACACCGTCTTCGGTTAGATCTATTATGCAACCTTGCTTTATTTCTCTACTTCAACTTTCAGCTTTCTAGTTACCTTATAGATCTGCGACTTTTTTTTTCCGTTACTGCCGTGACTTTGTGTGCTTGTGTTATGATATTTGTTGGTATGCTGTTTTTTTTTCGTGTGACGTGTGATGGATCGAAGGTATTTATTGTTGTTTTTATATTTGTTTTTCAAGATCTCCTGTGTGTGATTTTTGCTTTTAGTTTGTGATTTATGTACCATTCGTCCTGCTGATGGAAGATTTACATGTGGCAGTGTTTAATATGACATTGATGGATGATATTATGACAATTATCGTAATAACGAATGTAAATTATTTTAGATATCTGACTATGTATTATGTATATACGTGTGTAAATATTTGTATATATGTGTATGTATATACAAAAGGTTACATGTTTATAGACCTACTGTTTCTTTTAATTGAAAGGTCGTTGTCTTTGTTGAAGATTTATGTTTAGTGCTAGGGAATAAGCTAGAGGGAATTATCTGTAAAGTCAAAATAATACCGTTATGATACTGTTATGTTTAGTAGGATCTTAGTTCTGATTTAACAAGGTAACAAATCAAAAAATAGTTAATAGAAAATAACTCTTAAAAGAAATTGCCTAAATCTGAAATAGTTCAAGATACAATACAATATTCTGATGTAATATCTTATATATCAACATTTTCTATTTTATTGCTTGTTGTATGCTATAAGTTGCATTTATTAATTAATTCTGAACTGTAGGATTACTTATCTCAAAAATGTTTTGTTTTTCTTGCAGATGCTAAGAGGTTGATAGGTCGTAGATTCACGGATGCCTCTGTTCAGAGTGACATCAAATTGTGGCCTTTCAAGGTTTTTGCTGGACCCGGTGACAAGCCAATGATCCAGGTCAATTACAAGGGTGAAGATAAGCAGTTTGCCGCTGAAGAAATCTCTTCTATGGTACTCATTAAGATGCGGGAGATAGCAGAAGCTTATCTTGGCACTACAATTAAGAATGCTGTTGTTACCGTCCCTGCTTACTTCAACGATTCTCAGCGTCAAGCTACCAAGGATGCTGGTGTTATTGCTGGTCTCAATGTCATGCGTATTATCAATGAGCCTACTGCTGCGGCCATTGCTTATGGTCTTGACAAGAAGGCTACCAGTGTTGGCGAGAAGAATGTCTTGATTTTTGATCTCGGTGGTGGTACTTTTGATGTCTCATTACTTACTATTGAAGAGGGTATCTTTGAGGTGAAAGCCACTGCTGGGGACACTCATCTTGGAGGTGAGGATTTTGATAACAGGATGGTGAACCATTTCGTTCAGGAGTTCAAGAGAAAGAACAAGAAGGATATCAGTGGCAACCCCAGAGCACTCAGGAGGTTGAGGACTGCTTGTGAGAGGGCAAAGAGAACTCTATCATCTACTGCCCAGACCACCATTGAAATTGATTCTCTGTACGAGGGAATCGATTTCTACTCCACCATTACCCGTGCCAGATTTGAAGAGCTCAATATGGATCTGTTTAGGAAGTGTATGGAACCAGTTGAGAAGTGTTTAAGAGATGCTAAGATGGACAAGAGGAGTGTCCATGATGTTGTACTTGTTGGTGGTTCCACCAGAATTCCCAAGGTTCAACAACTTCTTCAAGATTTCTTCAATGGGAAGGAGCTCTGCAAGAGCATTAACCCTGATGAAGCCGTTGCTTATGGTGCTGCTGTTCAAGCTGCTATCTTGAGTGGTGAGGGTAATGAGAAGGTTCAAGATCTTCTCCTCCTTGATGTCACTCCACTCTCACTTGGTTTGGAGACTGCTGGTGGTGTAATGACTGTCCTGATCCCCAGGAACACTACAATCCCGACAAAGAAAGAACAGGTTTTCTCAACCTATTCCGACAACCAACCTGGTGTGTTGATCCAGGTTTATGAAGGTGAGAGAACAAGGACAAGAGACAACAACTTGCTGGGCAAATTTGAACTCTCAGGCATTCCTCCTGCTCCCAGGGGTGTTCCACAGATCACAGTGTGCTTCGACATCGATGCCAATGGTATCTTGAACGTCTCCGCGGAAGACAAGACTACCGGCCAAAAGAACAAGATCACCATTACGAACGACAAGGGTAGGTTGTCGAAGGAAGAGATTGAGAAGATGGTTCAAGAGGCTGAGAAGTACAAATCTGAAGATGAAGAGCACAAGAAGAAGGTAGAGGCAAAAAATGCATTGGAGAACTATGCATACAACATGAGGAACACTGTGAAGGATGAGAAGATTGCAGGGAAACTTGATCCAGCTGACAAGAAGAAGATAGAGGATGCCATTGACCAAGCCATCCAGTGGCTAGACACCAACCAGCTTGGAGAGGCTGATGAGTTTGAGGACAAAATGAAGGAATTGGAAAGCATTTGCAACCCCATCATTGCAAAGATGTACCAAGGTGGTGCTGGTCCTGACATGGGTGGTGCTGCAATGGATGATGATGCTCCTTCTGGTGGAAGTGGTGCTGGCCCAAAGATTGAGGAAGTCGACTAAATTTAGCTGCTTTGTGCTTTATTTTCATAATAATTCTATTTTTAGTTACATGCGTTTTTTGTTGGATTGAAGACCTTGTCTTGTGGTGTTTAACTACTGTTTCGTACTGGTTGGTATTTTTAAATTAGCATTGTCACTTTTTGCTGTTTTTTATTCGGGAGTTTGCGTTTGTTTGCCATATTTTGCAAGTTATCTATAAGGATCGAGACATATTGCTTTCTACAGATGATTTTTAACAACGTATTTTTCGATGTTGCGGAATTACTTCAACTATTTTCTGTCCAGCTTTTAATCAAATGTGCAGTACATACGAGACGGAAATTATCATAATTTATTATTAATTGGATTACCCAACTTTTATTTAAAATGATTTACTCTCAATTGTTATGTTTAAATTTTAATATTCATTAAATTCCTTTAATTTTAAAATAAAATACAAATTTAATAATAAGTAGAGGATTAAAATAAAATTTTAGTTCTTATAGTCCTTGTATCCTCACCAGTTAAAAATGATTATTATGTACATAAGAACATAAAATGTATCCAGTGAAAAAGACGTGTAAATATTCTGGTTTATTCTGTTTATATATATTTTTAGTTCTTATAGTCCTTGTATGAAAACCAGTTAAAAATGATTGTTATGTGCACAAGAACAAAAAATGTATCCAGTGAAAAAGATATATGTAAATATTCTGGTCTATTCTGTTTATATATATAACGCTCACTTTTAATATAGCTTTTATATTTATATTAATCTGGTGTTTTATTATGTATTATTTGAATATAAAATTTTGACATCGTATGTGACATCGTATATATTTATCTCTATCTCTCACTTACTTTTTATTTTCTTATATACACGCATTCCAAAAATACACAATAAAAACAAAGGATATCATATTTGTGTCCATTTTATGTGTTCAAAAATCATTTTCCTTATTACTTTAAGTATACAATTCTGAATTTGGTTATTGATTGGCTGAGTGTTCTAGTATTCTTTCTCAGTTTTCTCAATTTATAATTGAGTTTGTTAGGAAGAGAAGCTAGTAGAGTTGTCTATTATTTAGTTAAAGGGACTTCATTGAAAGCTAGTCCACATAGTTTATGTCAAGTTCCTACATATATTATTTTTTTTTTTTTGGTTTTTCAAGGCATCATCCGCTTGAATCAAGATTAATCAGATATTTGTCATTCTATATTAATTTTTTTTGTTTTTCAAGGCATCATCGTCGGAAGATTAATCCCCGAATCGGGTAGTGTAACGACATTCGTTATATTAGTAACTCAAATTAATTTTTCAATAAAAACTTTTAAAACATTAAATTTAAATAATCGGGTCTTAAAATTTTTCACAATAAACTTAAGTCTGAAAGTGTCTCGTATATTAAAAAAAACACCTCATAAAAATTAATTAATAAAATACACATAATTCTTTTATAATTGTTTTTGTCTCAAAACACTAGCGTTTAATAAACCCAAAAGAAATAAATAAATAAAATAAACTTGAGTGATATCTTCAAGACTTCCTCAAGACGATGCATCATCTATCTCAATACTCTTAAACTCGAAAAGACAACACCACTAATGAGATTTTATAATCCCAGCAAGTAAACACTGTTCTAAAAGATTTTCGAAAAGATGTTGCTTTCAGCTGGCGCGGTAACCGGAAAAACAACCATGACACCCGTTAATTTTCCAAAATAATGTTCATTATAAAAAATACATTTAATTACAACAATCATATAGCGACAACACAATCAAATATCATATATTAATTAAACAAAGTAATCACACATCACACAATAACACAATCCTCAAGTGGCTTAGAAACCCCACTGTGTTGGTTTCTTGCCCAATTCGGTGACTTGAAAACCTCATTAAATTGGTTCCTTGCCCCTTATCTGCGGTGACTCGGGAACCTCGTTCTATAATTGATTCCTTGCCACCCTCTTTATAGTGACCCGAGAACCTCGTTCTAGAATTGATTCATTGCCCCCATGGTGACTCGGGAATCCCCTTTTAGAATTGACTCCTTGCCCCTATGGTGACTCGAGAACCTCGTATTTAAATTGGTTCATTGCCTCCCATTAACTGTGACCCGAGAGCCTCGTTCATAAAATGGATTCCTTACCCCATATCTTATTTTTCGACATCCCATTAAATGGCGATGTTACAAGCCAATGCCCCATTCTTTGGCGGCATATCAACAAATTCTACACATCATGCATATACTCATTCATCCATATTCGGAAGCACAAAACCATCAATCACAATTGACAAACTTTTCAAAGCATATAACCACTACAATTCCATATCATCATATAATCAACTCATAAATATCAATTGAACAAATATCATGTTATCACGTAAATCTACGAAGACGATATAAGCAATCATAAACACAAGGAATAATATACATCAACAAGCATATCAATCAACCAATACAAATACCAAGAATGTGTTTCATATCAAATAGTCAATTTAATCAATTTTATTTTTAAGATAAAACCTCAAATAATTACTATTAATTTCATAATCTTACCCTTTAAAATTTCTATACGAAAAAAGTTTAAGAAAAGGTGTTTACTCGCTGAAGATCTCCGAAAAGCCCCCGAGCGTTTCCCATGAACAAATTCAATTTATACTGTTCGACCTTCTATCAAGCAAAGCATGTGGTCACGTTTATTTTTCTCCTCGCCCGCAGCGTTGCGCAAGCCACTATTCTTCCTTCCATTATATGCGATTCAAAAGCCTATGTTTTCTCTTTGACGGCTTGTACTTGTTTAAGGCAAAAAGAATAGCTATGCTACCAGAGAATAACATCTAGGTTTTCTACATTTTGTTTTTATACTAATAATGGTGTGGCCTACCATTATTCAAATAAGAATTCATATTGAATTCTTCTTGAAAGCTCGCCAGGTGAGTTATAAATTGGCAGGAGGCCAATTCATAAATTTTATGTGGCATTTAACTTTTTTTTTAATTTATTATTCTTTTATAATTTCTAAAGAAAAAACTCAATTTTTTATACTAACAATTTTTTAACACTAAAACTCATAGCAGTTAGATCTTTTGGTTAAAGAGACTATATTGAAATTTTAGGATGCTATAGGTAGGGTCACAAGGGCGGTAAAGCTTCCCCTCAAGAGTTTTAACGTTGCTGCATTCCCAGGATCAGGATTCAAACTCGAGACCTCTGGTTAAACTGGAAGAGATCCGTACCATCTCATGGATCTCATCCAAACGCTCTTGGGTACCTACATATATTATTGAGTGTTAATTAATTAATTTTTGTTTTGCCCTCACTGAAAAAATAAATGGTGCCCCCACTAAAAGCATGAGAGATTATGATAAACATAAGTTACTCGATAAAATATCTCTATTTTGTGAGAAACAAAGTATATTGTCATTCCAAATATGAATGATGCATTCATTATCAGATCACTTTTAAGTTGAGGTATCTTACCCGGTGATTGATAAGTAACTTCACGAGCTTAATAAAATATTTAGCATAATCCAAGAGATTTATTTTTTGCATTTGATAAGTTGAAGGTGATTTGTTTTGTTTGATTTTATCCATCCTAATTTTTTTTCTATGCATTTTATGAGATTTGATACAACAACAACCAAGCACTATCCCACTAGGTTGGGTCGGCTTTTTTATGAGATTTGATAGTCAACTTAAAAATTATATCATAAAAGTTTCAAATATAAATAGGGGTTTGGTGATAGTGAGATTTCACATTATAAATTTTTTTTTTATAGAAAAAGGTTTAGATTGGGGGAATGCTAGGGTTGGCAAAGCGGGCCAACCCGCCTAAAACGGGGTTGCATTATGAAAGTGGGTTGAAAATCACCCCCCGCCTCATGGTTGGTTGGCAGGTTGACCTGTCAAAAATTAAAAAATAAATAAATTAAATAGTTAATTACTTAAACCATCTTTAAAATAATCACGTTTCCACTTGAAAATGATTTAAATTAATGAAAATTACAAATACAAAGACTTACTTGTTTAATTATGACAACCTAAATTATATATGGCACCATTTTTCTAACAATCACCATGTACTATTGTAGTGACTATTAAAACCATGACTAACATTAAAACTTAAGCTTAATTACACTTTTGGTCCCTCAACTTTCACAATTGTACGATTTTGGTCTCTCAAAAAATTTAATTGCACATTTCGTCCCTCGACTTTTTCAATTGTGTGATTTTGATCCCTCAAAAATTTAATTGCACATTTAGTCCTATAATTTGTCGAGTTGTACAAAATCGGTCCTTCCGTCCATGACTAGTCAATGTGCCATTAAATTTACGAGGGACCAAAAACACACAATTTTAAAAGGTGAGGGATGAAATGCGCAATTAAAATTTTTTAGGGACCAAAAGAGCAATTAAAACTTTTGAGGGACCAAAATTACACAATTGAAAAAGTTGAGGGACTAAAAGTGCATTTTAAAAGGCTAAAAATAAAGTATGCATTAGTCCAATAAGTTCAATAATCAAAAGTCCATAACCACACAAACACAAATTAGTTTCAATAATCCAAAAGTAATAACTACTAACCAAAAGTCCAATGATCCATAAGTCCATAACCACACAAGCACAAATTAGTTTGAATATTTTAAACCACATCCACAAAAATGACAACTTTAAAAAAAAAATAGACTTTTTTTTTAATAAAAAAAACCAACCCAACCCGACGGACCAACCCGCCCAGCCCCGCCTAGGGGTGTAAATGCGGCGGGGTGGGTATGGATAATAACCCCCACTACCTGCCCCATTAGATGAATTTCATACCCGTCCCCGCCCCATATCCGTGCGGGTATCCATCTTCTGGTTTTAAACAAATTTATCAATATTTGTGGGTATCCATGGATATCCATGAATATTCAAACGCCTTATAAAATTATTGAATATTAGATTAATTTTTTTATTCAAACACCCCTATCTTGACATCATTTACACACAAGCATTAATCTAGAAGCATTAATCGAGAGGCATTAATCCATAACACAGTAATAGAACAAAAGCAATAATATGTAACACAATGATCCATACGGCTTAAGAATGATAGGGTTTGGGTGTCGCGGCTGTTAAATTTCATAAACAAAATAAGGGTAGTGAAAAAAAGTAGGACATTTGGTTTATATATGTAAAGGGATATTTTAGTAATTTCACTTTAGCGGGTATGGATACTACCTTACCCGCCCCCACCCCATTAATAGTCGGGTAGAGAAAATATCCATTTAATTTATCCACGGATACACATTAAGGTATCCATTTTCTACCCGTTGCGGATATTATCCACGAATATCCGCGGATACGGGTAAAATTTACATTCCTAGCCTCGTCCCCGCCTCGTTTTCATGGTGGGTAGTGGAGACGGTCATGACGGGTTGGTGTGTTGACATCTCTACCTGCCCCGCGAAAAAAAGCGGGATAGGCGGGTTGACCTGTCGGGATCATCCTAATTTGCCAACCCTAAGGAAGGCACACCCTCTTGCAAGGTAAGGGAATACCACCAACCTCAACGAGGATTTATAGTGGAATTTACATATTGCCTATCAACACTAAAGATCTAGGAATCGAACCCAAGTCATAGCTAGTACTCACGGAAGACTTGACCGAGGATGTCTCACCTCAACTCCCGTTGACACATTTATAATTTTTAACTTTTGGCCCAATGATAATGATAATGATAATGATATTATTATTTAATCTTTCATTTTTATTTTATAAAATTTATAAAATATATTATATATGATCTTGTCCCCACTAAACCAATTTTCTGGATCTATCCCTGCATACGACTCAATGGAGAAAACTTTTATTTATACAAGAACCAAGTTTTTAAAAAAAATCTCACAAATAGCCTTAAATCTAGGAGCACTGTTGGCTCATGCACCCATGCCAAAGAACGATTCGATATCATTCTCATTCTTTTTGTTGGTTCATTCTTGCATTAGCTGCATCGTGCTCTTTCACGTGCTTCTCCAAGCCCTTTATCTTTTCGTTTTCCCTCTCACGTTTGTCCTCCTTTTTTCTCCTCCCTTTCCCATACCCTGATCAAAGACAGAGAAAAAAAAAAGCTAAACTATAATATTGACATATAATAAAGTTGAAATGAATCACTTAGTGTGACTAAATTGGTAGATGGAGCACCATGCAGGCAGACTTGCAATGTAAGAGATAAAAACCCACAGCCCAAATAAAGCATCTTGTAGCCGGATGGAGATCATCCGTCCCAAAAATAGTATCTAATTTCCTATACCATCTATTTAGATTGTGTTACTTGAAAAATTAATTACATTATTTATTTTAAATATATCCTTTTTAAATGACATGACACAATTTAAGTGGGTGAGAAAGGAGACGAGACACCATTTTGAAATAGGCGATCTTCATCCCTTGTGGCCAGGGCCAAGCTAATGACCGAGCACATACTTAACTCAAACCCCAAGGATACTAGTCTTGGAGGAAGTAAAAAGAAATGAAATGGACAACATTAAATTTGAACATACAATTAACAGGATTTCTATCCAGTGTGTCAGTGTAACCCTGTCAGGCTGACTCTAATACATGGTGACAGAAGATAATGAAACCTGTCATACCCTTAAAATGAAAAGAAAATGTCCTCACACTCCGGAGGGAAAGAATCATTTCAATGCACAAACTTTCCATAGGAGGAAAAACTCCCCTCCACACAGTACACAGAAGGAAGATAGTCGATCAAAATCCTAAGATAGTTTTTGTGGGACAAAAAAAGAAAAGAAAGAAAAATCCAATATCTGAGGACAAAATAACAAAGTAAAATTCATCCAAAACAAATTGCCTCACGTAAATCCAAAACATTCCAGTACAGGCAAGGTAAAAATTTAAGAATTTCATATAAATGATCAAGAATAGATGTTCAAAGATAAAAGAATGATTACAATCGAATGCTAATAGATGCAAGGATGGTAAGGGAAAAAAATCAATAAGGCAACTATGAGACACACATTTGTATTATAGATTACACTTTATAACCCAATAATTCAACAAGACCTAATTCAAGTCAACGTCAGATCATTTCGTCCAAGATTAGGGCGAAGGCAAACACGGACTTCATGCTCTCCGGATCCTGGGAGAAGTTTTGGCACCATGATCTCAAGCACTGATCCTGACCCGTCATAATATGCTTCTATATTTGCATCTTCAGGAATTCGAGTTGAAAGTGGGATTTCACGAACAAACTCTCCGGGAGGGCAGTGCTCTAACGATGGATCTGTAAGCTTGAATGTCCTATCATGTCTCTTGATAAATGGCTTTCGAGATGTGCTCACACAAGAAACCTTTATGATACCATGAGTAAGAGTATTCCTCCAAGAAACTTTCACACTTGGAAGATCCACAAATGGCAGACTTATAATAATCAAGTAACCTTGCTCATCTTCATAAATAGTTTTTGCAGCTGCAACAGGTCCAACATTCTTCATCACGCCACTGAAGTCATTCAACCAGTGTGGTTCACTTGGGTGCATTTCCAAATTTGGAATCCGATCAGATGGAGGATTAACAGCCAAATAACATTCTTCATCATTCCCATAAAGGAAAAAGTCCTTCCTCTTCTTGCTGCTGATAGGATATAGGTCAGTCCCATCACCATTAATGAGGTGAGGCAAATGAGTTGACAAATTCAGCCCAGACCCATTAAGCAGTTTCTTTGAGTGTGAATTTGGAGCAGCCTTGATTGGGGGAGGAGGTCTCTCAAGCTCAAAGTCTGTGTTTGTGAGGTTCCTCCATGAACTGAAGTCACTTGCTTCAGGTGGGATTGAAAAATTCAAATCTCGGCCAGTGAGTTCAATCCACCTCTTCTGGTCATCCTTATCAAGACTCATAAGATTGGGCGATGGAACAACCTCAATACCATGCACACATTGAGGATTTGAAAGTCCTCTATAATGCTTTCGTTGCATCCTGTGGGATCGAACAAAACCTTTGTCAACACTAAATGGAAACGGGCGCTCCCCTTGGCGAGAATGCCCATTCATGTAACTCCTGAGCTGCATCTTACCCAATGAATTCTCAGGCCTCTCCTTGAAAACCCACATGTACATGTTTTCCATGTCATGTTGAACCATGAAAACATCAAGCTTTAGGTCAGATTTATCAAACTCCAAAACACCATCATTGTCACTGATAACCTTGGTCTTCGATTGTTCAAGCAATGCAGGCTTAAAGTAAAATCTGAAGAAAAACCAAGCACCCCATATGCTATCAAGTCGCTTCGCGCATTTCTTTCCAGCTTTGGGCAGATTGAGAAAACTCTCAGTCTCATATCCTTGAGTACCAAGCCCAACATCTAAAACATCACAAGTGACAGAATTCCATGGCTGCGGAGGAGGACTTGGCTCTGCTGAAAGGGGCAAATTGATGTCAGGTGGACGCGAGAGTATGATTTGATGGTTCATCTCCAAATCCAGTTCATCATGAGAAGATGCAATTGAATCCATGGACAAGAGCGTGGATGGGTGAGGGTGATGATTCTCCATTGAGAGACAACAAGTGAGAAGAGAATCACCCATTTGACTACAATCTCGTCTGGTACATGATTCTTGCAGCTGGTTGGTTCAGTGTTGCAATCCCAGAAACAATTTCAACAAACAACCTTAAAAACACTGTCATCATTCATATCAATCTTCCACACAACAATATTAATATCAAATTATCAACCCCTCCATTAAAACCCTAGATTTATCAACCAGATAACACAATCCTCACATACCCACTTCAAATAAAATAAAATCCAACAAGATGACAATAAAAATCCTATCCTATAATCTGGTTCCTATTCAAAATTTGAAAATTAGATATTTTTACACACAAAATATTATCCTTGGTTTTTTTTTTCCCCTAAAAAAATTATAGTTAGAAGGGGATGTTGAAGGTGTACCTTCGGGAATAAGCATCGAAAAATGGAGAAAATGAAGAACATCCAGTGGCGAAGATGGTGCTTTTCTCCATCATACCTCTCACAACCATGAATTTTGCCCTACACTTTTTTTTGACATTTTTTATTTTTTGCAACTTACAAAGAAACAGGAGAAGGAGAACAGAGAGGGGCAAAGACGGGGCCGTGTGGAACTGTCCCATTGTAGCAAACCCGGTTGAGTGGGTTAATGATCGATAATGAACCCGGCCTGTTGGACTTGGACCTACCTCCTGTACTGGATTATGTATTTTTCAAAATCATTGTTTATTTTACCATATATTGTTGTTCTTTTTTATAAATTTAATTGATATACACTTATGATAATGTAAAGTCTTGTACACAGACACATCTAATCATAAATTTCTGTCATGTCAATAATCTTTTTTTATTCTTATTTTAACTATCTTAAAAATCATCTATATCATGATTGATGATTAATTGACAGTGTAAAAAAAAATTGTATAGCAATCAAACCCCTTTTTTATTTTCCTTTTTCTTGTTTTGATCAAGACAACCACAGAAAGACCATCAAATTATGTAGTGTTTGGCACAACTTTTTTTTTTTGACATATTTTCTCTTTAAAAGTAATAGTTGGGCCAAATATTTTTTTAGAGAAGCTCTTAAAAATTAGGGTCTTACTAATCAGTCCTTAGATCACATGTTAAGAAATCCAAAAAAACCATATTTTATGGAAAAACTAAATTTACCCATTCTCAAAACAACAAATACACAACTTTTTATACAAACTTACTCTTTTTGATTCCATAACTAATGTCCTAAGGGCCAGGGGTGGTTATAGGCCTAGGTAGATCTGGTACCCGGTCAACCCGACCCGAACCAACTAAGATCATGTGAGTTTGTTATGAGTGATTGGATTGAGTTAGGTAAAAATATATAGAACCCATGGAGTATAGGATGAGTTTTGGCTTTCAAATTGGGTGATCCATTTTACACCACGGATTTTCTTGAAACATCACAAAATTATTAGAAAAAATTGAATATCCCAAAAATACCATCAGCTGCCTATCATTATACACCACAAAACCTCCCTCCCCTCTCTCTTCTTCCTCTTTCCCTCTTCTCCTTCCCCTCTTTGTGGAAAATTCTGAAAACGCAGTGCAGCCATTGATATAAGAAGATAGAAAAAAAAAAACATACATAGCATTAGACAGTGTACGATTCTTCTCTATTCTGGTCTCTCAAACCCAATGGATTATGCGTTCTCCGTCACCACGACGGCGCAGATGGCACTTGTCAAAGCGCCAATAAGAAGATAGAAAAAATCAATAACAACCATTCTGCGTTTTCAGAATAAAAACCATGATGCAATCTCTATCAAATGTTATCGTTTCAATATTACATTGAATTCATACGTAGAGAGTTTATTTGCTCCCTAAATCTGTTGTCGAAGATGTTGGGTAGAGACGAGATGATTGGTCTGAGGTGTATTGGAGAAGAAGAGGGAAAGAGGAAGAGGATGGAGGAGTTAATTTCAGAATATAGGAGGTATCGTGGTGTATGAGATAGGAGGGATATTTTTGGGAGAATAAATTTTTTTTTAAACGTGGTGTATTTGAATGATATGTGGGGTAAAAAGCAGCACCCTTCAAATTTTCAAACTCATTGAAGACAACCCGATCCATAGAGTATGGCTTGTTGTTTAATGGATGGTTTATGACTGTTTTTTTTGTTGATGGTTGTTAGTGACTTTCACTATTTCATTGAAATAATTTAGATTTTTAGTTGATGTTTATTGATGATTTCAGGATAATATTTTAGTTGATGGTTATAGAATGTAGTTTGATAAACTTTGATAACTTTAGTATAATGTTTTAACGTGGTTTCAACTGGAAAACATGTTTATATGTGATTTTAGATCATTTTTCACATTTTTTGTCTTGTAGAGGACACGACCTAAAGGTGGAAATCCGCATGTTTCATGTCAAACCCAAATACCCAACCCAACCTAACCCGTAAATGCTCAGATTGGGTTGGCTCGGGTTTAATTTTATTTATTTATTTATAAACCCAACCCAACCCACTCACCTTTGATTGGGTTGGATGCTAAAATCCACCGAACTCCACAAGACCCGACTCATGGCCATCCCTACTAAAGATACTGGTTAACATTCTAAAAAAATAAAAACTTAATTTAAAATAACTAGAACTTATAAAAAAGGAGCTGCTAAAAAAGTAAGTCCTAGGAACTTTTATTTAACTTACACGAAGTTTTTCATTAGTGTACCTCTCTTCGATTCCTACACTCCCACTTTTCTTCTTTTTTATGCAATTGCAAATGGAGCATGGATTTGTTCTTTGGCATTCTGTTGTCGTTAACCCTCCCTGTTGCTAACCCTCCCTCTCACGCTCTTCATCTCTTCTTCCCACAGATCCAACAACCCAATCCAGCATTAATCTCACTAGTGCAGAAAATGAATTCCACATCGATTATTTTTGGCTTTACACATCGGTTTTAAAACGGATGTTGAAACGATCGATGTGGTTTATTGTCACTTTACACATCGGTTTTAAAACCGATGTTTATAATATTTTATACAGCGGTTACCTATTAACCGATGTGGAAAATTAATTTGTCAATTGGTATCCTATTTGGAAATTTCACTTTACACATCGGTTTTATATAAAACCGATGTGTAAAGTGAAATTTCACATCGGTTTTCTTGAAAACCGATGTGTAAAGTCTCATTTTTTTTCCTATTATTTACATTTCTATCATTCATTTCCCCCTGTTTCAGTAATGCAGATCAATATATACCAGAATAACATACTATAAATATTCTCAACACAACTAATATATATTGAATTTATTACGAACAATACATATATATACATTCAATTACATTCAGAGACAACAAAAATAATTAGAAACCAAAAAGCTACATGATATATTATAGATTTCATATCAAAATACATATGATCAGTCAAAAGTCCACTATAGCTAGTACATGATAAGTTTTTAAACTAACTACATATATACAAACTATGGTTGGTACACTTCAAGAAAGAAAGTTGCCCAATGCCTCTTTATGTTGTTGATGTCGGAATCAGATAATGGAGTTGGATTGTTGAATATCTGCAAGTTTACTTGGACAAAAGATTATATCTTTTAAGTAATAAACTAACATAAAACATATAACGAATCTATACTATTACTTCTAATTGTGTCAATTAACATTTACCTCGTGCCATCTTTCAGTGATCCTGGAGGAGATAATTTCCAACATCCACTGCATCACATAGTAGCCACATTCCCATGATCCACGTTGTATACGTGACTACGTACAAATGAAACCTAATTAGAATATGAGGAATTAAATAAAATAGAAATCAATTATTGTACTCACTGCATTTGATGCATTTGAACTAATAAATATCTTACGCTGGGAATAATCCATCTGATAGCCCGAGTACACCTTTCACCATGCAACATGTGGGTTGCATTAATAGACCTATCATGACAAAAATATTAATTAAAGTATATCTAATAGATTTCAGATAATTAAAACAACTGCATTACTGATTATAAAGTATTTTAATGCTTAGTTTCGATGATCGTCTTCAGTTGATTCGCCGGCTTATTTCCCAATGAGCAGAAGAAAACCACGACGTTCATTCTTGGGTACAAGAGCAACAGTTGCCAATGCATGCTGTATTTGCGGAACAGTTAGTGACTAAGTCATATATAGTTATTCTTAAATAACCGGTACTTACTTATTGAGATAAGGCGCAAGATAGAATTGATGATCGTCTCGGGCAAGTATATCACGTATGGTAGTGACTGGGTCTTCTGATGCTAGGAGAACATCACCCTGAATGAACATGGGGTCAATGAACCCATAAAGGGCGAGGTTACCCTGATCGACTAACATATGATGCAGATACCTAATATATTGGAAAAACATGTTAATTATCATAGTATTTAAAAATTAATTACTTAACTTATAAATAAAATGTACTTACGTGCACCATAACGATATGTGTGCATAACTAGCCATTTCTTTATTGAGTACCATCTCCATAAGTTCCTTCTTTGGGATATACAATTCATCACCAGGGCTGGCATCATGTTCCAACCTTACCAAGGCTGCGTCATTCTCCATGGTGACAACATGTATAGCCAGAACTTTAAAAACATCACCATGGCAAGGTGCCCCTTTGTCGATCCCCTAAACAACATAGATATATATTAGTAATCACGGATAATTAAGTTATTTAATTCGTTATTAACTAAATGGTCAAATGATTACCTTGGCAGGAGCAGACATCTTCCTAGATCCGACCTTTTAGGCACAATATCATTTCCAACATCCTATAACGAATAAAAATAAAGCATTATCTTTAAACAATAATAAATTATTTCAACTATGAATATAGAAAAACACAACTAATCAAATACCTCAGATGCAACAAGAAAGCTGACCAGTCTTCTTGGCCAGAGGATGAAGTTACCGAGGGCCTGACCCACTGTTTGAACCTCCTTAATGGACACAGGAACTCGAGCATCAGCATCTCGAATAATCTCAACAACAACCCTCAGCTGATCATTCGGTAATAACCGATGGTGTATAGTATTACCTAAGTTATTATGTGCCCTACCCAATGCCACTAAGCGGCGATGATGATGATCATCAACATACAGCTCACACCTATCAGGGTCGTCGTCATCATCATCATCATCACCATCATCATCATTTTCAGGATGATGAGGAGGATCACATGAGCCCTTAGTGCTCACATGGACAGAGGGTTGGACACATATGTCATCTATTGGGGACATAGAAGTCAATATTGCCATCTCTGCTGGGCAAACTGCTCGGCCATCTCCCGTCAAGCTCAGCAATCTCTCCTCTTTTTAGTCGTGCTCTATCTGCTTCAACATCCCTGTGGCATTGGTGTGAAGATGAACCATGGTATTGGCGAATGCCGACTCCCCATCCAAGGCATCCTATCACATAAAATATCAGGTCACATTACAATTCGGTAACAATCTTAAAATGACAATTACAACAAACTATACTTACAATCTTCTCAGCTACTTGGCGGGCCTCCTCAGATGTATATTGTCCCGTTTTTCTTTGTCGGGCCCTCTTCCATTTACGATGGCGTGGGGGTGGAGGTGGATCAACAACCTCTGGACGATTTTCAGCATTAGGATCCGCCTAAGATGCTGCTTCCTGACGTGATTTCTTTTCCTCTTCAACTATTTTCTGAACAAGCTTTTTATATCCCCCACGAGACATGACATGGGGGTAGAAATTCTTGCTTTGGTTTTTCTGCCCCTTTTTCCTCTTCTCCTGTTATAAATAAAAGACAATTAAATTACATAAGTAAATAAAATTAATGCAATTACATAAATTTAGAGACAAATCAAATAAGTTAACCTGAAAGCTGGGATCATGTCGGCTCTGAACAAAGCGATCCCACGTCGCCTTGTCAAGAAAAGGATACACCTCAAGTGGGTTCTTTTTACTTTTTGGATTGAATACATAGTATCTGCCCAGGTCGGCCTTAAAAGCCCTCCAACGCTCTCCAGCATACTTTAGCAAACGCTTCTTCATAACGTACGTATCCGGTATGTCAAAGGTCAACTACATTAAGACCAAAAGAATCAACGAATTATTGTATGATATTATTAAGATAAAAATAAAGTAGATACAGACAAACACAAGACGTAGAAGTATAGATACCAGAATACTCTCCCATATCTGATCCTTCACGTCCGCCGGTATATCTTTCCACCTATCAATGAGTATACTAGACCTGTTCCTAGCAAGGGTCGCTACAAAACTGTTAAACTGATCCGCCATTGGCCCAATAGGATTGAGGTTATTATCAAAGTCTACTCTTATCCTTTGATTTGAACCACGGTTGGCAGTCAAATTCCTCATTTGTGTGGCACGTCTACCCTTTCTACCGATGAGATGGGGGTCTCCGACCCGCTGCATGAAGGAGGGATATCCTCACGATCAGCCATGTATACCTGTTTAAACAAAAAAAAACTTGTTAGTATGTCAGGATAAATATCAAACATAACTTATAAATATCGATCAACGTACATAAACATAACTTATAAATATCAACGTAAGCATATAATATGCCAAACTTGATGGTAATATCAAACTAAACTAACTTTGTGGTCAATTAGTAAAGTTCTCCCATAACCCTTCTTGGTGATCATTACGAGTAGCATGTACATCATCCACTTCATTTTCCTCATTAAAATTAGGCACTCGTGTTGAGAAAGAAGGAGTATCAGAAATATCAAGAGTTGAATCGTGATTTCCCTCACTACCATTATACATGTTTTTTCCCTGGAGAACCACTGACCACCTTTTGTTAGAAGGATCACGGATATAAAACACTTGTTTTGCTTGGGATGCCATGATGAAAGGTTCCTCTTTATTACCTACCTTATTAAGGTCCACCAATTTGAATCCTAACTCATCGGTTTGCACACCATTGTTATTGTCGACCCACTGACATTTAAAAACAGGTACTCTAAACTTCGTGTAATCAACCTCCCATATCTCTTCAATGATTCCAAAGTATGAAACTGATGCCATAACAGGGTTTTTATCTTTCGAACTAGAGAAATGCATGGACTCAATGACGACCATAACCCCACTATTTTGCATAGTACTTTTGTCATCCTGGGACTTTGTATAGAAGGAAAACTTATTGATATCGTACCCACTCCAGCATGTGACATCAAAGTTAGGCCCCTGTGCTAGCCATTTTAATGTATCAGAAGCAATATCATCCTTTGCAATTTTTTCTTTAAACCAGTTCAAGAAAGTCTTGTTATGCTTGTTCAAACACCATTTTTCATTCATTCTAGGGCAAGTTTCATTGATGATGCTTTTATGCTCACATAAGTATGGTTCAACCTCATCAGTGTTATTCAATATATACAAATGTGCTTGAAGCACTTCCTCACGATCCATGCTCTTAACAGTGATACCTCGTGTACCCTTACCATCATATCTTCCTTCGTGACGAGACTTCGGAAGCCCTACAAGTCCCGCTTCTGACATGTAGTCTGTACAAAACTCAATAGCTTCTTATGCAACATACCTTTCAACAATAGATGCTTCGGGACGGTGTAGATTTTTCATATATCCTTTCAAGATCTTCATGTATCGCTCAACCGGGTACATCCACCTTAAATAAACGGGGCCGCACAATCTAATCTCCCTCACTAGATGAACAATCAAATGAACCATGATGTCAAAAAATGAAGGTGGAAAATACATCTCCAATTGGCACAAGACAATGGCTGCCTCATTTTCCAACTCATCCAAATTTTTAGTGTCAATGACCTTGATACATATAGCATTGAAGAATAAGCATAACCTAGTAATGGCATGTCTGACTTTTTTAGGCAATATGTCACGAATGGCCACAGGTAGTAGTTGTTGCATCAAGACATGACAATCATGAGACTTTAAGCCAACTAATTTGAGATCTTTCATTGAGACAAGTCTTCTGATATTTGAAGAGTAACCCTGTGGCACTTTGACTCCCCGTAGACATTCACAGAAACTTCATTTCTCTTTTTTTGATAAAGTATGACATGCTGGGGGCAAATAAGTCTTCTTATCCCCCACTTTAAGTGGAGCTAACTGCTCTCGTATACCCATCGCAACTAGATCCAGACGAGCATTCATACTATCCTTTGTCTTGACTTGAATGTTGAGAAGCGTTCCGATTAAACTGTCACACACATTTTTCTCTACATGCATCACATCAATACAATGTCTTACATCAAGCTTGCACCAGTATGGAAGATCAAAGAAGATCGACCTCTTCTTCCATATTTTCTTCTCGGTAGCCTTCTTCTGGGTCTTCCCATAGATAACATTAGTGTTGTTCACCCTTTCATAAACTTGCTCTCCAGTCAAGGCCACCGGAGCAATTTCATTCTCCGGAAGTCCATTGAAAGCTTTTCTCAATCTACGATAAGGATGATTATGTCGGAGAAATCTCCGATGCCCAAGGTAAACCGTCTTCCTTCCATGTTGCAGTTGATGGTAACATGTGCCTTCTTCACATATTGGACATGCTTTATGCCCCTCAACACTATACCCACACAGGTTCCCGTATGCTGGAAAGTCATTGATGGTGCAAAATAACATGGCACGCAATCTGAATGTCTCACGGCAATACCCGTCAATCACATCAACGCCTTCATCCCACAACATTCTCAAGTCTTCAATCAAGGGACTCAGATAAACATCAATATCATTTCCTGGCTGTTTAGGACCCGGAATCATCATACTTAACATAATGTATTTGCGCTTCATGCACAACCAAGGAGACAGGTTGTAAATTACAAGGAGAACAGGCCATGAACTATGAATACTACTTAAGTTTCCATATGGATTCATTCCATAGGTAGCAAGTCCAAGCCCGAGGTTTCTGGGCTCATTGCCGAAATCCGGAAACAAACTATCAATTCTCTTCCATTGCAAAGAATCAGCCGGATGACGAAGCTGTCCATCACACTTCCTCTCATCTGCATGCCATCTAATGTTCTTTGCGTCATTTACATTAGCAAACAATCGCTTGAACCGCGGAATCACGGGAAGATACCATAACACCTTCGCAGGAGGACCTTTGGTGACCACATCACAAATAGAATCACCATCCTTCACTTTGTAGCGTGAAACCCCACACCTGGGGCACTTGTGCATCTCTTCAAACTCTTTCCTGTACAATATGCAATCATTGGGGAAAGCGTGTATTTTCTTATACTCCATACCCATCGGACACAATATCTTCTTCGCCTCATAGTTTCGAGATGGCAATGTGTTGCCTTCTGGAAGCATTTCTTTCAACAACTCAAGCAATTCAGTAAAGCTTTTATCGCTCCACCCATTTCTCGCCTTCACATTGAACAATCTTAACACCGCTGACAACCGTGTGAAATTAGTGCACCCCGGATACAAAGCCACTTGCGCATCACTGCATAAAGTATCATACACATGTGCGCGCCGAAAAGACTCTTGCCCAACATCACGGATCATGTCCTCTAGTCCATCGTCCATTTCCACGTCATCAACTTCCTCTCTATCTGAAACCTTCGACCTGTCTAACGATTCACCATGACATATCCATGTTGTATAACTCTTGCAAATCCCCTCACAAATAAGATGATCACGTATCTCCTTAGCTTCTAGTCGTCTCTCATTCAAACAGTTAACACAAGGACAATAAAACCTTCCGTTACCACTATCAGGAGCATTTGTTTTTGCAAACTGTAGAAAATCTTCCACTCCATTCTCATACTCATCACTTGTCCGTCTAGCATTCATCCAACCACGATCCATGACTAAACCAATACCTTCGTACTTAGTCCAACATATTCATCAACCACTTCTTATGACAGGGTATGACCCTATCCCATTCGAGAAGAAACTTTTTCAACATTCGGTTAACAGTTAATCCTTAACTCACATGCTCATACTCGACAAAATTTCGGCAGCATTTCCCTGCGGTCTCCGACGTACACTACTTGAACGCGATGACATCCACCACGATAAAGTATACACCCGGAGAACGAAAGGAAATGTATCAATCCGAACTTTCATCAAGTATATAACATTAGAATCAATGAATAACTATTTTAACTGAATTAAGAAAAAGTTTTTTCCCAAACTGTCCAACTTTGGACAATTCAAGATCCAACACAATGAGCGGTACATTAAACACATACACGTACGCTCATTAGTATTGCATCTCAAACGGGAAACTAAGGCTTTACTAATTATTGTGGGCATATTCTCGAATCAAATAAATTTTCAAGAAAATACATTAAAACTCCAATGAAAGCTTTTCAGCCAAAACGTACTTTCTGAGAGACACGTCTAGTTGTTATTGTGCAAAGACAGTAGAGAAGTGAAGAAACCAGAGGCAATAGCATTATGCAACGGAGTCAAAGACACTCCTCAAATCAAATCCGCAGTCCAGGAAAATAACACCTGTCAATTTCTTGTTCTGCAAATAGAGTAAGAAAGTTGGTCAGCGACAATGATTGGTAGAAATGCTAAATGTTAGAAATGCTTAAAAATGAGTCATATAGGATATGTATGAAGAACTCCGTCAGTAATTCAGTATATAGGTCAATGGCCAAAAAGATCTAACTACTAGAAATTTTATTTAGACGAGCATTAGACATTTTTTACATTGACAAGAAGATGCATGCTGACAAGAAGTCACTCTGAAGTGATTCACATAAATAATACACAAAATCAAACAAATACTATTTACATGAAGAAGGCACTTATTGGTACCACACAAGTTGTATATCTGCCACAAAGAAATGTGCTTTTTAGAAAGAAGTTTGACAAAGAACATGTAAAGCTCGAGAAGTATTCAAATCAATGGCACACTCACATTCCAAATGTCATTTTGAAAAGAGACACAACCTGCAATTACAGAACAAAGAAATATAATATGTTACAGAACAACCCGCGTCTGTCACGAAACAGGAAATGCCACAAGAAAATTTAGAAGCACATAAGCTATGAGGGGGCATGTGAATGCAAATGGGATGGTAGATGATAGAGACTTGCACTTTTAAGTTTAAAGTAAAAATCTGACAAAGGTGAAGGCCATGATACTGCCTTGACTTTCCCTTGTTTCCTATTTTCCTCTGGTCATTTTTACCTTTGAACATTTCTTTAAAATAACGTCACATATTTTGTTTCACTTCAACCTAATGCACACTAACTCCTTAAGGACCTTTTCTGCACCAAGGTTGATAAATTGCATTCCCCCACATCCCAAACAAATCAAGCTTGAATTAGTACAATAGCATAAGTCCTAAACATTCAAAACCCTTCCAACCCTTTTTTGTCATTCAAACCAGATTTAAGGACAACTAATTTTAACCTTTTAACAATTTTAATCATCTTGAATACTACCTCTTTCAAAACAGTAAAACAGTCCACTGGTCAGTATGTGCTAGTACATCAATATGCAGTATAACTTCCAAAATCAGATTGGTGTTACCCAGGCCCAGCGAAGTAGAACAACAACAACAAATCAACGACAAATTTTAGAGTGACTTAGGAGCAATAACTCTAACCAAAGACAAGAAAATCAAAGGAGATAGATATGCCCAGCAAAGCAGAACATCAGCACAACATCAACAACAAATTATATTGAATTAGGAGCATTTACTCCATCCAAAGACAAGATAAAACAGTAAGAAATCAGTGCAAAGTTTAGAAATTTTTCAATGCAAATAATAAATTATAATTACAATAACAATACCCAAACCAATGCTAACACCAATGGCCATCATCACCACTACCACCCAAGAAACCCAAACCCACATAGGAACAAGACCAGCGGCACCCCCACAAGCATAGAACACCATTCTATAGTTGTTATAGAAATAAGGACCAAAAAAAGCCTCTAATGGCAACCCTACTGCGATTGAACAATGAGAAGCAAGGAGAGAAGAAAACATACCAAATGAAGGCAGCGTGTAGGGTTGGAGACAAGGGATTAGTAACCGGTTTTATGAGTAATGCTAATATTAAACAATAGGATTTCAGCCAAAGAAAAAAAGTAAACAAAAATACCTTTCACGCGGAGGGAGAAGCAGAAGCAGAAGCGGAAGCGGAGGCAGAAGCGGAGACAGGCCGGCGAGCTGGGAGACCGCGCGTTAGCAGAGGAGATGAACTTCGAGGAGGAGATCAGGGAGGAGATGAACTTCGAGCTGGGATTGCGTAAAGGAAGAAGCCGCGCGTTAGCAGAGAGAGGGAGTGTTTTCTGTTTTAGGGTTCATAAACTGAAGAATGGGAGAGGGCGCGGAACAGAAGGAGGGAATGAAAAAAATTAGGAATATTACACATCGGTTATAGGAAAAACCGATGTGGTTAACCATATTATACACATCGGTTATGGTAAAACCGATGTGGAAAAAGTAAACTTTTAATTTCTATTTTTTTTTATAATTTTATACATCGGTTACTAAAACCGATGTGAAAAAGTATAATTTTAAATTCTAATTTTTTTTTATAATTTTATACATCGATTAGATAGAAACCGATATGGTTAATCACTATTTTACACATCGATTTGTAAAGAACCGATGTTAAATGTTAACAATTCTGACTTTAAATTTTTTTATTTTAATTTTAAACATCGGTTAGAAATAACCGATGTGGAAATGTTTTACACATCGGTTAATCGCTAAACCGATGTGTAATACTTTGATTTTAATTTCAAAAATGCCACCGCCTCGTTTTATACATCTGTTTACAAGAAACCGATGTGTAAACTCCGATGTGGAATCCCTTTTCTGCACTATGCCTATCGCCACTTCTTCTGTAGGCAACTAATAACAACAAGTTAGTCACCTTTTCCCAACATTTTATCTTGCCAATTTCCTGTGATGTTTGTTATATACCACTTCTTGATAAAGAATTTGTTTGTCTTTTACTGATAGATTGTTTTAAATTTTATTTTATTTTTTAACCGTTGATACTTTTTATATTAATTTTAAATAAAATCAAAGCTTTTATAAAAAAATTACCAAAAAACTTTTAGCTTAAAGTAGCTTTTTTGATACATTAAATCTGACAATTGTCAAACAACTTTAAATTTAAAGCTCTTACTTTTAACTTTAGTTTTAAAGTTTTTTTTAAGCTTAAAAAAGTAAGGCCAAACACAGTCTCCCGAATACAATCGCAACTAATTACATTAGAACGTTACAAACACTCAAACTTATGTTTGTGTGAGGATCAAGTATGCGTGTGCGAGTATTAAGTCATTCCAAACTTACACTACAATCACAGCTAACAATAATGGGCGTGGATCGAGTTATTCCAAGGGAAACTTTAAAATGTTCCTCCAAATCTTCATCCTCCATCTTATTGTAATTTAATGATCTACTTTATTTCATTAAAGAAGTTACTAATTAACTTTTATTGAATTACAATAAAATGAATAGTGAAGATTTGAAGTAATTCTTTTAAAAAATTGCTCTAACGATTGAAACAAGATAAACATGATAAATACAACTGGATGAGTCAAATTGGTACTAACACAAAATCTATGCATCAAAAGGCCAATTTCAACACACTTTTGATATGATTATACCAACGTGAACTTTGGCATGAAAAATGCTTTTTTTGTCCATTCCAAATCCATACCTAATCACAACTCTTCTATGTATAGGCATTGGCTATACAAATCCACCCATCTGAGCTTTGTGTGCATATGCTCTTGTTTTCTTATAACAATAGGAAAGTTTTTATTGTTAGAACCAAGTGATATTGATAATGGAGGTCAAGAGAAAAATGGTACTATTCTTATTGATGACCATCATAATAGGTTATCACAAAAATGAGAGCAGAGATATTGTGCTGCACAGGGTTGGAGGAGGAAGGTATAGTTGGGTACCAAAAGTTAACTTCTCGGAGTGGGCAAGCCACGAACACTTCTACAAGGGTGATTGGTTGTGTGAGTTCCCTTCAATTCTCATCATTGAATAATATGAGCATTTTATGTATTTTTGTAAGGTTGTTTGTTAACTAATTCCCTTTTGTGTGTACTTAGATTTTGGTTTTGACAAGCACATCTACAATGTTTTGGAGGTGAACAAAACAAGCTATGAGAATTGCATTGACACAGACTTCATACACAACATCACAAGAGGAGGGAGAGATGTTTATCAACTTTTAGAGGTAAGGTCATATTATTTCCTCAGTGGTAGAGGATTCTGCTTTCAAGGAATGAGGGTTGCAATAAATGTTGAAGAACCTGCACCAGCATTACAGTCAGCAGTGCCCAACAAGATTTTTCAATCAAGCAAAATGAGTCATATTAAAATGTTTGTGCTTCTGGCCACAACTTTGACTTGGACCATCATCTTGCAAATACATTAGATACATGGATATATATGATATGTATCAATTCATTATTTACCTTTTATCTTTGGGATATTATCAACACGTTTTAGGTGAACCTTGTGACGTTCTAGAATTTTTTCCGTTTTATGAAAGTCAGAAGATGTGAAAGATAAAGTTTTTTTTCCATCATACAACATATCAATATGCATATGGATACTTAAGTGTAATTGATGGAGGTTACTTTGGTGTAGAATCCATGAGTTAATATATTAAAGAACAGGAATTTATTTAATGGAGTGTTTTTTCCTTTGGAAGAGATGGATGATGCACATTATGGCCTTATTTCATACTTGCGAGAAGCAACAAATTTAAAACACAATGCAAGATTTGAAAATTACAAGGCCAAAAAAAATGCAAGAAAAGAAGTTGAACCATGATTTACATTTTAAAATTCTTCAACCTAGAAGCAATTTAATCAGCTTACTCTCAATAAAACTATGTGTTAGGTTCTAGTTGCGGGAGATCTTTAAACATGCTCGTCGTGTAAATGCACATACACAGAAGTTGATTATCTACCTAAAGCAAAAACTTTGGTAGAGATTTGGAAAATAATGGGTGCATGAGATAAAACTTGGGAGAAAAAAGGAGATCTAAATTGTTGAATTAGTTCAACTAATGGATTAACAATTTCTCAAAAGTTATATTTTCGCATCTTATAAATATTTCCATATGCTCCACATAGTGTTAATGTAGATTATTTTTATAACATCATCCAATTAACCTGGCAATTTGAACGGCGGATGTTTGGTTAGGTAGAAATTGAGTAGAAATAAAATGAAATGAGAAAAATTAGAGAGAAAACTCATTTTTCTTTTGTTTGGTTTAGAAAATAAAATGCATGTAAGAGAAAAAATTAAGTGGAACCCACACAAGAGAAGAAAACGCAGGAAGCAAGTGAGAAATTCACCTTTTACACATGTAGTCTTCTTCATCCCTCTACTACTACTACTACTATTATTATTATCATTATCATCATCATCAATAATAATATCATAATTATCTATTAAGAAAATACTTCTTCTTTCTTTATCACTTTCGATCCTACCAAGCAAACGAAAAGAGAATTTCATATTTCTTTCTCATTACTTTCTTTAATGCTTCTCTCATACCAAACAAACCTTAAAATTCAATATTTTCCCTCACCACTTTCTTTCTAACTAGATTCTTTCTTTCTATCTTCTCTCTTTCTATTTTCTTTCTCAAGTAAAAGCACATAAGAGTTGATTTGATTTGTAAAATGAAATGTAACTTGATTTTAATTTTGAAGTAAACTATAAAAAAATAAAAAAAAATATATTTTATTTTGAAGTTATTATCAGGAGAAATTGCATTGTTTTTATTTGAAATTGTGTTTAATTACATCTTACATTCCTCTTGTAAATTTTTTGTTGTTTCGGAACCCACCCTTATTAGCTCTTTGGGTCGAGTGGATCCACCAGAGTATCCCACGACTTAGGCCTAAAACCCTTCGGGCCTGCTATGGGACTAATCTCTGGTTCAACTGATTGAGCAGGGTTTACTCCTTGGTTCTCAGTCTCCAAATGGGGGTGTCTCTACAAGGATTTGAACTTAAGTTCTCAAAGTTCTCCTCCTTATGGGGGCAAGTTGTTTCCACTTGACCAATACCCCATTGATAAAAAAATATATTATTTTTATTTAGGGTATTTCTCTTGTACCCATTAAAATTGAGGGGTACCGATACCCAAAATACGTGGACCATTAAAAAACTGACTACAGTGTTTAAACTTTAAACAATAAAATAATCATGATTTATTATTTAGGTAGCAAACTTTCCTTTATTGCAATATAGTTCTTACTAATTTATTTTTTTATTCATTTAAATCTAAATAACCAAATTTTTTTTATAGGCACATGTTAGTATGTTAATTGTTAATTTTTCTCATTTTGTCAAGATTTGAACATTGGACCTCTAATACCTTAAACCCTTAACTCTTACCGTTTGAGCTACCACCCCCCTAAATAACCAATTGTTGTAACCCTAGCTCTTTTCTCCAATTAAAAACGTTGACCCTTGTGCATGTTTTGTAAGCATTATAGAAGACGGTAACCAAAAGCTTCAGAAACTCCATAATTGAGCTTTGCTCCCTCATTTAATTGATCTCAAACAAAAAGTAACAAAGAACCAAACTAAACTAGGGAAATAGCAAATGGACATAGCAATTAACAATTTAGCAAAAATCACTCACAACAGAGCTAGAAACTAAAGCAAGTGTTGTACCATGCAAGAAAACGAACGATGTTTCATGTTGGGGACTAAAACAGTATATAAAGCAACAAAGAACAAAAACTTGAAAATTTTAACATGTAAATTTTTTATACCAACAGTTTTTTGTTGTTGTTTGTATCAGTAAGAAGACTGATAAATGATGCTAATCGGGCTGATAAACGAAGGTTCAAAGCCACAACTGAAATAAGGGTAGGTATTTGTCATCAACAAAAATTATCGATTTTTTTTTGTCATCAACTAAGTGGTCTAGGTAGGAAGGATACCAGAACCCTCTATTCATTAAGGGTACAGGAGCAATCCCCTTTTATTTATGCTATCATTACACTTATCTTCTCTAAAAGGTGATGATTGAAATTACATTGACTTGATCTCCCCTAAAAAAGGTAAGTGTAACTTTAAAACAAGAGGAAAATTGAGTGCAACAATCTAGAGAGATCCGTATAATTTCTTCTTATTATTATGATACGATAAGACATATAAAATTAATTAAGTTTGTCACTCTGAGTGGAAATGGATTAGGTTAGACCGAATTTTACTTAAATAATCTGAGCAGTTTTGTAAGATGTCTACTTGAATTAAACCCATTATTAAAAAAAAAACATGAATTAAACTTGTTCACATTGTATACGCTTTTTTTTTCTCTTAGGTTCGAATTAACCTGTTTATAAAAATATAAAATTCTAACCCAATCCTAAAGTCTATTTAAAACCCACATAACATGATGACCTTTGTATATGTTTAAGTTTTTAAATAAATATAAACTTAAACGAAATTGTTATATTCTTTTAATATAAATAAATTATACTAATATAATCAATAAATTATGTGTATATATATATATATATATATATATATATATATATATATATATTAAGTATAGTAAGCCAAATAAACAATTTTAATAATAATGTAAATCTTATCCTGGATAATTAAACAGACTTTTAAAACTAAAGCTTAAACTAACTTATTTGTTAAATGATCTAGATGAATAAAGGCTAAAATAAACTAGATACTAAACATATCCCACGCTTATATTTGTCCCAAACCAAACATGCAGAGTCATAGAGTAACATTTAAAGTTTCTTTAAAAAATTACAAAGGAAAAAAGAAAATTGGACCTATGGACCACAAGTCTAAATGTTATCTTTCCATCAAAGGAGAATGTGTTTCGTAATTTTGTGACTGAGAAATAAGAAAAGTTATTTAATGTCTAAATAAAGAGAAAATAGAAAAAGTTGTTCATTGAAAACGATGTCCACTATCCAAAAAAGAAAGAGGAGAATTATCATCTCAAGTGAACCCCATCTATGGCCATCAAACATGAAAGCGGAGGATTCTAATATGTACATAAAATGTCGTGGGGCATGGATCTATTTAAAACAAATGACCATTAATTCATCATTAACTTAAAATCAAGAAACAATGAATATGAATGATTACATACTTGTTGAGTAGCAAGGCAATGTTAAACTTTTAAAATTGCAAACCGAACCACCCCACCACCACATCTCGAATTTGGATTCGATGCAGTCAAAAAACACTGTATTCAATGCATTCATTGATATACATCACTGGATCAATAATATTTCAATTTTTTAATATACACTCAAATGTATTTAAGGATGAATTTTAGAGAATGCAGTGATTTTTATCAACAGTGAACCCAGATCCTCAACTTCTCCTCTCTCATTCCTCACTTCTTTTCCAATTGTATAGTATAGCCACTAGCACTCATCCTTTACCACATATGCATGTTTCAAGGTATGTGTTTATTAACTCAATGATGTCGACTTCAACCATGTTTCATATAAATTACCTTTTTCTCTATGAGAAAGCATGGTTCTTGCTTTGGATGTCATGTGCTATATTTTTCAATGTTGTTTCTTAATTTGTCATGGTTTTCTTTTAAAAATATCTTCCCCCTCTTCAATTGCATTGTGTTTCTAGAGGAAATAACAGAGCTTTTGGTTGAGATCAATGCAAGGCCCGCCTAATTTTTCTGGCAAAAAAGTATCCAATAATGAAGAAAGATTCTAAAAGATGAAGGCATCAATGACGATTGGACAACGTAGAGGAGGGAAAAACTCAAATTTATGGTGTGACAAAGAAGGCAGGGAGCGAGGTGGAGGGATGTCGATTAATCCCAAATACAGTATTCAGATTTCATATGTCGAAAAGGACGATAATGAGGAAGCCATGGTTGAATTCTTGATCACGAATGATGGGAGAATAAAATACTCCTATTTCACTTTAGGCTCACATGTTAGTTTCAATGGGACAATTGTACGTTCTAAAGTGACTAGGAATAGAGGCCTCTCTCGTGTGCGTGTGGGCGAGCATGTGTGTGGATTGTAGGACAATGGAGGACAAGTAGATTTATTATGGGATTTTGCTCACCACCTCACCTATGACATGCTTGGATGGTGGTGGTTGAGTGAGAAAAACTAGGTTAACAACGATGGATTTGAATTGGCACTTGGTGATCGATGATCATCATTCAAAGCTTACTTTTGGTCATGCTTCTTCACCTTTCCAACGCGGCTTCAACTAGTAAGGTCTTCGTTTCTGGTGTGATTGGGCTTGAATGATGATGGCATTGGTGGTGAGTCACACAAAGAGAAGGTCGCAGCTTAGGACAAGAGCAAGTGGGACCAATGGCGCCGACTAGGTGTTGCTCACAGGAGAAGCTGGTGGGTGGGTGTTTGGATTCGTAAATGGCTTTGCTATAAGCTACGCAATTAGGTTCCTCTCAGTTTGTAGGTCACCGGTAATAGAGTGCATATCGATTGTGGGTTGCAAATGACTTAGTTATGAAGTGCATAGGGGGTTAAGGGGAGGTTATGATCTGGGTTCCAATGGTGTTTCTTTGATGGCTTGATCAGGGTAGTTGATCTAGGTATTGAGCATAACACTCCGGTGTAATGGCTTGCCATCACATTGGCACTCATGTGCCAATGAGACTTATATTAGGGTGGCACAATGAGTTGGGTAACTTGACTAAGCCGAGCTGCCTGACCAACCAACCCAAGATTAATCAGTTGGGTCATGTCATCGGTTATATTGGGCGAATCCCAATAAGCCCATTTATAATTTGGTTCGGTTCACGAGTTGGGAAAATATTGAACCCAAGCCAACTTGTAGGGGTGACTTACCCGAGCAAAATGGCATCATTTTGCACAGACCATAAAACAAAACACTCCATATTTTCTCTCAAGTTCTCTTATTCATCACCCTCAATATCTCTACCCCCAATTTTGAACCTTAAAACAATGCCTCCAACCTCCAACCATCTATCGTCGGCGCAACTGTGAATTACATGTCATCCCTGTTGTCATTTACTATACCTAGATAATGGACGCTCTTCTCATAACAAACGAGCACCTGTTTACCCGATATTCCTTTGCAATAGCAAGCACATACATAAATCTTAAATCTGGTTGAAGGATCTCCAAAAAAAGACAACTGCTAAAGGGGAGGGAATCATAGCTTAGATTTGTGTGAAGGGCCACCAAAAGATTCGAGAGCCGAGGGTAAAGGGCTGTTTATCTACGATTGAGATTACTAATGTGATTGTGAAAAGAGGTGATTTCGATTAACATAGGATATCTTTTCAAAACATTTTAAGAATACCTTTTGGTAGATACAAAAGGCTCTCTTTTTTATCCATACAAGAAACTATAGTTACATCCATTTTCAATTAAAAAAAGGAAGAAAAGAAGGGGCGATCTCATGTGAAGTTTGAAATCAAGTACCAATATCATAGCCTTTTTCTCTAGTTTTTTCATAACCTGACCTACAAGACCTCAACAACCTTAATTCTATAGGGTTAGTTTGCTTCGAGTTGCCCAACTGTATTTTCCTAAACCCGATCCATCACATCCCAATCTCATTGGAACGGTTCGATTTAAATTTCATGCAAAACCCGACCCGTCCCACATGTGTGCAGCTCTAAGTGGAGAGATAAAGTTAGCCAAAGTTTTTAAAAGATGGAAATAAAAATTATAATATTTATTGGATTAAAATATAAATAGATCAATGGATTGTAATATAAATACCTAAAAGGTTAAAACCATTTATATCAAGTCGTATTTAGAGGTCCATCGAGGCACCGCAAACGCACCCCACCACGATGTCTAAACTCTCACCACACAAAAAATAACAATTGGTTGCTTCTGCTTCTCTGATACCCAAAATATCACCCAACAAGTCCTTCACCCTTGCGTCTTTTTTTCATGGTGGCACAATATGATAGGCTCAATTGAGACTGCGCAACTTTGTCATAACAGGAATGATTCCCGAATAATCTATAATAGGATATGCAAAATATCTTTGTTATTTCTACATATCAATTTTCAACCCATCTGTACAACAACGGGGAAAGAAGAAAATTTATTCTACAGGCTCTTCAAGATAAGTCCATAGATAATGCGTGTTGTGTTGACTTTGTTGTTTTTGCATAAGATTCCAATATAATCTAAACTCACTGTAGGGTATATTGAGATTTCCTTCAGGAAAGGTGTGGACATTATCTGACGTTTGTTTCTTTAAGAACACCGCCCATTAATCCCATAATAACATGACAATATGGTACACAAAAAGTGGTGCAGCTGACTGAATAGGAGCAGTTAAACTGGTTCCTCACGCCTACAATGTACTGCTAGTAAAGTTAAGTAGTTGACTCAAAGATGTAAAATCCTCGAATCTTGTTATCATTGCAACTCAAAGATGTACCCTCAACAACAAATCCTCATTGGAAGGAAACACTACCCTCAACTCGGAGACATGTCATTAAAAATAGAGATAATTTTGTACCACAAGAAGATAATAAATATTTGGAGACAAAAATAGTATTCAACACCGAATAAAAATACTTCTCCCTACTTATTTATTGTTTTTTCCTCATTCATCGTGTATTTCATCACTCTCAAGATACTCATAAGTTCTATAGTATCTATATAAGATGTTCAAATTGTGTATCCAAATATCTTTACTCTAAATCAGATATCTAAGGAAGGATAAAATAACAAACGATTCTAAAGGTATTATCTTGATGATTTCATATAAATGATCAGAACTGGCTGTTCAAAGATTACCAATGCGTATCAAAAGCTTGAAAGATGCACCGGAACAAAAAAAAAAAGGAACCAGGGCGGTGAGCTAAAATTGCTAGAGATAATGTAAGACACAAATCTGTATTATAAATAACACTGTATGGTACAAAGTTAGAAAAACAATAAGCACCATACTGGCATCCCTAACATTTTTTGTTCTAAATTTTATTTTATTTTATAAGTGCCTATCTCAAGTCAACATAAGATCATTCCCTCCCAGATGAGGGCGAAGGCAAACACGTACTTCATGCTCTTCTGGTCCCACACGATGTTTTGGCACCATGATTTCAAGCACTGATCCTGGGTCATCATAATATGCTTCTATATTGGCATCTTCAGGAATTCGAGTTGACAGGGGGATTTCGCGAACGAACTCGCCAGGAGGGCAGTGCTCTGAGGATGGATCTGTAAGCTTGAATGTCCTATCATGTCTCTTGATAAATGGTTTTCGAGATGTGCTCATACACGAAACCTTAATGATGCCATGAGTCAGAGTGTTCCTCCAAGAAACTTTCACACTTGGAAGATCTACAAAGGGCAGGCTGATAATAATCAAGTAACCTTTTTCATCCTCATATATAGTTTTCGCAGCTGTAACAGGTCCATAAACGTTCTTTATCACGCCACTGAAGTCATTCAACCAGTGCGGCTCACTTGGGTGCATTTCTATATCTGTAATCCGATCAGAAGGAGGATTAACAGCCAAGTAACATTCTTCGTCGTTTCCATGAGGGAAAAAGTCCTTCCTCTTTTTGCCGCTGACAGGAGAAAGGTCCAACCCATCGCCGTTACTGTGGTTAGACAGATGGGTTGACAAATTCAGTCCAGATCCATTAAGCAGCTTCTTAGGGTGTGCATTTGGAGCACTCTTGATTGGGGGCGGCAGTCTCTCAAGCTCAAAGTCTGTGTTGGGAAGATTCCTCCAAGAACTGAAATCGCTTGCTTCAGGCGGGATTGTGAAATTCAAATCTCGGCCAGTGAGTTCCATCCACCTTTTCCTATCCTCCTCATCAAGACCCAACAGATTGGGTGAAGGAACAACCTCAATGCCATGTACACATTGAGGGTTTGAAAGCCCTCTGTAATGCTTTCGTTGCATCCTGTGGGATCGAACAAAACCCTTGTCAGCACTAAATGGAAACGGGCGCTCCCCTTGGCGAGAATGCCCATTCATGTAACTCCTCAGCTGCATCTTACCCAAAGCATTCTCAGGCCTATCCTTGAAAACCCACATGTACATGTTTTCCATGTCATGTTGAACCATGAAAACATTAAGCTTGAGATCAGATTTATCGAACCCTGACACACCATTGCTGTCCCTGACAATCTTGGCCTTAGATTTATCATTCAAGGAGGGCTTAAAGTAAAAACTGAAGAAAAACCAAGCACCCCATATGCTATCATTTCGCTTCGCACATTTCCTACCAGCTTTGGGCAGATTAAGGAAACTCTCTGTCTCATATCCTTGAGTACCAAGACCAACATCTAGAATATCACAAGGGTCAGAATTCCATGGCTGCGGCGGCGGTGGGCTGCGTTCTGCTGACAGGGGCAAATTGATATCCGGTGGACGCGAGAGTATGATTTGTCGATTCATTTCCAAATCCAGTTCCTCATGAGAAGATGCACTTGAGTCCATAGACAAGAGAGTTGAAGGGTGATGATTCTCCATTGACAAAGAAGCAAGACAAGAATCGCCCATGCTACCTCATCATCATGTCGTTGATGAGTTTTAGTGCTGGTCGGTTCAATATTGTCATTCCCAAAAACAATTCAACAAAATAACCTTATAAACACCTTCATCACATATCAATCTCCACTATATCTCCCCTCCATCAAACCCCTAGATTTATCAATTCAATTTGAGAAACAAACACACAAAGAATCAACAAATCCAACCACACCAAAATTCCAACCTATCCAAACTAGCAATTTTTTGTATTTTGACTATTTTCTCTAAAATAAATAAATAAATAGACTTCAACAACAGGAACAGATATATGTATAACACAGTGATATATAATTATATTTCTCTTCAATCTCTACAAAGAGAGGAAGAGATTTCGAAAACGCTATAGGAAAATTATATTAAACAATATTCCAAGTATCTCCATAAATCCTCCAAAATCAGGTGAAAAGCATTGAATCAAAACCATCAAATCCATAAAATAAAAAATAAGAAATCTTTGAAACAGAGACCCAATAAAATGGAGATCTTCAAGGATTCACCTTTTGGGATAAGCATCAGAGAATCGAGAAGAAGAGGAACCTCCATAACCGACGATGATGCTGTTCACCATATCATAGACAACCATGTTTGTTTTCTACACACTATCCAGAATAATATTTTCCCTATTTTTAATATTTTTTTATTTTGTGCAAATAAAAACCCTAATTTTCTTCTTCTGAAACGCAAAAGAAGAAGAGTGTAGTGAGGTCAAGGTGTGGCGTGAAATGAGAAATGAGAGTGGTGAGAGAAGGAAGAGACGTACGTGAGCGTCTCATTATAAGGACAAGTTCGGAAGTTAAAGCCTACACTGGATACCACCACTCTCATAGGACCACCGTTTGTTTACGGTGACGGTGTACCTTTGTCATATTAATATTAAGAATAAAGGCCCAGATTGTTCAAAATTTTTTTTTTTTTTTTTTTTAGAGAATTCCACTTTTGGTTTTGGTTCCTGAAAAAAAAAAAAATTCATTTAGTTTCTCAAATTTATAAATGTGTAACATATTAGTCATTCCTTTCACTTTCAATATTCTTTACTTGTATATGTGTCATGTTAATTATCATATCTGATTCGTTAGTGATGTTTCAGATAAATTTATAACAAAATTTCATAGTAAACAAATAAAAAGTAAAAAAAGTGCACAATTTTCATGTATTGGGTTTTTAAAATTTTGCATTTCTTTTCTTCACTTTTATTCTTTTTTTCATGGTGGAAATTTGTCATAAGCCACATAAAATCACTAACGAGTTAGGCATGATGGTTAACGAGATACATAGACAAGTAAACGGATGTTGAAAGTGGAAGGAGAGACTAATATATCCCTCGTTTATAAATTTGAAGGACTAAATGTATAATTTATTTTTTGAGAGATCAAAAATAGGTCCTCTAAATTATTCATGACCAATTTGGACCTTTACTCTAATCTCATAATTATTATTTTTAGTCTTCAATTTTAACTTGTCATCTTGTCCTAACATTGTTACTCCCTCATTTTTTGGTTGAGTCATTACGATACGTACGATAAAGACACCCTCGTATCTGGCCACTCAATTCATATCCAGAATTATTTTTTGAGTTTGGGGTGCCATTGTTTAGGGGTGTTTGTGATCCGGTCCAATTTGCTGGCTTGCCCCGACCCAACCTGGTCACTTGGGCTGTCCTGGCCCAATTATGTTACACCAATAAGTCTCCAACAAGCAAACTAAACACAATATCTAAAGTAAGCTAACAAGTCATAGAAACCTAAACAACAAATTTTAGCTAACTAAGGTTAGTGTCCACAGATGATACTACACAAAAGTAAGCTAAAAGCAACTTAAAATGTGTCACCATATCCAAACAAATTTATTAACTAAACTACTTACTTGGGTTGTGTATATATTGAGGTTGACACTCTTTGAACTCATTATCTAATTCCTACCATGTGGGTTGAAGTGTTTTCTTGAAGTTGGTTGTAACATGAAAATGTTAAAATTAGCAATGCATATAATGAAGAGGAGAAGAAGAGCATAAGAACGAATGAGAAGAGAAAAGAGACTAGGATTCTCTGTTGCAACAAGGAATCAACCAACATTATAAGAATAGAAAAAAGAGTAAAAATATATATGTAACAAGTAAAAGACTAAGGTATCCTTAAAATTGATAAATGAAAGTAAAACATAAAAGCACCATATTATCTAACAAATAAGAGAGTTGAGTTTTGTTCCATTGTTTTTATTTGTGAGTTGACCCAACCCACTGAATATTCCTAATTCTAAAACTTTAGTTATTAATAACTATATAATGTGTCGTGGATGTATGTTTGAAATTATCAGTATTGGGGTGTTTGTATTTAGAACAATTGATGTACTTTGATTTTATTTAGCTTTTAGCAAATGATAGGGTGTGTGTTCTGCAACCCTTCCTAATTCCTAGAACGTGAATAAAGTTCCTCACTTTAATATTGAAGTTAGACAGTTTTGAATAAATATTCTAATTAACAAAAAAATGTGTCATAGGTTCAAATCTTAACTATGATAATTATTTAGGATTAGATATAAATAATTTACCTCTAATCAGACTAGAAAAGAGAATAACATATGCGATGAAGTTGACCTGAAAATATTTCACTGCAATACTAAAATAAAAATTATTAGAAGCGCAAATACATACATACAGAAGAAAGGTAGGAGACCAAGTATAGATGCCTAAATATTTATTCGATTTTTCTATCAACCTTATAGATATTAACGAATCAAAAATAAAAATATTATATTGAAAAGAGTAACTTTTAAACTTTCAAGAAATTAAATACACAACTTTCAATATAAAATATTTCTATTTTTTGAATTGTTAACACGTGTAATAAAATAGAATAATCGATATTTATTTATGTAAAGTTCAAAACCACACCTAAACGGCGTTATATATTTCCCCCTAACTTTTGTTGCAAGGGAGAATGGAGTTATTACTTATTATAGACTTATAATTGAATTAGCATGACATAAAAGTAAAACTAAAAAAGAAAGCACTGCCTACCTGTTGGCTGTTAGTGACATTCTTCTTCAATTGTTGAATGTGGCTATCAGTTGCATCATAATAATGGAAAGTGGAATTACTTTATTAGTGTTGGTACTGTGTTGTATGTTGGTTCCTTTATATAGGCAATTTTATTTATTAATTAATAGTTCAAATTGATTATCTATATTTTTATTTGTTAATTATAATTATAATTTTTCATTTTATAAATCGTAGTTTATTAACGAGGACAGTGAACAACAATTAAAAGTATGAATATTGTCACTCTTTAGACATCTGAATTTATTTCAGAGAAAAGATCTACATTTTGTTAAAAGGGCAAGAGAAGTTTATAGTTACAATTATCATATTAAAAAATTCTATAATTGTTGCTTTTACCCTTTTCCTTCCCTCCAACAAAACTAAGTTATAGCTAATAATTAGTCAGTCCCGATGCCAAGTGCGACAACATATTTATAATTAAGTTATTCTCCAATAAAGCTTGCAATATTGCATCAATAATAATGTCTGCATGACCCATTAAAATATGTGTCAAAGCAAAAATGTGGTCACATACAGTCTCCTATTGCCCAGTGGCAGTGCCCACGACCCACCCACCCAGCAAAAAAAAAAAAAAAAAACATAAACACTATGCTTTCCTTGCTCTCTTTAGTTACCGTCCTAATCCTATAGTTAAAAAAAAAAAAACTTATCTCCATATCTTTACCATGTCAACAACAAAAGCATTTCGCACCCTTTTTGGGCTCTTTGCCACATGCCATAGTTGCAATATGTTTCGTCCGATTTTGTCCGGATAGAAACAATGAGCTCCAGCTCGATGGAGCAATGTGGGTTTTATGGATTGAGCCCAACGGAGTGAAGATTCCGCTCCTACGTATCCCGATAGGGAATCAAGGCTTACGTAGTTTTAATGGCAATGGTGGCATTTCGTAGAGAAGGTGGGTGTTCCGGTGGCGGAATAGGGTTTCCGATTGTTCCCCAAGATTAGGGTTTTTGCTTGGAAGATGACTTTTTCTCCCAAGCGCCCTAAGGCACCCTTTATAAGCATATGGGGTAGCCGGGAGCCGGAGCTCAATCGAGAAGGGAGCCGGAGCTCAACCGAGTTGCTGGACTGGAGTCTCCACTTTGTTTAGATCAGGATTGTCTTGAGTTGGTGTATTCCCGAGATGTCCATGACATTCATGTTTACTTTGCGCTGATGATCGAGAATCAAATGTCGGCTTTGGTGGGCATCCCGAGAAGCCATAATTTAGTCGTGGAAGTCGCCTTTGGTGGGCATCCCGAGAAGCGATAATTTCGTCGTGGAAGCCCAGTGGAAGTCGCCAGCAATAATTTCACCGTGAAAGTCGCTTTTGGTGGGTATCCCGAGAAGCAATCAGGTGGATTTTAAGGTTCACGATATCATGCCTTCTCGACTACGAACACTTTCTCTGGGTTAAGTGGTCGGGTTTCCCTACTTTGTGGTCCATTACGTCATGGAGTAATGCTCGAGGACCTGCAAAACCAGATCTCGATCTCGACAAGGCATGAACTATCTTCTTGAGGTCCATATAGCACGAAGCTGACCTGAGTTTGGATATGGGTAAGGGTTCGACCCGTAACATGCACAATTACCATGACTGATCTATCTCTAGTAGATTTGAGGGTTTGAGTGGTGTGTCCTCTTCTGGTGTCTCCGATGGCTGCAAGCGAGGCTTAAAAACAGCGGCTCATCGCGATCTGACGGTGTATCTTATAGGAAATTTTATGAGATCTTGGTAGGTATTTGAAGATGTCCATGACGGCGGGGCGAGGTTGCGTCATCCGACAAGCAAAGAGGGCCTTCGGCGCTTTGGTGAGTAGCGGTCACACCGGACTAGGGTTTCGATGAAGGATGAATGATGACTGAGCTCTAGTCTGAGTATTTAGAGCCTTACGTCGGTGTTGACGATGGAGGATGTGTGATGTGCGGCCGGGGCATAGTTTTACCGAGGTCCCCACGGTGGGCGCCAATTGTTTCGTCCGATTTGGTCCAGGTAGAAACAATGAGCTCCGGCTAGACAGAGCAGTGAGGGTTTTATGGATTGAGCCCGACGGAGTGAAGATTCTGCTCCTACTTTTCCCGGTAGGGAATCAAGGCTTACGTAGTTCTAGTGGCGATGGTGGCATTTTGTAGAGAATGTGGGTGTTCCGGCGGCGGAATAGGGTTTTCGGTTGTTCCCCAGGATTAGGGTTTTTGCTTGGAAGATGGCTTTTTCTCCCAAGCGCCCTAAGGCATCGTTTATAAGCATATGGGGGAGTACTCTGTATGCCACGTGGTCCCTTCTCGGCCCGTTAGCGGATATTGCGGGGCCTATAATACTTTTGCGCCGCGTGTCCCTCTAGTAGCTGTTCGTCCTTATTGCCAGCTAGCCCTAAATGAGGTGTACTGTCCTGAGGGTATTTGAGTACATCTAGCAGGTAAGGTACAATGGCAGTTTGAGATGCCGGCCTTCGTCCGAGAGGCTAGTACCCCCTGTGGAATGGCCTACAGGTCCGAGTAAATTACTTAGTCCTCTGTCGGGTTGGGTTTGGACTGGGGTGACTCTCTCCGCTTATGTGCTGGTTGACCGAGAGTTCTCTCTCGGTTATTACTTCGGAGTTTACCCAGGAGTACTCTCTTTCTTTCCTTGAGAGATACTAGGATGACCAGCTTGGCGGCAAAGGCGCTCATGTGGCCGATTAGTCGGGTCTCTTGGCACTATAAGGATATTCCCGAGAGTGGGATGATACAGGGCGATTGATCGAGTGGGCTCAAAGTTTCGGGCCGAACCTTGATGGGTTGGGTCTAAAGTGATTGCGGCATATTACGGCCAACTGTATAAACCAGGTTCTAACCCATGGCAGGAACACAATATAATTGAAGTGATTATATCATTTTATTTATGAAGTTTAGAAAATATTTTTGTAGATATTTGGAAAATTTTATAAGTTGGAAGTCTTTCAAAGACAAATAAGTAAATCCAAACATATGTGTGAGTGTGAGCATTGAAATAACCAAAGTTAGCACAAGAAGGGGGGTTGAATTGTGTCTACCAACTTTTTTGGTTACTTTAAAAAATATTTTCGCAAGAACAACAAGCTATACTTAGATAAGAGAAAATCATATGAGTGAATTGTCTAATATTCAAACAAGGCACACGGGCAGACAGAGTAGGGTAAAACAGAGTTTGATATTCACAATATTAACTCCCCAAGTTAAAAGCTAAAACAGAATAAATCTCAAGCAAAATAAAGGGATAAGGGAAGAGGAATATCACTCAAGAGATTTATACTGGTTCACCCCAAAATCTGCAGGGCTACGTCCGGTTTCTTGACAGCATCAAGTTTCCACTATAACTGAGTAAATTATAGTACAAGTATTCTTTGCACGCCTAGCCTCTTCAGGCTCAACACTCAAACAAGTATTGTTTGCACACCTAGCCTCTTCAGGCTCAACACACAAGGAATATAAAGGTTTTGTGTAATTAATACAACTTGCAAGTCTTTCAGATCACACTCAAGGAGTGGAATAAATATGAAGTGTGAAAGACTGCGAATTAATATCAAATGATTGAAAGTGTATTCAATGAAAGGATGAAGAAGTTAATGAGGAGAGTAAATGCTTCTGCGCAATGTTCTTAATGATATTCAACTTCTTATTTTCATCATCATTGTTTTGATCTATTTAAAGGCTTCAATCAAGAGATCCGTTTAGACACAGCTTCCGAAAATGTGTTCTTTTGATTTGAGTTTCTGAGACACCATTAATGCCAAAGAGTTGTTCTGTATAAACATTAAATGCTTGGAAACGTTTAGCTTTGACAAGGTTGTCCAAGAGTACATTTTAATCTGAATCAGCTATTATTTCAGAGTGTAACACCCTGTTTTTCCTATATTTTCTGTAGCAATAAATACATATTTAAATGTGTTTATTAAACTCAGAGGATGATTTTAATTAAACTAAAATCATTTCCTTGTGTTTTTATATCATATGAAATCACGGTAAAAATTTTCGGTTGAAAATTCAAACGGAAGTCGGTTTGCGTTTTCACTGCCGGTACAAGTTTACTGTGCAAAAAACCTAATTTTGACTCGTGAACGAAACAATTAGTGTTTTTATTATGTTTCCTTCGACCTTGATTATTTTGAAAATTTTCGTGCAAAAATAAAATATAATATTTTATTCGGGTGAAACTTCGAAAAAATTACGATCGGAAATGCAACCGGGTACCAAATGGAGCAGATTATGGACCATAAAAGAAGTAAGCAGACATGATGGAAAGGGCTATGACACACTCTAAAAGTACCATGATCACAGTTTTCAAATTATAATATTATTCTAATCCAGAAGTCTTTTCTCTCTCTTCTTCTATCCAATCAAGCATTAAACCACCAAGTTTGCTCAACAAGCTCTCCCTCTCACTCCCTAGCCGTGAACTCCCCTCCCTCTCCCTATATATACCCCTTGCATTTTCACCTCATCATCTTCCTCCTTCAACCTCCATTAAAGTTCATCTTCTTCATTTCTTCTTAAAGTTCAAGCTCTTAAAGCTTTAATTTTTATTCATCTTTTATACTTAAGTTCTTCATTAAAGTTCTTCCTTGTACTAAGGGCAATTCTCTCATATAAATCTTTTTGCAAGTTTCATATTTTATTTCTTAGTTTACTTTATGTGTTCTTTAAATGCTTTAAACTTCTAAAATCTCTATAAAATGGTAGAAAACTCCTTTTGAGTTGAAACCACTTTCTAGTCTTGTATTAACTTATATTTTCACATACTAAGAGGTTGTGTAAAACAAAAATCTCTATCCATATCTTCCAATGAAGGCCGAATGCTTGCATTTGTGACCTAGGAAGTTTTTGTTTCAACTTTTGGAATATGATCATGTGTTTGAGTTTCTAACTATCCCTTGATCTTGAATCTATAAATCTTGGAAGTTTTGATAGCTTGTTCCTATGATGGCTGAAAAATATGAATAAGTAGGCCTATGATACTATGTTTCAACTTTCCAAGTATTGATCATGGATTTAGAACTCTTTATAACTTGTTTATTTCATGTTATTAAAGCTAGTATGTGTTACTTCCATTTTTCTAAGATGATCATGGACTTGAGCTCCATAAGATATTTGGATGCTAAGTCTTAGAGATTGGAAAGTTTAAGGATTTATAACTTGTTTATTTTATGTTATTAAAGCTAGTATGTGTTATTTTCATTTTTCCAAGATGATCATGGTTTTGAGCTCCTTAACACATATGGATGCTAAACCTAAGAGATTGGAAAGTTTAGTGAATGCTAGCTTATTTTACTAGCCTTGGCCGAATGCCCTATGTTTTTAACTTAGTAGAATTTTAATTCAACTTTGTTAAAAGATCATTGTTTATGAACTCCTAACACTTAAGGATCATAAATCCATGAGTTGTATAATTTTTGGGAATCTCTAACCCTAAGAACTAGTCTTGGCCGAACCTATACCTTGTGGTTTAGTGTTCTTGTTTTGATTTTAACTTGTGATTTTGTGTTCATAACCTTATACTTCCGTCGCGGAGGAAACGAGAACGTTCGTGACTTACCTCGTCGAGCATCTAACCTTCTTACCTTCAAAGAAAGTAAGAGGGGATTGCCTAGGGATATTAAATGACTATATGCATGTGTGTTTGTGTTTATTTGAGTGATTTGAATATTATTGTGATATTGAGCCAATACTTGAATAACTTGTTTACTTGAACTATTGTGGTTATTACTTGAAGTTGAACATTACTTTCTTTAAAGTGTTATGAATTATATATATGTGATGAACTGTCGTTAACTGTGATATTGTTGTTGAGAATATGTTACTGTTGATTGAAGTTTGAGAAGCCGGACTTGAGTCTGTGCACAATGATTATAAAGGATTAAAAGTCTTAATAAGCCTTGAATAGAACTTTGAAAGTATTGGTTTCATTTATAAAAGTTCATTGTTTAAAACGCTTACTTCAATAAAATGAGATTCTTATTTTGAAAAGAAACGTTGAAGTGTTTTTAAGACAATAGAAATTACCTTTTTATGATCCAAAGTTGGTACGAGAGAAAACCTTTTTCGAACTATGTGTTTTATGAAGGAAAACCCCTTTGAAATTAGTTGACTTTATTTCATCAAGGATTTCAAAAGCAAACGAATTTCCTAAATGTTTTATAAAAGAATTTGTAAAGGAAAAGATTTTCTCCTAAATGATTTAGAAACGTTCCGGTTACTTGGATAAGTGACCGAGGTTTTGTTTTGGTTTTTGATTTTCACTGAGCGAAAAGTAAGCACATGTGAAAGAGAATATTAGTTCACGAGACGTCGCCTCTAGTATTCAGTTTATGCACGTGATCTGGGATCCGTGTCGAGAATTATGGACCAAGGGTCCTAATCGTGATATTTTGGGCTAGGAGTCCTAATTTTGGAATTGAGGATTGTGTGTCCTAATTTCGTTGTTATGGGCTAGGAGTCCTTATCATGTTGAAATAAAACATGGATAAAATTATAATTGTTTCTACGACCACAACCTTGGACTGCGGCTGCAGTCTAAGGTGTTGTTGAGCACTCGGACTGTGCGTCCTGTGTTATAAATTTTCAAGTGATGGAAATTGTGAATAGTCGTTAGCTTTGGGCTTCGACTAACGGAAAAGAGTGAACACAAAGAAAAGTCTCGTCAATTAAAAGTCTTTTATTCATATGCATTTCCCCTTGGCAGACGTGCTTGAGTTACCGAATACCCGCTTAAGATGTGGTATTTGATGATGTATACATCCGAATGGCCGTTATAAGGGATTCGTGATGGTGTTGATCCGGGTACATGAGGTGACGGAGACAACTTGCCAAATGTGGCGTATGAGCCTGATCAACTCTTTATTTCTTAAAAATTAAAACGATGATGGCATCTTGTGAGATTAAGATTAGAGCCTGATGATTGAAGTGTCATGCATTATCTTTATAAAAATTGATTGATTCGGGTATGAGACCCATTGAAATAATACTTGTTGTTTGCCTATGAGTAATGTTTAAAATGTCAATATGCCAAGGTGTTGTGTATCATGTATATGGTTGTTGTGCGATATATCCGTTGTCGGTATCTCACTCTTTTATTTCTACTTGTTATTCTCTCTTCCTTTTGGTATCGCCGTATGTACATGAGTCCAGATGGATCCCAATATCCCGTTGGTGCCGACAACATCGAAGATTGAGGTCTTCGACGACGTAGGGGATGCTGGGGCATGGTAGATACACCCAGGGACGACATCTGCCACATACCACGGAGCCATCACCACGACCGATCTAAATGCTGACGGAGACCCAATCCGTAGAAGCCACACTGTGGAAACTAGGAGGGTAGCTCTGCCTTCGATCTGGTATTACCTTCACACACTGCGAGCTCACGGACTGCTACATGAGCCACCACCTCTTGACGTAGAGCCGGCAGCGCTGATTGAGGAGGACCCCGAGGAGGACTTCGATGAGGTCATGGAGGAAGATGAGCCGGATGATCACGTTATGGATCATGACGACGACGACGATTCCATTGATGAGGGCAGCGACGTTATAGACCCATTACCTGAGGCCTCGTCTCGTGGGAGCCCTTGTGGAGACCCTGCTTGCAGCCGATGATCGATAGCCATTTGGAGCATTTTGTGGATAATCTTTCGTCATCTGACTTTTAGAGTTATCTTTTGGATGTGGTTCAGGACCCTCTTTCCCTGTGTCTTACTTACTCTCTTTTTTTAAGTTGTAACTCCTAGATGCCTACATCTGTTGAAATGGCCATTGATAAGGCCCTATCTTATGTACTGAAACTTGGCTTTCATTGGGACATGTTATATATGTATGTTGTTTTCAATTCATGTTCTGAGTGTTCATCACCTTTATCCTCCTTCATCTCGAAAAAAATTTAACTACCGTTTTTAGTGTACTCATCCATCGAGAAAATGATACTTTCAAAAAGTAACCGGCTTTGTAAATCAGAAATATTACCGCAATTGGGTAACAATGTGATGCCGAGTTTAGGGTGTCGCATTCGAGTACGCAGCATCAGGCTTTTATACTTGTAGCAGAGAGCTTTCCTCTTTTAGTGCAACAGTCAGTTCACTTTTCAGAAAGCACTTTTACTTTGTACTAAAACAGCTAAAAAGTTACTGCTGTGGTACGGAGATTACGTGTTTATTCCTTAAAACCTTGAAACAAATGTTCTTTTTTCTTTATCCTTTGACCTATTGTCCAGAGGTCTTCGAGATCCTTAAGGAAGGCATTTAATTTGAATAAGATGACTTGGACTTCATTTCTGACAAACTGACATTATACCAGAGTTGGAAAATCAAACGGGTGAGAAGTAATCAGAAATCAGACGAGTGCTCAAGCAGTTCAAAAACTAGATGGGTGATCATGCAGTCCAATACTAGACGGGTGCTAGCGTATTCCAAAAGTCAGACGGGTGATCAGCTGAGTCTGTTTCAGACATATGCTTCTTGTCACGCCATCAAGTAAACTCAGATCTTGATAGCGCGTTGACTTGATCTTTGACTTAAAATCAGACGAGTGGTTTTCAGACAGGTCTTATAAACTGAGCTCTACTAAAAACCAAACGAGTCAGAAAGTATACGAGTGACCTTAAATCTGATTTTCTGCACACTTATCAGATTTGTCAGTAATTTCATAAGGTTCAATATTACCATACTTAATCTTTTTGGAATCGTCAAAACTTAGAGAATTTATACATTGAATGTGTTTCATACTTATGAGGTCTCAACCACCATAACTTATGACTGTCAACGTAGGAATGGAATACATATAAAGAAGACCAAAATGGATTATCTCATTCCCTTCCACCTCTGTAGCAAGCAAATGTTTTAAGAATCGAATCAGAGATCAAACCGGTGAGACCTACGGGTCATGCTCAATTGGTCCAACTGGTTCCATCAATGGTTGAATCAGATGATTAATAAATAAATTATATAATATATATGTATGTATAAAAAAAACTATATAGACATTGATAGTTGAAAATAAATCATATACTTGAATAAATATATATGTGCTAAATAATATAGCGTTACCTTGATTTTGGTGGTGTAAAAGACGTTATTTGAAAAATAAATAAGTGAAGCAGGCTACACCTTAGTTTTCTTTTTGGACATCAGTGTACTATCTTTGTCATGTGGGTATGGTTTTAATTTTAAATGAAACACAATAAAGGATATTGCTTATTTGGGCCTAGTAAGCCCATATCAAAAATCCTACTTCTGGCTCTCTTCCTTGACTCCTTGTTGAAGATCAACACACACACTACAGGATGTCGGCTCATGTGCTGAAGCTCAATAGCAATAGGATGGAGAGGTTGATGCAACATACCTTGTAAGGTAGGGACAAGCATCAGCGTGGGAGGACTGGTCTGGGAGCGTCTTCGGAGGGTTGCACGTCGGCGTCAGAGGCGTATGTCGTGGGAGTTTGTGAATCGTAGGAAGAAGTGTGGTGGCATATAAACACGAGTCATGGGAGCGTGATAAGCGACAACAGTGCGATTGTGGGAGGGTTAGACAACAGACTGAATTTGACCGGTTGGTTCTTGAAAATCGGGTCCGGTTTGCCAGTTCTATCGGTTCAAGGCGGTTCAAACCGGTTTCCACGATTTTTAACGGGTGGTCCAGTTCTTAAAACCTTGGTAGCAAGAGAAACAAGGGTGGAAAGAGAGATAAAAATAACAAAGAATTATATCTAACTACATTTCTCTGGAAACTAAAACAAAAATAAATTTAAATAAAAATATAGTAACTTGTGGGACTCATTTGGTGAACTTTTTAGAGTTGCATCACTGGAGCGAAAGATTGCTTAAAGTAATACAAAATAAAGGGGAGTGCTAACGAGTGCCCTAAGGGCATTGGTTAAGGAACCAATAAAAAAAGGTTTTTATTAGGAAGTGATGCATTCAATATTCGAATAAGCGTTATCTCTAGTTATTCAATGAAAACTTGCTTTTATTGAAACCCTCAACTAATGCCCTTAGGACACTCGTTAGCAAGTACTACAAGAATTTTCGCTATTTCCTGGAGTTTTTTTACTTAGGGCAATGTATCTCTAGGAAATTTGACATTTCCCACGATCAAGGCCTTCGGAACACTCTCGGTAGGTTTCCCACAACTTTGGTTGTTTTCCTACGGGCTGGGTCGTAACTATTTTTAATTATTATACTATAGATAAATTTTAATAGATTCAATCCATGGGAAATGTCTCAAGTTTTCCAGGGTTTTAATAGCGGGAAAGGTTTCCTAGGGTTACAGTGGGGGAAAATTTTCCCACGACTTATACCACGAGACATTTCCCAAGGGCGTAACCGCGGTTAATTTCCCACAGCCTTTTCATTTTACCCGTGTAAAATTGTTTACGACGTCCTGTTATCTGATGGATCTGAAACCGTGGGTGATTTGTCAGAAATGTATATTTTCCTATGAATTTGTAAATGCCCTAAGAAATAACGAGAATTCTTGTAGTGAAGACCCTAAAATAAAAAGTAATAAGATGGCATGAAAAGATCCATAAAAAAATAAGTGAAACAACTCCACTTAATTTCACAATAGGAGATGCTCTTCTACCTGTTATGCATGCAATAAGTTCTCTTTGTCGGTCATTAATTATCAATATGGTGTTGGCCGAATGAAATTTGAAAAATACTAGCATCATATTCCTCCTCACACATTCTTTATTATTGAGTGGATTTCATATGAGACCCACCAAAATATATGATCCCATATGAAATCTATCATACAATAGAGAATGAAATAAGGGGAGGTGTCTTTTAAGAGTCTCATCCTAGAATTGCTGATAAAATTTTGAGAAGATCTTAATTTGATTTTTTGCATGTGCGCATTAATGGTAAGCCATGTATGTAAGTAGTATTCAATTTTTTTTTTTTTTAAGTTTTGTTACTTTGACAATATGTTTTGATTTTTTTTTTCTTAGATTCGGGATGGAACATAGAGTTTTTCCACAGTCAGTAACGATATGATTAATCTCTGAAAATGTAGAATATCAATTAAGGGATAATTCCTCTACATACAGATACAACTCTATTATTATAATGAAGAATTGAACCCTAGACATATGATTAAATGACATAAGTTACGTGCCACAGGGACATATGTTTTGACGTTCCGTATATTTAATCATAAGGTGGTCTTTTTTTTTTTATAATTATTAATATATCATAAAAACTATCAATTATTGTATATTATTAATTATCTATTATTATCCACTACTGCTACTATCTTTTACCATCCATCACCTCATCCTTCGCCATTTGCCACCACCTACCACCACTTATTATCACATTTTCTGTTTTACTGTCTTTTGTTTGATAAGCTCTGTTTTACTATCATACCTAATTTTTCTTAACCTAAATCATACTATTAATTATCAAGTATCAACAAATTATCCAGTCAAAAAAAATTTATCAACAAATTATAATTTTAGAGAAATGATAAATGAACACCTCCTTCGTGGACACCGTATGTACATCGTATAGAGAGAGTGTGTTTTAAGTGTTGAGTATTATTTTGGGGAGAAAAAATAATATTTAAGTGTAGAAAAATATAAATATATAATATTGAGTGTTGATTTTGAGTGTATAAATATCATAACTTTAAATTTATTTATAAATTATTTTACTTGTTAACCTACTAACAATATACCCATTATTGTATTATTTATTACCAAGTGCCAATGCCACCAACTGTCACACACCACCACCAGACTCAAGGACTCATTATTATTGAACTACCATAAATCTGCCACCCTAAACCACCAGCAGCTACCACGTACCACCATCCTAAACACAAAACAACCAACCAATCATGCCAACTACCAGCCACCACCACAAATCACAAAACCACGCCCCCTTCTCAAAGTTGTTGCTGCATTGTCTGCTTAACTGCCCACGACCTTGCCTAGTCGTTGCCGAATAGCACGAGCATCGACAACCTGTGAGCCACTGTATATCATCGCACCTATGCTACTCCCACCTTTCCCCACCCTGTTCCAACATTTCAAAATTGTAGCAGAGAGAAATATAGAAAGAAAATAACTTGAATTTTTTTTAAAAAAAATCAAAGAGAAATAGAGAGAACATTTTATAAAATAAAAAAACTCAAAATATGAGATATCTCGTATGTCATCTATAGAGTAATGATATTTGAACACAAAAATGGTGTCAAATATCATATAAAAATATAATTCCTCACTTATTTATTATTTTCTTCTCTCTCATCATGTGTTTCATCAATCCCAAAACACTTATAAGTTTCACAATATCTATATAAGATATCCAAAATATGTGTTCAGATATCTTTACTTTCCAATATATTCATAAACATAGATCTCTTACTTTGAAAGATATCTTTTTCTCTAGAGGGTGACAATCTTTCTTTTTTCAAAAATTGTTTATTGTTTATAAATCATTAGGCAAAATTACTATTTTAGTCCCTTAAGTTATTTGTTTTGTTTAAATTGGTCCCTTAAGTTTTTTTTATTATGACAAACTAGACCCATAAGTTAGGTTCGGGTGACAAATTGGTCCCTTAAGTTTTTTTTGTGTGACAAACTAGACCCTTAAGCTAGGTTCGGGTGACAATTTGGTCCCTTAAGCTTTTTTTTTACAACCTAGACCCTTAAGTTAGGTTCGGGTGATAAAATGTGACTTTTAAAATAATAATTTATTAATTTTAAAAATTAGTTAATAAATAAATATTTTCTTTATTAATCTTCTCTTCCCCATCCCAATTGTACAACTCCTATAGTATAAACTTCTTTCTTTCTTTTTGTTTTTCCTTTACTTATTTTTTTTTTATACAAGAGGAAAGAAACAAAAAAAATAAGGCCTAACAAAAGGAACAAAGGAGAAATCTCTCATAAAGTCTAAAAGGAGCTAAGAAGGGATCTCATTAAGGAAAACAGTAGGGGTATCCTGTTGAGCGCCATGTTTGGCTAGCCTATCCACGCAAAAGTTAGCTTCCCTATAAACATGGTTAATGTTAATCTGCCAGTCTCTGCTCAGAAGGTGACGAATATCTCCAAGGATAGTACCCAGACGGTGGGGAGAGTCCCTTGGGAGAGTAATAAGGCTGATGAGGGCATGCCTTTGCACCAAGCAAAATGGAGGCCAAGGCTGAGGGCATCAAGCTCAACATGAATATTGGTAGCTATGCCTATAAAACCGTGAAAGCCACTAATCCAGGAACCAGAATCATTGCGAATAATACCACTAATCTAGGTTTTTCTTTCTTGGTGCAGCATTTTTCCCTGGTGTTTCAGCATTGTATAGAGGAATTGAGATCTCTTTGTTAGGTACAATCCCTGCTAGAGCTATCGCAATGGAGGGTTGTAGAGTTGGAAGCAGAAGAGGAGGAGGAGGAGGCGGCGATGGCAATGACGGAGGAGTATGGGTGGGTGGCAGGAAGGTGATGGTAACCAGATGGGAGAGAAGATTAAAAAAGAAAACATTTATTTATTAATTAATTTTTTTAAATTATTAAATTATTATTTTAAAAGTCACATTTTATCGATCGAACCTAACTAAGGATCAGTTTGTCAAAAAAATAATAATTTAAAAGACCAATTTCAAAAAAACAATAACTTAAAGAAACTAAAAAAAAGTAATTTTGCCTTATCATTATATACGTCAGGGATGCTGGAATGGAAGAGAAAACAAAGTGCCGTCTCAGCAGGAAGTACATCTTTCTCTTTGTGATATTGACATATTGTTAAGGTGGGATAGACATTAAGGTCTCAAAATGTGTACAACTTCATTTTCTATTCAATTAGACTGTAATATGTCATTTAAAATAGATATTTATAATAAATAATATAATTAATTTTTTAAATAGCACAATTTAATTATATGAGATAGAAAATGGTACACCATTCTGAAATAATTGATCTACATCCGTTAATGATATTTTTTTTTTGAGAAAAAGAAAAGTTAAGTAATATCATTAATAATGGAGAACTCAATACATATACTAACATCATCACAAATTCGGAGAATAGTAGTATATATAGATGTCCCTAACGAAGAGTGAACAATTACATAAACTTTTCTTCTATCAAATTTTACCAAAAAGTTGATAACATAAGATGATAAAAGATTTATATAATTTGAAATAACTGTACTATAATTAGCTTGATCTTCTTGAAGGAGACCCAAGACTTTCTTATTTTACATCTAAAATACATGAGAGTAAGTATAAAATTTAGTTTCGATGAAAATGATAATTACAAGATCACGGAAGAAACAAAGCATGACGATGTATGACCATTTACTTAGTGTTATTATTGAGAAAAATAGTGTTTTATATTACTGAATCTGACTTATAGTCAGACACTTTTATGTGAATAAAATAATTTGATATATATTACATATAATTGAACACCATTAAAAAGGAGGATGCGACTAGATCTTGGAAATTTTATTTTAATCGTTCACTATGTGGCAAAATGAAAATGGGCATTATTATATGAGAAAAGCTCTTATGAAATTCAATTTTAAATTTGTGTAGTGGACACATGGTGCATCATATCATGGTATCAGTTATCACCTGTTGGTTTTTTTCAGGCGCTTCTGTGTGGCGTTTATATTTTGGAATAATGCTAGCATTATATTCTTTAATACACAATTCTTAACACACAATCTATTATTAGATGGATTTTATGTATCAACATGTATTTTGATGAATTTCATATGAATTCCATCCAATAATAAAAAATGTGTCAAACAGAAATGTGCTGAAAAATGTGTTATTAATATATATTTTATGCTTTATATTATTATACAAGAGAGAGAAGCCTTATAGTTCCTTTATTCGAATGCGTATACGTACCGCCCAAACCAGGTCAACACTGGCCAATACAGCCTTTACGCTCTCTGATAAGGGCAAGTTATTAGCCCGATTCACCTCAAATACTATTATTTGAATATTATATATAGGAATGTTTATGTTTATGTTTATGAATTGATTTGGTTTGAGTTTAGAATAAAATAAATAAATTTGATTATCTTTAATTAGTTTGATTTGGTTTGAATAGTTAAAAAGATTTTCAGCCATTTCAAACCAAACTAAACTGATGGTTTTGTACACCTTAATCTATTTACCTATAAAATATAATAGTGAAGTTGAATATTATATATATGGTGGACAAATTCTAGGGTAAGAAACACCAACAAATCTTTTACCGTGAGACAACATCATCAACCACTGATTCATGATAATCCTCATGATATTATCATGCACCCTCCATATCAAATCATTCCTCCTCTATCTCCTTCTACAACCCATTAGTCTCCTTCCCCGCCCACCACCGTTTATCACCATCGTCATTCCATGCTTCCAGAAATTTTATCACGATTTAGGAAGAAGCCAAGCCGTATTCATGATTTTCTTCCTAAATGCTTCTAGAAATTTCTCTCCAGAACTGGGGCATCGTGATTCGCGATGGCAAGAAGATTCTTAACTTGTCGGTGAAGGATCTCATTCCCGGTGATGTGATGGAGATTAAGGGGGGTAGGTGGGGTGGGGAACGGGGGCGAGTTGGGCGTCCTTCGACAGTGAAGTGAACTCATATATGAATTGGTTCCACCTTCAACTGAGTTGTAGCATTGCTAATCATCTTGGTGCCACCTTCGCCGCTATCGTGCCGGACGAGGAGGAAGGAGACGATGGTGGAGGCGAGAGGATCCGAACCAAGGTGTCGTTGAACTGATCGAGAACCAGTCTCAAAATCGACTCTCCCTCTTGATGTTCCAACTCGTTGGAACCATAGATCCGACGACGGTTCTCGACCTCGTCAGAACTCAATCCTGATTTCACATTCACGTTAAAATGCTCCTCGCAATCGTGAAATCCCTACGTCCACGCTTTGAAGATTTTCGAGTGTTCTACTTCATTCACGCAATTCTCACCTTATAATCTGATCATTTTGTCAGTTTCGCCTTCACCTTCTTATGGTTGCCGTTTCCGATTAATGAGGGCGGGTCTGGTTCTGGCGGCAGGATGATAGTGTATGATAAAATCTGCTCGAATCATTTGATCTAACGGTGATAAAAGATGATGCACCATGAGCGATTTGTCCTCTTGCCCACGCTAGAACTTGCCATTATACATGATCGAAGACATTTGATAACACTAAATAAGATTATATGAAAGTCAAAATAATAGCAAAAAGAATAGTATCTGAAACTTTAATTTATTGCAACATATTTTTAATAAAAGCCCAACTAAATAATTGTGTAAATTTTAAGAGTGACTTTTTAATTAAAAAGTATTTCTTTTTGTGAAAAAATGCGTGCAAACAAGCGGGCTATGTAATGAGTTTTTTATTAATACATTTTGTTTCTTTTATTTAACTGTTTAGGGTTTATTTGTTTTGGATGACATGCTTGATTTAGTTTTAGTTTCATATTTTTATTTCTTGTTTTCATAAATAATTATGAAATTGTCACATTCTTTTTATTTTATTTTTTGTTTTAAAAATTATATAAAAAATATTGAAAACAACTTTTTGTTGTTCTGACTGTTTTTTATGCAAATATTTAGAAAAAGGAAACAAAATAAAAACAATATGACAGTTTTATAATTATATTTGAAAACAACAAATGACACAAATTGAAAGCAAACATGTTCTTAAGTTTCCTGTTTTCATTAATAATTACAAAACTACCAACTTATTTTTATTTTGTCTCATTTTTTCAAAATCTATAACATAATGAAATTAATTTGTGATTTTTGAAATTATTAATAAAAATAGAAAAAAAAAAATCAAGGGCCCTCCATTTTTTAAAGTCTTTCAAATTAAGAATTTTTAAATTTTTACATAACTGATTGGGTGGAATTTTCAAAAGTTGTATAAGACACGTTTGATTCGTATTGAGATATATGATAAAGAAAACATCATTGGACAAATGCTTCAACCACAAATATATTGTTTAGTGAATGACAACACAAGTAAAATAATGAAATATACTTAAATATCCATTATGATATATAATAATATATAATATTGTATTAAATAAGTATTATATATAATATCATGTTATATAATAATAATAATAATAATAATAATAATAATAATAATATTATTATTATTATTATTATTATTATTATTATTATTATGCCACGGGAGGGAGTGTATGGATGAAGATCCTCTGTCTCATTTTCTTGTCACATTCTCTTTCCCCCACCAATTATAATTTGTCATTTAATAAAATAAAATCATAACTCATTAATACTTGTGCACATTCTCAACTTTTGATTAGTAAGGAACGTTGGAACACTATTTTTTAGGATAGAAGATTTGTATTCGTTTAGTTAAAGGGAAATAAAAGTGGTCATTTGAGCAGAAAAAAAGTGGTCTTTTTTGTTCTTTTTAAAGTTTATTTTTTGAATAATTTTATCCCATAATTTGATAAGAAAAAAAAAAAGGTTTTATATTGTCTTTTATCTTTTATTTTGTATTGTCTCGTAACCATTTTTTAAATCAAGTACCGAACAAGTACTTTTGTGTTATCATTTCCCTTATTTTTGTGGAAATCAAACGTACTTATACAGTATATATATAATTATAATAATGATTGTTTGTTCTATTCTAAATATCAAACTGAGCAAGATAACCTTCCTTTTTCATCTAATTTCCTCATCCTCCTCCATTCAACGTATCGGCAGGGTTTTGCTGTTATTGCGTCGTTGATTCGAGCTTTTGTACTTCAGTAGGACCACCAATTCTCTTGACACGTGCAATTTAGGTAGGAATATTGTTTTTTAAAGCATATGTTTTATACTACTTCCTTTTTCTTTTCTTTTTCTTTTTGGTGCTTATACTACTTCATTTTTAAAAGGAGAAATGTAAGGTACTTTTTTTCTTTCGAACAAAAAATGTAAGATATTTTTTTTAAAAAATATAAGCTATTTTTTTATAAAAAAAATCTAAGCTGCTTTTAAGTTTTACTCCTACTTCCAATTTTCTTTTCCGAAATTCTCAATATTAAAAAATTATATTGGATTCTCGCTAATTCTACTCTCAAATATTTTTTGATTAAATAAATATTATTTAACTCTTTAGTATTCATATTTATTACTTTAACATGAAAATGATTTATCAATATATTAATTTTAATACAAAGAATTCCAATTCTTTAAACATATAATCTTAAATTTAATTTATATATATATATATATATATATATATATATATATATATATATATATATATATATATATATATATAAAGAACACCATTTTAAACTACTTTTTAACTTGGGATCATACCCTCCTAAAGTGTAATGTAGTGCGACCTTTTTAGTACGAATTAGTCCATTTTATATATAAGAAAGTCACGAGTCACAAGTCCATTGAAATAAAAAAAAAACAGAGATATTGTGTGCATCAGAATTGAAATCAAAGAGCACTTTCTGAAGTTTCCGTAATCCAAACAAAAAAAACGTAGGTTATGCTTAGCTAATTGTCACAGAAATTCTTTTGTCCTCTTCCTTCTCTAGGAAGATTATCACCTTTTTAAATATTTGTGAATCCATTAAAATAGGTCCTATTAACATACCCAAAAAAAAATTCATTGTTTAACATGCTTAAATACCAAAAACACGAAAAACAAAAAAAATTGTGTCCAAGAGTAAGTTAGTTTGAAAAAAATTGAGAGGAACTAAAGCCCTTATTGTAACACACAAGGCCTTACGTTTGAGAGTAAGACTCTGTTTGCTTTATTTTAAATTATTTACTTTATTTTTATTTTTTAAAAATAATTATGAAATTGTTATATTATTTTTATTTTATTTTTTAATTCTAAAAAATTATAAAAAAAACACTTAAAACAATTGGAAGTTATTTTCTGTGTTACATATAAACAACTTATTTTCAGATGCTGAAGGATCAGATTTAGTAAAACAATCAGTGAAAATAATAATAATAATTTAGTACAACAATAATTTTAAAAAATCAATCTTGAAGTGCTTCACAAATAAGGTGTTAAATATCATATGAATGTAATATAAGGTGCTCTGGTATGCGTGATTATCGTGTTAGGTGATAAGATAAGAATTTTGAAACACCACGGTGGCAACGGACCGTACTACCCTTTCCTGTTTGATTGAGACTTTATTGGCTCATTTGGCGATCAGATAAGAGAGACAAGATATGATAAGTTATCATATCTTGTCTAAAATTATTGTTTAGTAAGCTAGCAGGACATGATAAAATAATCTTATCATCTATCATATCATATCCATCTAATTAAAATTCTATCATGATAATAAAATTGGATTAGAACATAACAGGATAGGATAAAATAATTTTAAGTATAATAAAAGATAAAAATATTTTATATAATAAAATAATTAAAATATAATAAAATATAACATAATTACAAAAAAAAATATATATTACGTATTCTTTGTTCAGATCAAAGTATACTTGGATGGTCAAAAATACTGTTATACTGATACATATTATTCTGTATTTATCTTATATTCTTTTTGTTTGTATTTGCCTATTTGCACTTTAATATTTTTTACTTTGATTTGAAGTTGACCTTCCATATGTAGTTCCCTGAGGCCTTTCAAGTCCACTGGGACGTCGTTGCGATGGGGCGATCAGTGGCGACGGAGGGGAGGAGTGACAAGAAGAGGTGGTTGAAGGGAGGGAACGGTTTTATGGCGTGGAGCACGACGAGGATGCGGATGTTGCGGAATCGACAACAAGGTCTAAAACACTGACGTTTTCGGGGAGAGAGGTGTCAGAGATTAGTGTTTCGACAATGCCAGTGACGGGGACGGCAGAGATGGTGTGTTGGCTGAGGGATCCGACGAGGAAGTGCCGACCCTTCGAGCTGGCGAAGGATCCACGATCTAATCTTCGAGTTTCCATGGCGGAATCTGCAATGGTCCTCACTGTCGCTATCTCCCTCCTCCGGTGTTCAGGTTTCGCCATAAGCAAAGAGCTCCAGTGTTGACGACGATTGGGAAGGGTTACGGAAATGAGCCGATGTAGTATGCTCCGAAAATGCTACCCTTGTAGATGGCGGAGCTGAGTTAGGGCCGAGAGGGTTCACATGGACATGGTGGGGGTGGCGTCGAAAAAGAAAAATGTTAGGGATGGATTTGGGGATGAAACTAATTTCACTGATTTGAGTAAAGGAATTTTGTAAATTTTGGTATAATTAGTGAATATACAGTACGTGTTCAAAATACATACCCATACGTATAGCTTTGACCACTAAAAAACAAATTGTAAATGTGGATTCCACAATGGCATAATAGTTGGTTTACAACTGTTGGTCAACAAGGAGCAAGCTTACTCCAACTTTGATGACGGAGCACGGTAGAAGGCTACGTAAAACTAGACGACGCACTACGACGGTCTCTGATGATTAATCCTGAGGCCAGCATCTCAGCCACTTGCCTTTCTGTTTTATGAAATTGTGGATACTTGTAGGATCGAACACTCACGGGCTTTGAACTTGGCAACAAACGAATGCTATGGGATGCATGCTTCTTTTAGGACGCAAATCCTTAGGTTCCTGATAAACTAAACCAAGTTATTGCACAACCTCATCAAGAAACTCGTCACTCCTAGCTAGGGACTTCTTGATTAGCTACCACTTTCAAGCCGAAGAAAACAATAATCTCTTCAGTAGCTACCAATTTTTGATTAAGTGACTTAGAATTCAAAGGCAACAACTCCTAAGCATTTTCTCCTTGTAACTGGACTTGCTTGCCTCACAAGGTAAAAGTCAAAGTTATATGTTTATGTGAACTTGCTTGTCATTGCATTTCTATGGCAACTTAATTTGCCAACGACCAATCATTGAGGCTTGTTCCGGCCAAGATCCGTTTTGTCAGAATCTCGTCATAGAACGTGAAACCAAGGGGGTTATTTTATGATTTGGGCTTGACAGAATTCAGTGATTCCGGTCCTACGTATCCCAGTGGGAATCAAAGCCAGACGTAGTTCTAGGTTCATCCCTTGACGGAGGGACATCTCGGTCCCTCGCGGATCAGTCATAAATGACTGATCCGAATATCACCCCGCAGAATCAGGGACCTGATCCTAATATTTCTCAGCAACAAGGTGAAGCGGGGGAATGCAGTGGTGTTAAGGAAGCAGGTGGCGGTGGAGCTGGGGTGTCGGATGAGATGGACTCGAATGAGTATGGGCCATGATGATGGTGACAAAGAAGTTCAGGAGGAAGCCGACGGTCAAAGATAGGGAGGAAACGGTGAAGAATGGAAACCCTAATGGGCCGAAATCAAAGGAGAAATCTCAGGTATTTGGGACCAGTTACGCCGGGATCGAAAATCTTGTTATGAAACATCAATATAGGGAGGATAATGGGTTCGTTTCTGGGAGTCAATTGTGAGAGAAAAAAAATGCAGGGGAGTTACGGAGAAGGTGATCGAAGAGAGAGAAAATGCTAGGGATAATCAGAAAAAATCCAAATAATATGGGCAAGCATAAGTCAACAAGTCAAGAGGGCCCCACCTCAATCAGAAAAGAGAAAATAGATGAGAAGGTGCCCTCGGGAGGGCGGCCCGAGTCTAATGATGATGTCCTGGGCCATCCGAGTTATATGGGAACCAGCGAGTCAACTCAGTAACTTGGGTTTCACCCGTGCGAGGCACCATTATACTCCTCCAAAGTTGCCTGATCCTGAAGGTGCTGGAGACATGGAGATTAGCGCAGAAGATACTTTCCATGATGTGAATAATTTAGACGAAGCCATGGATCCTCAAGGGATCATGACTTTGGATTAATGAGAACAGCCAGAAAGTACAGGAGAAGGGGTCGCCTTTTCAGGGTCAACATTCTCAGACGCCACTTTAAAACGCCCTCTCTGTTGAACAACTGGTACCTTTGCTTTCTCATCAGTGTCATCAGAGTTAGCTGATGATTTTGAGACTTTAGAAGGAAGTTCACAAGTGCAGATAAAGAACATGAACTTCCTATATGACTGATATCTGATATTGCGTCGTCAAGATCCTGGATCAAGGAAGCATGAGCCTTCATATCTTCAAGGTTGAAGTTCCAACCGCTAATTCCTCGTTTGTATTCATTCTGTGATAATTCCTCCATCTGCCCATCAGGCATTTTCTTTTGTGCAAGCATATCTTCTTATTTTCTCTAAAGCAGGCAGTCCTTCCAAGAGTGCCCGTGCAATATAATCATTGGAGCGAGCCTGCTTAAAGAAGGGATGATGGTCGTGATAAGGGAGTCCAGATGGATGAGTATGATGTGTATCCCCTCCTAGTAATGCTATACGGTGTGAAGGGAATCATGAAGGGTAAGCAGAATGAGGGAATGAACCAGGCAGAAACTTTACGTGAACATGGCATCTTTATAGCCATGCATGTGGATATGGTGAGCCCTAATCACCTAAGGCTTCTTGATAAACCAGAACCTCCAGACTTGAATAAAGCGGGCAAATCGTATGAGAGAGGAAATGAGGTGTTGGATATGGATGAGGAGAGTGAGGAAGAGGAGGATGAGATTGTGGCAGAGGCGTTGGAAATGATACAAGGATAGGGTGCAAGAAGAGTAATCACCACATGCGGGAGATTATTCGAAGGTTCAAACCTGATTTATGAAACGCACATGCAATCCTCAGGGTCTTTGCGGTTTTGGGATAGAGAGGGTTATAGAAATGTGGCGGTGGAAGAAGCAAAGGGGCATGCAGGAGGTATTTGGGCTTTGTCAATAAAAATAAAAATAAAAATAAAAATAAAAACATAAAATAAAAAATAAAAAAAATTGGAGAATCAACTGGAGGAAATCGTGGAGCTAATACTGGCCCTGTTTTTCAAATGCCTACGTTCATGGAGGCCCAATGATTGCCGCATTAATTGTTCCTCAAAGGGGTCTTATGATAATGATGAGGACGAATCAGGTGATAAAAAAAAAAAAAAATTATTATGAATATGGTTTTATTTTCTCTTGCTTTGCCGAAGTATTTATTTTGCAGGCGTCTTATTTTAACGGCCGAGTACGAGCCGTTGGCCGAGTTCGAGCCAGTCAGAGGGGCCAAGTTTGAGCCCGGCGGCCGAGTCCGAGCAGTTCAATGCCAGTCAGAGGGGCCAAGTTTGAGCCCGGCGGCCGAGTCCGAGCCGTTCAATGCCAGTCAGAAGGGCCAAGTTTGAGCCCGGCGGCCGAGTACGAGCCGTTGGCCGAGTTCGAGCCAGTCAGAGGGGCCAATTTTGAGCCCGGCGGCCGAGTACGAGCCGTTGTCAGAGGGGCCAAGTTTGAGCCCGGCGAGTACGAGCCGTTGTCAGAGGGGCCAAGTTTGAGCCCGGCGGCCGAGTACGAGCCGTTCAATTCTAAAGGCCTAGTTTGAGCCTAGTGGCCGAGTCCGAGCTACGGTCGGGGCCAAGTTTGAGCCCTCGGCCGAGTACGAGCCGTTGGCCAAGTTCGAGCCATCGAGGGGCCCGGTTTGAGCCCGGCGGCGAGTCCGAGCCGCTCAACTCGAAGGCCAAGTTTGAGCCTAGTGGCCGAGTACGAGCCAATGGCCGAATCCGAGGCGATAAATTCTCAAGGCCAAGTTTGAGCCCGGTGGCCGAATACGAGCCATAAAGTTAAGTATAAAGGTCAAGCACGATCTTACTAGCTGAATCCGAGCTATTATTAAGTTATTGACGAGGAATTCAAGCCACGAAAGTAGTAAAGCTGAATACGCGCAAAAAACGAAATTCGTAAAGGCCAAGTATGAGCCATTATTTTATTAAGTAAACCGAGTACAATGCACAAGGCAAAAATAAAGCCGAGTTCGATACATTCAAGGAAACCGAGTACAATGCACAAAAATAAAGCTGAGTTTGACTCTTGAAAAGTACATTCACGGGGCCGAGCGCAGCGCTGAAGTTGAAAGCTGAAATTGAAAATAAGGGCCACTCGGCCCCGGCCCCCGATTGAACGCCACCACGCTCTCTCAAGGGAGGCTGTAGTTCTCACTCCCCCGAGAAAGCCGGGACGGTGAGGTGCTCGGCCAACTCCGGGAGTAGACGACCTCTACCCCTTTCGCCACGCCCGAAGACTGCTATTCTCCCAGTTAACATCCTTTTTGAAGGATTAAACCATAAAAGGAATTCTGGATCCCATCTCCCACTTACATCCTTTTTGGCGGATGTGAAACCCAAAAACTGGGAGAGGGGAACGTAAACCCCTGATGTTAGCATAGAATTACTCGGGTGGAAGAGAAGTAAGAAACGAACTTGGCTGATAGAAAAGGATGAGGAATGAACAAGTGAGAAGGGCCCTATTTATAGGCAAGAAAGGAAGTAGTATGTGTGAGAATTTGTTGGGAAAACAAACCTCGAAACCAAGCAAAAGGCAGCGATTGCGTGAACCCATTACGGTTTCCAAAAGCATTTAATGCATGACAACGCAAAATGAAAAACACGTGCTTTTCGTATAACGACCACCGTCCATTTTGGATTTGAGAGTATCTCGGCCTTAGCCAAGATTTGATGGACAAGCCAAATACAACAAAGAATCAAAGAAAACGATAATGATATTCATTCAAGTAATCGTGTTACAAGGACATGAGCCCAAGACAAAGGATGAACAAACAACTATAACAGTTACTCCCCCCTATGGCTTTCCTCGGCCTCTACATGACCGTCGGGAGAGCCCCCCACTACGTCCACCTCTTCCTCCCCCTCGGGAATAATGGGAACAAGTTCCCCATTCACCACCTCCATGTTCACATCGGCCCCCGAAAGGTCGATGCCGGGAGCCAGAACCTCGGCATGGCGATGCCTTTGTCAAAACCTTTCCGGTGCTCGATGACAATGCAGCGGGAGGCCTCCTTTACGTCCTCCTCAAGCAGTATCTTAGCCTGGATCTCAGCCTCCAAGGCAGCCTTGAGCCGATCAATCTCAGCCTGAGCCTCTTTGATCTTTTCTTCTAAGACGAGCCTTGTCTTCTTCAACTCGAGCTCTGCCTTCCTCGGCTGATTTTGCCCGAGAATCCAGCTCGGAGTTCCGAGTATTAATATCAGCAATGGTGGTAGTCAGGCGTTCATTCTCGGAGGAAATCCGGGAAAGATCCCCCTTCAACCTCTCTATAGCAGCAAACTCGGACTCCAATTGTTGAGACTTCCTCTCGGTCTCCGTCACCTCTCGGCTCCGAAACGAGCCAAAGCCGCAGCCACGAAGGCAAGAGAGACCGAGAGGGCCTCCATGCTGGATCGGGCCCCTGCTGCTTGATAAGCCGAAGATCAGCGGCTTTTAAGAGGGTCGAGTCGAAAGAGGAGGAGGGGTTGAAATCTTCACCCCAGAGAGATGAAGTCCCCGCCTTCAGGGTGGTGTTGTACCATTTTGGCTCGAGGGGGGTAGAAAGTGGCTGTTCTCGCCCCACGATTTGCGTCCCCTGAGTAGTGGGGCGAGGGGAGCTTGGGCCAGGAAGGGGAGAATCTTCGGCCACCACTTCAACCTCTGCCCTCTTCCTTTTTTGAGGGGCAGATGACGAAGCCCCCTTCGCAGAAACCTTGGTGGGAGGAGGTCTTTTCTGCTTCTTCTCGGCTGAAGAGGGACCCTGACCCACTTTACTAACACCAGCCTTGACAAGTTTTGAAAAGTCGAACTTTCCCGTGATGACTGTCAAAAAGAAAGAGTTGTTAGTATAACAACACAGGCAGAAAATACTTAAGAAATTAAAAAGCCGAGCACTTACTTTTAAGATCGGACCTTGGGGTGGAGGAGAAGGGGAGTTTCATAAGGCGTGCACAATGGAGGGGCCGAGGAAGACCCTCTAGTACATCTATATCCCGCCTATCCTCGGCCGACAGGGAATGATACTCGAAGCCGACGAATTTTGTGGGAGAGGATTGCCAGTATAAAGGAAACTTGGCATGTTTATTCTCGTCAAAAAAGTGGGAGGTATGAGAACTCGAAGGGCGAACACGGAAGAAGCCAACCTTGAAGTCTTTATAAGACGAAGCGAATAAACTAAGAAGACCTCTTCGGTTCAACCCATTAAGGGATACCCATCCCTTTTTCTCGCCAAATCTGGTTTGATAAAAATACAAAATTTTTGGAGTGGTAGGCTCTATCCTTATGTATTTACATAGAATCTGAAAGGCTTTCATAAAAGCCCAGCTGTTAGGGTGAAACTGAGTAGGTGCGACGTTCATGGTTCTCAGAACGTCGTACTCAAACTCAGTAAAGGGAAGAGACACATGCAGTTTGTCAAAAAGTGTTTTATACATGTATGTAAAGGGGGGCTCGGAAGGACGAGCCCTTAGAAAGACACACTCGGTGCTCGAGCACGGAGAGCAGATAAACTCGGACTCGTCCCCTGAGGCCGAGATATTGATATGGGACCGAAGTTCAACAATAGAATCAGGAGTTTGGTAGTCGTAAAAAAGGTTCCAACCTCCCCCTTTAACCCGGTATACCCGGGAGGGTAATATCGGGAATAGGGTCTTTAGGAACCCTAAGGCGCTGCTTTTAGAGCGGCGGGTTTGGACACCCTAGGAGGGGAGAACCGGACCTAGGCGAATCGAGACTCGGAAGAATCTCGAGTCGGGCCGAAGATGACCCGGAGGAGGACGGTTCCGCCTCCCCAACGCTCAGTTCCCGTAAAGGAACAAAAGAAACAGAAAGGGATCCCCCAATTGGGGAAACTTCGCGCTCAACCAGAGGCGAAGTATTTGACTCAGAAGACACAGAAGAACTCATATCTGAAGGCCAGAAATAGAGCTTAGAAGCACGAAGGAAGAGAAGAGACGGAGCGTACCTGGAGGATGACAAGCAGAGAAACAATGGCGGAAACTTGGAAGACGAGGGTGAATGGCAAAGAAGGGTAAGCAAAGTAGGAGGGAGTTGGCGCCGGAGGAGGTATTTATAGCCTGCGATTGGTAGCCCATTGTCCATTGGGCCCAAAAAGGGCGCGACTTTTGATTGTCTCGACGCGACTTTTGATTTTCCCCCCATTAAATGGGCGCGGAACTCTAGGGTTTCTTGTCTATGGCGTGCCGAAGAAGTAATAGGAGAATAATTGCTTTCTCTGACAGAGAGAGAAGACTTGATTGAAACGACAGCTGAGAATGTGGATAACTGCATAGCCGAAGAATAAGCTCGGTTTTCATACGTATCAGCTCCTTCGCTTATTCAAGCTCGGAGCTCAGGGGGCTTGTGTACTGGCCGAGAATGTAAGACCGAGAACTCGTCTATACACTGGACCAACCGAGCTTACCCCCACGAATGGGCCTTGACCCAAACTCCTCCGAAGCCGAGGACATGTCAGCACACCTGACACCCGAGAATAACTACTCGGCCCCAAGCTATCCATTCGCAGCTAACTGGGCCGAATATCTCGCTAGCCATAATGTCACTCCGGAAAATCAGGCTCCGGATATCTCTCCCCATGATCGCGATCTGATCCAAATATTCCTCCGCTTATTTCGGAGCCTAATCCTGAGAGAACAACTATAAATAGGGGGCTTACCCCTCATTCTAGAACTACGTTTGCTTTGATTCCCTTTTGGATACGTAGGAGCAGAATCCACATTCTGTCAAGCACAATCCAAAAACACCCCACTAATCCTCGTTCAGCCGATTATTTCGTACCCGAGATATTTGGCCGGAACAAGGCTTATTTTAGGAACCATCTCCAATTCTCCACATTGCTTGCTTGCCATTCACCACTCATTTCCAGATTTTTCTTTTATTGAAATTTCTTTTACACGTCTTTGCTTTTTGTTTGCGTAGGCTTCAATCGGTTTTATATTATTGCATCCCTAAAATTTTAATGAATATCTCATTTGTTCTATATTGTTGTTTGTTTTTATGGAGATTCTAATCCTAAATTTTTTGTTTTCGATACATGATTGTCATCCTAATTTTTAAAGTATATGGAACTCATCACGAATAGTGGTTTGTAGCTACCTATTTGCTGCAGCGTAAACTTATGCGTTTTCTTAGTTTTACTAATTTTGTCATTTTTGTGCTTCAACGAGATTCTTTTCCCGACGTTGTGTTTGTTATATAAGTTACATGGGTCAAGCCTCAATTATCATAAAATTTCTCCAGCTGCATAGGTTAGGCCCAATACCAACGACCCTGGGCTAGAGTTTCGGTGCTGCGTGCACGTTATTCTAAGATCACATGACCCAACCTAAAAATGACTAGGATTATAACTCGTCCGAATTAATAACTCCAAGTTTTTCTACTTAAGCAGAACAGATAAAGAAGGTTTGTCATTTTTTTTTGGCCTGGAATCATCTCTTTATATCATTTTTTTTTCTCATTTTTCTTTAAATAAGTGGGTTTTTCACATAGATCTGGTTTTTCATTCGTGTTTTTTTTCGTTTTTCGTCGTCTGTGTGCGGCGATGTTTTGTTCGTCGTCTTAGTACGGCATCATTTGGTTTCCCGTCTTGATACGGTGTTTGCTTGGTTTAAATTGACAGATCTGCTTCAACCCATCACAGATTTGATCAAGATTTGGGCATCAACGTTACATATCCGGAGGCATAGGTATTCCAACGACTTTGATTTTGTCACTTTTGTAGGCATTTTGATTTTATCGTATTATGCTATTAACCTGGCTGCCGTGAGTTTGTTCGCAGATTCATCCTTTTCGGTTTTTAGCGATGTTGGATTTGTGTTGCTTTCGATATATTTTACCAATTTGAATGAATGAATATATTTTTTAGTAAAAAAAAAGATTATAACTCGTCCAAAATCGCAATTTTCTACAAGCTAGTGACTTAAAGAAAATAAAACAAAAATTGTTCCTGCCGAGATCCGACTTGCCGGATTCTTGTTGTAGAACGTCAAACCAAGAGTGAACAATGTGGTTGTTTTAGATTATGGCTTGACAGAATATTGTATTCCGGTCCTACGTATCCCAATGGGAATCAAAGCCAGACGTAGTTCTTGGCTCAACCCTTGGTCATATGGTGATCTCAATCCCCTAATCTTGTATCTGATGAATACCAGCAAGCAAGGACTTCTTCAATAGTCTCTTGGTCTAGCTAGTTTCTCTGATACACTTAAGGGAGAGTCACCTGGGTTTGTCAAAAGTGAGTCTCTCTCTTGGGTTCTCCTCTTTTTATAATAGGATCCCCATATCTTTAAGAGATCTATATTTATCTCCTTTTATCTCTTAAATCTTCTTTGAGATATGATTTCCTTAATTTGAGGGATTTATCTCTTCTAACCGGATAAAGTTATTTGAGATAATATCAGGATTATTAAAGATAGATATGTTCTCCTTAATTTGAGGGATTTTATCTCTTCTAACCGGATAAGGTTATTTGAGATAATATCAGGATTATTAAAGATAATATCGATATCTTATCATTCACACCTTTATTAGATCGGGTATTCAAGCTCGGTGGTCGGGTTTTACTCCTCGGCCAGTACACAAGCCCCCCAAGCTTTGAGCTAGTAGAAGCATAAAAGTTTTCATGACAGTAGCCGAGCTTGGCCTTTAAAAACCTTATTTGGAGAATCTAAGGTTTATGGTGTAGGTTCTCTTCCCCTTTTTACCATAATCTTAATGACCAATCTTGTACCTCGGCCAATCGTTCAACCTTGGTGACCGAGCTTAGAAACTTAGTCTCTTCTTTTAGCCTTTCAAGTCGGCGAGGTAAGTGGCCGAGCTTCACACTTCGGTCTATATATATATCTTTTACTTCGGTGAACACCTCGGGCGACCGAGCTTCATGCTTCGAGTTGGTGAGCTTTACACCTTGGACCATATACAAGTCCTCCCAAGCTTGGAGCTTTTTTGAATGCGTGGAAGCTTCTATCAAGGGGCCGAGCCTAGTCGAGACGGAGGTAGTCATCTTAGTTTTTCACTGTGACCAAAGTTTCTCGAGATGAAAAGAGATATTGCCTTCGTTTTTAAGATAAGGCAAGTTTGTGACGCGTGGCCTCTGTGTCATTACCACTAAAGAGACAGAAGTGCTCATCCACTAAAGTGACAGAAGTGCTCGTCCACTAAAATGATACAAGCGCTCGTCCACCAAAGTGACAAAAGCGCTCGTCCACACAATGACGTGGCATATGGAGCTCGTCTACTAGGTTGCGTTCAACCAGTTAGAGGAGTATCCGTCCAATGATGTGGCCTCTGTGTCATTACTTCCGAGGCTTGCTCTTTGGTTGCGTGATTGAAGCCGTTAGCTTGTCACAACGTTTATTCTGATATCTTAGCCATGTGTGACTCCTTCATTAGTGAGCCGAATTTGTGCAGACTTGAAGAGACGTTTCCTTTCTTCACACGGCGTCCGTCGTTATTACTTTCAAAAGTAATGTTAAGATTTGTTTTCTTTCGAAGCGCCGAGGTTTCTATAAGTTGGGGAGAAGTTTCCTGAGGAGCTCATTTTGCCTCTTCCCTGCTCAAACCTCTCTTCAAACTCTTCTCCTCCCAGCTTCTGCATTTCCTTTTCTATTCCAAGTACGTCATCGTCCTTCTCCTCCATTATTTCTTTCCTCCATGGAAACTTCATTCGAGGTATCCCTTAATGCCTCTTCTGGGGTTCAGATCTTAGAGCCCGAAATCAATCAGATTGGGGGCTCTCCTCATCACCCCCTCTTCTTCTCATGGTGATGGAGGTGCCAAGGGTTCTTCGTCCTCTTCTGACGGGAGTAGCTCTGCTACCCCTGACGCTATCGTTGCCCCTAAGCACCGCAAGCATGCTTGTAGAATGCCCAGGGTTCCCTACCCGGATATTACCATTCTTGGGTATTTCTGGGTAAAACCCAATGTTGGGGCATTTTATTCTAATTTCGGGGACTTTGAATCCCTCGAAGGCATAAAAAATAAGGTTGCTGCTAAACGAGGCACTGTAGAGTGCCTTCCTTGTGCAGAAGGTGATCATGTTTTTCTTTGCCCCCCTTCAGATGAGCCACACTTTACATACGTATACAAGACCTTTTTTGAACAAATTGGTGTTTCCATTCCCTTCACCCCATTCGAGTGCGAAGTCTTGAGAGCTATGAACATTGCTCCTACCCAGTTGCACCCGAATAGTTGGGCCTTCTTGAAAGCCTTCCAAATTATGTGTTGTCAGATAGGGATAGAGGCTACTGCTCCTAAGTTCCTTTACTTTTACCGAGTTCGGTTCGAGGACTGAGTTGGCTGGATCTCCCTGAGTAGGGTTGAGCAGAGGGGGATCATCAGGCTCTATAAGAGCTCGTATAAGTTTTTCAAGTCGTATTTTTTCAAAGTCCGACCTACTGAGGGTAATAAGTCTTTCTTTTTTGACTCGGCTAGAAATCCTAAATTTCCCTTCTATTGGCAACCTCACCCTTCCAAATTCTCTAGCTATGACCTCGACTATATGACCGCTCAAGAGCGAGCCGATGTTGAGGCCCTAAAATATTATCCTCGGCCATTGCCTTGTGGAAGGATTTTAAAGCTTCCTACCTCTTCCACTCGACAAGCCGACTTTGAATGTAAGTAGCTTTTTGTTGACAAGTGTTAATTTATCCTGTAGCGTGCTTATTGTATCTGACCGATTTCCTTCTTGCAGTGATAATGGGGAAGTTCAACTACAAGGCCCTAATGAAGAAGTCGGCTAATCAGGATGCTGGTGGATCGGCCCCTGCTTCAAATGTCAAAGGGAAGAAGAAGAAGGTTGCTGAAGCTTCTGACCTGAACACCCGAATTCCCAAAAGGATTTGGGAGGACATTCAGTCCAAGGTCCCGATAAGAAGTTCTTCTCCCCTGCTGATGATTGGATAAACTCCTGCTGCTGATAAGAGGTTGGGCAATGCTCCCATGGTGACCAATTTTACTTCGGACACCAAATGGTACAATGGAAACTGCAACCTGGGCATCGACTCGCTGTGGGGGAATGAGTTCGAACTTGCTACCCTCATCGACGGCCAAGTGCTGAAACCTTCCGATGCTCGGCTCTTGTTGGAGCATGGGCCTGATGAGTGTATGGAGGCGGCTGCAGCCTATGCTCTCCAGATCGCCTCAATTACTCGCTTCTGGAGTCACCAGATTGCTGATAATGCCAAGAAGATGGAGGTGATGAGGGCCGATGCAGCTCGTGCCTTGAGGGTGAGGGACGAGCTGGCTCAGGTCGTGGCCAAGTGTGAGGAGCAAGCTCGGACCGTTGGCCAGCTGAAGGCCCAAAAGGCTGAGATGGAAAAAGATAAGGGTGCTCTTCAGGCCGAGCTGGACCTAGAAAAGGCCGAACGGCTCAATCTTCAGAAGGTCACCGAGGAACTTCAAGCCGAGAAGGAGACCAATCTCAAGCTGTGGAAGTCGCTAGAGGCCGAGAAGGAGGCCAATCTAATGCTCCGATCTGAGCTGGCTGAAGCCGAGGCTTCCATTATGAAGGAGCATGTCAATGGCTTCTCCCGAGCAGTGAAGCAGCTTCAGCGCTTCAACCCGAATGCTGACTTCTCCCTGGCTGATGTGGACAAGGATTTTAACAGAGATGGAATTCTAGTTCCGTTGTCCGAGCTAGAGGATGAGGAAGAGGTAACACAAGAAGAAGATGTTGAAGTTCAAGCGGCCGAGGAGGGAGCCGATGGTGGAGGCGAAATAGGCTTTTGTGACCACTCTTCTACTACGCCTCCGAGTGCCGAGGATGACCCCAACTCTATTTTTGTGGAAACCATTGCTCATGGGGATGCCCATGAGTAACCTAGGAAAAATGTTCCTAGGGTAATGCCCTTTTATTTTGAACTCTAATGTACTCTGGGCTCCCTCTTTTTATTAATCAAATCACGTGCTTGCTCACGAGTTACTCTTCAATTAGAAAATTTTCTATGTTTTTCATGCCTTGTTTTTTCATGTCGGCTCTTGGAGCTCAATCTTGTAACTTTTTTCTGAGTTAATGCTTGGAGCTCGGACGACCCTTTTAGGTCTTTAGTTGTTGCCTCTTTAGGTTCGGCATTTCAACCTTAACTCGGTCAACCTTTTTAGGCTCTTAACTTCCTTTTGATGTTGTTTACCTATTTAGGCTCGGCATTTCGAACCCAACTCGGTCGATTTTAGCTCGGTCAGCCTTTTTAAGTTTTTAACTACCTTTAGAAGTTGTTTACCTTTTTAGGCTCGGCATTTCGACCTCAACTCGGTCGATTTTAGCTCAGTTAGACTTTTTGGGTTTTTAACCACTTTTAGAAGTTGTTTACCTTGTTAGGCTCGGCATTTCGACCTCAACTCGGTCGATTTTAGCTCGGTCAGCCTTTTTAGGTTTGTAGTTTTTCATAAATAAAATTTGGCCATATAATAGTATTCTTGCCTAATAACGCAACTGAAAATGATTCTAATTTTTTTTTTTGAGTGTGCCTCATTAAAACCTTCCTGGCCAAAACCTCGTGGGAAAAAGACCGGGATAGGAAAAAGAGTACATCACCTATCTACATAACTTTAACTAAAATAAAACTTAAGGTGGGAAGTGTTCTATGTTCTTGGAAGAGCCTTTCCTGACAACTCTTCTAGCCTATAAGCACCATTTCCTAGATTTTCAACTATTCTGAGTGGGCCATACCAGTTTGATGTGAGCTTACCCTCTCTGGAGTCTTTTCTTGGGTCGTTTTGCAATCTCAGCACTAAGTCACCTTGCACAAATTCCCTTGGCTGTAACCTCGAGTTGTACTTCCGAGTTGCTTTTTGCTTGGATGGTTCTTCTCTGATTTTTTCGTCATCTTGGACCTCCTTAACCATGTCAAGCTCAACTCGGATTTCTTCCTCGTTCTTACTTTGGTCATGATGCTGCCTTCGGATAGAGAGTTCGTCGAGCTCAACTGGAATCATTGCATCGGTTCCATAGGTTAGCTTGAATAACGTTTCTCCAGTTGAAGATTGTGGTGAGTAATGGTAGGCCCATAGAATGCTTGGTAACTCTTCAACCCATGCCCCTTTTGATTGGCCTAACCTTCTTTTGAGCTCGTTCAAAATGACTTTGTTTGCTGCTTCTGCTTGTCCATTTGTTTGTGGATGCTCAACCAAGGTCACTTTATACTTGATTCCGAGGTTGGAGTAGAACTCCCTAAGCTCTTTATCGGTGAATTGATTTCCATTATCTGTGACAATTGCATAAGGGAGGCCGTGCCTGCATATGATGTTTTTCCATACAAAACTCTGAACCTTTTTAGCTGTTATGGTAGCTAATGGTTCTGCTTCAATCCACTCAGTGAAGTAGTCTACTCCTACCAGCAAGAACTTGACTTGACCTTTAGCAACTGGGAAAGGTCTGACTATATCCATCCCCCACATAGTAAAGGGCCACGACGAGAACATGGAATGGAGCTCTTCTCCTGGAGCCCGTGCTATATTGGCGAACTTCTGACAAGGCTCACACTTATTAGTCCAGGTAGCACAATCCAATCTCATGGTCGGCCAGTAAAACCCCGCTTGCAGGACCCGAGCTGCTAGAGATCGGCCACCTGAATCCATTCCACAGAGTCCTCGATGCATCTCGTCCATTACGTATTCGGACTGCTCCTTTGCTATGCACTTTAGTAATGGCATGGAGAATCCTCTTCTGTACAGCTCTCCATCTCGGATGGTGTAATGGCAAGATTTTTGACGAATTCTCCTCGCCTCCTTAGGGTCATTGGGCAATTTGTCAGAGGCTAAATATTCCCAAATTGGTGTCATCCAGCCACGATCATAGTGCTCGGTCATTATCATTTCAGTACTTTTTATGCTTGGTTCGAGGAGATTCTCCTGAATGAAAGTTCTTAGCTGACCGGCTTTCTTGGTGCTAGCCAACTTAGACAACAGATTTGCCCTGGAATTTTCCTCCCGAGGTATATGCTCAATAGTAAAATTATCAAATTTAGAAATTAGGCTATTAACTCTGCAGAGATAGCTGGTTAGTTGGGGATCCTTTGTTTGATAACTACCCGAGACTTGTCCTGTTACAAGTTGTGAGTCACTTCGGCATTTTAAGTCTTTGACTCCAACCTCTTTAGCTAGCATCAGTCCTGCAATAAGGGCTTCATATTCTGCTTGGTTGTTTGAAGCAGAAAAACCCAAACTTTAAAGATTGTTCCAGGATTAGATCATCGAGACCTTCGAGAATTATTCAAGCTCCGCTCCCCTTTGAGTTAGATGAACCATCAACGTATAGAAGCCAGGTGAAGGATCCCGAGCTCAGTTTAGAATAGAGTTCGGCAATGAAGTCGGAGAGGCATTGTGCTTTCATTGGTCCCCTCGACTCATATTGTAAACCGAACTCTAACAATTCAACCGACCAGGCTATCATTCGTCCGGCTAGATCGGGTTTCCTGAGCACTTGCTTTATTGGATGATCTGTTTTGACTATAACTTGGTGTGACTGGAAGTAAGGTCGTAACCTCCAAGCTGTCATAATTAAGGTGAGGATAGTTTTTTAATTACTTGATACCGTGTTTCGACATCTTTCAGAATTCTACTCACATAGTACACCGGCATTTGTTGTTTTTCTTCTTCCTAGACAATTACTACATTGATTGCGTAATCATTGACAGACAAATACAAATACAGATCCTTGCCGAGCTGTGGCCGAGTAAGGATCGGGGGAGAGGCTAGAAAAAGTTTCAATTCTCCAAAGGCCTTTTCACACTCCTCGGTCCAAGTGAACTCTTTCGGTTTTTTCAGAAGCTGAAAGAAGGGTCTTACTTTTTCTGCGGATTTTGGGAGAAAGTGGGATAGAGAAGCTAATCGGCCAGCTAACCTCTGGATTTCCTTCACATTCTGAGGGCTTCGCATTTCAATGACAGCTTTGCACTTATCAGGATTAGCTTCAATTCCTGTGTGTTAGCATATATCCTAAGAAATTTCCTCCTTGTACACCAAAAGAGCATTTTTCTGGATTTAACCTCATATTGTACTTTCCTAGTTGACTGAAAATTTCTTCGATGTCGGCTGAGTGCTGCTTTGGATCATCGGACTTTACCACCATATCGTCAACATATACTTCTAGGTTCCTTCCGATCTGGGTGACAAAGATTTTATCCATAAGCCTTTGATACGTTGCACCATCATTTTTTAAACCGAAAGGCATTACTCGGTAGCAGTAGTTTGCCCCATTGTCATAAATGCCGTTTTTTCTTCATCGGGTGGATACATCCTTATCTGGTTATAACCCGAGTACGAGTCCAAGAAGGACAAAACTTTGTACCTCGAAGCTCTGTCTACCAACCTGTCAATGTTGGGAAGAGGATAAGAATCCTTTGGGCACGCTTTGTTGAGATCGGTGTAGTCGGTGCACATTCTCCACTTACCATTGGCCTTTCTAACTAACACCACATTGGCAAGCCAAGTAGTGTATTTCACTTCTTTGATGAAATTTGCTTTGACCAGTTTGGCAGTCTCCTTGGCTACCGCTTGGTGCCTTTCTTTGCCAAGTTTTCTTTTTCTCTGAGCTACAGGCTTGGCTTCGGGACATATAGATAGTTTATGGCACATAAAATTGGGGTCTATGCCAGGCATATCCGATGTCTTCCGAGCAAACAAATTGGTATTCTTTTTTAAGACCGCTTGAATCTGTTGTTTGAGCAAGGGGTCGAGATGACTGCCAAGTTTGGTGCACTGTTCAGCTAGGGCTCCCAACTGGAACCTTTCTAAAGACTTTGTTGGTTCGGCTCTGGATCTGTACATCTCCATGCTTGGGTCTAGTTCAAACATGCTGACCAAATTGACTGAAGTTACCGAACTGACCGAGGTTACCACTTCTGCTTTATCATCCTCGGCATTCTTTGTGATATTCTGGTTTCGGGTAACCTTTAGGCTATCCAAGTAGCATTGCCTGGCCATCCTTTGGTCAGCTCGGATAGCGACTATATCTCCAGACTCGGCTGGGAATTTCGTTGTGAGGTGTGGGGTAGAGACAATCGCTCCGAGTTCATTCAACGTCAGTCTTCCAATAAGGATGTTGTACGACGTGCTGGCATCCACAATAACATACCGGACTGATACGGACTTGAAGATTTTTCCCTCTCCAAACGTTGTCATGAGGTCTATATAACCTCGGGTTTTTACTTGCTCTACGGCGAACCCTACTAGCTTGTCTTCCTGTTCCTTTATCAACTTTTCTGGAATTCCAAGTTTCCTGAAGGTCGCCAGGTATAAAATATCAGCCGAGCTTCCCTGATCAATAAGTGTTCATTTGACCGAGAAGTTGGCTAATTCGACCGTTATCACCATTGGGTCATCTTGGTTTGGATCCAGCCCTTGGAAATCATCATCCGAGAAAGTTATTGGAGGTCTCGTCCTGGTGGGTTTTCCAAACATCGTGTTTACAGATCGTATTGATGACCCCTCTGACTCCTCCTTCTGATTCTTCATTAAGAGCCCTCTGATTATTCAGCCGATCTCCGTTCTAATTATTTCCTTGCAAGTTTACATCTCGGTTACGATTGTCATGTCTCCATCGTCGTCGACCAGCTCGTCTGCCTCCATTATCATCTCAGCGAACGAACCGGTCAAGACGACCTGCTTGTATCAAGTCCTCAATTTTTTCCTGGGCTGTTTGACAGTCTTCAGTGGAGTGACCATAGTTTTGATGCTATTTGCATTCTTTACTTCTGTCTGCGTTGGCCGGAGTTTCAGACGGTCAAGGTAAGGTGAGTAACTCGGCGTTGCACACCTCCTGGAGAATGGTTGCCTAAGATCGGTTTAGCGGTGTATAAGACTGGTACTTGGGTTGCCTCTCCGAGAATCCCCTTTCACTGGTCTTTTGGACCCTTTGTGGATTAGCCCCCCATCTCTTTCTTTGCTCGGAACCGAGCTCTTGTCTTCAAAACCTCTTTCTCTCCTTTTGGATTCTACAATCTCTTCCGAGTTCATGAAACCTGTAGCTTTTTCTTGTAACTCTTCAAAATCTCTCGACGGTTTTCGAGATAAATACTCAAAGAATGGCCCCGGCTTCAAACCGCCCATGACGGTATGAAGATAGAGTTCTGAGCTCATATTGGAAATTAGAATTTGTTTGGCACCAAAACGAGCCATATAATCTCTAAGTGGTTCATTCTTTTCTTGTTTAAAATTCACCAGTGAGACCAAGTGCCTTTTATGTTTTCGGCTCGCTGCAAATTGTGCAGTGAACTTAGTTACAAGCACATCAAAGGAATTAATTGACCGAGGTGGTAGATTCGTAATCCAGGTTAAGGCAGGGCCTTGCAAAGTGGTTGGAAAAATTTTGCACATGGCGGCTTCCGAATCGGTCACTAGGTAAACAGAATAAATAAAGGATTCTACGTGCTCGGTTGGGTCGGTGGAGTCATTGAATTTATCAATGTTATGAGGCTTAAAATGTCTAGGCATGATTACCTCATCGATGTCATCTGTGAACGACAACCTCGATCGTCGGTCTGTTACCCTTTCTTTTTGGATAGTCCTTTCTGCACGAGATTTAGCTTCTGAAGCCTCTGGGCGAGGTTTGGTCTTGGATGGTCGGATCGTATCATGAGGAGAAGGTACGTAAGATGGATCCTTTTGGCTACCCTCGGGTGAGGATTGCTCTTCCTCGGAAGGCGTCACTGATCTTTCTCTTTTCCGAGTTCTTAAAATCCTGTGATTCTGAGCACGTATCTCCTCGTACTCCTTACGCAGCTGCCTAAACTGTGCCATAACCTCTCCCAGCTGAGGGTTATCTTCATCGATGGGAGGGGGAGGGGGATTGTCATGGTTCTGTCTCGTGTTCGAAGCCTCATGATCTACATGGTTTGTGCTGTTCGCCCTTCCCCTCGATCCATTCCGAGTGGTCACCATCAAGCTTTCTTATGGAACCGGGGAAAGTTTTTCTCGGCCCCATGGTGGGCGCCAAATGTTCCTATCGAGATCCGACTTACCGGATTCTCGTTGTAGAGCATCAAACCAAGAGTGAACAATTGGGTTGTTTTAGATTATGGCTTGACAGAATATTGTATTCCGGTCCTACGTATCCCAATGGGAATCAAAGTCAGACGTAGTTCTTGGCTCAACCCTTGGTCATATGATGATCTCAATCCCCTAATCTTGTATCTGATGAATACCAGCAAGCATTGATTTCTTCAATAGTCTCTTGGTCTAGCTAGTTTCTCTAATACACTTAAGGGAGAGTCACCTGGGTTTGTCAAAAGTGAGTCTCTCTCTTGGGTTCTCCTCTTTTTATAATAGGATCCCCATATCTTTAAGAGATCTATATTTATCTCCTTTTATCTCTTAAATCTTCTTTGAGATATGATTTCCTTAATTTGAGGGATTTATCTCTTCTAACCGGATAAGGTTATTTAAGATAATATCAGGATTATTAAAGATAGATATGTTCTCCTTAATTTGAGAGATTTTATCTCTTCTAACCGGATAAGGTTATTTGAGATAATATCAAGATTATTAAATATAGATATGATCTCCTTAATTTGAGGGATTTTATCTCTTCTAACCAGATAAGGTTATTTGAGATAATATCTATCGATATCTTATCCTTCCCACCTTTATTGGATCGGATATTCAAATTCGATGGTCGGGTTTTACTCATCGGCAAGTACAAAAACCGAAGTACATACTACAACTCAGTTTTCTCTTTGATAAAATGTAATTCGTCACTGAGTTTTAAATTATTTTTAAAAAGTATATAATGTAACAGTTAAAGCAACTAAAACTTACTTTACACAAGATTTATGTTATAAATAGGGGAAAAAAAAAGATACAGGTAAGATCAAAGTACAACATAATATCATGAACAGTTGAACACGAGAAGATCTACTTCTTCAAGAAGTGACGGTCATACCATTCTTCTTGTTCATCTACATGGAAAGCATGTTCTTATATAAAATTATAAAGATAAATAGGGAGAGAAGTTACATTTCTCAATAATGTAAATAAGTTCCTATACTATTATTAAGAATAATAAATTAAGGATATTACACCCGTAAAAATAAATAAATAAATAATGGATATAACAACAAATTCTACTTATGGCCATTTATCACTGCTAATACCTAATGAATATATAGTCATCCATCACGAGGCTATCACGGGGGAGTCAGAAAATTTCAACGAGGAGGTCAAAATCTAATTTACATAATATAAAATAATAATAAAAAATGAGTTTATTTTTTATATATTGTTAGTGTAATTTTTTTTTACACAAACATCCAATATTATCTGAACAAATCAGCATAATTGTTATTTCTCTCATTGTTATTAAAATAAAAGCACACATGTCAAAATGTTAGTACGTGTCAGTGTAAAACTTTTACACTGACAATATATACTACTTTAATCTATAAAAAACTAACTAATATATAAAAACAAATTATATAATACAAATTTGATAATAACTTAATATAATATAAGCTACACCATCGTACACTGCATTAATAGAATTTGATAATACTAAAAAAAAATGGAAAATAAGTTGACATCATGGGGAAGGGGGCCATGGCAACCCTTCGTCCCCCTCCCTCCGCCCCTGCATCCATCATATGTAAAATACGGATGTTTCCATTGGATCATAAACTATGAACATGTTTAGTTAAAATCTTACTAAGAAAAATCTAATGGAATAAAAAGTTAACCAAGGAAAAAGAATACATTATTAACATCCTTTTAGGCAGGGTAGATCTTAATAGAACCCGAGGAGAGCCACGGGTCCACCAATTTTTTTCTCTAATTTTATTTTATAAGATAAATTTTATATGATACTCTTAAAATAATTTGTATATATATTACATGAAAGACCTACAAACTATCTTATTTTTTATTTTCTGGAACATTATTATATATTACATTCTATTGATTTAGAAATATTCAAATATCTAAAAAGCTACATCAAAACGGACAAAATTTTCAACTCAACACCATTATGGCTCACTAAAATTAACTACGTTTCTTCTCCTTCGTGCATCTGCTTCAAGCTTCCTAATCTCTTTTGCGCGCATCACGCCATTGCAAGATGACCAAACACTAACACTCCAAGAAATGTTCTGATTACCGATGGCTTTTTTGCGACGGACAAAAGGCCCTCGGAAATTCTACCATTTCCAACGGTTATAGCCTGTCGGTATGCACATAATCATTTTCGACCACATTTTTTGCGAGAAGCGTTCCCGCCATGTTTGCGATGGGCAAGGTCGTTGTAAAGGATAGAGGCATTTCCGACGGACATGGTTGTCGATATTGTTCACTGGTTTGCGAGGGCCAAGGCCATCGATAAGGGAAAAAGCATTTCCGAAGGATAGGGCCTTTGGTATCGTTCACTGGTTTGCGAGGGGTTATGTCGTCGGTAAGGGATAAAGCCTTTCCGAAGGATAGGGCCGTTGGTATCATTTACAGATTTGTGAGGGGTTAGGCCGGCGGTAAGTGACAAAGGTGTTTCCGATGTATCTGGCTATTGGTACTATTCCTGGACCGTCGATAATGCTAAATGAAAGTGAATAATTCAACTCATAAACCCTTTCCGGGGTGCAGAACGACCTCAGTATTGTGGTGGCAGAGACCAATTCAAGCTCACATGTGATCAGCCTAATCAACTTCCTTCAATTCAAATTGACTCTCAAGATTTCCAAGTGTTGGATATTAAAGTTGTTGCATACACCATGAAAATGAAAATGATTCGATCAGGCCTTGCTTATGAAACATGTTATCCTCCTTTAGCCAACAATACTTTGAGCAACACTTTCTTTCACTATACTCATGAAGTGTACAACATCACTGTTTTCTACCATTGTCCCTTGAATTTTCCTTTAGGTGTAGACAATTTTGCATGCTTGGGAGAAACAATTTTACCCAAATATCCCTCTCTCTCTCTCTCTCAATATCCCTCTTCTCTCTGTTTCACTTGCTGCTGACGTCTAGCAGTCTCCGTGAACTCCAACCACCGCCTTTGCGCAAACAACCACCGCCATCTCTGTTATAGTCTTGTCGAAGTCGTCGCCAACGAATTTGTTTCGATATGTTTCCATGGGTTCGGCGTAGATATGAGATTTGAATAATTTCTCGATCGAGGTTTTGCTGGGAATCAGATGGAGCAATGACGAGAGAAGATGTGACAGAGGCCAACCGACTGGGACGAGGCTGGAATCACGGTTGGAGGTGGGGTGAGGTCGTGGGATGGCGGTGGGGGTCCATGTGGGATGGCAGGGAAACAAAGTCTGTGTGGGCGGAGGAGAGGGTGCGTGGTGGCGGAGAGGGAGATGAAGGGGGAGGGATAAGGGGAAGATGACAAAAAATGTAATTAATAAAAAAATTATAATTAATAAAAAATATAATAATATAATTCTCTTCAAAACAATTAAAATAATATAATTAAAGGAAAAATAAAATAAATAAATTTTTTGAAGGAAAAATAAATAAAATTATAATATATAAAATAAATAATTATTTTAAAAATTTTACTCGGAATTATCTAGGGGTACAATCATCGATAATTACCTAGGGGCAAGGCCGTCGGTAACAGTTTCTGACACCCGTTTTCCTACCGATTTGAGTCCATCGCTAATCCGTGGCTTTTGGGTTTTTCGATGGCTTTGGACCCTCGGTAATACCGATTTTTCTTGTAGTGTAGCTATGATCTCATATTACTTGATTATTCACTAAACATGTTTAGATGATAAATTATAAATTTTATCATTTTGGTTAATGTTTAGTGGCTACCCTAAATTTTTACCGAAGATTTGACATTGCTTCTTAACCTGTCAGTTCGACCCATATGTGTGTAGTCTCCAAATCCCCACAGTTCAATTTATTTAATCCGATGACCTATATCAATTCATTAAAGAAGCCACATAACTACCAATATGTCTTGGTCCAAGTGGAAGGGACTTGGGTCCCTCAAACATGTGGTCCTGTGTTTGATTATTGAATTCACGTGTATGGGAAAAAACACTATTGCACTATAAAAAAAAGTGTGAATAGCGACTGAAATTTAGTGACCGATTTGATCAGTCTCTAATAGCCATCGAAGCTGCGATTGATTTGAGGATCTGTGATATTGGTCAAAATTATGTGTACTGATAATTTATAAATGATGCATGTCTTTGCCAATTATGTGTTATTTGTTAGTGTAGAGCGGAGCTCAATAGGATGTGTGATACATTGGTTATGTTGCGATATTTATAGGTTAATGATTTTATATTATATTAGAATTAATTATTTACAAAAGCATTAGTTTCCCGTTTGAGATTAAATACTAATGAGCATGCGTACCTTCTCATTATATTGAATCTTGAATTGTCCAAGTGAGACAGTTTGGGGAAAAACCTTTTTCACACTCGTATAATAGTCATTTCCATGTTCAAATGCCTTATATACTTGATGAAATCTCGGTCTGATGCATTTCATTTTGTTCTCCGGCTGCATAGTCGATCTCGGTGGATCTCACCGTGCTCAAGTCGTGTACTTGGAGACTGATGGGAAATGCTGCCGAAATTTCGTTAAGTATAAGGCATTTGAATAAGGGAATAACTATTATTAACCGAGTGTGGTAAAGGCTTCTTATCGAATAGGATAGGTTCATACATTGTCATTAGAAGGAGTTTGACGGAGATCTTGGAATGCACCATAATATATACACCACCAGAAAGAGGCGATTTACTGACGAACATGTTTTCCGTCGGTAATTAAGTTGGTACACGCGAAGATCAACAGTTTCATCAATTTCCGATGGAAATGACCGTCGGTAACATTACCGATGGCATATCCGTCGGTATGTCCGTCGAAAAATCTGGTGGGAATCAAAAAAATTTGGCGCCAGAGTTTATCGACGGACTTTTCCATTGGTATATGGGACATCACTTACTGACGGCTAACCCGTCAGAAATCTTGTTAAAGTTACCGACGACTCTGTCCGTCGGTAATCATTTTTTTGAATTACCGACGGAAAAGCCGTCGGTAATCTGTCGGAAAATATTTAATAATTAACACACCGAAAACCCTTCCCCTCCCTAACTTTCATTTTTATCTTCTCTCTCTATTCTCTTTTCCCTCAGCTGCGCGAACCGCCGTCCCCCACCACCGCCGCCGCCCCCCCACCACTGCCCCCACCACCAGAGTCGTTGGTCTCTCTCTCTCTTCCCCCTCTCTTTATATCTCTGTTCTGTGTGCCACCGCGCCTCTGTCCAGAACCACCGCGTGCCGCCGCTACCGTCCACCGCGTGCCACCACCCTTGACCGGTATGCATGGTTCTGACCCATTGTTAACTTCCATTACCATACTTGGATTGCTTTTCTATTTGACTTTTTATTTGTCACATTTTAAATATTTGATGCTATTTAATCTTTTAATGTGACCTAATGTGTGCCGTCATGTTTTGGTAAAGTTTAAGTTTTGTTATTTATTTATTTTTACTTTTTTTTAGAGAATTTATTTTTACTTTTAGAATTAGCATGCTTTGTGATGGAATCTAAAAGTAAATGGCTCAGTAACATATAGGTTGATTATGCAAACAATGAGACTAAAAATCATAAAATTCTGATAGCACTTCAGAATTCTTCACCTGTGCTATAATGAAAGCAAACAAATGAAGTTTCCAACTCCTGTTATTGTAACCTGTACTCAGTTCTCTTTATTTGATTTATTTATCTGGTTGGGAAACTCAAATCATGTAGCTCAACTCTTCTTTTCTTTGTTTCTTTGTAGTACTATCTCGAGTGATTTGGGTGGATCACCCTTTGGGAAAAAATTTCCTATTGTAATTTTATTATTTGATATTTTTAGCCTTCTCCACATTAAAAGTGAATTATAATTCAAGATTGAGATTTATTATTTCTGTTCCGTCAGTGAATTTTTAGTCTTTTTTTTGTGAAATATTTCCTTTGATGTCTATGTAAGTTCTATCCTTCATTTTTAACCCCATTGTTAGTAATAATTTTTATGTGGACTGCTGTGATGGTAAATATCCTAGAATTAGAAACAGGGCAACTGAAAAATTGGTTCATGGCTATTTTGTTTTTTCTTTTTGTTATTATTAATTAAAGGATATGATAATATTGGTATGTTACTAGGTTTCTAATCTATTTTGTTTGTCTTTTTTCTATAAGTTAATGATGTCTTTCCTTTTATTTGCCAATATAAAAATCTAATAATAGTTTTTTTTTGTTTGTTTTTTGGTTTGTTGATGATATTTGGGGAATCTTTATTTTGGTGTGTTTTTTTGGTACTGTTGTATTACGACCATAATATTGTACTATATTTTTTTTTTGTAGTCACCAGTACGAGATTCATCATTTTAGGGGAGCCACACCACTAGGAGCCACCGCTACCCAGGGTTTTTGAGTTTTATTTATTTATTTATTTTGGAAAGTGTGTAAATTATTGTGTAATGTTTTTAGTTGTGTTATGATTGTGGTGTACTTAATGACATGATATGATTTGTGTTGATAACTGGATTTGATTCTTGTATGTTGTAGGTTATTTTTTGTATATAAAAAATAAAATGATCCAATTAAATTCTAATAAATAGAATTAAAATATTGAGACAGTAGATATGAATTAAGGAATAAGTTGAGTCTTAGTGATGAGAGGAAGCGACAAAGGAAGAATGGAGCAATAGACACTCACAATGGCGATACATTTGATGTGATAATATCTCGTGGATCTCGTAGTGCTTTGCTGAAGTGCGAATGGAATCGGAATAAATCAATAATTTAAACTCGAGCTTAGGAAAGACTTATGAGAAGTAATATTAATATCTCACTAGTTAAATAAATTATTTAAATAATTAAAATTAATTAATAAATAAACAATTAATTAATTATTAGCAGATAAAAAATTTAAAATTTAAAATTACAAGACCGTAAGTGTAACACCCTGTATTTTACTGTTTTAAATAACAGTAATACATATAAATATGTTTATAATTTTATTTGAGTTTTATAAAATTATTTTTAATAAACGGAGGTTATTACTCAATCCTACTTGACCGTAGGAAGCTACGATTAAAATTTAGGTTGGAAAGTCAGGCGAAACCCGGCCCGCGAATTCCATTGACAGTATAATTATACTGCTCAAAAGACCTAATTTTAATTCGTGAATGAAATACTTAAGTTTAGTATTTTATTTTCTACGATTCTGTATTTTTAGAATTATTTTCAGAAAAAATAAAATAATTTACGTATTATGGGCGGAAAGCGTAATCGGGTAGACGACGGAAGGGAAATTAGAGTTTCTAAGAGTGGATAGAGGGTTTATCTTAGGATTTTGAGATGACTCAAGGGGATGAATCATATTTTTAAGTCTAGAAGGTTTTTCAGGGTTAAATAGAAAATTTAGAAATTTTACGGTTAAGTCCCTGAACTTTCTGTAAATTACCCCTTTGTCCCTAAATTAGTTTTTTTTCGTTTTTCCAAGTGGATTGGGCTAGAATCCTTGTTTCTAACCTTAAATGGTCGTGGCTTAGAAGCCCAAACTTTTATAGTTCATAGTTTGAGTTCAAAAAGCCATTAAAGTTTCCTTAAGTTTCCTATCTTAAGCTTAATGCTTAAATCTTCAAGTGGGCCCCACAAAAATGAAACCAAGCCCAAATTGAGCAAGCCCATGCGCAAGCCCATGAGGGAGAAGGGGCTGCCCTCATAATTCTTAGATGAGCCAAGAATTTTCTAGAATGTTCTCCATTCTTCTACTTTGTTCTTTAAGCTTCAACAATCTTCTTCAACAAATCTTCTTCAACAAGTTAGGTTTTCTCTAAAATATCTATGACACCAAAATCAGCCAACAAAGTCAAAGATAAGCTAGCATTTAATGTGACAAAAATCATCATCATGACATTTTCTTGACAATTTGCAAACTAGTCCTTCAACTTTTGGAATCTTTGCAAATTGGTCCCTAGAACTTAATTGCATTTGAATCCTTTAGCAAGACAACTCATCATCATCTAGAACCTTCCCATGATGGCGCCACTATCACTATAAAAACCATACTCTCACTTTTCACTTAGTTTCTTTTGCCAATTGTCTTCAAAACCCTAAGTTCATAAGTTCTTAAGTGAGTGATTTGTGAAGCAAGTATCTTGGATTTCCTTTGTCATTGATATTCAAGAGGTAAATTCAAATCTTCATTCTTAATCATGCCTATGTTATTTAACAAGTTTCTTGATTCAAGGCTTATATCATAGTTGTTCATCACTTTTAAGTTTCTAGATCTAGAACTTTGAAAATTCATAACTAATTCTAGAAAAATCCTTTTGACATGAAACCAATTGCTATGATCTTATAATCATCCCTATTTTCATCATCTAGAAGCATAAGATCATGAGAAATTTCTTTCCTTGATTTCTGGTCATGGCCGAATCTAGGTCAATATCATGTTCCTAGGTTTTGTTTCATTTTCATGTCTTGATTCATGATTCAATCTTCAAATATCTTGATAGTTCTTGTATCCAAGCATATAGAAGATCAAAAATCAAACTCTAACCTAGTGATTTCATCAAGGCCGAAACCCTAGTTCTTGGAACTAGATGAGTTTTGTTCAAAGTTTTCATTAATGATCTTGTTAATCAAGCTATTAGTATGTATGCTTAATAAATCTAAGTTGGTTTATTAAACTAAGAACCCTAACCCTATGAACATGTTGAGGCCGAATCCTTGTATAAAAGAGATAGGAAGTTTTGGGTTTCAACTTTAGTTGTTTAGTCACTAATCCATGATTTAGGTTAATCAAGGATCATTAATCTATGACTTAATCATGATTAGGAATTTTAAGGATTTTGAACCCTAAAAGTCAGCCCTTGGCCGAAACCCTAACCCTAAAGGTTAGAGGATTTTGTTTCAAATTTTAGTCATGTAATAAGTAATCTATGATAGTTAAGACTCTAGTAATTAGGATCCAAAAGATGACATTAAGAAGATAATCCTAAACCTATTTCTAAGTCTTGGCCGAACCTAGCCCTAAAGTGTCATAGATGGATGTTAGTTGATTAATTATAGTTATGTTATTTGGATGAAGGTGGTTGTGTTAATTCGTGGCGGGATAACGAGGATCGTCGTGTACGTGTTTCCGGTGCTAGCTCAGGTGGGGAAAAGAATCAACCTATCGTCGGAATCGATAAGTAGTAGATTATATGATAATTGTGTAGGGCGACCTAAACCCTACTAGTAGTTGAGTAATCGACAAGACCAAAATCATATTGGAAACCTTTTCTGTAAAACCAATGGTGATTTGGGGATTGTAGGTTTATCGACGTTAGGATGATTTTATCTTATCTGAGGTTGATTGAATTTATTATTATCATTGCATTGCTTATGTGATATTTTGTGGTATTTGAATTATTTTCCGATATTGTGTTATGCATGATCTGCCTGGTTTTTAATATTGTGCTTAGTTGATTTTAAGCAAGGATATATGTTGTTCGGGAGATGATTGTTTGGGTGAGAGAATGAGGTGATTTAGAGGTGCCTAGCCTAATTAAGTGGTTTTATCTAAGAGGAAAAAGGTGTTGAGACTTTGATGGAAGGTTGAGGCACTAGGTTGTTATTGATTTAAATTAGGGAGATTCATTTATCGAGGTATTGTTAGTCACAGCCGTGTGAGTGGAACACACGAGGTCAGGATATCCTATTTTGGGGATATCGGATATTACGGGTGAGTGCCCTACGGATGTGGATGACGAGGTAGATTACCGTAATACTCTTTAGTTCTTGACGAGTTCGCATGTTCTTGGCACTGGACCGTTATGGAATGATATTCCTTGACGAGTTCGTATGTTCTTGGCACTGGACCGTTTTGGATTGATATTCCTTGACGAGTTCGTATGTTCTTGGCACTGGACCGTTATGGAAGGATGTTCCTTGACGAGTTCGTATGGTATTGGCACTGGACCATTTTAGACTAATAAGTGTTTAGTCTTTGATACGTTTCGAAAGTTATTGGTACTGGACTGTTCTGGACTACTGACTAATGTGACAGGAGTGAAGATGGCCACATCAGTATAAAGTTTAGTTTCATGGGCTGAGGGTAGAGGATGATATAGTGAATTGAGGATGATTGTTTGATTTTGAGTGATGCGTGTCTGTGACAATTACTGTATGATATACTATGAATCTTTTCCGCTTTTTGATGATAGAACTGTTTCTTATTCCCTATATCTTTGTGTGTTGTATTTTATTTTGATGTGATCGTACGAGAAGACCCGATGGAGGAACCAGTTGCTGAGGAGTTAGATGGAACTCCGTATGAACCGGATGCTGGAGGTCGAGCTGTGATTCATGGCGATTAGAGTATAGACATTATGGCCAGTGTGTCTAAGTAGTATTTATAATTCCGCTAAGTATGTTGTAGTGAAGTTTATGCCTGTGAGGGATCCTACTGAGAGGATACCCTTAGCAGTGTTTTGGTAATGTAATAAATAAACATGTGTGTAATGATATAGTACAACTTTGGTGTGTTTTATATTTGTAGAATTTATATGATTATTAATTAAGTTTTAAATTTTTACGTATTTTCAAACGTTAAGCGCGCGATTAAGTAAAAAATAATAATTAAGGATTTAATGTAATAATACAATGGGGCACAGCGGGGTGTCTCAGTAAGCCTTGTAATGCGAATTTTACTTAACAGTTATGACATGTGTTAAGTTTCATAAGACTTGAGACAATATTATAAACAATAGTTTAATAATCAATAAAAATTTAAAAGTAATATTATTATATTTTGACATTTAAATAATTAGCGTCCCTTGAATAATGCCTTGTCACTAATGTTTATTATTACTTAGATTCATGGGCGACTCTAGACGATTAGTTAAAAACAAGGCTAGGGTGGAAGGATCGATCTGTACGTCTTACTTACACCGTGAGACAACCTATTTTTGTTCCCACTATTCAACAACTTTATGTTGGCACCAAGACATGTTAGGAACGAGGTAGATGCTGATAATGCAAGGTATCCATATATGCTATCTGTATTTAACCTTCCTGGCCGTCATGCTGGCAAGGAGCTTACTTACTGGTTAAGTGATGAGGAGTACGCATTGGCCCATGTTCATGTCTTGATAAATTGCACAGAGGTGAAACCATACCATGAGTAAGTTTTAACGACCTGTTTTTGAAATAATGTATCATATGTTATTATAATTTCTCCTTTAACACATAGTACACATTTTATTTGTCAACGTGTTCCTGCAAATTAATCAATTAAGTGAACAAGATGCTTCTGCTCGTACACATGCGTATTTTCCTGAATGGTTCAAGCAACAAGTAAGTGTTATATAACTTAGCAAACAATATATTAAGCTTAATTTTGCCTCTTGAAAAAATAATTATTTAATATGACTTACCTATTCGTAGGTGTATCAATAACCATTAAGCGTGACTAATCAACACTTGAGAGATTTAGTGTACGAGCCCTATAGCCGTGTTAGATCATGGCATACATACTTTGTTAATGGGTACAAATTCCACACAGATGAATGGAACACGGGCAAAAAGACAATTAATAGCGGGGTTGTCATAGAGGGTGAAGGTATTGGTGATTTTTGTGGGGTCATAAAACACATATACGAGTTACAATACAATACTACTACTTATCCTAAAAAAGTAGTCTTATTTTATTGTAACTGGTTTGATCCATCTAGGATAGGCACAAATGTGGATCCCAAGTATGGAACTGTGGACATTCGCATGGATAGAAGATATCGACAGTTTGATCTGTTTATAATTGCTCAGAATGCAAAACAAGTTTATTATGTCCCTTATCCAGCAAAGCGAACGGACAAACGAGGTTGGTGTATTGCTGTCACTACCAAGCCTAGGGGTCGCATAGAAATTGATGATGCAGAGGATGAGACGCCCATGTCAATGAAGTAATTGAGGTCGAGCGTTATACTGGCATGTTGGGATCCTCAAATGAAGGGGAAGAAGTGGTCATTGGTAATCAGTCATCGATGCATGCATCATCAGAGGAAGAAATCCAAAGTGACGACTCAATGCAAGATGAAGAAGTGTCGGACTTACAATCAGATGACGATACCGAGTATGAATAGGAAGTTTACTATTAAGTTATTTTTATTGTATTTTAAATATTTGCTTATTTGATTAAGTGTAAGACTTGACAAATATTGTTGTATTTTAAATATTTACTTAGATTAGACTGTTAGATGTCGATTACTTATTGTTTTTACATTGATTTATAATTGTGCTATAAAAATAGATATGTCAGCATCAAGAGGACAGCCGCCCCGCCTCGCCCCCACCGCCTAGCGGTGATAAGGGGAAGGGGAAGGCTAGGCGGAGACGATACACTATAATGCCCTTCGTTACATTAGTAACCCAAATTAATTTCAATAAAAATCCTTCAAAAAATTTAATTAAAATACACAAGTCATAAAAATCTTCTCAAATAACTAAGGATGAAAATACCTCGTATTAAATAAAATAATAGTATTTACAAAGTATTGAAAAATATTATTAAATCCAATCATTTGAATAAAAACTAAAAGCCTCAAAACCGGGCATCTAATTGCAATCTGAGAAAAATAGAACGTAAGCCAATTAACGTTGTTCGCATAATACTCTAAACCATACTACATTATTAACCAACTAGATAATCAAAGATAACTCTTCAGATCTCTAGATCCTCATCAGCGATGTCCTCGGGTTCTGAAAACAATACTTATAATGAGATATAAAATCCCAGTGCACAACAATGCAGTTATAAAATATTTCGAAAATAGTGTTGTTCTCAGCCGGCGCGGTAACCGGAAAAACTGTCCATGGTATCCGCTAATTTTCCAAAATAATATATAAAAAGAATACTTTTAATAACAACAAAAATTTCATCAAGTCAAATGCATATAGCATGAGATCAACTCGTCTCAATGTATCACATTCCACATACCAAGTAAATTCTAAATTAATCTTAGTGACTCGAAGACCTCATAACTAAATTGATCTCTTGCCGGCATGCCATAAATCTCACACATCACACGACAATGGCGTCCCATTGCCCACCCCTACTCATGAGGAATGTTTCGATGTCACCCTCCTGTCGGGGACATTTCTATTTCGATACCTCCCATGTGCACATGACGGTATTTCTCCCTTTTCAACACCCCAACGTGTGGCGGTGTTACTTTCGATACCCCTTTTTAGGCAGTATTGCTCTTTTTCGACATCCCAATTATATGGCGATGTTATTTTCGATACCCAATTACGGTGGTATTACTTTTCGATACCCCTATCATAGGTGGTATTGTGGTAAACATCATACAACATATTATAACTCAAATATGTCATGTCTCATGCATGTAACAAACTATTTCCCTCAATTTTAAACATATAAACTTCCACCAATAACAAACAATCATGAATATCATAACATATCATACATGAATAAGCACATTACAACATCAATTAATCAATTAATTTCCCTTTTAAAGAAAACCCCAATTTTAGAATTTAGGTTACTAACAATATGCATCAAGTCAATTAAAGACTCCCCAAACCACATGGTAATCCCTTATCAACAAAAACAATCATATATACCATGGAAAGGGTTCATAAAAAGTATTGTTACTCACCTCTCGAAGACCTCCAAAATGCTCTAAAAATTTTGTATGATAAAACTAATGTTTCTCTAAAATAAAATCTTCTTCTCTTCAGTATTACGATTGCACCGCCAAAGAAAAGAAAGGTCTCAGAACCTATCCCTCTTTGCGCGTAATGTTCCCTGCAGCGCTATCCCCCATGTTGCGCAGTTGACTAAGAATATTTATATATAGGGCATTAGACAGTGTAACTGATAGGCTTTCTAGGTTTTATAATTTTTTTCCTTTTTTTTTTCTTTGTTTTTTTTCTTCATTATTTATTTTTTATTATAACACAACTAGGCCCACTTGACTTATGAGCTACCCTCTAGGCCCCGACGTGAAAAGTCTGCACTTATGCTTACATTCATACATACATACATACATATATACATGTATATATATATATAAATTTATTATTCCTTTTGTGATTCATAACCAACTCTAGTAAGTTTTATACTAACAAATCTTTTACACTAAACCTCTTAATTATATTTTATTTCCACTATATTTTTAATAACTTAATCTTTTTTTTAATCAAAAATCAAATTATTTATATTAGAATTTTAGGATGTTACATACACCGTCAAGTCCCAGGTGCTTGCTCGCATTCCTGGAAGTCCCTTAGCACCCACCCCCATCCCTACCGCACCTACAGGAGCCTCCTCCACCCATTCTATACCATCCCCCACCCATTCTACACCATCACCGACCCATACTACACCATCCCCTACCCATACTACATTATCCCCGATCCACACTACCCCATCCTCCACCCATGTCCAGACCTCCACTCGCTTTACGCCACGACGCGCACTAGCCGGCTACTCGCTGCCCCCTACCGGACCCACACCACACCCAAACCCAGCACCACCATCATCATCGACTGCCTCGGCCACACAGCCAATAGGATTATCATTTATGCCGACTCCTGGGATGATGCCACAGTCGGACATGGCCATTCCATTCTCATCATTCGCTCCAGAATGTGGTCACGACACGGTCATTCCATCATCATCATCGGTGCAGCAGTCGACTGCGGTGGAGGACCTGCCTGAGTGGTCCAGGGTTCCTGCACTTGAGGATCGACCATGGATCCCGCCTGTTTCTGGATCATAAGTTTAATTTAATTTAATGTTGTTTAAAAGTAGTTACTATTCAAAAAGTATATATTTGTTGGTTGTCATTTTGTTGAATGAATTAAATTATAAATTTTTCAGCTCCATCCCATCGAAAGTGGGATCGAAGCACGTTACCTACGCCATCAACGCGCAGTATCGTCGCTTCTGGCCATCATGGGGGGTGATCCCTGAGGACGATCAGGATCGTATCTTCGGACGATTCGGGGTAAGATGTTGTTTATTAATTCATGTAATTTTCCCTTTATTTTTTTCGCATTTTATATATATTTTTTTATAATGTTATTAATATTTTTCTTTGTTAACAGGAGCTTGTGCGCTGGTTACTGGAGCATGCCTCAGAGATACGTGCTATCTTTGACGACCGAGCAACTGCTCGACTGAGGGACATGCTCCACGAGTGTAGGGAGACCCGGATTTGTCCGGATTACATTAAGCCCAGCATCTAGGCCCAACTGTGTGCGTACTGGGACACTACAGCTTACAAGCTGAAGTGTCAGCAGGAGAAGAGAAATCGAGCTTCCGAGAAGGGTGGAAGCATGCACACTGGTGGTTCTATTAGCCACATGCATCATTGCATTGACATGGTATGCATATATAAATAATTTTATTTATAAACTGTATATTTTTATTATAAAATTATTTTATAACTAATTGATTTTATTGGTGTATCGGTTGCAGGCAGGAGAGCTTGCTCGGTCCGTTAATGTCCCTACGGTCTTTGAGGGGACACATATTCGCTCGGACACCAGCGAGTTTGTTGATGAGAGGTCGAGGCAGACAGTGGTGAGTAAAGTTTTTTTTATATATATTTAAAGTATAGGTAATTATATATATATATATATAGTTTAATAAATATTGATTGTAATGTATTGATCGCAGGCGGAGTACAATTCCAGGTTTAGTCAGGCAGCATCTGAGGTTGCCTCCTGCTCTGGTGCCTTGGATCCTTCTCAACCGGATGTAATACCCGAGTGCCGATGAGGGCGGGGAGTGATCGCCGGTGCAAGAAGGCACGGACAAGGAGCGACTCCTGGCAGGCTTCTAGGCGGAGGGACACATGAATGATCCGATTACACACCCGAATGAGAGAGATCCTGAGACTGTATAGGTGTGGGACTATACAGTTGAGGATGACTTATATGAATTGATTGGTACTACCTATACCAATAAGATGCATCTTCTTTTCGGGAGCCCATCACTTAAGAACTCCACAGTTAAGCGTGCTTGACTTGGAGCAATTATGGGATGGGTAACCTCCTGGGAAGTTTTCTCAGGAAGCAAGTGAGTGAGGATAAAGCACGCTGAAAAGACCCGTGTTGGTCTGTGGGGACAGTTGTCAATCCATAGAGCAGCCAGGGATGTTACTACAGACTCAGGTCTGGGTAGATGTGGCGTGTGGAAAGAAGAAGGGGCGGATTTATGGTACCGCGACCCTAGCTAAGTCGATCCGTCGGGGGTCGACGCCGAGCTTGACCATTTGGGAGCCTACATCCTCCGGCTCACAGGACACGGAGGAGGTGCAGTGACTGAGGCAAGAGGTGCAGCAGTAGAGGGAGGCGAACGAGCGCATGATGCAGCAGATGGAGACATTCTCTACAGTCATGACCGCTGTGCTTGATTTCCTCCCACCAGACAGACGCAACGCTATGCAGGGGGTCCTTCATGCCACCCAGCCCCAGCCCTCCACTACTACTGATCTACCACCGTAGGCGCCGCATGATGCCGGTCTGTCTTCTGAGCCGCAGCCGGATGGTCATCTGACGCCGGCAGACTCCCCCGCCAGGACGACAATGACAAATATTATGGTGATGGGTATTAGGATAGTTATAGATGTAGTAGAGTTTTGTAACTAGACGGATATTTTATTTATGGATTAAATGTTGAGTTTGTTTTTATTTTAAATTATTTTTTATTTAATTGCTTTTTAAATTTTATTTGTGATTTCAATTTTGTTTTTTAATTAATAATAGAATAATAATTAATTAAAATATAATATAATAATTAATTAAAATATAATATAATAATTAATTAAAATATAATATAATAAATAAAATATAATTAATTAAAATAAAATAAAATAAAAATTAATAAATAAAATATAATAATAATAAATATTCAAAATATAAATTTTAATTTAAAAATTAATTATTAATATAAAAAAATAAAATTAAAAAATCAATTAAAAAAAACCTTTATTTCCGACGGATAGTTCCGTCGGTAACTGTTGTTTAGATTTTCAGATGGAAAGTTCCGTCTGTAAATTACCGACTGACCGCGCTGTCGCCACGCGGCATAAAGAACGAGCGATTATAAAATAATGCAGTATAGTGCGACAACTCGGATTGTCTCTCAAGGACTCTTTAGGTGTTGTTATTATTAACAGAAAAAGTTAGAAAAAGTAAGAATTGGGGGTTTTGAGATTGGAAACTAAATTAAAGAAGCAAAACAGAAAACAAAGCAAGAAAATAAAGCAGTTACCAAATAAGCTAAAGCGATTAACCTACTGCTTTTGGTTTCCCAACTATCATCGGTTCATGCAAATTCCTAGCCCTAAGCAGATTCTAATCCCCTCCCGGTTGTAGCAATAATTCACAAGCGGAACCACTACTACAGATATATGTCCCTATTCCCGAATTAAGCAAACGAGGTTAAGCACTTCGTGAACTAAGCGAACACGAAACGTACACACGCGAATTAAGCAGACGCGATTATATATAGGAACATGATATCACCGAGATAAACCAACACAACACAATATACTCCTGAATTAAGCAAACAGAAATATAAAGCATGGCATTGAAAAGAGAAAAGGAAATGAAAACAGGAAATACAAGAACCTCAAGTATGGATAAAAACCAATTACAGTAGATTAATCTAGGAGACTGGTTCTCCATTACAAAAGAAAAACAATAAACTAAGAAAAACAAAAGACTACAAGCTCAGAAACTAGCCAAAACTGGCTAATTCTGACTCCTCCCTTCAGTTCTGCCTAAGACTACTTATATACATGTTTCTGGAATCCAAGTCCTCGCGAGGCGAAGCACTGCTCGCGAGGCGAATTATGCGAAAGGTCTGCAACTCTTGGTCTTCTCGCGAGGCGAGCATAGCTTCGCGAGGCGAACGCTTCAAATTCCCAAACGGCAACGCCCGTGACCTTCCACACGGGCAAGCCGTGATCGTCTCTGACTTTTCATGGTTGGATGACTCGCGAGGCGAGCCATATTCGCGGGGCGAACCAGAGACCTTGCATTTTCTTGGAACAGTCAGCTTCGGGGTCGCGAGGCGAACAGTCTTCTCGCGGGGCGAGAAACTCCAGAATTATTCCTTTTTATTAACCTGAAAATAGAAAGTAAAAGTAAATACTTTATTCACTCTAAATCAACTAAATTAACTTAAAAACAATTTACAGACTCAAAATACTACTTAAGGACAATCAAGTCTAATTTGGGTAAAAATGATATAAAATTAGCACAAAGCCAAGGTCTTGACTAGTTATAAAACCAGTCAAACAGAGGCTCATCAAAATACCCCAAACTTAAACTTTGCTTGTCCCCAAGCAAACTACACTCAAAAACTTAAAAAGACTCAAGACCTGGCAAAACATGGCAAGCTTAAGGACTCAATTAACTTTCACACAGATTTCAAGCAATTTTTCAAAGAATTTTTCTTTCAATGTTCCCCCCTTCCAAGCAAAGTAATCCCCACATGTATTTATTCTAAACAATTGAGAAATTCATCATTCAAACAATCATCAATCTAAGCAGGAGATCTAAGTTACACACAAAAGGGAGATCACCAAATCCAAACAACTGCCTTCCTCACAAGGGAAATTTGTGTTCACTCAATCGCTCAGTTTTTGTCAGGTTATCAACAATTCACTCAATTTCACTTTTCAGAAGCACTTCCCATAAATTTGATTTTCATCTCCTAATGGTTCCCATAGAAAACATGCAAGCAACATCAAAAGGTCTTTTATGGGTTGTAATGGGGCCTGGCTAAGGGTAGGATATACAAAGGAACTAGGCTGAAGACCTTAGGAACTAAGAGAGCATGAAACATTTTTACACTTTGATTTTAACTCAAGTTCCTTTCTTAATTTTTTTTCTTTATGCTTCTTGGTGGCTACAACCTTTTTATTTCTTTTTGGCATTTTTGCACTTTTATTTTTTTTTTTTCTGTTTTTCTTTTCTTTTCTTTTTTTTTTCTTTTTTTCACAATTTTTTTTATATTATTATTTTTTTTCTTTTTCCCAATCCCAAACAACACATTGCACCGGGTAGCCAGCCCAAACTTAATTTCTTGCAACCAATTTCTCACTAAGCTTCCATGCTCTCCTAATCCTAAGATCGGGTTAACATGGTTTTTCAGATTTTAGCTTGTAACATAAGGTTAACAAGAATTAACAGGCTAATAGGCTTAATGGGGCTAACTAAGGAACATGCATTAACGGTGGTTATTTTAGGCCAAGTAGCTATTTACAAAGAAAATGCCTAAATCATTTTCTACACACATATAATCATGCAAACCAAAAAGAGATTCAAGCAAATTCAGGAAAGTGCAACTTAAAAGAGATTCTCACAGTCAAAAACATGTTGGAGGCTCAAAACCTCACCTGGACATTTATGTGCATATTGCTTGACAGAGATTCTATCCCTAGTGTGTGCTTCCTATCACCCCAAACTTATCATAAATCATGCCATCATAACAAAATCTCAAAGTTCAGTTTTCAATCATATGGAGATCAATTTTTCAAAATTTTTTCATATCCTAGGGGGAACAGTCAACACATAACATGCAATTCATCTATGCAAAATCAATCAAATCCAATAAATTTGCCACTACCAGACTCAACACACAAATACTCCTGAGCTTCTCAAATTATTCAGGAGCTTTATTCAAAACAAAACAGAAATAAAACAAAGCAAAAGAAAATTAAAAAGGAGAAAGGGTTAAGAAAAGCTCATTCAGAGGCGGTTCCACCAGGATCCCACTGCCTGTAGCATAAGTCCCACGTGGTAGCCAAAGGACTGAAATTCATTCCAAGCCTCCCTAACTTGCAGCTTTGATGCGGAGGTGAGCACTTGACAATTATAATAACCTCGCCGAGTGCGGCGGACTTCTCACTCCCCTTCAGGTCACAGTTGACCTCTCTTTCAACTTTGTCCATAAAATCCTCCCAATAGAATCGGGGCTCAACCTCTTGGACTGGCCAGGGTGCCAAATCCAAGGGTGCAAAATCCAGAGCTGGTGGCTCCTCAGGGGAAGGTAACAAACAGTTAGTTGGGGTCTCCGGTGTTGCTTCAACTCCCGCAAGGTCTTCATCCACCGCACTACCGGGATTCATCACTTGTTAAACCTGCAGAAATCTCATCACACACCACAGGGAAGGTTAGAGTTAGTACAGTTAGTAAATATATTACAATAAACTAAATCGAAAAGCGGTGAATGTCCGAAAGTTGCTTGAGCTCTATGGAGGGTGGCTGTTCAATGGATGGTATAGTTGGGACTTGATGAACAAACAGCATCACTCTCACTATCACCCTGCAAAATAGAGTCAAGAAACCCAGCACAAACATCACACGGGTTAGTGTCAGTACAGTTAGTACATGTAGTAAAAGAAACTGAGTTAGTAAAGATCTGATTGTCTGGACTTTCTGCACACGGTTCATCCACCCCATCACTCTTAACACATGCATCTGATTCCACAGGTTCTTCATTATCCTCCAGCACGGTGGAGCAGATGTCCTCTTGATCCTCCTGATCCTCATTTTCTTTTTTTCCCTTCAAATATAAACCTGCATAACAGTGTATACACAAAGCAGCAGTACCATCACAATAACAATCATTAGAATCAGGGATTCAACACATAATTCATCATCAACAAAGAATATCATCATCAGAATTATCATCAAAAGTATTTTCAGGAATAACCATCTGTGAATCCTTATGTTCCTCAATGGGCTGTGGAGTTAGCATTGCAGCCGAGTTGGCGGTAACTTGATCAATTAGAGCCCACAACTTCTGAGATTCAGCTTGGTCCCTCTGTTGGGCTTCAAGATTACTTGCCTTCATTGCCTCCATCCTCTGTTGAAATTCAAGATTGTATGCCAACCGTTGATTGTTCTCTTCCATTTGTTGTAGCATTGAAGCAATCTCATCCAAGGTGCTCTGTGAAGGTTCGGAAGGTGCAGAGGTGGTCACTTGGCTAGGATAGTATGGTGGTGGCTCACTAAAATTAGGATAATACATGCAAGGTGGTGGTTCATAATAAACATTATACAAATATTCATACATGTAATTATCCATGGGGGAAAATAAAATTTACAGACCAGACAAAGCAGACAAAACTAATTAGTAAAGCAAAAAGTTTTTTTTTTTTAACAAAAATTATTTTCTGCTAATAACAACAAACCAAAGTCCCCGGCAACGGCGCAAATTTTTGACCGCGCTGTCGCCACGCGCCAAAAAGAACGAGCGATTATAAAATAATGCAGTATAGTGCGACAACTCGGATCGTCTCTCAAGGACTCTTTAGGTGTTGTTATTATTAACAGAAAAAGTTAGAAAAAGTTAGAATTGGGGGTTTTGAGATTGGAAACTAAATTAAAGAAGCAAAACAGAAAACAAAGCAAGAAAATAGAGCAGTTACCAAATAAGCTAAAGCGATTAACCTACTGCTTTTGGTTTCCTAACTATCATCGGTTCATGCAAATTCCTAGCCCTAAGCAGATTCTAATCCCCTCCCGGTTGTAGCAATAATTCACAAGCAGAACCACTACTACAGATATATGTCCCTATTCCCGAATTAAGCAAACGGGGTTAAGCACTTCGTGAACTATGCGAACACGAAACGTACACACGCGAATTAAGAAGACGCGATTATATATAGGAACATGATATCACCGAGATAAACCAACACAACACAATATACTCCTGAATTAAGCAAACAGAAATATAAAGCATGGCATTGAAAAGAGAAAAGGAAATGAAAACAGGAAATACAAGAACCTCAAGTATGGATAAAAACCAATTACAGTAGATTAATCTAGGAAACTAGTTCTCCATTACAAAAGAAAAATAATAAACTAAGAAAAACAAAAGACTACAAGCTCAGAAACTAGCCAAAACTGGCTAATTCTGACTCCTCCCTTCAGTTCTGCCTAAGACTACTTATATATATGTTTCTGGAATCCAAGTCCTCGCGAGGCGAAGCACTGCTCGCGAGGCGAATTATGCGAAAGGTCTGCAACTTTTGGTCTTCTCGCGAGGCAAGCATAGCTTCGCGAGGCGAACCATTTCTTCGCGGGGCGAACCAGAGACCTTGCATTTTCTTGGAACAGTCAGCTTCGGGGTCGCGAGGCGAACAGTCTTCTCGCGGGGCGAGAAACTCCAGAATTATTCCTTTTTATTAACCTGAAAATAGAAAGTAAAATTAAATACTTTATTCACTCTAAATCAACTAAATTAACTTAAAAACAATTTACAGACTCAAAATACTACTTAAGGACAATCAAGTCTAATTTGGGTAAAATTGATATAAAATTAGCACAAAGCCAAGGTCTTGACTAGTTATAAAACCAGTCAAACAGAGGCTCATCACCGACGGACAAGGGCTCCGTGTGACATGTTTTCCGATGGACAAAGCCGTCGGAAATTTTCGACGGAAAACCCAGATCCGTCGGAAAGCCTTTCCTACGCGTCTATTACCGACGGAACTGGGTCCATTGGAAATTCCGTCGGTAACGTCGTTTTCCGATGGTTTTCCTTCTTTTCCGACGGTTTTTGTCCGTCGGAAATGCCCTTTTTTTGTAGTGATACATGTTGTATGTTGCTCTGTCTATTTAATTGGTAGCAATGGATATTCCCGGGAATCAGAAATGGATGTATCGTAGGTTGGATCGGAATAAACGTCGTAGGGAAGAGTTTAGAGTTAGAGTGAGTGGGTTTATAGAGTTTGTTGTTATCCAGGAGAGATTTATAGGCGAGGCGATGATTATTTGAGGTGTCCTTGCTCAAGATGCAAGTGTAAAGCTTTCAATGACGTGGATAAAGTGGTGGTCGATATTTATGAGAAAGGCGTTCATGCCTGATTTCTATTGGTGGAGCAACCATGGTGAGTCCTTGCCAGATTTTAGCCCTGCGGTGTTCGAAGGTCCGTACTATGGACATGGTGAGCGGAGGGAATAATTGAATCCATACGAGCAGATGATAATGGATCATGTTGGAACCTCAGTTGGTGTTGCACTAGAAGAAGATAGGGGAGAAGATGGTGGAATTGGTTCCCAATACACAGAGGAGAATCCGAATCCCAAAGCTCAAAGATTCTTTGACATGCTGAGTGCTATAAAAGCTCCATTGTGGGAAGGATGTCTGTAGTACACGGAGTTGTCGATGTGTATGGAATACTTGAGTATCAAATCCGATTACAATATGCAAGAATGATGTGATCCATGTTTGGAGAACATCGTTAGGATTGACTTCGAGCATAAAGGTTCATTGGCTATGAAGAACGCAACGAACAAGCTCATAAAAGGTAAGGATAAGGGGAACTGGTTGGATCGTGAGATCAGGCAGGGCCTGGAGCAGCACAGGGCTTCTGAGAAGTTCCAGGATAAGGCTGCCACAACTCGACGTAATCGAGCTTCTAACAATGGCGCATGTGCCAACACCGACGGCTCTAAATCAGTCGTCGCTCACTACGACGAGCTGGTAAGTTTAAACTTGATTATTTTAACGTATTACTTAGTTTTCATTTATTTCTATTATTCTGAATTTAACTTTATTTTTTATGAAGTTGGTGGAGAAGACGAATAAGTTAAAGTCAAGGGAATGAGTAAATGACAAGGGCCGTGGAGAAGGACGATGCCATATCACGTGCCTCACAGGATGAGGCTTTGAGTAGTGAGGGCCCCTACTCTTTTGTCTCTATCGGTGACAATGGCATATATTTGGAGGCCGTCAGGGGTAGGAATAAGAAGGGGCACGTGTATGGCCTCAGTCACTTGGGCGACGAGTTTCTCGCTTCTCCATCTGGCACACTTACTCCTTCATACGGGCTACCGTCCCTCCGGAGCAGTTCAACCACATGCAGGACACAATCACCCAGCTTAATGCAAAGCTTAGGGAGAAGAGGGAGACGGAGCGTTTGATGACGGACCAGATTGTACAGTTGATGCAGGCACACCAGTAGCTGATATGCAGACGACCATGGAGCAGGGCTAGACTCGGCGGTTGGTGTTGGAGAAGATGAGGATCCAGCCTCCAGTCGCTGAGGGTGCTGCTACCCTAGTTCCGACGCCTGCTTCTCCTCCAGTTCAGACGCCATCTGCTATTGATGATACTGCTCCAAAGGACGAGGACATTGCAAATGCCGACGCCACCGACGATGAGGACGGTTGGTCGCCTCCACATCTGCCTCCGCATCATTTTTGACACCCATCTGTATTTATACATTTTTTTTAGAGTTTACAGATTTTTATTGTTTACTGTGTTTGTACTCGTCTATGTATGACATATTTATTTATATATTTAAAGTCATTAACATTTTGATTTTAATAGTAATTTATAATAATAAATTGAAAAAGTTATCTTAAAGCAAAAAATAAAAATAAAAAAATAAAAAAAAATTATAATCAGTTTAAAATAAAACAAAAAGAAAATTAACGACCGAAATAGGCACCAATAAATCAGTCGCTAGGAGTAAATTTGAACCAATTTAAATTAATATATTAAATGATTATTAAATAGCAACCGTTTTCAGATTGTTTGGACCATAGATCCCTCTGGTATCAGAGCCAGATGGGGAAGTAGAGACTGTAGTATGGATCTAAGATCCATACCTTGCTGAGTAAAAAAAAAACAAGAAGAGTTTTTTCAGAAGAAATTATTATGCTTAACTGATTTGGGTACCTCTTAACTGGTAATGACCTCCGTGTTTATACTTTGGTATGTCTTGTTAAAGCTGTAGCAGTAAGACCTCGAAGGATGATGAGACAGTAAGTCTAATTTGCCGATGCTTGAAGCAAGATAAATCAAAGTGTGAATAGCGAGTAGCAGTAAGTCTACTATGAGGTAGCTTTTGGTTAACTAAGTAAATCCTTTTTTCAAAGGTAAGGTACAACTATGGTTAAGGATAATAGGATCTAATACTTTTGTAATTTTTTGTAAATATGTTATTTTTAAAAGATTATTCGGCAAGGTAAGGCTTAGATCTATATTTAATAAAAATTATGTTATCCCGCTCCCTTTCTAAGCTTTCTTTCCGTTCTTCTCAACCTTCTTCTTCTTCTCTTCAGGAATATGATATTCCTACCAATCCAAGCAGTATTTTCCAAGAGGAAATCTGCTTTTAAAATATCAATCAAGATATTGATAATTGGGTAATTCCAAAAATACCCACAAAAGAATTATACAAACTAGAAGGTAAGTTTTTTGCTACTTCTGATTATGTTATCAAAATGGTAGAGAAAAATATTCCTATCAATCCAGAGAGTGAGGAATTCCATCTTCTCTCAATGGATACGATAAAAAATCACAAACAAAAATACAGATACTTGCACATAGGATGTGTTCAGGTAGTTGTCAAACCTTTATTTTTGCGAAGGATTAAATACTTCAATCTTGATGTGCTTAAGAGATATTAGGCACAATAAATTCCAAGATTCCCTCGTAGGTACGGTAGAAACTAGCCTAAGACACGGTCCGATCTATTTCAATCGTTATCCAAACAGGACGCTAAGTCTACATGATAGAAATATTATGGACTCCCTATTTTTAAATGTTAAGATCTGTGGCTTAGACATGAAGCCTGGATCTATCCCGGCAGCTTTGCTTTATAGAATTCAGTACAATGTTATGAATTCTTGTAGTTCTAAAGTTCTCAAAACCAGAACATTTGGAGTGACAACCCTGTTTCTTACTGATGTTACTAAAGCAAACGTAATTGTCCCAAAAACAATCCTCTGGAAGGACGTAGTCTTACCAGAAAGATGGGTATTGGATAAAGCTACACCAACTTTACCAAGGGAAACGTCATACTTCAATAAAATTGTTACAAATCCATCAGGACAAGTTGAATTAGTCTTCGAAAGGAGAAATTCTTTCAGTTCTATATGATATTCTCGTCTTAGATCATAAGACTTTAGATCTGTTCCCTCAAGACAATCTTCTCAACTACATCCCAAATTCCAACAATTAATCTCCAGGGATTAGATACATCATCTACTATCCCTAGACCAATTTATAAGACAGAAGATGATCAAAGATCAATTCAGTCTCCAACATTTTCCTCTATTAATGAATCTTATAATGATTTGTAAGTTCATTATTGATAAGGAATCCCTGAGAAATGACTTTTACTCTGAGGAATGGAAACCTCAAAGAGAATGGTTCTTACAAGAGTACAAAGGAACAAACAGGGTTAATATTCAGGAAGACTATTACCAATTTCTTAACAATGTTAAGACAACTATTTTATTTTTTGACTGGTTTCATGCTTATGCAGTCAAAAATCAAATTATCTATCCTTGGAAAACAAAGATAGATGTTGATAAAACCAATAATGTCATTACAGTATGGCATTTGAAAAATGGTGAGTTAGTCAAAACAGAGTTACCACCAAATAACTCTTTCCAACCCCCTGGTGTTAAAGAACCTAACACCAACAAACCAATTATGGCTGCTCCGTTCAAATCAAAAAATACTGATGAAGCAGTTTCAGCTCATGACATTAACAAGTTAATGGAGCAATCAAACTATACAAATAAATACCTACAAACTCTAGGGGAACATTTGGCTAAAAAAGACGCATCCACCCATGCATCTACTTCTGGGATTAAGAAAGATAGTCCCTTAGAAAGACCTCCCTTAGAAAAACCCCCTGTTTAAACCTTTCAAGGTTAATAAGAAGGTCAGAGAAAGTTTGTAACTTCTTCTCAACCCTGAGATAAAAACGGAAAAACAGGAATTAATCGAAAAAATAGAAGAAAAATTAAAACAATTAAGTGTTCCAGAGTCTTCATCTAACATTGTTAATCAAGAAGGACGACCCTTAATCAAGAACAAAGAACCAACCATAAATGTCATTAATGAAGATGGCTCAGAAATAGAATCTGTGGCCAATACTTCTAAATCAAAACCTTTTGAAAAAACCCCGATCAATCTTAATCCAGTTTTTAGTCAATCCTGGAAAAAACCATCAAAACTTTACTATCCTAGGGCAACTCCTCCAGATATGCTTCTTGAGGAAAAGTCTCCAACTTTCAAAAGCTTCAATGCTAACAACATCTATGAATGGAACATAGATGGTCAAGCATAATATCAAATGCTTCAAACAATACAACATATCAAACTTAGAATGATTGCTCAGAAGAAGCCATTTGCAATATTTTGACTGCTGGATTCACGGGCCAACTAAAAGGTTGGTGGGATTACTCTTTCTCTGAGATACAAAAAGAACAAATGTTTACTGCAATCAAAACTGATGCAGAAGGAAATCCAATCTTAGATAATGACAGTGAAACTATTCCAGATGCTGTCAACACCTTAATATTCTCAATATGCGGACACTTTATGGGCAATTCCTCCACTTGGAAGGATAGATCTGTTGATTTATTGTCCAATCTTAAGTGTAGATCGTTATCCAGTTTTAGGTGGTATAAAGATACTTTCCTAAATAGGGTTTACACTAGAGAAGATTGCCATAATAGATTCTGGAAAGAAAAGTTCATTGCAGGTCTCCCAACATCTTTAGGTGACATTGTAAAAGATGAGCTTGTAGCCCAATCTCCAGATGGAAATATTCCATATGAGCAATTGAGTTATGGACAACTCATTTAGGGTCTTTTTGCGAACAATTTGGTATACCCCCTTGTCCAAAAGATAAGTCTAAATCTTCCAAAAAATACAAAATCAAACCCCAAAAGGCTAAGTATACCAAGTATACTAAGTATAAGAGAAACAAACGTTATAACAAGCCTAAACCAGAATTTAAACCTAAGCCAGCAACTGGTGATAGGTTTTCCAAGAAAGCGGTTACCTGTTATAACTGCGGCAAACCTGGCCACATTAGTAAATACTATAGGCTGAAGAAAAAAAATCAAAGAATTAAATCTTGAACCATCAGTTGAGGAACAACTGAATAATCTTTTGATCCAATCAGATACTTCAGACGAATCTGATAGTGATTTTACTGAAGATCTCAATCAAATCCAACAAGATGATATTGGAAGTCTTACTTACGATTCATCTCCTGAGATTAATGTCCTAACAAAGGAGCAAGATCTTCTTTTTGAGGTCATTAATTCAATTTCCGATCCAGAAGAAAGACGGAAATATCTGGATAAACTTAAATCTTCCATGGAGTCCTCAATGGAAAAGGATTTCAAAAGTAAAGGCAAAGTTATAGTCAAAGATCATTTTGATTTCAAACATATTCTTAAGCAGCTTGATGCTGCTCAACAAACTAAACCCGTCACAATTCAAGATCTCCAGCAAGAGATTAAGAATTTGAAGCAAGAGGTTAAAGAGATCAAGCAAGAACAAGTGCTATAAAAAAAGATAAGCACGATAATATTACTAATGATCAGGAAAATCATGATGATGAAGCGTTCCTGAATTTAGTTAATCAATTAAAAATTCACAAATTCCATATCAAGATCAAAATTATTATTGGAGAATTTGTTCTTGATTCTACAACGCTTTTTGATACAGGTGCTGATTCAAATTGTATTCAGGAAGGATTAATTCCTACCAAATACTTTGAGAAAACCTCAGAAAGGTTAAGTACAGCTAATGGTTCTAAACTTAAAGTCAATTATAAGCTGTCAAAAGCATTAATAGAAAATCAAGGTTTCCATGTTGAAACCCCATTTCTATTAGTCAAGAACCTGAAAAATAAGTGATTCTTGGAACATCGTTCATAAGATCACTTTTCCCTCTTTCCATTTCACATGATGGAATCACAACTCAACATTTAGGAAAAGATATAGTTTTTCCCTTCATTAGGAAACCAATCATTCGAGATTTAAATTTTCCCGATTGTAAAATTAACCAAATCAATTTCTTGAAAGAAGAAATTTCTTTTAAGAATATTGAGTTACAATTGCAACAACCAAATATCAAAGATAAGATCCAGATCCTCTTTGATGAAATCCAAAAATATATATGTTCTGATTTGCCAACAGCATTTTGGAATAGAAAGAAATACGTTTAGATTTGCCTTATGAACAAGATTTCGATGAAAGGAAAATACCAACCAAGTCTAGACCAATCCAAATGAATCATGAGCTCTTTAGATATTGTCAAAAGGAAATTAGTGATTTCTTAAAGAAGGGATTAATCAGGGAAAGTAAATCCCCTTGGTCCTGTTCAACTTTTTATGTTAATAAGCAAGCTGAAATTGAGCGTGGTACACCCCGCTTAGTGATCAATTACAAACCTTTAAATCAATCCCTTAGATGGATAAGATACCCAATTCCTAACAAAAAGGATTTGCTTAACCATCTAAACTCGGCAAAAATATTTTCCAAATTTGACATGAAATCTGGTTACTATCAGATAGAAGTCAAAGAAAGTGACCGTTACAAAACAGTGTTCACTATTCCTTTTGGGCATTACTAATGGAATGTTATGCCCTTTGGTCTAAAAAATGCTTCTTCAAAATTTCAGAGAATTATGAATGAGATTTTCAATCCATATTCATACTTTACACTCGTTTGTATTGATGATGTTTTAGTCTTTTCTCAATCCATTGATCAACACTCCAAATTAAACATGTGAAAATCTTCATAGGAGTGATCAAAAGAAATGGTTTAGCTGTGTCTAAAACCAAAGCCAGTCTTTTTCAAACAAAAATTAGATTTCTTGGTCATAATATTTACCAAGGAAATATTATTCCAATCAACAGGGCAATAGATTTTAAGGATAAATTTCTGGATCAAATAATAGACAAAACTCAGCTTCAAAGATTCTTAAGTTGTCTAAACTATGTCACCGATTTTGTTTCTAACCTTAGCAATATCATCAAACCTTTACATAATCGTGTTAAAAAGGAACCACCTCATTGGACGGATGAACATACAAAAGTGGTCAAAGTTATTAAGTCTCAGATAAAGAATCTTCCATGTCTTTGTCTTCCAAACCCTTCTGCCATCAAAATCGTTGAGACTGATGCTTCTGACATTGGTTATGGCGGTATTTTGAAACAAAGAATTTCAGGAAAAGAGCATATCATTGCATATACTTCTAAACATTGGAATTCTGCACAACAAAATTATTCTACTGTCAAAAAAGAGATTTTGGCAATAATTTTATGCATTTCAAAATTTCAATCTGATTTACTTAATCAAATTTTTTTGGTTAAAGTAGATTGTAAATCTACAAAAGATATTTTACAAAAAGATGTTAAAAACTTGGCATCAAAACAAATTTTTACCAGATGGCAAGAAATTTTAAGTGCTTTTGATTTTCAAATTGAATTTCTGAAAGGCTCTTCCAATTCTCTTCTTGACTTCCTTACTCGTGAATATTTACAGGGTAGGTAAGAGAGTGAGAGTGGCAGAAATGTCAAAAACAGCAACTTCCTCTGCAAAGGGGAAGTGGAAAGGAAAACTGGTCCTTACAGGACTCCAACGCCAAGGTGCGTCCAAACAATCAGGGTCATCGACCCAATTTGGGTCATCAATCCATAAACCAGCAATCAAGTCTGGATCATCAACCCAGAAATCAACAACCCAATCTGGGTCATCAACCCAACAAACAATCAAAAGAAGACTATGGCATCCCAATTCAAACTTTGTTAGCCTTTCAAAATCAAGGCCTAACCAAACTCCCTAAAGGAACTTGGGGTGATAGAGTGGATGAAGAATCAGGTTCTCCACCTCCTCTCAAAGACCTAATCAAAGACTTAGCACAAACAGCTATCACTTTGAATGTTGCCAAACCTGATACAAGATTATCAACTGACAACACAAAAACCCTAGCAACTAACTATGTTGCAAATTAAAAAACCAAACACAATTTGTTGTTCAAATGGAACCAGAATTTTGGGATACTAACCCTAATAAAGTTCTAGCCAAAATCTTTCAAAATGGTTCCCATTTTCAATAAACACAATCAAATAAAAATAGAAATTTTTATGAGTTTATATTGATTGATACTAATTCAGTCTCAATTAAACATTATCGAGATCCCAAGGATCAATCAACATACATTCATTCGACTTTCCAGATATTAAAGATTTTAACACCTGAACAATTTGGAAAGAATTTGAATGTTTTCAATAAAATTTCTAAAACTTTTGATTCCATTGGTTTTAATTATTGGGATTATCAACAAGCTTGATACAATGTTTTCTGGTACCAAAACAATCAAAACAAACATTCTTGGTTGATTTATTTCAAAAATAATGTTAATTACAAGTTTCCTCACTCCATTGGTGGAGAATTCTTGGTCCTATCAAGCAAATCCTTCCTCCAGAAGTCTTAGAAGGATATCAAACATTTGAAAAATATTTTGACATCAAGGAAAGCCCTTTTCCTGTCAATTTAATATTTTTCTCAAAATTCTCCCTTGCATGGGTGTTCAGCTGGCAATACAAATACCAGAAGCAAGATCATTATCCTGGTATATTGCCCATTTTGCAAAGATCAACGTATGTCAAGTGGTGGGCTCAATTCAACTATGCGGCAGCCACCAGTGACAATGTTAAGACATGGTTCCAACAAAATCCTAAATGGATGAAAGCAGCCAATCCAGAAACATGTGAGTTTTTGAATCAAAGATCACAAATAGTTTCAGTTTTGGCAGGATCCGAGTCAAAAGAAAGTTTCCTTCAGAACATGGAGACTATCTTAAAACTGGCAAAGGAGGAAATAGCCTCTTCATCGAAATCATCCCAACAAAAGCTCTCCCAGTCTGATGAAGATGACGACCAGGAGGATACAAGCCAATGTTCGGATCCATTCTATCAAAATGAAGATGATTGCTATGGAATCGACACAACAGTCAACTTGAGTGATGATGAATAATTCACTCAACCGACAATCTCAAGTAATTTTTTGGCATGAATAGTTCTAGTCACCTTCGAGCACTGTTCATTACCGACAGTAACGGTTCCAGTCAAGATACCGACATTGTTCATCACCGGCACTGTTCATCAATAGTTGCAATAGTATAGGTTTTTGTTATCGGTACTGTCGTAATAGTAAATTTTCAATCTTCTTTAAATAGGATGCCAGGCTCAGTTTTATGCATCTGAAATTTTAGAGAGAGTTTTAGAGAGAGAAACTCTGAGTAATCCGAGAGTTCTCATATTGTGAGTTCCTCAGTTTTTCTTCTTCCTCTTTTCTTTCTTTCAATCTTGCAGTGTTCAATCTTGTAGTTTTCAATCGTTCAGTCTATAAACACATGGTTTAGAAACATTCTCTCCTCCCTCCACCAGTCCTGGTGAGGCTCTACCTCCGCTCCGGTTTCTTTTAAATTTTTCCAGATCTTGGTCGGTTCTACCACCTTTCCGGGTTTATGTTTTAAGTTTTTATATTTTCTGTTGTTTTTATTTCTACAATATCTGTTTTTACTGTTTTCATGTGTTAATCTGCATATTTTAATTATTTTGTTTTATTATATATAAATCTCCGCCTGTTCTCCTGCTTCTTCCATCCTGCTCTATTTTCCCCTTTCTCCCTTCATGTAACCCCGTCAATAGAACCAAAATTTGCGATCGAATTTGTGACCAAAAGTCTAGTCACTATTTTTGATTAACCAAACCATGCGACCGGTCTAGCAGGGACCAATTTAATAAGTTAGCGACCAAATTTTCGATCGCTATTTGCAACGAATTTTTTTTCGATTGCTAAATCCTTAGGGACCATGGTTTCTGCCATCACCATATTTCGGTCGCTATACGTTATAGCGACCGAATTTTGATGTTTAGCGACCGATTTCTGCGGTTGTTAAACAATTTTTTTTTAGTGTTGAGAGGGGTCCCCTCTTAGTCACTCACATATTGTGCTGGTGGGAGGATATACTTCGTGAAATAAAATAAAAAAAAGAAACCACCCGAATTCCATCAGATTAGAATATATTGAAGAGTATGGATTTGAGGTAAGCATTTTAAACTTACTTTAGAAGACAATAGATCCCCATTCATATAATATTATTATATATTTTGTATCAAATTGTACTAATTATAATTATTTGATTGTTGGTCTAATTAAGGCCGAGACCGCTAGCTTGTTTAAATGTAAGTTAGTTGGCATATTTAAAGACCTTTAAAAAAGTCCTAAAACAGGTAAATATGTCAGGCTTAGACCTAACATTGTGATACAAGGCAAACGTGTCAAGTCTGATCTTTTTAATTTCACCCTTATTATATAGGTATATATAAGAAAGACAATCTAATTAATTAAATGATATTATATGGAAGATGTAAATACAAATCTTATCTCTTTCAGGATTAATCTTGATTTTTGTGTAATAAGGCTGGGAATGAAATCAACCAGAATTCCATACAATATTATTATTTTTTCTTTATCATTTGTTGGTTTCTGGGCATGATTTTTTTGTGTTTCGGCTGGTTGGTGGTCATCTTTTGGGTCCTCCATCCAGCTTTCATAGGTGTCAGACCTGGCCCAAGGGCGAGGCGGCTCAAGCCCTTACTTTCGGCCTCACCCAAAAACACCTATTTATCATATATATACATATACATTATGTAAATGACCATCAAATTGCGTTGCTCAACATAGAGGCCCATATCTGCGCACCTGAATTGCTTTATATAAATAGGCCGCTTGGGCTTATATAAATTGGATGGATGGATCTCCAAAAATTGGCCCCCAATCTGTTTGTTCCTTGGCTGGGTCTCTCAATTCATGGATTGGGGATGCTACTTATACCCCTACATATGGACATCCACCCCCACAAAACTTTTAAAGTATTTTTTATTACTAAATTACCCTTAATAAACTTATCTACTCTAATTATCTGGTAAAAATCATCACTCACCCCCCACTTCTATCTTATCTCCCTCCACCCCTTCTTCTCTCTCATCTCCCTCCACCCCCTATTTTCTTCTTTCTCTGCGCATGACCCTGCCCACCCTCTTCTTTTTCTTTTCTTCTTTCTTCTTCTTCTTCTTTTATTCTTTCTCCGTGTCACTTGTTTTTTTTCCGTTTTTTCCGAGCCTTCCGGCATTTAATTGCCGGATTCAGATACTATATTTTGGCATTTAATTGCCTGGAAATTCTTAAAATTTTTAAAAAATGTGTTTCCGGAATTTAGTTGCCGGAAGACAAGAAAACTATGCCTACGGCAATTAGATGCCGAATGAACAAACAAGTAGCCTCTGACAACAATTGTCGGCTTGTGGTTTTCAGTTTTTTGTTCTTCCGATAACTAGTTGCCGGACAACATAATAAAGTATTTCGGCAACTAATTGCCGGTAGGTCAAAAATTCCTGAAAAAAATATGTTCCGGCATCTAATTGTTGGAGATACAGTTTTTTGTCTTCCGGTAACTTATTGTCGGAAACACGTTTTTTAAAATTTTAAAAATTTTCCGGCAATTAAATGCTGAAATCATAGTTTTTGAATCCGACAATTAAATACTGGAATCATAGTTTCTGAATCTGGTAATTAAATGCCGGAAGGCTAGAAAAAATGAAAAAAAAAATGACACAAATGAAGAAGGGTAGTGATTGCCATTTCATACATTAAAATTAAAATTAAAAATATATGAATAAATGTCAAATATATGGAGTATAGGTAACAATTTCCTTCATTAATTTGTCATGCTACTATTACCATTGTTTGTTCGCTACTTCCTAGCTAACAGCCCCAAGTCATATATATTTTTATTGAACATCGATTCAAATCTTCAAGCAAACAGTACGTACCTGTAAAAGCAGGCAGGTGGACCTTGGCTATATTGCTGTAATTAAGACCTCCAATAATAATTAAAAAAAACTTGTAAATGGCCTCGTTCTAGAGTTTGTTTTGGACCTAAAAAAGTGTTGGGCCGGCCCTGATAAGTGTGGAGAGGAACTTTCTCGACCTGATCATGTCAGCTGGTTTGGAGGTGGCTGCTATGGGTTTCTTGTTACTTGATCCTGGATTTTTTTTTCCTGAATGTATTGGTTAAATTTGATTAGTTCGGCACAAACTTTTGTAAAGAAAATATTATCTTTTTTTTAGGGTAGTTTTTAATTTATATAAGATGGTATTTGTTTTAGTAGTTTGTAAAAGGGTTGGAGTATCCCAAGTACTCCTCTATTATTAAAAAAAATTGCTTAAAAAAAAAAAGTGATTGAATTGCAGAATTGGCAAGCACCTTCTATTTATTTTAAAAAATTATTATTTTAGTATTTAAATTTATAAGCATCACTCACATTTAGTTTCAGAAATTATGATCCATCCCTTAAATGGATTCATAGATATGATTGATAGTATGGTGGTTTTGCCTTACCAAAATCACCTTTTAACATAAGAAACGTACAGTTAGCCGGTCATAAAACATTCGACAGGGAATAATGTGCTTGATGACTGCAATAAGGTTCTTCTGCAATGGCATTAAAGTTCAATTACTATGCTCAACCAACCCCCAACCGGTCCATAGTTTTTCCCTTTATAAAGGACACCCCCAAACACTCTTTTACCGCAACTCTACTGTGTACTGTAGATTGTGAGAGAAAGAAGTAGATACTACAGTAAGAGAGAGAGATGAGTAAGTGGTGCATGTTCCTTCTGGTTCTTGCTCTGGTGGTGGCTACAAGCTGTGCGAGAAACATGCCCGGCAATGATGAAGATGCTGGTGTGAAGGACCAGAAGAACTTCCTTGGCTATAATGACCTTGGTGGTTATTCAGGAATTGGCGATAATGGATTTCTTCCTATTGGAGGAGGTATAGGTGGCGGAATGGATGGGTTTGGCAGTGGATCCGGTGGACTCGGTGGGTTTGGTGATCCAGCTATATTTGGCGGATTCGGTGGTCCAATACTCGGTGGTGGTGGTCTTGGAGGTGATGGTGATTTTCCTCATCCTTGAGACCACATAGTCTTTTCTTTTCTCGTTAAGAAAATAACGGTCCAATACTCGGCCGGTCGTCTCTCTCGCGGGTTGATCAACTTCTCCACCATATAGTTTGTCTTTTCATTAAGAAAATAATGGTGGTTGGTGGTGTGTGTTACCATCAATGCACTCTAGGGTTTGTAGCAAGAATTAATAGTAGTACACTAGTACTAATATATGTTGTAATGTGTTCTTCAGTGTCTGTTTAGGTTTCAAATGCATGGTACGAGGTTTTTTTTATCATGGGGATACAGCATACATGCATGCTTATTTTTACTTGCAAGTAAAGTCAAGAAAATATATATTTTGTATGCTTTTCTATAATACCGATCGATCAATGGAGTCTTATTTCCGTCCAACATAAGTAGTATAAAATTATAAATTCTATATTATTTAATTACTCAAAATTCGACCATCAAATCTAATATACGTACGTTCTCTTATGCATGTGATGTATTGGTGTACGTTGTTTGTCAAAGGGAATGCAACGTACAAACTTTAATACGCGTAAAATAATACACATGTCGATCATTTGGACTGGACATAAACCAAGCATAGAATAGGCCGTTGTCATACTTTAATTGTTTTGCAGCAACAACCAAGCTTTAAAAGGTTGTCATCACTAATACTGGTTTTCTATGGTTGAGCAAAAAAAAAAAAAAAATACTGGTTTTCAATGTCAGTATTCGAAATAATTATTAAGCAATTAATCTTACTAGTAACCCATTAGATCCATGGAGCATCCCACAAGTTTAAATCTTTTGGACCTGCTATAAAATTAATTTCCGCTCAGATGCTTTGTCACAATCCTTTTAATATACATTTTTTAATTTGCAAAATTTTATTGTATGGATACAAGGAATACTCAAGCCCGTGTTTATTGTGCTTCTTTTATAATTTTATTTAGTTATGTTTTATTAAGAATGTTGATTTCCATTATTTTATATGTAAAGGCTTGAAAATAGAATTAAGCCACTAGCTAGGATTATTTAGTGCTGAGATGTAGATAAAGTTTATTTAAAAACCATAGATTTAAATCTCAATACCGTCATTGTCATAAAAAAATAAAAAATAAAAAATCCTTGGCCTCGGCCGGTCTGGTCTGTAGGTGCTTAAGCAAGGTAGGGAAAGAGTTGATGACCATAAGACCATTGTCCATTATTAATTCGTTTAGTGCATTTTTGTATTTGGAGTAAAATGAGAAAACATATTTTTTTTTTAAATTACTAATTTTTGTCAACTATCATATTCCTAGTAGAAAAATGTTACTATGGGTTTGGTTTCACGTTGAAAACCTCTAGAATTGATTATGTCATCTGTCAAATATAATTTTAGTATAAATGAAATGTTTAGTTACTGGCAGGTAAAATTGATTTTGCCTCCGGAAACGATTCTGACTAGAAGCTACAAAAAGTAGCTTTTGAGTTGAGTTGAAAAATTTACACTAAATTTTATATCAAACTTGCTTTCAAAATAAAAACATTCAAACATAAATCAATTCACTTCAAACTCAATTCTAACCAAATCAATTATACAAAATCAATTACATTCAAAATCACTTTTATCAAACACTCATCCAAACACACTATTAGTTGGACACACTATGATGCATATTTGTTACATTTACCGGGCAGAATTAGAATATAAATGTACGTGTGAAAGTTTTTTTTCGGTTTACCAGGATATCCTTTGTCCGCAACTGTGGAGACTAATCCATCGAGCCGGGCAGGACCACAAGGACGGCAAAACTCTCCCTCACCTATGAAAGTTTAAGTAACATATAAGTTATAATGACATAGTAAAAATGTGTGTAAATTAAATATCTTTACTCTTTTTAGCCATTGCTTATGAGTCTAAATGTGTAGCAGCTCATTGGGAGTCCTCAAAAAGTTTGAAGGATCTAAACTCAATTTGTATTCTTTTAATGAGTTTAATTCACATGTATTGTCAGTGTAAATTTTTTTATACTGTCAACCAATTAGAAATCATGGTATTAGTAGCTTTTAAGGTAGTTGAGATAGGAATCAAACTTTTTAATGATGTGTTAATTTCTAATGATTGATTGTGTAAAAAATCTTTATACTTTCCGTGTATATTAATTCAATCCTCTTTTAAATGTTTGAAATCTCTAAAGCTTAGTTAGCTACAATTAAACTTAGCACTCAAACCTTGATTAAATAAGTAAAAGAGTTTCGCGTTGGTTCATCAAAGCTCTGTTTAGTTTTTTTAACTATTACTCTTATTATAATATGATTAAAAAATTAACCACTTCCTTACCTTTTTAGTAACTACACATTTGATTCACTTTCATATCCAAAAATAATATTTATTCTATCAAAACTATTTTCAATAATAAGACATTTAAACATAAATAAATTATTATAAACCCATGTTTAATTAAGATCAAATATACAAAACCCATATCATCAAAAATTAGTTGTACATATAGATTCCGAACTCAGCACAAGTATGACATTAGTTGATTAATACGTTTGGTGAAGGTTTGAATGAACAATTAGGTGACCCAGTTAGCCATATATCTGCAATGGCAGCAGGCTCCATGACCATTTTACACACTTGCTAGTTATAAGGACTGGTAACTGGCAACTCTGCTAGTAGTCACACTCCAATTGAAAGAACCAATTGAATGAGAAAAATACAGGTCAACTAAGTAGTGAATAACTATCACCTACTTCTATTCCATGTATAGCTACTATTTAATTAATTTGTCTGGCTTTCGAGTTAATTATACTATATACGTAGTAAAGGATTATCAAGGCCGTCAGAAACCGAAAATGATTTTTGCACATTTAAAATACAATATTTTTATGGGGCAATGTGTTGGACGTGAGTGTATTTAATATTATTATATATAAAGTTAAATTAAATCATATACAAATATAAGTAAAGATTATATTTTAAGTGTTTAAATAACAGAATCTCTTTTTTGAAGAAGCTAAAACCACAACTAATGGCACTAGCTAGTCCACAAGAACAAACACAAAGCAACCAACACTAGTACCACAAAGGATCAAACAAGAAAAAACAGAGGAACAAAAAAGCTAACTAGTGTGTTTAGAAGCTATCAAGTGTGTTTGTCTCAATCACATGATGCTGCTATCAACTCTAGTTAATCAGCTATAACAGATCCTCAAATCATTAAAATCTCCCCCTTAATGCTAGCCGGTGGCAATAACATTTCCTTTGTAGTCAGCAGGCTAAAAAACCATGGTTCCTTTATTAGAAAAACATGTAGCGGAATGCTAGCTAGTTTAAAGATTTGCTATAACAAATGTGGGTTTCAGGAAAATAATTGTTATTATTACAATTGAATGCTTGATGGCTACTGGTACAATGACTTGACGAGATCATAAGAAAATGAATTTATTTCTTGCTTCCAATATTATCCATACAAAACCTGCAACCATCCTTACGTGCTGAAATCCTATGAAAGCCATGAACATAGTCATTCGTTTGTGGTTTTAATTAAGATCCCCCTCTCTGTCTCTCGGTATTACAAATGTATCAGTCCTCGTCATTGCACTACGCAAAACTAGTCTTCTGATACTGAACCATTCCATCCATGCAAGACATAAATAAACTTCATATTTCGATCACACACTTCTAATACATCTGTTCCTATATATGTTTACCTTGGTCTTCAAATGAAACAATAACTAAGACATGTTTTCCATCTAATGGGCTCCAATACAATCCCATCAATATATGGTCGATATCAAATTTATTTGTATGATATTATTCTCACACTATTCATTCGATCTCTAACCAACATATTTTTTTACCTTGAAGTCTTACCGTCCTACTTGTCATCTTCTATAGCTTCATTTGTAGGTTGTGAGTATTTGATTTATTCTTTGGTTTTGCCAATAATTTTGTTAGAACTTCACCAAAATCACTTAAGAGTGCTTGGATGAGTTGAATCCTAGCCTTGAGAATGGAACGGTGTTAAAACTCTTGAGAGAAAGCTTTGCCGTCTTTGTGGTTCCTACCCGACTAAAGGAATTAGTCTCTACTGTTAAAAGATGCCTCAAAATCAGCAGAGTGGAATTTTCAGCAAGGATAATCGATTATGAGTTTGCATAATCGATTATGGGACTGACAGAGAACATGTAATCGATTAGCAGAATCGATTACGTGCATTTCCAGAAACATGGAACACAGACAAATGAGGCATAATCGATTACATGAAATTTCAGAAGCACAGAGCGCTGACAGAGAGGGCACATAATCGATTATGACAATTAAATAATCGATTATGGTGCGACTACAAAAACTGTTACGTTCATTTTATGCACAAGATTAGTTTTGTGATTTGAGTGTAAGATTCAAGGGTTTCTGGGAGTTCAAATTTCGTCCACAACTTTGAGAGTTACTCATTGTATTTGATTCATTAAGATTGAGAGAAAATCAAGTGTGGATTATTGCTCTATGGTTTGTATATATGAAAATAGAGAGATAAGCTTGGGGTTTGTTACAGGGGAGTGGCAAATTCAAAGGAGTTCTCTATTGTAAAACATTGATCAATGATTCTTAGTGGTGCTGCTGTCTCCCATGGATGTAGATCAAATTGATCGAACTACACTAAATCTTATGTGTGCAATTCTTTTATCTCTTTCTTGTTTGTTATTTGTTGAAATTTTCTGTGCCTACCAAGTGTGTTGTATTTTCTGTGTGCTTTTTGTTTTCTTTGTGTGTTTGTTTTGTGTTCAGGGATTTTGTGGCTTCCATCTTAGTCTTGGAACCAACATCTACAGTTGTGGGCAGATGATAGCATGAGGAAAAAAAGAACTTCACCAAAATCTCTATTGATAGTCCATATAAAACAAATATAATTAAGTGCATCCAAGAACTCTCATTTTGGGAGAATGACCTAAAATTAATACGTAAAAACATTGCAACAGATTCTTCGAAAGTTACATGATAAGTATCATCTAATCATCCCCTTCAAGTAAAATGTTGCAAAGCTCAAAAAAAGCTTGTTTAGTGAGACGTAGTGTGTGTTTGGATGAGCGTTTGATAAAAGTGATTTTGAATGTAATTGATTTTGTAAAATTGATTTGGATAGAATTGAGTTTAAAGTGAAGTGATTTATGTTTTGATGTTTTAACTTTGAAAGCAAGTTTGATGTAAAATTTAGTGTAAATTTTTCAATTCAACTCAAAAGTTACTTTGTTTAACTTCTAGTCAAAATCGCTTCTGGAGGCAAAATCAATTTTATTTACGATAACCAAACATCTCATTTTCTCTAAAATCACGTTTGATAGAAGCGAGAATCCATTCTGAGGTTTCAAACTTGAAACCAAACACACACGCAGTTGATTTTATCAGTCTTCATCGCTCCACGGTATAATCCCCTCAAAGGTATATTTCTTTCTCCGTCTTTATCATTTTCCTCTGTTAGGCATTCATCTTTTATTACACCATAAAGTTATTGCGGCTACAGTATTAGCAAATCCTTCTTAACATTAATTTTCTCCTTTTTGGTTTGTCTTGTACTCTCAATAGCTAGCGCTAGTGGGTAAATTTCAAATATTTCCCGTGACATTTAACAATTTAGAAAAAAATCAAACAATTTACTATACAATTCAACAGAAACAAACCCAAATTCAAGCATAAACTGCATAAATAATTTAGAGAAACACTAATTGTTACGAAACAAAACATTGACAAATAAGTTGTTTTCTAGTATATGATGGGCTCCGGTAAGTATACCAGATCGAAGTAAGTAATAAAAATTAAGGTAAGTAATTACCGAGGTCGAATACATGGATTAGGTGGACAATTATATCAATATCCAAAAGAAACAGTTAGAGTTGTCCAAGTCAAAGGAGAGAAGATGTTGAGATTAAAGTAATTATCTAATTCAATTATCAATTTGAAAGCAAAAGTAAATTAAAAGCAATTTATCAAAGGTTGTGATTAAGATTGTGAGAGTTCTAAGGTTACGAATTCACCAACCCAATTAAGCAATAGATCCAAGTGATTATTTTCTAACCCTAGGTTCAATTACATGCCAATCAGGAACCCTAAGTTATTTTAATGTTTCGGTTGAGCACAAAAGAAAACACCCTAACATGCTAATCAACTATATCTCTATTCGAATATTAACAAGGAGAATTCATTAAGTTCTTGGTTTCGGTTGGACTCATCACGCTTGACTAGTTAACCACGAACTCATATGATTATCACAAACAAAACATAATTAAGGAGCGGGAACTAAGAATAGGGAATAGAAAACATCCCTGTTTCACTATGCCGTCATGAGCGGCTTGATCGCTCAAAGGTTTAGGACACAAAGCTCACTTTTAACAGCTCTACAACAGAAACGAACTTCAGTTGAATATTCATCTTTCTTTCCTGGTCACTATCTTCCATGGACATGAATGGCTCTACAGCAGCGAGTAATAGGGAAAAAATGATGATGATTATGAATCAAAAATTAAAAAACAAAGTTGCGGTTGTAACAGGTTGGACCACTTTATACTGGTTATTCTGTTCTCATTCCCCAAAAGAAAAAAAATATGAACAAAGCCATTAGTTATAATGTTTGTTACACACTACTATCTATTTTCATGGTAGAAAGCCTTTATCACCATTGTTTTCTGGTATGAGTTTTTCTATTCGCATGTTTTGTATTCAAATCTTATTTTTCATGACGATTTTATATTATAGATGTAAAATTTAACCTTCATTTTATCATTAGCAGAAGGAAATGGACCTCTTATTAACTGTTTGGATGGTGATCATTCCATGACTAACAATGCTGACAGAGTTGGTCCTAAAAAAAGAAAGAATGATAAGCCAAAATATCAATCTCCTCGGTGTTCTGTTCTTACCTATTCACCATGTCGTGTTACACCTGAAAGTAATGCAAGTATGTCTTCTTTTACCCTTCAAGTAAATGGGCAAACAAATTTTGGTCTTTGAAATCAAAATTTTATATATTTTGTTGTTTTTTTTCATTTCAATTAGTAATTTATTTGTAAATTTTGTGTTCTATGACCAGATTCAATCTACAATGATACATCTACCAATGCCAGAGTAAATCTTTCACCAACTCCATTGTCAGAGGTTTTAAATCCTTCATCATTGCAACATGGTTGTAAAGGCACCAGAAAATCACAACAGGTCCTGAAGTCAATTTCCCGTCAGATTGGATTTTAATGATACGTTCAATGATCCAAATGAATCCATGAATGGTAATTCATCAGGTGGTTTTGTTAGTTTTGTATACACTAAACTCTGTTTGATTCGTTATTTATTTATGCCGCATAATATTTTTTATCACATTGCCTAAAATTCAAGTCCTGATATCATTGTAAATTTATATTAGATTAGTCATATTATTGTTTTAATACGTGTTGGGAAATGCATGTACAATTTCCCTCTCTCTTTGATACCACCACTGTTGGGAATCTCTCGTACACACAAAGGATCACACACAACAAATTCACTATTCACGTATACAGTCACTATTCACGTATACAATCACTATTTATGTATACGGATACTATTCACGTATACGGATACTTTTCAACACACCACAAAGACAAATAATAGAGAACACAAGAATTTAACGTGGTTCAGCACCTCTTGCCTACGTCCACGGAAACACATCAACAAAGTGTATTCACTATCTCAAATATGTGATTACAAGATTGTAACACACCCCACATTATAAGTTTTTGGACAAACTTATAAACCCTCCTTCAATAGTGTATCACTCTACAAACCCGAGTACCCCTCACTCTAGAGTTACAAGAAATAATACACTCTCACATTTTTACTCTCCCTACTGGTACCCTGGGATGCCCCCACTAGCTTGGGGACACCCTAGACTCTCTTCCCTTTTTTCTCTCTCACTCTCAGAAGCTCTCTTTCTCTTCTTTCTTCTCTTTCTCTTGCTTCTCTCCTCTAATGTATGCAAATGCCTCCTCTATTTATAGAGGCTTCAGCGATGTGAAAACACTTGCAACAATTTCGCTACACGGTGCAAAATTTCCACCGGCCTATGCACATGCACATAGCTGCTCCATTTTTCTTCACGCATGCAGTACTGTGCTTGAAGATGTGCAATTTCAAAGCCACCAACTTTGACTATTCAAAGTTGGCAATGGCTGGACCCCACATTTCTCCCCCTCCAGCCATTTGGGAAAATCCTTAGATCAGTTCAGGAGAGAACAAATCTCCCCCTCAAGCGAATGTCATACTTGTACCGCCATTGTCCATCATCCACAACGGATCACGCTGCCTAGCCTCCATATTGCTAGAAAGACTTTCGACACAAGGGACCCCTCACATGGAACCACCGACTACCGCCTTCTTTTCAATATTCGTCTAAGCCGAATCATCAACTCTGCCTACATCTCCCCTTTCAGCCAAAAGGAAAAATATCCTTGGCTACCATCGCTTTGCCTTCTCTCATGTCTTCTCCTCTTCCAAAGCTTGATCCTTCCTTGGGTGTGATTCCCGCCATAGCTCTCATCTCAATATTCATCCATGAGTATTCAATGGTGTAACTTATACCGCCGTTGCTACCATCAACGGGACACGCTGCCTGACCTTCATTGGTAGGAAGACTTTCGATATAAGAGTCCATACATGGATCTACCACCAACGCTTATATACTCATCTGAATCTGTCACCTGATCGCACCAATAGCTCTGATACCACTATTGGGAAATGCCTGTACAATTTCCCTCTCTCTTTGATACCACCACTGTTGGGAATCTCTCGTACACACAAAGGATCACACACAACAAATTCACTATTCACGTATACAGGCACTATTCACATATACAATCACTATTTATGTATACGGACACTATTCATGTATACGGACACTTTTCAACACACCATAAAGACAAATAATAGAGAACACAAGAATTTAACGTGGTTCGGCACCTCTTGCCTACGTCCACGGAAACACCTCAACAAAGTGTATTCACTATCTCAAATATGTGATTACAAGATTGTAACCCACCCCACATTATAAGTTTTTGGACAAACTTATAAACCCTCATTCAATAGTGTATCACTCTACAAACCCGAGTACCCCTCACTCTAGAATTACAAGAAATAATACACTCACATTTTTACTCTCCCTACTGGTACCCTGAGATGCCCCCACTAGCTTGGGAACACCCCAGACTCTCTTCCCTCTTTTCTCTCTCACTCTCGGAAGCTCTCTTTCTCTTCTTTCTCTTGCTTCTCTCCTCTAATGTATGCAAATGCCTCCTCTATTTATAGAGGCTTTAGCAGTGTGAAAACACTGCAACAATTTCGCTACACGGTGCAAAATTTCCACCGGCCTATGCACATAGCTGCTCCATTTTTCTTCACGCATGCAGCACTGTGCTTGAAGATGTGCAATTTCAAAGCCACCAACTTTGACTATTCAAAGTTGGCAATGGCTGGACCCCACAATACGATCTGGGGATGTGGACGGCGTTCAAATAGCATCTGATACAGAATTGGAGCTATATTCAAAGGCTGAAACTCAAGGTATTGTTTTTGGTTTAAAGATATACACCTACTTTGTTTACATATTCTTTGTTCTTAAGTTTCTTCAATACAACTTATTACCGTATTGTAAACATGTGTTGCAGTATGCATCGATTTTGGTCCACCTTCAATGCATTGTAAATATTGCTACGCTAGCGTATGGTATGAAGAAAGATTTGAAAAGACGCGAAAATCAAAAAATGTTGATTTCTCTATATCCTGCATGAAGGGGAAGATTGAGCTACCATTCTTAGAAAAACCTCCAGAATTCCTTTTCAATTTAATGTTTGGAGAAGATGCAAGGAGTAGGCATTTTAAACAATATTTAAGGGCTTACAACAACATATTCTGTTTTACATCCATGGGTGGAAAGATAGAGAATTCAATCAACGATGGAGGAGGTCCTCCTCATTCATATTAAGTGGCCAAAATTATCATCGAATGAGACAAGAAGAAGGATGCCCTCCAAAATTTTCTCAACTATACATTTATGATACGTCAAATGAAGTGGACAACAGAGTTAGTCACTTTGGGTAATTTTCTTAACCTCTTTTGTAAAACTTAAAACTTCAATAGCTTTTATAATTATTTTATTTGTGTTTTTACAGATCTAAAAAAGAAGCAAGACTTATTAGTTGAAGAATTAATAAAGATGGTTGACCAGCACAACGAAAGGTTAGGGACTTTGTAACACATGAAAATGGAAATAACTCAACCTTCTGTCTGAGGTTGTTTAGAAATAGATCTAAGGATCCTCGAGTTTATAATCTTCCTACAATAGATGAGGTTGCTGTTTTAATTGTGGGTGATATGTCCACCATGGATGTTGGTAGAGACATTATTGTTAGAAATGATCGGGTGAGCTGGAAAGGATTGGCGAGACACATACAACATTCATACCTCTACAATATCCATTATTGTTTCCTTATGGTGAAGATGGTTACCAAGAATATATTCCAATACGAGATGCTGAAACGGAAGATCAAGATCGTAAAAGAACAAGAATTGCTTTCAGGGAATTTGTTGCATTTAGGATTTAGGACGGTGATGTTGAATTTGTAAATGTCGTCAATGGAAGAAGATTATTTCAACAATTTGTTGTAGATTGTAACACCATGATAGAAGCATAGAGATTATTGTATATAAGGTTGAATCATCAAGCAATAAGATGTGATATTCTCAAGGGTTTACAGGAAGTCGTTCATAGAGGTGAAACTGAGCCTTCATCTGTTGGAAAACGTGTCATATTACCAGTGTACCGGCCGAGAAGGTAAGGCCGATGACTCGTCTATATTTTGGATTGACCGAGCTTACCCCGGCTATGGGCCTTAGCCCAAACTCCTCCAAGGCCGAGGACATGTCAGCACATCGGGCCAGCCGAGGATAAGTACTCGGACTCACCTCGCCAGAGAAGTACATCCCGGTCCCTCGCGGATCAGTCATAAATGACTGATCCGAATATCACTCCGCATAATCAGGGACCTGATCCTAATATCTCTCCGTATATCTCGGAACCTGATCCTAATATCTCTCCGTATATCTCGGAGCTTGATCCTGGAAGATCTCTATAAATAGGGGGCTTACCCCCTCATTCAGAACTACGTTTGCTTTGATTCCCATTTGGATACGTAGGAGCAGAATCTTAATTCTGTCAAGCACATTCCAAAACACCCCACTAAACCTAGTTCGGCCGAGTATCTCTCATCCGAGGTATTTGGACGGAACATTTGGCGCCGTCTGTGGGAATCGAAGCAAATATTTTCCCATACCACAAAAAATGGTGAGGACGAGGAGCGGGAACTGCAGGAGGGAGGAGCCAGGGAATGCCAACAACGGGTATAACGGAGAGCGATCCATAGGCCCAGCAGCAATGGCTGACAATCCCGTGGTTCAGGAGCTTCTCGCGCAAATTGCAGTGCTGAGAAGGGAGAACGAAGAGATCCGCCGACAGAACAGCCGTCGCGAAAGAGAGCAGAGCAGGGAAAGGTCTGTCTCTTCTCCCCACGAGAGAAAGCGTCGACCACCTGAGAATGAGGGGTCCAGAAGCTTGGACAGAGAAGGGGGCCCACAACTCCGGGCTTCCCATCATACCAACCGAGCAGAGGAGGAGGGATTTCCTAGGCAGGCCCCAGAATTTTCACTCCAGACAAATAGACTTAATGACAGGGCCAGCGTGCGGAAGCCGAGGCATCCCTTCACAAACGCTATCATGGAGGTTTCCCTACCAGCCAACTACAAGCCAATCAGCATTGACAAATATGATGGCACCTCAGACCCCGAGCGCCACTTGGACGCTTTCACCACTCAGATGTACCGCTTTACCGATGACGACGCTGTCATGTGTAAAGTCTTTCCGACCACTCTGAAGGATGCAGCGTTGACCTGGTATACCCAGTTACCGCCAGCGTCAGTTGATTCCTTCGACACATTCATGGCTAAGTTCAATGCTCAGTTTGCCACCAGCCGGGCTCACCAAAAAACCTCGGCCTCATTGGTAAACTTTAGGCAAGAAAAGAATGAGTCCCTACGTGATTTCATGGCCAGATTCAGCAAGGAGACAGTCCTCATTCGAAATCTCAGTGCCGATGTTGCACTACACACCATCCTGACCGGGTTAAGGCCTGGCCCTTTTGCCAGACACTTGGCTAGGAAACCACCAACCAGTATGGATGAATTGAGAAGAAAAGCTGCGGGGTTCATCAATATGGAGGAGGTTGAGGAATCTAAGAAAAGGGAGAGAACTGATGATGCTGACAGGCGAGAAGGGAGAGAGAAGAGGAGGGCAGGAGGTGATAGGCCGAAATCCAGAGGTCCGTCCGAGCATTTGCATAGGGGACCAAAGTACGAACATTATACTCCCCTTAACACGAACCGAGCTCGGGTGTTTGAGGAAGCATACAATGCGGAACTTTTGCAGCTCCCTAATCGTGGCCACACCCCCCAAAATGCTGACCGACAGAAACATTGTCGGTATCATCGCAATTATGGCCATACCACCGAGGAATGCTGGGTCCTACGAGATAAAATTGAAGAACTGGTGCAGGCTGGCCATCTCAACAACTTTGTTCGGAGAAACCACAACAGCGGCGAGAGGCGAGGCAGAAGGAGAGAAGGTGGCCGAAGCCCGAGAAGGGGGGCGGTCAACGAAATAATGAAAGAACAGAAACCAGAGAGGGCCAGAATGAAAGACCAGAGGAGGATAATGTGATCCGAGGCGTGATAAACACCATTTCAGGAGGATTTGCAGGGGGAGGCACAACAAGTTCAGCTCGGAGAAGACACCTGCGGGCCATCCGGGCTGTCAACTCGGTATCCGGCAAACCCCCCAGAAATTCCCCACATATTATCTTTTCTGATGAAGATTTTGTGGGAGTAGATCCTAACCAAGATGACCCTATGGTGATCACTGTACAGTTGACCAATTTCTCGGTCAAAAGAACCCTTGTCGACCAGGGGAGCTCGGCAGATATTTTGTACTATTCGACATTCCAGAAGCTCGGGATCCCAGAGAAATCTATTCAGCCATACGACAGTAAGCTCGTCGACTTTGCTGGGGAACAGGTGGACACCCGAGGATACATTGACCTCCTGACTACTTTTGGGGATGGCAAAGCGTCTAAGACTATCATGGTCAGGTACGTCTTGGTAAACACAGTAACATCGTACAATATTCTCATCGGAAGACCATCTTTGAACGAGCTAGGGGCTGCGGTCTCTACTCCCCACCTCACGATGAAATTCCCTTCCAACTCGGGAGATATAGTTGCTATCCGGGCGGATCAGAAAATGGTCAGACAGTGCTATGCTGATAGTTTGCGTGTAAGCAAGCTCAAACCTACACCTGCAGAAACACTAGACAGGGGAAAAGACAAGTCTGTAAATTCTGTCAGCTCTGTTGAGCTAGACCCGAGAATTGACATGCAAGAACAACGGCCACAACCCATTGAGGAGTTGGAGAAGTTCCAGCTTGGATCACAGCCCGATCAGTGCACTAAGCTACAGTTGATGTATATAGTCTGGTGATGTACTCTTTTTCCTACCTCGGTATTTTGTCCTAAAAAGGGTTTTGACCGAGAAGGTTTTAACGAGGCACACCGCGGACCTTCTTTTTATTCAATAAAAGAATTTATTATGAACATTATGTTCTCTTATTTTGCCGATGTATTTAATCTGCAAACGTCTCATTTGGTGGCCGAGTACGAGCCAGTTAAATTCCTAAGGCCAAGTTTGAGCCTGGTGGCCGAGTACGAGCCAGTTAAATTCCTAAGGCCAAGTCTGAGCCTGAAGGCCGAGTTCGAGCCAATTAAACGATTAAGGCCAAGTCTGAGCCTGAAGGCCGAGTATGAGCCATTAAATTCCTAAGGCCAAGTTTGAGCCTGGTGGCCGAGTACGAGCCAGTTAAATTCCTAAGGCCAAGTTCGAGTCTGGTGGCTGAGTACGAGCCAGTTAAATTCCTAAGGCCAAGTCTGAGCCTGAAGGCCGAGTTCGAGCCGATTAAACGATTAAGGCCAAGTCTGAGCCTGAAGGCCGAGTACGAGCCATTAAATTTTTAAAGGCCAAGTTTGAGCCTGGTGGCCGAGTACGAGCCAGTTAAATTCCTAAGGCCAAGTTTGAGCCTGGTGGCCGAGTTCGAGCCATTAAATTTTTAAAGGCCAAGTGGCCGAGTACGAGCCAGTTAAATTCCTAAGGCCAAGTTTGAGCCTGGTGGCCGAGTTCGAGTCATTAAATTTTTAAAAGGCCAAGTTTGAGCCTGGTGGCCGAGTTCGAGCCATTCAATTTTTTAAGGCCAAGTTTGAGCCTGGTGACCGAGTACGAACCAGTTAAATTACTAAGGCCAAGTTTGAGCCTGGTGGCCGAGTACGAGCCAGTTAAATTCCTAAGGCCAAGTTTGAGCCTGGTGACCGAGTACGAGCCAGTTAAAGTTTTAAGGCCAAGTTTGAGCCTGGTGGCCGAGTACGAGCCAGTTAAATTCCTAAGGCCAAGTTTGAGCCTGGTGGCCGAGTGCGAGCCAATTAAGGTTTAAAAGCCAAGTTCGAATAATTAAAATTTCAATACAAAGACCGAGTACGAGCCGTTGAATTGTTACAAGCCGAGTTCAAATAATCAAAGTTCGAATTTAAAGGCCGAGTACGAGCCATTATTTTATTAAGGAAACCGAGTACAATGCGTAAAGCAAAAATAAGGCCAAGTTTGACTCTTGAAAAGTACATTAAGGGAACCGAGCACAGCGCTGAAATTGAAAACAAGGGCCGCTCGGTGGGACAGTAGTTCCCCCAATTAGAGCAGGAGCAAGTCCAGTCGGCCCCCAGTCCCCCCAATCGAACGCCACGACTCTCTCTTAAGGGAGGATGTAGTCACTTCCCCCTGAGAAAGCTGGTTGATGAGGTGCTCGGCTGGATCCGGGGGTAGACGGCCTCTACCCCTTTCTCCACGCCCGAAGCCTGTTTCTCTCCCAGGTAACATCCTTTTTGTTGGATTAAAGTGTGGAAGGAATTCTGGATCCTATCTCCCAATTACATCCTTATGAAGAATGAAGAAGGGAAACAAATGAGCAGTCCTATTTATAAGGAGAAAAGGACGGTGAAAGGAGTAATGGTGCGCGGGGAATAGATGTATGGAAAGAACGAATGTTCATTGGAAAATGACACATTGAAAAGCATAAATCTTGGAACTCTACAAGAAGCAGTAAATGCGTGAGTTTTCCAAAGCGTATAATGCGTGAACGCATGCGTAAGGCTTGAAACATGTGTTTCACCACCGTCCATTTTTAACATAGACGGCTGATTACCTCGGTCCTAACCGAGGATTTGCTTAAACGGGCCAAACACGAGTGTATCTCGGCCAAACAAGAGGCTGGAAAGACAAAGCTGAAAAGTGAAGGGAGGTAGGATGAGAGGGGGAATAAGGGGAGACTTGGGGATATTTATAGCTGTTGATGGCGCGATCAACGACCCACGTCCCGTCCAACCCAAAGGGCGCGACTTTTGATTTTCCCCTCATTAAATGGGCGCGGAACTCTAGGGTTTCTTACCCGAAGCGTGCCGCAGAGGTACTAGGGGGAATGATTGCTTTCTCTAACAAAGAGAGAAGACTTGATTGAAATGACAGCTGGGAATGCGGATGCCTGTGTAGCCGAAGAGTAAGCTCGGTTTCATGCTTATCAACTCTTTCGCTTATTCAAGCTCGGAGCTCGGGGGGCTTGTGTACCGGCCGAGAAGGTAAGGCCGATGACTCGTCTATATTTTGGATTGACCGAGCTTACCCCGGCTATGGGCCTTAGCCCAAACTCCTCCAAGGCCGAGGACATGTCAGCACACCGGGCCAGCCGAGGATAAGTACTCGGACTCGCCCCGCCAGAGAAGTACATCCCGGTCCCTCGCGGATCAATCATAAATGACTGATCCGAATATCACTCCGCATAATCAGGGACCTGATCCTAATATCTCTCCGTATATCTTGGAACCTGATCCTAATATCTCTCCGTATATCTCGGAGCTTGATCCTGGAAGATCTCTATAAATAGGGGGCTTACCCCCTCATTCAGAACTACGTTTGCTTTGATTCCCATTTGGATACGTAGGAGCAGAATCTTAATTTTGTCAAGCACATTCCAAAACACCCCACTAAACCTAGTTCGGCCGAGTATCTCTCATCCGAGGTATTTGGACGGAACAACCAGCTTCGCTTCTTTTACAGGTGGGACAAGATATATGTTCAACAATTGTCAAGATGCTATGGCCATTTGCAAGAGATTTGGATATCCGGATCTGTTCATCACTATCTATTACATGTACCATGAAATGGAACGAGATACGTGACTTTATTACAAATCGTGGTCTGACAGCTGCAGATAGGCCTGATATTGTCTGTCGAGTTTTCCAGATGAAACTGGAACAAATTATGATAGATTTCAAAAAGAATGAAATATTTGGAAAGGTCAATGCTGGTTAGTTTCTTTCTACACGTTCTTTTTTTTGTCGTGCATTTCCTGTGGCCTTCCTTGCAGTTTATTGATGTCTTCAAACAAAGTACACATGCTTACACTTATGTATGTATTGAGTTTAATAACAAAAGACGGATTCATATCTTTAATTTTTTTATAGTTTATTAATTTAGTATTCATTATTGTTATAAAACCATGTCATCAATTTTTCTTTTCAATTACTGCATGTGCAAATCATGAATTAATTATAGTAACAATACTCATTCATTTAGCATCATTTCATGAGTAAGTACAACATTGCTGTTTTACTATGACTTTGATTTATATCTTATACTTTATATTTTATTTTATATAATGTGATTAATCATTTGTCTTTTAATTAGTTTTCTGTTTAAAATTTAGGGATGTATACCGTTGAGTTTCAAAAAGGAGGCCTTCCTCATGCTCATATATTGTTGTGGTTGGATGATCAATTTAAATTAAGAACAGGAAGTGATATTGACAAACTCATATCGGCAGAATTGTCAGATCCAAATTCATATCCTAGGCTAGCGGAAGTAGTTTCCAGCTACATGATACATGGTCCTTGCGGTCCAACAAACTTCAAATCTCCTTGCATGAAAGATGGAAGATGTTCAAAGTTTTTTCCAAAAAAGTTTCAAACTTCAACGACCAATGATGATGAAGGTTATCCAAGCTATAAGCGTCGAGGCATTGGACTGTTTGTGCAGAAAAATAAAATCCAGTTATATAACAGGAATGTTGTTCCCTATTGTCCTATTCTTTTGATGAGATATCAAGGACATGTGAATATGGAATACTGCAATAAAAGTAATTCTATCAAATATTTGTTCACATATGTGAACAAAGGTCCTGACAGAGCAAGTATTGAGATAAGAAGTGCAACCCGTAATTCTGACAATAACAACCAGGTGGACGAAATCAAATCTATCTCCATGTGAAGTTGTGTGGATAATTTTTGCATTTGATATTCACCATCATTGGCCACCTGTTCAGAGATTATTGTTTCATCTTTCCAATGAACAGCAAGTTCTTTTTAAAGATAATGAAAAGATTGACGTAATGGTTACAAACAATGAAGATGTTGACACGATGTTTCTTGCATGGTTTGATGCCAACAAAAAATTTGTCATGGGTCGAGATTTGACTTATTCAGAATTCCCAACTAAATTTGTATTTATCAAGTAAAACCGAATGTTGCCGCCAAGGAAACAGGGTTGTTCTATTGGGAGGCTTAATTATGTTCCTCATGGACTGGTGAGTTGTACTACATGAGAATATTATTAACAGTTCAAAAGGGTTGCACATATTTTGAAGCATCCGAACAGTAAATGGAACAACCTACAAAACTTTTCAAGATGCATGTTATGCAATGGGAATGTTACAGGATGACAAGGAATTCATAGATGCAATAAATAAAGCAAGTGGGCAGGCTTCTGGACATCAATTAAGGAAGTTATTTGTTACAACGTTGACAATGAATCCAATGTCAAAACCTGATATTGTGTGGAACTCAACTTGGGAATTGTTAGCCGACGGCATTGTCTACCAACGGAGAAGGATTTTAAGATATCAATGTAAAATAATTATTGTTTACTGATCCAGTTTTATAACTCCTGCGTAATTTTAACTTGACATTTATGACAGCATATATTTTTACAGATCTTCAAATTGGAGATGATGAATTGAAAAATCTCTGTCTCAATAAATTAGAAATCTTACTTAAATCCAATGGAAGATCACTAAAAGACTTTTGTTTTTTTCCAGTCCACCAGACGACAAATATGTTTGACTTTCAGAATAGGTTTATTGTTGATGAGTTTAGCTATGATCGAGCTGAGTTGGCTGAATCTCATATGACTCTTTGAAAATCATTGACAACGGAACAAAGAAGTGTGTACAATGAAATCATGAATTCCATATTTTCTGATTTTGGGGGGGGGTTCTTCTTATATGCCTATGGTGGGACTCGAAAACATTGTCTGCAGCTCTTCAATCTCAGGGACTCATTGTTCTAAATGTTGCTTCAAGTGGAATTACTTCTTTATTGTTATCTGGAGGTAGGACTGCTCATTTCACATTTTCTATTCCTTTAGTTATCAACGAAGAATCAACTTGCAACATTAAACAAGGAAGTCCAAATGCACGACTCCTTCTTCACACTAAATTGATTTTTTGGGACGAAGCGCCTATGATGAACATATTTTGCTTTGAGGCATTGGATCGAATATATGGAAGGTAATTCGAATGAGAATGAAAGAGGCAAAATCTGACATTGACATACCAGAAGATCTGCTGATTAAAAATTTTGAAGATCGTCTTCTTTCATTGGTGAATTTTGTTTTATCCTGACATATTGCAGAATATGAAGGGTACAAATTTTGAGGCATTGGATCGCACTTTAAGGGATTTGATGAGAACTGAAAATGAATTGAACATGAACAAGCCATTTGGTGGAAAGGTTATTGTCTTGGGTGGTGATTTCCGTCAGTTATTGCCTGTCATAAGGAAAGGTTCAAGGCAGGATGTTGTTGGAGCAACAATTAATTCATCTAATATATGGAAGGATTGTAAGGTTTTGGAGCTTACTACTAACATGAGGTTAACTGTAGCAACACCAAATCAAAACAGTGATGATATTAAAGAGTTTGCTGATTGGATCCTTAGAATCAGAGATGGTAATTCAAATGAGAATGAAAGAGGCGAAATCTGACATTGACATACCAGAAGATCTGCTGATTAAAATTTTTGAAGATCGTCTTCTTTCATTGGTGAATTTTGTTTTATCCTGACATATTGCAGAATATGAAGGGTACAAATTTTGAGGCATTGGATTGCACTTTAAGGGATTTGATGAGAACTGAAAATGAATTGAACATGAACAAGCCATTTGGTGGAAAGGTTATTGTCTTGGGTGGTGATTTCCGTCAGTTATTGCCTGTCATAAGGAAAGGTTCAAGGCAGGATGTTGTTGGAGCAACAATTAATTCATCTAATATATGGAAGGATTGTAAGGTTTTGGAGCTTACTACTAACATGAGGTTAACTGTAGCAACACCAAATCAAAACAGTGATGATATTAAAGAGTTTGCTGATTGGATCCTTAGAATCAGAGATGGTAATTCGAATGAGAATGAAAAAGGCAAATTTGACATTGACATACCAGAAGATCTGCTGATTAAAAATTTTGAAGATTGTCTTCTTTCATTGGTGGATCTTGTTTTATCCTGACATATTGCAGAATATGAAGGGTACAAATTTTTTTGAACATAGAGCGATCCTCACACCAACCCTTGACTGTATGCATGAAGTTAACGATTATATTCTTTCATTAATTCCAGGAGATCATAAAGAGTATTTGAGTTCTGACACTGTCTGCACGTCAGATGAAGATCGTGAGTTGGACGGTCAATGGTTTACCCCAGAGTTCTTGAATGATATAAAATGTTCGGGTGTTCCAAATCATCGTTTAAGGCTAAAAGTTGGAGTACCTGTAATGCTTCTAAGGAATATTGATCAAGGACGTGGATTGTGTTACAGAACAAGATTGCAGGTGAATGTTTTGGGAATAAACATTATAACAACGACTGTGCTAACTGGCAAAAATATTGGGGATAAAATTCTGATTCCAAGAATGGATATGGTACCATCTGATCGGGGCTTCCCGTTTAAATTTTGTCGAAGACAATTTCCATTATCTTTGTGTTTTGCAATGACAATAAACAAAAGTCAAGGACAATCCCTCTCTAAGGTTGGACTGTATCTTCCAAGACCAGTGTTTACTGATGGTCAACTATATGTTGCTATATCCAGAGTGAAATCTAGACAATGTTTGAAAATTTTGATTTTAGATGATGAGAGAAGAGTATCAACATCAACAATTAATGTTGTATTCAGAGAAGTATTCTAGAATGTGTAAGTCCAGTGTTTTTGACATCAACAACAACTTTCAATGGTGAGTACTCCATCTGTTTCAAAAATTCCTTTTTCTTATATACTTATTTCATATTTGCAAACTTAATGTCAGAACGTATCATAGCTAAACTTGTGTGTAGGATTTAGCTGTAATAATCTTAATTTTAATACAATCAACTATAATCAAATCAATATACATATACACTAAAATATAAATCAGTTTATTACTCCCTCAGGTCCTTAATATAAAAAACAAAATCCTAAAACACGCAGACCAATGAAATGCATTGAAATAAGCTAATGGTAATTAATATTCATATAAATTTCCAAAAATACCCCTTCTATTTAATGAACAAACTCACTTGTATAGAAAGTTGATATATTTCGTAAATATAAATCCTATTATAAATAAGGGTAATATTGGAAATTAGCATTTAATATATGTGAAAATTGATGCATGTTTCTTATTTTTTGGACAAAAAAAAAACTCATTTATTTCTTATATTAAGGACCGGAGGGAGTAGTTGATTAGTTTAAATGAATTATTACACTCAACTATCCCCACTAAAATGAAAACTTATGACCGACCATTCTCCTACCTAAACCCACTTGCATGCACTGCCATTTAAGATGAAGAATCACCTTCATTTAGAACCTGGAGATTTTCCAAAGAAAACAATTCAATGCACATCCAATCAATAGTTCATCCCTCTTACACATTTGCCTATGGTGATAAGTGCTATCCAATCCAACTATCAGACTTTATAAGACTCCCATCGGTTTCCTTCCCCCTCATTCATTCCATTTTCTTTCTCAATGCAAAGTTGGTCTTTTTTGAAAGATGGCTAAATATTTGAGCCTACCTTATATTCCTGAAGACATTCCCGAAGACTAAGTGAATGAGGTATCTAACTTGATCACCTCTTATCAACAAATTTTAGTTGTTAAAGTTTTCTTTTCCTATTCCTCATCATCATCTACATTTTTTATTTGCATGCAGTTCATCTTCGATCCACCCACAGATGATGATGATGATGTTTCTTACTCCTTCTAGCTTTTGGTTTCTACAAGGCTGGTGATCATGTTAATGATATTTCTTCTTGAATTCGACAATCTTAACAACTTTAGTTTAGTTCTAACTTATTTTTGCATTTTTCTTAAAGGAGCTAGCAGAAATCCCTGAATACTTCTACAAGAGTTTCAAAGGCAAACTTCCTAGAAGGTCATACTTCACTGATCCAGTGGACACTCGAATAGGGATCATCCTTCAACCAGGTGCTAACACTGCCTTCTTTGGACATGGATCGTACAATATTCTGAGGCACTACTCTCTGCATCGTGGTGCATGGATGATGTTGCATTACACTGGAGAAGGAGAGTTCTTTATGAAAGTTCATAATCTGCACGTTCATGAGAATGATTATCCCTTCCCTCCTAAACAAATTCGGTTTGATTTGGACACTCTTCCAGAAGACTACGAGAAGAAGCCTGCTACCTGATTTTCCCATGTTTTGTTTGCTCTCTATATAAGTTAAATTAGAAGAATGTTTTGTGGTTTTTAATGTGTTTATGTTTATATATATGTCATGACTCGAATTTCATAGCCATGACCTGTGACACCCTCTATCTCGCATGCATTCAAAAGTGATAACACATATATAAAAGAGAGAGAACACATGCAAATATATATAATTATCAAAACCGGGCAGAGACTGCCGCATTGTAACATAACGCGGAAATAACCAAAACATGTATAAAAAGAAAACATAACATAAAACAAAACCATAAACGAACCCAACCTCGATGACACACTACAGAGCTGGTATAACCAATCCGATAAAACGACTCGGATATAACTAGAAACAACTAAACAGCTACTGAAAACGGGAAATCCTATCTACGAGTCACGGCTCCTCAGAGTCACTCCTCAACTGGCTGCACATCGACCTCTGCATAAATGATACATGCCACAAACAAGAAACATAGAGATAGGGAGTAAGAAACATATATATGAATATAACGGCAAGGAGGCAGTTAGCAAGACGAGCATACATCAAACAAGCATGTTATATCAAACAGCAATATCATAACAATCATCATCATATAACGTGTATGCTATGCAATGCAGTTCTGCTCCACTCCTCTACTATGCACTTAGATCCAAACTAACTCAGGATGCCAACTTTGGGGTTACATTTCCACATTGGCCAATAAGCACCGATACCGGGGCAATCCACCAAATCATGGGTGGACCCCTTGGAAAGTCGACACATCTTATTCTAGGATACGCCACCACGGTGTATGCTTGATTCCCTTTTGGATGAATCCCGCGGACGGTCAGATCGTCTTACTCTCGGACAACCTCCCCTACGTTGCACAACCTCCAATCAACAACTCCGATGCGTGAATGCATGGCAAACAACACACAACCACAACCACCACCTCCGCTTGGGCGCATAGGCTACTCAAGTTTTATCACCATCAACACCTCAACCACTAGGCTATCGAGGATTATCGTTTAACATTCATCGTTAAGTCTTTTAAGCATTAACAACACTCTGGCCATTAAGCACCAGAGCTCAACACCTTGACCATCAAGCATCAAGGCCCCCTTGGAGCGAACACTAGGCTACCAAGGTACAACATCTTATCACTTGGAGTGAACACTAGGCTACCAAGGTTCAACATCTTAACGCTTGGAGCGGACACTAGGCTACCAAGGTACAACATCTTATCACTTGTCTTTAGTCTTCATGTTCCGTTGGTATCCTACTAAGTCTTTTAAGCGTTTGGGGTGAAAACCCCTATTTCAACATTCTGGTTTCTGTTCTGGTCAGGTGAGAACGGGCGTGCTCACCCTCGGAAACGAGGCATCTTTGAATCTGCAGGCAAGCACGGCCGTCTTTGCTGTTGAGCACGGGCGTGCTCAAATGCGCGCTCTGCTCTGAGTTTCAAACTGGAGCACGAGCATGCTCCCTGTTAAGTATGGCCATGCTCAATGTAGCGTGGTTGTACTAATCTGGGCAGAAAGGGTCAGAAACCCTTTCCCCAAATCATTGGGACAGTTCACAGATTCAACCTATTAGCTTTTACCAATTCATTGATCATCAGCTTCATTAATCTTAACTGTTCTTTATTAATATTCATGTCTTATCATCATGGGGAATTAATCATTTAATCATACCTTCATTATTAATGTTCCTAGAACACTCACTAATCAATCTTAAGGTCTTTAACTAAGCCCTATGAACATAACCTTACCTCTCACACTATATTCATGTCTTATGAACAACTGGGAGAAACATCTCTTAATTCTCATTATTATCATTAACGTATTTTAAAGTCTTAACATCATTGTTGGCATTAACATCCTCAACAATCAACACTCATAAAGAGCACAACACAACAACAACCAACAACATCATACTCATCATAATCATGGCATCACAACATCAACATATTTATAACAAACAACATCAATCAATAATAACAGTCATGCCAGTCATCAACATCATAACAGTTAAGCATCATATAAAAAATAGGCATAAGGCATATAGACATGTTATCAAAGGAAATGGTCATGGGTAACCCTTCGTCTTATGCTACCCCCAAGCCTACATAATCATACTATTCCTTCTCCCCATACCTGGTATGAAGATTCCCAAAACAATAACGTTGACAAACTAGACACGTTCTCTAGAGCGGCTCGAAGAGTTCCCCAAACAAGAATAGGATAACCAATTAGTCTCTAGGTCTAATAATAGAAAAGAGACTAAGAGAGAGGGAAGACAACGTTACCTTAAACGACACTATCGCGCTACTTCTCTCCCACAACTAGAGCAAGAACACTAAGAACTTCAAGGGGTTCAAGTGGAGGGAAGGGAATAGGTTTTTGTCGCACTAGGATTTCCCCAAGTGCCAAAAAGAGGGTTTGGGTCGCAACCCTCATGGAACTGCTCTATTTATAGACTCTGAGACCTGAGCACGGCCTTGCTCCCTGTTGATTGCACTGCGAGACCATCTAAACGGTCGAATTGGCCAAAACACCAAAAATAAGACTTGTAGATAATTCTCTTATATTTCCAACGCCATAAAGATCACCTCGATCGGACATCTAGAACTCCATATTTAGCCAAAACGGTGAAACAAGTTACTTTGACTTTAAAATGATTGAGCCTTTCTAATGCTAAACTTCCCCAAACATGAACATAGGCATAAAAAAAAATAACAAGCATATACAAACATATATATAATATATATGAAAGCACTAAGCTTATTTACGAAAAACGGGATGTTACACAACCGACCGAAAAGGAAAATCTCTCTTCCCCTTTGCAGCCTCACAAGCATACAAAAATCTGTTTCATCAAAAGAAAACGATTATATTCATTAATTACAACATAATGAATGCAATATATCAGAGTAACTAAAACAACACAAAGTACAAAGTCCTGTTAAAAACTATATACTCTTATGCTATGGGTATCAACCCATTAAAAGCTGTCCACATGGCATCCAAGACATTCGGCGGTTTCGCAGATACCTGCATCTGAAATGTTAAACGTGGGGCGAGTCCACTGACTCAGTGAGGGAGTTCCCCCTAACACATGCAATCACACAAAATCCAGGATGAATAAAGTCACACACTCAGCCAAGCATTAGATCAAATAAATAGATAATGACTTTCAAACTACACATCATAAACGTTTTTAGACATATAAAATATCTCATAAACTAGAAAGATATTGTTTGGACATATTGTCCCTCAAGAGAGTACTTGTGGAATGACTTGCTCTCATAACTCAAGTCCCTCACAAGGGGTCAGTACATTTCTCATGGGTACATATTAAATATCATAATATCATCGAGTCTTTGGGTATCCTAGAAGGTGGGTTCTCTAAGGACCTCCTACCCCGACGGTTTTAATTTCATACCCCGGAGATACCGCTCCCTCCGGCCAACAACAACATCCCTCCTCAACGCCTGGGGTATCCAACGAGGTCCCTTTATCCCCGACGGTGATATATATATACCGGAGCCTCCAGCTCCCCGGTATGCTACCCAAAGATTCATAATCATTGTTGACAATGCATTCCATCAAATACTTCTTTCAAATTTCATGCAAATCACAAATGAACAAACACACAGATTCATATTTAACATTCATCAATAATAGAGACAACTTACTCAACTTCCAATACTTAAATTATGTCAACTTGATATACAACTTAACTCTCTAGTCACAAAACAAACAATTCACATAATGCCTTATCATAACACTTAAATCAATTATAAAGAGATCCATGAATACCCACAGTAGCAAAATAGCTTGAAACCATAGATAAATAGAGCAATGTCTCTTGTCACAACAATAAAACAATTTGTATATATCACCCAATAATACATTTATTGCCTCATTCTTATATTTCACTCAAACACACTTTTCAACTTAATCTCTATCCGTCATATCTAACACACAATCTTTTCATCTTCATAAAAGCTTTAAGCTCCTACATCATCATATATATATATATATATATAAATAAAAATACCAATGTTCTATTTGGAATCCATGACTCCTCTTTACCGCTTTAAATATATTATATTATATATATATATATATATATATATATATATATATATATCATTTATTCAATAATTCTTCTGTTTTTTTTATCATCAAGTCAATGAAACTTATAATCTTAAAATATTAAAAATTGTGAGGTATTAAATTCTACCCTCTTAAAAAGAATTCGTCCTCAAATTCCAAACACACCTATCAAGAGTTGTAACAAAACAATCATATCATATACTTAGATAGCTTATTAAGCACGTAAAAAAAAAAATCTAATAGGTACATAAACTAATCTACCAGATAAGCTACTAACTTAGAATTAACCATAAATCAATATCATTTTGAATAAAGCTTCACATGATTACTTTCTAAACGCTACTTGTATTATTTCATAATAATAATAAAAAGTACATTATCACTATAACCATCTTCAAGAAACTATCACGGACTTTGGCTGCATCCCAAATATCGTTCGTTATTATTTTATTTTATTTTTAAAAAAAATCACCCACAACCCATATTTATCATAATATAATCACAATTAGCTCTAGTTGTATCCATCAATTTAAATTTTCTTTTTAAATCAAGAACATGCAAGTGATCATTAGCATCATGCATACATTATCTTACAAACACTAAAGCCTTCACCGGAAATTATATATTTCCTAGTTTATAGCGTAGCAAGTTATATTATCTGCTTATCCCTACTCAGGAAATTACATATGCAAAAATTCATTATTACTTACCATGCCTGTTAATTATATTATGCAGAGTGCAACGTGAATGCAAGTATATAGTAGTAATAAAAATATCCATGACTAACTAGTGTAGCAAATTATATTTTATATATACAAGGCTGGTTAGCTTAGTTTAAAAACAAAAACCCTATTTATTGTAATTAGTGATCAAGTACACACACATGTGTATATATAATTATTCATGCACTCATAGATTCAAAGCCATAAAAGTAGAAGAATGAACAAAGAGCATACTAACACTATATATGACAATCATTCACCAAAATAAACACATATCCTTTAGTTAAAGAACTTTTATCATCAGTTTTACCCAATTCTTTATCATTCTTCAAAACTATATCAGTTATACCATTTACTAATTCATGCATGCCTCATTGTCATGTTATCATCAAACACTTGGCAGAAGTATGAAAACTACTCAGCATCATGTGCACACTTAGTCCACCTCAAGAAACCTTATACTTCTTTAAATTAAATTCAAAACTAACAACTTACATATCTATATATAAACAACTATGTCATCTCATACCACCGTCGTGGAATCGACACTTAAAACTTTTTCATAAAACCAAAACTGAAATTAAGTTGTAATAACCTTTGTTTTAGACCTCGCCCGGGTTCGAGATGCAAACACAAATGTTATCAACACTTAATTTCTTATTTCAGGACTTTGTAACCTAAGCTCTGATACCAACTTTGTCATGACCCGAATTTCGTAGCCATGACCAACCGAAAAGGAAAATCTCTCTTCCCCTTCACAATCTAACAAGCATACAAAAATCTGTTTTATCCAAAGAAAACGATTACGTTCATTAATTACAACATAATGAATATAATACATCAGAGTAACTAAAACAACACAAAGTACAAAGTCCTGTTAAAAACTATATACTCTTATGCTATGGGTATCAACCCATTAAAAGCTGTCCACATGGCATCCAAGACATCCGGCAGCTTCGCAGATACCTGCATCTGAAATGTTAAACGTGGGGTGAGTCCACTGACTCAGTGAGTGAGTTCCCCCAAACACATGCAATCACACAAAATCCAGGGTGAGATAAAGTCACACACTCAGGCAAGCATTAGATCGAATAAATAGACAATGACTTTCAATCTACACATCATAAACGTTTTTAGATATGTAAAATATCTCATAAACTAACAAGATATTGTTTGGACATATTGTCCCTCAAGAGAGTACTTGTGGAATGACTTGCTCTCATAACTCAAGTCCCTCACAAGGGATCAGTACATTTCTCATGGGTACATATTAAATATCATAATATCATCGAGTCTTTGGGTATCCTAGAAGGTGGGTTCTCTGAGGACCTCTTGCCCTGACGGTTTTAATTTCATACCTCGGAGATACCGCTCCCTCCGACCAACAACAACATCCCTCCTCAACACCCAGGGTATTTAACGAGGTCCCCTCATCCCGACGGTGATATTTATATACCGGAGCCTCCCACTCCCCGATCGGCTACCCAAAGATTCATAATCATTCTTGACAATCCATTCCATCAAGTACTTCTTTCAAATTACATGTAAATCACAAATGAACAAACACACAGATTCACATTTAACATTCATCAATAATAGAGACAACTTACTCAACTTCCAATACTTAAATTATGTCAAACTTGATATACAACTTAACTCTCTAGTCACAAAACAAACAATTCACACACTACAAAAAATCAACTGTTTAGCGACCGACATATTCGGTCGCTAAACTTTCTAATTCGATCGCTATTTAAATTAACGACCGAATTAGCGACCGATTCATGGTGGTGGCTGATAACCTGGTCGCTAAGATTTTAGAGACCGAAATATTAATTTGGTCGCTAAATGGCGACCGTAATTTTGGTCGCTAAATAATAAAAAATGGTCACTGCACGGTTGGTCGTATTGTTTGGGTAATCATTTTTAGCGACCGATAATCGGTTGCTAGTTCGGTCGCTAATGTTGGTTACTGTTAACCTATATTAGCGACCGATATTCGGTCGCTAGACCACAATTTTTTAATGTCAACTAAAGTTTAGCGACCGAATTATTGGTTGCTAATTCGGTCGCTAAACTGGATTTTATTAATTTTAAAAAAAATTTATTTTTAAAATAAAAAAATTGTTTTTCTTTAAAGTTTAGCAAAATTACTAACAAAACACACCAAATTACTAATGAAGTATAAAATCATAAGAAATAATGAATATATATAAAAAAAATAATCCAAAGTGTCATACAAGAATCGTTTAAAATCAAAAAAATGAAAAAAAAATAGTCATGATGAGGGGGAGGTGGAGGAACCCAATCATCCTTAGCGTCCATGCCGCCGACATCTGCTATCTGATCGTCCTCTCCAATAGCAGCATCAATAGCTGGCGACGGAAATGGAGGAGCGGCAGCAGGCGGCACAACCGTCAGAGCATCACCCTGAGCAACTGGAGTCTGTATCCTCATCTGCTCCAACACCAGCCGCAGATGTCCGCCCCTTTCGATGCTCGCCTCGCATCATTCTTTGTGTGTGTCTGAGTCAACTGTACAATCTGGTTCGCCATCTGCTGCTCTCTCTCGCTCTTCTCCCGATGCTCCGCGTTCAGCTGTGTGAGGGTCTCCTGCATTTGGTTGAACTGCTCCTGAGGGACGGTATCGACGTAGGAAGGAGCAGGCGTGCCGGATGATGAAGCGATAAACTCGCCTCCCAGGTGTCCGAGGCCATACACGTGCCCCTTCTTGTTCCTGCCCCCGACGACCTCGAAATAAATGGCATTATCGTCGACGGAGATAGGAGAGCTGGGCCCATCACCAGTCAAGGCCTCATCTTGTGACTGTGAGGCACGTGATATGGCATCGTCCTTCTTCTCGTTGAAGCCCACCTGCAAAGTATATATGAAGAGATTTAGTTAAAATTATAATCAATATTAACAAATCAATTATAATAAATTACAAGTAAACACTAAATTGTTTTTTTGCTTACATCATAGTTACGGGCCTTGTCGTTGACCCATGTCCCCGACTTCAACTTCTTCGTCCTCTCCACCAACTCCATAGCAGTGGGGGCTCGCTGTTTCTGTGCTTTTTGCACAGAAAAATATAATCTTAAATTCATAAGAATATTTAAAAATGAAAACTCATTAAATAGTATACTAAGTCAAAAGTTTTAAGTATTACCAGCTCGTCGTAGTGGGCGGCGACTGATTTAGACCCGCCGGTCCAAGCACATGCGCCACCATCAGAAGCTCGATTACGACGAGCTGTGGCCTGGATCTCTTGGAACTTCTCAATAGCCTAGTACTGGTCCAACTGCCTCCTGATATCAGGATCCACCCACTTCCCCTTATTCTTACCCTTCCTCAGCTTGTTCATCAGATTCTTCATGACCAGTGAATCTTTATGCTCAAATATGTCCCTGACGAGACCCTCTAAAGCTACGTCCCACCTATACTCTTTCTGCAACTTACAGTTGTTAAGAAATTCGTGTGTATATATATATATATATATATATATATATATAATGTAAATTTAATTTAAATAACTTAATAAATTGTTACCTTAAACTCTTTAAACAACTGATCCCTATGGCCCCCTGGGATGGCCTTCCATGTAGGCCATGGACCATCAAACTTGCGTCGCAGGATCTTCGATATCGAATCAGAAGGGCCCTTCGCGGGCAGAAAGCTGCAGCAAAATTAGAGCATTAATAAATGTAATAAATAAATAAAAAAACAAGTAAATAGAAATTAACAATACTTTATATATATTAAATAATTAAATTAGCTTACTCGTTGTCCCCCCTAGGGATAAGAAGAATCCTCCTGTCGGATGGACCACGGCTCTCCTGTCCCGATGATGATGATGGTCCTGTCATAGGTGTGGATGATGACGGTGCAACCTATGTCCCGACCGCATGAGGCTGGGTAGGGGGTGCAACTCCATCACCCTGATGTGTCCCGTCCACAGAGGTGCTGGTAGGGTGGTCTCGATCTGAAGGCTGTGGGTCGGTCGGCGGAGGGACTCTCGCAGCACGACCTCTGCCACGACCTCCACGACGACCCCTACCTCTAGAGGAATTTGCCATCTGTGTAAAAAATGAAAAGATGATTACACAACAGTGTAAATAATACAAAAATAAATAACCTAAGTAGAATGACATTTACACAATGAATTATGACATAAATAAATTACCTAAGTAGAATCTCTGTCACTAAATTCACCCTCACTCTCATCAGTATCACTTGATCGGAATGTGCCTTCGCTAGATGCATCCAACTCGGATTGATCCATTAACTCTCTTTCAACTTCTTCCCCATTTCCAGAAATGTCCGCCAGAGAATTAACAATAATGTCCGGCGTAATTTGCAACGGTACGTGGGGTCTTGAAAACTCATCATCTTGGTACGGAGCATCTTTTTTAGGTTGGTTGATTACATTATCAATAATTATACTGCGAGCCTTTATCTTAATAACACCCAACCAACCTTGATGTCTTTTGGGATTTGGCGAGTAATAAACCTGATCTGCATGTTGTGAAAAAATGAATGGGTCGTACGCCTTATTATACCTACGAGACAGCTTAACTTGAACAATACCATCTTTTTTATCGATTTTTGTCCCTACGTCAAGAGTAGGATCAAACCAATCACACTTGAAGATAACTAACTTCATCACGGGGAAACCGGTATAATCGAGTTCAAGGATGTCAGTTAGAACCCCATAGAAATCATCCTCTACATTGCCATCAGTGGCTCGCACACAAACACTGTAACGCCCTTCGTTACATTAGTAACCCAAAACAAATTGTATAAAAATCCTTTAATACATTTAATTAAAATATGTTAATCATAAAAAATTTATCAAATATATAAGTCTGGAAAATGTCTCATATTAAATAAAATAGTAATAATGTATCAAAGTAATAAATAATAAACCCATACGTCCAAATAAAAACCCCAAGCCTCAAAACCGGGCGTTTACTAATAAACCCAACGATAAATAAATAAAAACGTCTAACCACATACGGCTCCTTATTTAAGAAAACACTAACCAAGCTAGGGATAATAACTAAGAAAATTCGCTAAGCCTTCAACCCTCTTCAGCTTCAACGATCTCGTCCTCGTGCTCTGAAAACAACACTTTTATGAGATATAATCCCAGTGAATAAAAATAATCGTTTGATAAAAGGGTTCGCAAATAGTGTTGTTCTCAGCCGGCGCGGTAATCCGGAAAAACATTCATGGTACCCGCTAATTTTTAAAATATTGAATATAATAAACCTCCAAAATAATAATTATATATACATATATATAAAATTAATGTCAAGCATTTAAAGCACAAACTCATAAACTCAGCAACGGTCACATCATATTGCATTTAATCACATTCACCATGCAAACTCTACACAATGCAACTCCACGAACATGACTCGGTGATTCCCAGAATCACTTAACTTGACTCTTTGGTTCCCAGAACCGGTGTGAATCCCAGATCCACTAAGGTCTATGAGCTCATATCCATGCAATGGCGTCCAACTGCCTTCCCCGTCCCAGATGGAGGTATCTAATATTCCATCCCAGATGTGAATATTTTAATAATTTGATATCCCATCCCAGATGGTGATATCTCTCATCCTATTCCCGGAATAGAATGTATACCGTCATCCCTTCCCGGAAGGTGATGACCAACTCATGCATAATGCAATATGTCATCCCAGATGACTCTCAAGGTTTTCCAACTTTATCTGTCAATAACAATGTTACAATGTCATGCCAAACCAACACTATAACGTCATATTATACATATTAAAGATTGTTAATCAACAATAATTCATACTGTAATTAAACAAATTTTAATTTAGAAACCATTGAACAAAACATGCTTAAAATGACTTGTTACGGAAACGGGTTCACAAAACATGAACTTACATTCCAATTTCTAATTTAAATTGGCCTTCAACAGTGGAATAGAGTTTCACGTAACAGGGAAATAATTAATCACACTACAAATAATGAATTTGACTTTGACAATTGTTTTGCCATCAAACAATCAAAATGAAGAATGTACAACAATTCCACAAAATTAATATAAAGCTATTTGTTTATAGATTCCAGGAAAATATATTTAATAATTCGATTCATCTAACAACATCTCAAAATAATTTAAGAGTATCAAATCAAGAATCAAGAACCCTAAAATATTTTACTATTTTCAAAAGACAAAGTTACATGTAGAAACATCAAATTATCTGTACTATGAAAGTGTGAGAAAAGTTATTTTTACTCACCTCTCGAAGACCTCCAATGTGCTCTAAAAATCACGTATAATAAGGATTTGTGCTTCTCTAAAAATTCCTCTCCCGTTTGGTAGCGTTTCTGGATCTGTATTGTTACGGTTGTACTGCAAGGAAGAATGGAACTCACGAACGGCGCTCATGTTTCACCTTCGTTTTCTTTTAGTTTATAACCTTTATATTTCAAGTGTCAGGATTCCTTTAGGCTTTTTTTTTTAAAAATTTCACTGCGTTGCTTGGGCTTTTAACGCCCAATCCTTCTCTCTTTTTTTTTTGTCATATATATATATATATTTATTTATATATATATATATATATATATATAATTTTGTATTCTTTATATTACTTAATAAATTTCATTAAATCCTTATATTATCACTCCTTTACACTAAGTCTCTTATTTATATTTTATTTGCACTATACTTTTTAACAACTTATTATTATTATTATTATTATTATTATTATTATTATTTATTTATTTATTTTTATTTTTATTTTTTTAAATTAATTATGTTAGAATTTTAGGATGTTACAAACACCATAGTTACACGACTGCATTCCTTTATTCCATGGTTTTATGTTAAATTGATATCCATTTATAATGTAAGTATTCCATGATGTAATCCATCTGTTAGGCCCCTATGCCAAATTTGTCAACAATAATGGATTTTGAACATTGTTTTCTGGATCTAGTACCTAAAAAATCAAATATTATATTATTCTTATACATGCTATATATTTAAGGAGATAAAATGTATTGCAACAAATGAAGATGCTTAACCTACATATTTACTGAACCACGTAGCAAAGTGAGAAGTAATTTCTCGATCAACCTGATCGTTTGAAATGTCAAGTTGGAGATCCTTTAGAAAATTATCGTACATCCTACATATGGGAGATTAACAGCAGGACGATTAATAATCATAAATGTCAATAGAACTTATAAAAGACATTGTAGAAACTTACTCTAAATATGGCACCACCTCTTCACAATTTTGAAGGATATACAGATGAGCAGCATTAATGTCTCGCTGCTCCAAGAAATATCCTTTTGATTTGCCATTAAATCTGCCCGGATAGTTGAATATTGATATAGGAGGACTAGTTGAACTTCCTTCACCCGAATCAACGTTTCTAGACATCCTTGTCCTTCTCGTGTTAACTTCGTCCGGATAGTAATAAGAGGGAAAAGTGGAAGTCTCCTCTACTAAGTATGCTTCACAAATGGAACCCTCCACTCGTGCCTTGTTCTTGACTTTGTGTTTAAGGGAGTGCAGGAACCTATTAAAGAGGGATACATACAAATAATTACTAGTTTTAGGGAAAGCTAAACTACGATTTCGTGTTCGTGAATTTCATATGTATTAAGTAAAATAGTTGATATCGTTTATCTCTCAAATGGATATATCCAGCGGTATTGGACTGGGCCACCAACTCTTGCTTCGTAAGGTAGATGAACTGGAAGGTGTTCCATAGAATCAAAGAAACTCGGCGGGAAGATTTGCTCCAGCTTTCATAACAAAACGGGTATCTTGACTTCCATATCCTTTAATTGATTCACATTTAGTGTTGTCGATGTAAGCTCCCTGAAAAAGTGGCTAAGCTCAACAAGTGGGTTCCAAATTGGTTTCGGTAATGCGTCGAACGCAATTGGAAGCAACCGTTGCATGAACACGTGGCAATCATGACTCTTCATTCCATGTAACTTTGCTTCCTTAATGTCAACACATCTACCCAGATTGGAAGCATACCCATCTGGTAACTTTAGTTCTTTAACCCATTTACAGACGGCCACTTTCTGTGTTTTGCTTAGTGTATAACTTGCCTTCGGTTTGATAAGTCTGCCACGACCACCGTCCTGCAACTTAAGCTCCTTCCGATTTCAAATTTCAGCCAGATCCAATCGGGCTTTATTTGTATCCTTTGTCCTCCCCTTGATGTCCATCACAGTGTCAAACACATTCAAAAACACATTCCTCTCAGTATGCATGACATCAATGTTGTGACGGAGTAGCTGCGTCCTCCAATACAACAACCTCCAAAATATACTTTGTTTTGTCCAATTATGGTTGACGCCATAATCAGGAATATGTTCTCCTTGGGATTCATGGACGAGCGGTAAGTATTGTACTCTCCGCCATACATTAGGACCAGACAAACATGGTGGAGGCGGTGTTGTCTCCGCACAATGCTTCTTGAATGCATTCTTCTTCCTCCTATAAGGATGATCTTCTGGAAAGAATTGACGATGACAATCAAAATATGAGATCTTTTGACTGTTTTTAAGCGTGAATGCCTTCGATCGCTCCATACATATTGGGCAACCCAGCTTCCCCGCGGTCATCCAACCCGACATCATCCCATAGGCAGGAAAGTCGTTGATCGTCCACATCAAAGCTGCTTTCATCATGAAATTTTGCCTCAAAGATACGTCATATGTCAACACACCATCATTCCACAGCATCATCAACTCATCTATCAGCGGCTGCAAGTACACATCAATCTTACCTTTTGGATTAGACGGACCCAGAATTATGACTGTTAGGAACATAAACTCCCGCTTCATGCACATCCCCGGGGGAAGATTGTATGGAGTCAGGATAACCGGCCAACAAGAGTATGCTTTTCCAGACTGCCCGAAAGGATTAAATCCATCAGTAGATAACCCCAATCGGACATTCCAAGGGTCCTGTGAAAATGCCATATGAACCGTATCAAAATGCTTCCAAGCTTCTCCATCAGATGGATGACACAAGACATCTTGCTCCCTTTCATGCTCACTATGCCACCTTATGTGAGCTGCAGTAGCCATCGAAGAGTACAATCTTGTAAGTCTTGGCTTGAGCGGAAAGTACCACATCTTTTTTAGAGACCTCTTCTTCTCAATTCCCATCCTAGTGGTTGTCTTATACCAATCCGCACCACAAAATCGACAACATGTTATGCTCTCCGCTGAATCATCCTTATAGTACAACATACATCCATTTGGGTAACAATCAATTTTCAAACACCCCAGACCCAAAATTTCCACAGACTTCTTAGCATGATAAAAACTAGTAGGCATCCGATTGTCTTCTGGCAACGCCTTGGACACTGACCTGGTGAGGCGATTAAAACATCCTTCTTGCATATTGTAGTCAGATTTGATACTCAACCATTCCATGCACATCAACAACTCCGTGTACTCCCGACATCCTTCCACAATGGAGATCGTGCAGCACTCAGCATATCATAGAATCTTTGAGCTTCGGGATTCGGATTCTCCTCTATGTATTGGGAACTCATTCTACCATCTTCTCCCCCATCTGCTTCTAGTACAACACCAACCGATGGTCCAGCATGATCCATTATCATCTGCTCGTATGGATTCAATTCTTCCCTCCGGTCACCACTTCCATAGTACGAACCTTCAAACACAACCGGGTTTAAATCAGGCAACGTCTCACCATGGTTACTCCACCAATAGTAATCAGGCATGAAGCCCTTCTCATAAAGATCGGCTACAACTCCATCCACGTTTTTGAAAGATTGACACTTGCATCTTTTGCAAGGACACCTCAAATGATCACAGCCCAGCCGTATAAATCTCTCCTGGCTAACAACAAACTCTATAAACTCACCCACTCCAACTCTATACTCTTCCCTAAGACGTTTATTCCGATCCAACCTACGATACATCCATTTCTGATTCTCCGGAATATCCATTGCTGGCAATTAAATAGCCGGACCAACCCTACAATAACACTTATATATTACGGTACATTCCAATAACTCCATCAATCTCGTTCTTATGAAAAGGTATGAACCTATCCCGTTCGAGAAGAAACCTTTACCACACTCGGCTAATAATAGTTATTCCCTTATTCAAATACCTTATCCTTAACAAAATTTCGGCAGCATTTCCCATCGGTCTCCAAGTACACGACTCGAGCACGGTGAGAATCACAGCGATCAAGTATGCACCAGGAGAACAAAAGGAAATGCATCAGACCGAGATTTCAACAAGTATATAAGGCATTTGAACATGGAAATGACTATTGTACGAGTGTGAAAAAGGTTTTTTCCCAAACTGTCCCACTTGGACAATTCAAGATTCAATATAATGAGCATGTGTACCCTGAGAAGGTACGCATGCTCATTAATATTGAATCTCAAATAGGAAACTAAGGCTTTCGTAACTTAATAATTAACTCTAGCAAAAAATAAAACCATTGACTTATAAGGATTGCAGCATACTTCCACAAATATATATTGAAGCATAATTCAATACAAACTTAGATAAAATATAGTAGCAAACATCCTATTGAGCTCCGCTCTCCACTAACAAGTAACACATAATTGTCAAACACATGCATAACTTCTAAATTAGCAACACACAACAAGCATCCTACCTTTTTGACAGGATCACATCCTATTGAGCTCTGCTCTCCACTAACAAACAACACATAATTGCAAATACATGCATAAATATTAAATTATCAGCACACAATCAGCATCTTGTCTTTCAGGTAGTACACCTTCCTATTGAGCTCCGCTATCCACTAACAAGTAGCACATAATTGTCAACCACATGCATAACTTCTAAATTAGTAGCACACAATCAGCATCTTGCCTTTCAGGTAGGATACCTTCCTATTGAACTCTGCTCTCTACTAACAAGTAACATATAATTGTCAACTACATGCATAACTTCTAAATTAGCAACACACAACAAGCATCCCGCCTTTTTGATAGGATCACATCCTATTGAGCTCTGTTCTCCACTAACAAACAACACATAATTTCAAATACATGCATAAATATTAAATTATCGGCACACAATCAGCATCTTGCCTTTCAGGCAGGATACCTTCCTATTGAGCTCTGCTCTCCACTAACAAGTAACACATAATTGTCAACCACATGCATAACTTCTAAATTAGCAGCACACAACAAGCATCCCACCTTTTTGACAGGATCACATCCTATTGAGCTCTGCTCTCCACTAACAAACAACACATAATTGCAAATACATGCATAAATATTAAATTATCAGCACACAATCAGCATCTTGCCTTTCAGGCAGGATACCTTCCTATTGAGCTCTGCTCTCCACTAACAAACAACAAGATATATAATTCACATAACACATTACAAGCACCACACAATCAGAACCTTTTAGACAAAGCAGAACCTTAAAAGAGAGTATTGAGAGAACTTACCTATGCGACAAAATGTAAAAACAAGTAAGGATAAGGGGAGGAACAGCAGACAAGAAGATCAGGAACTGATAAATATAATAAGACAATATGAAAGCAAATTAATTTCCTTAGAGCCAACTTAATTGTATTCAAGTTAGTAATATAAAAGTTCAACAAATTTCCATTACGACCAATTGATTATCTGTGGAGATGGAGAGGGGACGAAGGGACTCGGTTTCAACTCACGAGAAATAGAGCAATGACCTATAATGCATAAATAAAATTAATCCTGTCAAATACTAACATTTAAGGATCTCATATATTGTCACTTTGCAACTAATTCGATGTACTCATGAATCTTGAACCACTCAACTCACTCTCATAATTATTGGTTTTGTTTGTGATGTTTTTCAAAATCATGAATCAACTCTCTCAAAACTTAAACTATATAGGTGAAGGCACATGAGTAACTTCATGTAGCATTCATAATGTACAAGTCCATTTTTCAGATATTTGGCGTTGTTTCATTAATTGTTAGATGCTGAATTAAAACCTTAACCAATAAAATACATGTACAAAATGGAAAACATAATAAAGATCAAACACAAGGGATGGTTCAAAAGCATGAGCTTTACATTGCCTATGAGAATCTAGAAAGTTGGCAAATCTATTTTTCAAGTCACCGCACACAATGGATTAAGTTTGCTTTTCTATTGATTCTATCCAAGATTCCATGTGATTACTACCCCCCTCCAGCTCTCATATAAAAATATCAGTTTCAGCATGCTTTGTGCTAAAGAGAAGTGTGTAGCAAAGAAACAACACAAACACAAGCATAACAAGTTTTAACAAGTTCTCTAATTTGTTAGTATCAAGGCCAATATAATAATACTTGAAAATTCAGCATTTTTAAACAAACAAGCATAACAAGTTTTCACAAGTTCTCTTATTTTTTAGTATCAAGACCAGAATAATAATACTTGAAAATTGAGCATTTTATAGTCAATAGTGAATATAGTTATGTTGCATAAAATAAAAAGAATGAAAATAAAAAAATGCACACTAGCTACATTCACAGTAGCATCTACAAATTCTTTTTTTTTTCTTATTCAATAACCATCTATCTCTCTTTGTTTCTCAACAAATATCAACCAAAATGGGTTGTTGCATTAGCAAATGCAGACCTGAAAAACATTCCCAACAACAATAACATGATCATCAAATAACAAAGCTTAACCAAATTCCGTCGTCACAATAACAGATTAACATTATTCAGTGAAGAAACCCCATTGTTCCTAACAGAGTAACACTGTGACAGTATTCAGTGAATTGTAAATCAATAACAATGCTAACTGGATAATTAAAAAGTTTTAACCTTTCAAACATAAAACATAAAATAAAACAAAAACTCAATAGGGGTATCAAAATCACTGACCCTGTTGAGCAACTGCAAGATTAGGGCAATCCAAGAAACATCACAGTGGTGGCTGTGGTGTCACCGGAGGCGTGCTGCAGGGACAGAGAGAGAGAGAAATCAGAGAGAGAAAGAGAGGAAGAGGGAAAGAGGAAGTGGCAAAGAGAAATCACTAACTTACTGGATGTTGGTGTGGTGTTGGTGGGCGGCCGGAGCAGGGCTCCCCGGAGGCGTGCTGCAGAGACAGGGAGAGAACTCAGAGAGAGAATGATAGGAAGAGAGAAAGAGGAAGAGAGAACTTACTGGATGTTGTGGTGGTGTTCGTGGTGGCGTGGCCAGAGCAAAGAGGTTGTGTGGTGATCGGAGAATGGGAGGCGGTGTGTGGGGGAGGAGCTGACCATGAGAGAGAAGAGAGATATAGGGGAAGAAAGGGGAAGGACGCGTATTAAGGATTGTAAATTTAGCGATTGATTAGAAATCGGTCGCTAAATCGGTCACCGTAAATGAAAATTTAAAGCCGGTCGCTAAGTCGGTCGCTGTTTGGCTCTATAATAATTTTTTCTAATTTGTGTAGCGACCGAATTGGAATTCGGTCGCTAAGTTATCAAATTTTACCGCTATAATAAAATCGGTCGCAAAAATTGGTCGCTAATAAGTCAACTAACTTTGACTTATAGATCAATTGGTTTAGCGACCGATTTAGCGACCGAATTGGTTGCCACTGACATTTTCGATCATAAAATCGGTCGCAAAATACATGATTTTGGACTTTGTCTGAGATTCCCCATTCGGTCGCAATTTCCGTCGCCAATAGCGACCAACTACATCGGTCACCAAAATTCGGTCGCTATTTTGACTTTTTTTTGTAGTGACATAATACCTTATCATAACACTATAAATCAATTATAAAGAGATCCATGAATACCCACAGTAGCAAAATAGCTTGAAACCATAGATAAATAGAGCAATATGTCTCTTGTCACAACAATAAAACAATTTGTATATATCACCCAATAATACATTTATTTCCTCATTTTTATATTTCACTCAAACACACTTTTCAACTTAATCTCTATCCTTCATATCTAACACATAATCTTTTAAACTTCATAAAAGCTTTAAGCTCCTACATCATCATATATATAAATAAAAATACCAATGTTCTATTCGGAATCCATGACTCCTCTTTACCGCTTTAAATATATTATATTATATAATATATATATATATATATATATATATATATATATATATATATATATATATATATATCATTTATTCAATAATTTTCTGTTTTAAATTTTTTTTCCCTCTGTACCAAACTTAGCCACATGAGCCTTTTTTTTTAAAAAAATTTACCTAAATTAGTTTAGCATCATTTATGAATGTCCAACACCATGGCATTTTGTTAAATGTCAAAAAGGTATCTTTCAATCCATGTCTTATACCTATATATATAAATTCTTCACGCACAGCAATAAAAAAAATTTATGAGAACTACTTTACACCAATCTTACTATATATACCCAGATGCATTTCATATGCTTGTAATATATATTATATGCATTTAAAAAAATAGAAACTTGACAAAAATCCCACTACCAGAGCAAAGCAGAGCTTGCTGCGCAGTATTAGGAGTGAAATTTTTGATTATTGACGGATGCATTTCGACAGGTTGACGAAGGAATCAGAGTAGTGACTAATATTTTATAAGTATTGAAAATATTTAGTTGACAAGAAAATACTGGTCGACAGAAAGGATAAATTGACAACCAAGCTTTTGACAAAGTATTAAGAAGAGTTGTCAAACGCACAGAGAAATGTGAAAATGTCAAAGTCCTAAAGACTGACAAGGCATTAGCAAGATAAGTTGTCAAGCATCCAGACCGTCGAAGACAATCAAGTTGACGCGGAGCGGTTCAATAAATTGAGCAGTTATCAGAGTTGTTTGAAAAGCAGTTTAAATTTGAAATTTAGAGAACTACCAAGATACGTGGCAGTCATTTAGATAGGAAGTTACTACGAGGTAGTTATTTTATTTTCCTATAAATACTAGTTATTACAATGTAATAAAGTTCGGTTACTTGATACATATCCTACACATCTCGATCACACAGCAGATTGACGGATAACATTCAAGTATTCCCTCCACCCATCTTATTTCAATTCAATATGAAAACCCAGTGCAATGCTTGGTTGTATTCTTCAAGTTCTCTACTTGTTCTTCACTATTTCCACTGTTTCTTTCAAGTAATTCATCTAAGTTCTTTTACTTTCCGCAAGTAGTATTGTTTAGATTTTGCTTTCTTCAACTTTTCTTTTGAATTTCTTGTTCTTAGATCCTACTTTGCTTAACTTTCTTTTTAAAACTTGTGTTTCTCTTCATTGTAAACTTAGTTCAATCAGGTAGTTATTTTCTACTTAGAGAATACATTCTTCTTTTGAATTTCAAATTTCCCTTTTCAAATACAAGCAGTTTCATTGTCAATGTTCATTATTGATAATCTGTACACCATTTTTCACATTCATATACTTGTCTTATCACTCTTTGCCAGTAATTCCCAATTTGACTAAAATTGTCAAATATGTACTTGGCAGACATTGCTTTCAAAAATAGCACATTTCTGACGAAATTACCGCATAACTCGTAGGTCCCACACTCGTTTGATCTTCAATTATTTGTCACGAAGTAATTTTGGTCAACAAACCAAAAAACCACGTTAACAAATTGGCACGCCCAGTGGGACGAGTTTAGAGTAACTCATATAGTGTCACGAACTCTAACATACATATTTATTGCATGCGTCTACGGAGTGGGAGAGTGATTCAAACGTCATCTAATTCCTGAAACTCTGTGAATATGAGTGGTGCAAGTAATGTAGGCGTAGTCAGCACTAACGCCGTTGTGTCAACGGTGGATGCTAATCCTATAACCACTGTTACGCAAGTTGATAATATTCCTGCAACCATGGCTAATGCTACTAATGCAGAAAATAATAGCACTAATAGTTTAGTGGCGGGAAGAGGCGTTTCTTACGCTCAAGTTATCAATATATTTGACGAAGTTGGCCAAGGAACACTCCAGTCACCAACTTCCCCAGTTTTACAACAAATAAATCCGTCAACTACCGGATTGTCTTCATGAAGTGTTGTGAATTCAAACCCAAGAGGAACTACACAACCTCTGCCTTATGGTTCGACCACTGTCAACCCAAATACCCCATTTGTATACATACCATATCCAAATGAAGTAACGATGGCCGCCCATACATCTGGACAGGCAGGACCATCGACTGGGGGGCAAATCCTCAGTCAAGTGAATGGGATAACAGGTCGATGATGATGAACCATACTCGACAAGAGCGTCCAATAGTAAGGCCACAAGTATCCCCACTTAGACAACCCCGCCCTAAAATATTGTTGGTCCAGCCGAGGCTACATTAGCCAATGTTCGACAACAAATTGATTCTAGTAACTTTGACATGGTGAATACATTTACTCAGCAAATGGGTACAGTGATTACGCCATTAATGGAAAACACAAATAATGCATGCATGACATTAGCAAATGAGATACGAGGTTAAATAGAGCCTTAGGTGTGTTGGCCCCAGACGACAACCAAAATGCCAATAGAAATCCCAATAGAAATGTCAATAGGAATGTCGACCACGGTCAGAATAATCAACCACAGGTTGAACAACTGCAAGTCATCCAACTTGATGGATCCAAACAAGATGACGAGCGGCCACAACCCCATCTCCGAGTCCCTTTGAGACGTGGAAATGTACGCATTCTACAGCCAGAGGAAGACGAAGACTTTGTCATAAACCAGGGTGCTCTTGGAGCGCTTCGTCAAAATGTTCTAAACCAGAATGTTAACCAAGTTGTCGAACAAGCATTGAATAGGTTTGGTTTTAACATAGGTTATGCCAATCAACCATTTTTTGCATCGCCATTTCCTGACTGAGTCCAACGGGCAGAAATGCCTCGAGGATACAAAATACCCAAAGTGTCAAAATTCTCGGGGGAAAGTGGAGAATCAACCGTCGAGCACATTGCCCGATATACGACCGAATTAGGAGATTTGGCTTTAAAGCGGGGACTAAAAATGAAGTTCTTTCCTAGTTCATTAACTAAGAATGCTTTTTCTTGGTTTTCGACTCAGACCTAATTCCATACGTTCCTGGAATCAATTAGAGAGGAGCTTTCATGATCAATTCTTTATGGGTGATTTAAAAATTGGGTTGACAGACTTATTCGGTATTAAAAGAATGAATAACGAGTCGATCGATGATTACCTTGCCCGATTCCGTCAGATGAGGAGTCGTTGCTTCACCCCTATCCGTGAGGCAGAGATAGTAAAGATTGCTGCCCGGGGATTAGACTATTATATTAGGAAGAAATTGGTCAACCAACACCTAATTGATCTTGCCCAGTTGGGTGACAAAGTCCGACAAATTGAACAACTGAAGGCCGAAAAGGTTTTCAAGCAGAGGAAATTCCTCAAAAGTGAAAAGATTAATTTTGTCGGATGTAGTGATTCTGACGAAGAGGGCAATAATTCTGAAGAATATGAGGTAGACTATGTTGAATTGATAACTAGTACCCCTTAAATATGTCAAGCCTTGAGGCCTGCAAGGGCCAGAGAAAGGATTCCTTTCATTAATAACAAAGTGTAAACATTTGACGTGACCAAAGCCGACCAAATATTTGACGTATTGCTGAAAGATAAGCAGTTAAAATTGTCAGATGATCATAGGCTATTGAAAGCCCATGAAATAAAAGATCGAAAGTATTGTAAGTTTCATAATACTTTTGGTCATGTAACTAACGACTGTATGCATTTCAGGGACATCATTCAGAAAGGTTTGACAGAAGGAAGATTAAAGTTTCAAGACAAGAAGCCAGACATGAAGATTGATACAAAACCATTCGGTCCTGAAGTTAACAAAACTGACCGCCAAGTCCCTATGGGAATAGGCATGATCAATATAAGAGCGGGAAAGAATATTTAGATGGACCTGATAGATTCATTTGATATCTATCCAAATCCAGGGGAACCACTTGTCGACTTCATGACACGCAAGAAATCTGGTGGTATTTTCAAAGTTTCCCCAAAATGTGACGGATTTAATGACGATGTTGCTGCCAAGAAGGCAAGGGGCAGAAAACGTCATCATATTACCAGAAAGAGAGGAGTAACCCTCTCATCTTCTCCAACATTCTGAAACCGTTCATCTTCATCTCATCCTTTGATCTGCTGTGATGGATTCTGCGAATCTCCAAGGTATGAAATCCTCCTCTTTACTTTGATTAACATGAATCACATGCTATGATTTGTATCTGTATGGTATTTAGTATTATATGTTTTCCTTCAATTGGTATCAAAGCCATGGATAGATACATGTTATAGCTGTTCTGAAAATTGTTAGAGATTTTCATATCATGTTATATCAATATGAAAATTGTAAGTTTTCCTTCAACAACTTTCGTTTTCATGCTTGTTCTTCAAAATTCGAAACTATGATTCTGGCCAATGATTTCGAATATTGTTTAAGGGCTTTTCTTCTCACATGTTATTCGAGTAACATACTCGAAAATCGTTGGATTTCATTAAATAAAACGTGAGAAATCGATGTTTTTCGTTTCCCTTTTGCGTGAAACTGGTTCAATCGCCCCGCGAGTTTTGCTCGCCTCGCGATTCTCGGGCATCAAAGAATAGGAATTCCAGATTCGCCTCGCGAGATTATTCTCGCCTCGCGAATCTGGAAGCCAGCAGAATGTGAAATTGTCATCCTCTGCGGGTCGCCCCAGACACGTTTCTCGCCTCGCGACACCGAACGGTTACTGATCTAGAATAATGAAAGGTAGAAGGGTCGCCTCGCGAACATGCTCCTCGCCTCGCGACCCCGAAGGCCGACTGTTCTAGGAAAATGAAAGGTTTCGTGGGGTCGCCTCGCGAACACTTTACTCGCCTCGCGAGTACCCGCGAGAAGACCAAACGTTGCTGACTTTTCACAAGATTCGCCTCGCGAATATTTTATGTGAATTAAGTTGTGTGTTCTATGCTGCATTTGTTATACAAAATATTTTTCCTAATGTATAATTGTAGCATGACTATTGATATTTTGTATAGTTATGAACTCACCTATCGTGGGTATAATTATACAAAATTTGTGTTGTTAAAAAATTATTTATTCTAATGTGTATGGTATCATATTAATAATAATTATACCCTATCGGTGTATTATTATTAATGTAATTCGTTATTATACATTGTACTATTGTCTTAAGCTTATGTCAATTATGGTTTCAAGTACCCTATCGGTATTAGAAATTTTGGTGATGTAAGTTCAGTACATTGTATTATTCTTCTTATTATATTTCTTATTTATTATGATTCGGGACCCTTAGGCGGAATTATAATGAATAAGAAATTTCTATTATGGGCAAGATTGGCTGAACATATATATATGGAATCATATTGCCTTCAACTCTTAATGATTCCTATTCTCTGTTTTATATCAGCCTCCTTCCCAAATTCTGTCAAAACTCTGAATGGGACAAACTATGAGGACTGGAAAGAGTCTCTAGATCTCTACTTAACTATTGCTGACTTGGATCTAGCCTTAAGGGAAGACAAGCCAGCAGCTCTCACCGATGAATCTACTTGCAGCACGTAAGATTGCTTATGAGAAATGGGAACACTCTAATAGAGTGTGCCTGAAAGTGATGAAGTACACTATGGAGAAATCCATCGGGCGAGTATCACGAGACCAATAATGCTAAAGAATATCGGGAAAGTCATTTGGGGAGAAATTTATGACTTTTGAGAAGGCTCGAGAAAAGTCAATATCTTTCCTTGTTTGACAAGACCAAATATGATGGGGTCGAGTGGTGTGCGTGAGCATATCATGAAGTCGATGCACTATTACAACAAACCGAGATCTCTTAAAGTGGAAATTGGTGAAAGCACTTTAATCTACCGGGTTCTTGAATCTCTTCCTTCACAATTCGATGTAATGAAGACCTCTTACAATACTCGAAGGCTGAATGGACAAAGGATGAGATGATTGCCATTGTTACACAAGAAGAAGATTCCATTAGAAAGGGTAAATCTCACAGTGCTCATTTTGCTGCATCTGATCCAAATCAAACTTCTAAGTCAGGCTCAAGGTTTGTGAAGAAAGATCAAAAGGGAAAGAAGAAAAATGCAAAACAGCATCTGCATGCTAAGAAAGGTTTCTTCAAGGGTAACTGCAAATATTGTAAGAAGTATGGCCACAAGGTAGAGGATTGCTATTTCTTGAAAAAGAAACAAGAGAAGCAAGGTATATTCCTGGCTTTAACATGCTTTGAATCCAATGTCATTGATGTTCCTCCAAATACTTGGTGGTTAGATTCAGGTGCAACCATTCATGTTGTGAATTCCTTGCAGGGGTTCACAAGCCTGAGGAAACCAAGTGATGCTGAGTCCAAGATTATAATGGGAGATGGAGCTGGAGTTTCATTATTGACATTGGGATTGTTTCTTTACTTTTGCCTTCTGGACATAATTTGCTTTTAAGAGATGCTGTGTATGCACCTTCTATGAGAAGGAACTTGATTTCTGTTTCTGCTTTGGATAAATGTGGTTACACTTTTAAGTTTGGTAGTGGGAAATTGCTTGTTTATTCGGATTCCCTTTCCGTTGGTTCAGAATTTTACGTGATGGCCTTTATATGTTAGATCTGCATGACATGTCTATTAATTCTCACATTGGAAACAAACGCAGTAGGATTAATGAACAATCTTCTATGTTATGGCATCGACGTTTGGGGCATATTTCTAGGCCCCGTATTGAGAGGCTAGTCAAGGAAGGTATTCTCCATGATCTAGACTTCTCCGATTTTGATACATGTGTTGATTGCATCAAGGGAAAATTTATTGCCAAGGTTAGGAATAAAGCTGCAAATAGGTGTGACGATGTGCTACGGTTGATTCACACCGACCGTGTGGACCTATTACACCCACTTGCCATGGGTGGATATGGGTATTTCATTACCTTTATAGATGATTTCTCGAGATATGGATGGATAGATCTTCTGCAAGAAAAGTCTAGTTCTCTAGATGCTTTCAAATCCTTTAAGGTCAGCATTGAGTTGAAAACAGGTAGGAAAATAAAATGTGTAAGATCCGTGAGGAGGTGGAGAATTCTATGGTAGATATAATGAGACGGGTAGAAACCCGGGACCTTTTGCCGATTTCTTGAGGAATGCGGTATTGAAGCTCAATACACTATGCCTGGTACTCCCGAGCAAAATGGAGTTGCAGAGAGGCGTAACCGCACGCTTATGGAGATGGTAAGATGTATGTTGAGCCATTCATCATTGCCAGACTTTCTTTGGGGAGATGCCTTAAAAACTGTTGTCTACATTCTAAATCAAGTACCCAGCAAGTCTGTACCAAAAACTCCATATGAGCTCATGAGTGGAAAGAAGCCGAGTTTGAAACATTTTCATGTATGGGGTTGTAAGGCGAAGTTAGACCTTATAATCCTCGGTCTAAGAAGCTTGATCTTAAGACCATTAGTGGCTTCTTTATTGGCTATTGTGTGGGTTCCGGAGGTAGCAGATTCTATTGTCCATCTCATTCTATGCGAGTCGTTGAATCGATCGAGCGGTTTTCTTTGAGGATGACTTGGATAGTGGGAGTGATATACCACGACCGATTTACTCTTAAAGAAGATCGCACCATTGTTCATATAACAACTGTTCCTTTTCCTACAGAAGTTTTGATTCCAGTGATGATGTTGATGTCAATCTTCAACATGAAGATGGTGTGGCAGCACCGCTTGTAGATGAACAAGAACATGATCTTATTGTTGATGAAATTCCACCGAGACGATCTCAAAGAGTGCGCGGACCTTCCATACCGAGATGATTATGTTGTATATCTTCAGGAACATGAGTTTGACCTCAATGATGATGATGATCCTATTACCTTTGAGGAGGCAATTTCTAACTCTCATGCTTCGATTGGCTGAATGCTATGCATGATGAGCTGTCTTCTATGTCTCATAATGGTGTTTGGAGTCCGGAGGAATTGCCAATAGGTTGTAAACCTGTTGGATGCAAATGGGTTTTCAAAACCAAACGTACTCCAGATGGTAAAGTTGAAAGGTCACAGAGCCGATTAGTAGCTAAAGGCTATAACCAAAGAGAAGGCATTGACTATAAGGAGACCTTCTCACCGAGTCTCTCTGAAAGATTCATTTCGAGTTGTCATGGCTTTGGTAGCTCATTTTGATCTAGAACTTCACCGGGATGGATGTGAAGACGGCATTTCTGAATGGAGACCTTCATCAAGATGTTTACATGGTTCAGCCTGAAGGTTTTACTCAAACAGGCAAAGAGCACTTGGTTTGCAAGCTGAATAAGTCTATTTATGGATCAAACAGGCCTCAGGACAATGGTATTTGAAGTTTGATCAGGTTGTCACTTCTCTTGGCTTCAAAGAAAATGCCTCGGATCGGTGCGTTTACTTGAAGACTTGTGAGGGTGGATTCATCATTCTCGTTCTATATGTTGATGATATACTTCTTGCTAGCGATTGTGTTAAAATCCTGACCGAGACAAAACTCATGTTGAGCAGCCACTTTGATATGAAAGACCTTGGTGATGCTTCTGTTGTTTTAGGCATCCAGATTTATCGTGATAGGTCACATGGTGTTCTTGGATTGTCTCAAAAAGGATATATTGAAAAGGTCCTCAAAAGGTTTAACATGCATTCTTGCTCCCCATGTGCTGCACCTGTTCAAAAGGGTGAAGAAAAATTCTCTAAATCTCAATGTCCTCAAAATGATGTAGAAATAAATGAAATGAAAAAGGTCCCATATGCTTCCGCTGTTGGCAGTTTAATGTATGCTCAAGTTTGTACTCGTCCCGACATTGCTTTTGCTGTAAATGCTTTAGGGAGATACTTGAGCAACCCAGGTTTTGGGTCATTGGAAAGCCGTAAAAAGGTCATGAGATATTTGCGCAGGGAACCAAAGATTATATGTTGACCTATAAGAAGTCCGATCAACTTAAGGTCACCAGTTATTCTGATTCTGATTTCGCAGGTTGCCCCGACGACCGAAAATCTACTTCTGGCTTTATCTTTATGATGGCAGGAGGAGCTATTTCTTGGAAAAGCGTCAAACAGACGCTTACAGCTACTTCTACCATGGAAGCAGAGTATGTTGCTTGCTATGAGGCTACTTGTCAAGCCATGTGACTGAAAAATTTGATTTCTGGCTTTCATATTGTTGAAAGCATATCTAGGCCACTTGTGATATATTGTGACAATCTCGTCGCCGTGAACTTCTCTCATAACAATAGAAGCTCTTCTCGCACTAAGCATTTTGATGTGAAATATTTGTTCGTTAGAGAGAAGATTCAGGAGTTTCGGACTCGTATTGAGCATATTGATACAGGAAACATGCTTGTCGATCCACTAACCAAAGGCTTAACTGTTGGAATATTCCGAATCATGTAATTCATATGGGCTTAGTTAAGTCTTTTGATGTATTGGATTAGTGGGAGTCTCAAAACCATTATTTGCCCATTATCATTTTTATGAGATATGTAAATTGACGTCATTCTTGGTTTCATATCTCTTATAGCATTTTAAGATGCTTGGACCATCTTTTGAATTGCATATTTCTCTTTATTAATTATATGCAATTTTATATTCATCAATCTTTATGTGAAATATGAGTCTTTAGCATGTATGATTTACTTCCCTATCGGATACTATTTATGCATTGTTAAAGCTTGTATTTCTTATACTGTTGGTTAACGTGTGCTTTGATCGTAACTGGTATTTCTCTTTAATAATTGATTAATGCTATCCAAGTGGGAGAATGTTAAATTTTAATATGTATAACAGTGGATTAGCATTAATTAGTTATTAAATTATAATTAAATTATTAATATATCAGTTATAATATTAATTCCTAATTACGTAACCAATTGATAAAATAGTTGTTGGGTATTTACTAAAGAATGACCCTATGATGGGATGGGTCATTTTCTAATATTAACCCATTGAGAGGTCCCTACTCTCTGCTGGTAGGTTATAAGAATAGCCTCCCCATTAGGCATTCTCACAGTCAGTAACACAGAACCAAAACCTACCAGAAAGAGAGGAGTAACCCTCTCATCTTCTCCAACATTCTGAAACCGTTCATCTTCATCTCATCCTTTGATCTGCTGTGATGGATTCTGCGGATCTCCAAGGTATGAAATCCTCCTCTTTACTTTGATTAACATGAATCACATGCTATGATTTGTATCTGTATGGTATTTAGTATTATATGTTTTCCTTCATTATATGCATTTAAAAAATAGAAACTTGACAAAAATCCCACTACCAGAGCAAAGCAGAGCTTGCTGCGCAGTATTAGGAGTGAAATTTTTGATTATTGACGGATGCATTTCGACAGGCTGACGAAGGAATCAGAGTAGTGACTAATATTTTCTAAGTATTGAAAATATTTAGTTGACAAGAAAATACTGGTCGACAGAAAGGATAAATTGACAACCAAGCTTTTGACAAAGTATTAAGAAGAGTTGTCAAACGCACAGAGAAATGTGAAAATGTCAAAGTCCTAAAGACTGACAAGGCATTAGCATGATAAGTTGTCAAGCATCCAGACCGTCGAAGACAATCAAGTTGACGTGGAGCGGTTCAATAAATTGAGCAGTTATCAGAGTTGTTTGAAAAGCAGTTTAAATTTGAAATTTAGAGAACTACCAAGATACGTGGCAGTCGTTTAGATAGGAAGTTACTACGAGGTAGTTATTTTATTTTCCTATAAATACTAGTTATTACAATGTAATAAAGTTCGGTTACTTGATACATATCCTACACATCTCGATCACACAGCAGATTGACGGATAACATTCAAGTATTCCCTCCACCCATCTTATTTCAATTCAATATGAAAACCCAGTGCAATGCTGGTTGTATTCTTCAAGTTCTCTACTTGTTCTTCACTATTTCCACTGTTTCTTTCAAGTAATTCATCTAAGTTCTTTTACTTTCCGCAAGTAGTATTGTTTAGATTTTGCTTTCTTCAACTTTTCTTTTGAATTTCTTGTTCTTAGATCCTACTTTGCTTAACTTTCTTTTTAAAACTTGTGTTTCTCTTCATTGTAAACTTAGTTCAATCAGGTAGTTATTTTCTACTTAGAGAATACATTCTTCTTTTGAATTTCAAATTTCCCTTTTCAAATACAAGCAGTTTCATTGTCAATGTTCATTATTGATAATCTGTACACCATTTTTCACATTCATATACTTGTCTTATCACTCTTTGCCAGTAATTCCCAATTTGACTAAAATTGTCAAATATGTACTTGGCAGACATTGCTTTCAAAAATAGCACATTTCTGACAAAATTACCGCATAACTCGTAGGTCCCACACTCGTTTGATCTTCAATTATTTGTCACGAAGTAATTTTGGTCAACAAACCAAAAAACCACGTTAACAAATTGGCACGCCCAGTGGGACGAGTTTAGAGTAACTCATATAGTGTCACGAACTCTAACATACATATTTATTGCATGCGTCTACGGAGTGGGAGAGTGATTCAAACGTCATCTAATTCCTGAAACTCTGTGAATATGAGTGGTGCAAGTAATGTAGGCGTAGTCAGCACTAACGCCGTTGTGTCAACGGTGGATGCTAATCCTATAACCACTGTTACGCAAGTTGATAATATTCCTGCAACCATGGCTAATGCTACTAATGCAGAAAATAATAGCACTAATAGTTTAGTGGCGGGAAGAGGCGTTTCTTACGCTCAAGTTATCAATATATTTGACGAAGTTGGCCAAGGAACACTCCAGTCACCAACTTCCCCAGTTTTACAACAAATAAATCCGTCAACTACCGGATTGTCTTCATGAAGTGTTGTGAATTCAAACCCAAGAGGAACTACACAACCTCTGCCTTATGGTTCGACCACTGTCAACCCAAATACCCCATTTGTATACATACCATATCCAAATGAAGTAACGATGGCCGCCCATACATCTGGACAGGCAGGACCATCGACTGGGGGGCAAATCCTCAGTCAAGTGAATGGGATAACAGGGTCAGTGATGATGAACCATACTCGACAAGAGCGTCCAATAGTAAGGCCACAAGTATCCCCACTTAGACAACCCCCGCAAAATATTGTTGGTCTGTCAGAGGCTACATTAGCCAATGTTCGACAACAAATTGATTCTAGTAACTTTGACATGGTGAATACATTTACTCAGCAAATGGGTACAGTGATTACGCCATTAATGGAAAACACAAATAATGCATGCATGACATTAGCAAATGAGATACGAGGTTAAATAGAGCCTTAGGTGTGTTGGCCCCAGACGACAACCAAAATGCCAATAGAAATCCCAATAGAAATGTCAATAGGAATGTCGACCACGGTCAGAATAATCAACCACAGGTTGAACAACTGCAAGTCATCCAACTTGATGGATCCAAACAAGATGACGAGCGGCCACAACCCCATCTCCGAGTCCCTTTGAGACGTGGAAATGTACGCATTCTACAGCCAGAGGAAGACGAAGACTTTGTCATAAACCAGGGTGCTCTTGGAGCGCTTCGTCAAAATGTTCTAAACCAGAATGTTAACCAAGTTGTCGAACAAGCATTGAATAGGTTTGGTTTTAACATAGGTTATGCCAATCAACCATTTTTTGCATCGCCATTTCCTGACTGAGTCCAACGGGCAGAAATGCCTCGAGGATACAAAATACCCAAAGTGTCAAAATTCTCGGGGGAAAGTGGAGAATCAACCGTCGAGCACATTGCCCGATATACGACCGAATTAGGAGATTTGGCTTTAAAGCGGGGACTAAAAATGAAGTTCTTTCCTAGTTCATTAACTAAGAATGCTTTTTCTTGGTTTTCGACTCAGACCTAATTCCATACGTTCCTGGAATCAATTAGAGAGGAGCTTTCATGATCAATTCTTTATGGGTGATTTAAAAATTGGGTTGACAGACTTATTCGGTATTAAAAGAATGAATAACGAGTCGATCGATGATTACCTTGCCCGATTCCGTCAGATGAGGAGTCGTTGCTTCACCCCTATCCGTGAGGCAGAGATAGTAAAGATTGCTGCCCGGGATTAGACTATTATATTAGGAAGAAATTGGTCAACCAACACCTAATTGATCTTGCCCAGTTGGGTGACAAAGTCCGACAAATTGAACAATCAAGGCCGAAAAGGTTTTCAAGCGGAGGAAATTCCTCAAAAGTGAAAAGATTAATTTTGTTGGATGTAGTGATTCCGACGAAGAGGCAATAATTCTCAAGAATATGAGGTAGACTATGTTGAATTGATAACTAGTACCCCTTAAATATGTCAAGCCTTGAGGCCTGCAAGGGCCAGAGAAAGGATTCCTTTCATTAATAACAAAGTGTAAACATTTGACGTGACCAAAGCCGACCAAATATTTGACGTATTGCTGAAAGATAAGCAGTTAAAATTGTCAGATGATCATAGGCTATTGAAAGCCCATGAAATAAAAGATCGAAAGTATTGTAAGTTTCATAATACTTTTGGTCATGTAACTAACGACTGTATGCATTTCAGGGACATCATTCAGAAAGGTTTGACAGAAGGAAGATTAAAGTTTCAAGACAAGAAGCCAGACATGAAGATTGATACAAAACCATTCGGTCCTGAAGTTAACAAAACTGACCGCCAAGTCCCTATGGGAATAGGCATGATCAATATAAGAGCGGGAAAGAATATTTAGATGGACCTGATAGATTCATTTGATATCTATCCAAATCCAGGGGAACCACTTGTTGACTTCATGACACGCAAGAAATCTGGTGGTATTTTCAAAGTTTCCCCAAAATGTGACGGATTTAATGACGATGTTGCTGCCAAGAAGGCAAGGGGCAGAAAACGTCATCATATTACCAGAAAGAGAGGAGTAACCCTCTCATCTTCTCCAACATTCTGAAACCGTTCATCTTCATCCCATCCTTTGATCTGCTGTGATGGATTCTGCGAATCTCCAAGGTATGAAATCCTCCTCTTTACTTTGATTAACATGAATCACATGCTATGATTTGTATCTGTATGGTATTTAGTATTATATGTTTTCCTTCAATTGGTATCAGAGCCATGGATAGATACATGTTATAGCTGTTCTGAAAATTGTTAGGGATTTTCATATCATGTTATATCAATATGAAAATTGTAAGTTTTCCTTCAACAACTTTCGTTTTCATGCTTGTTCTTCAAAATTCGAAACTATGATTCTGGCCAATGATTTCGAAAATTGTTTAAGGGCTTTTCTTCTCACATGTTATTCGAGTAACATACTCGAAAATCGTTGGATTTCATTAAATAAAACGTGAGAAATCGATGTTTTTCGTTTCCCTTTTGCGTGAAACTGGTTCAATCGCCCCGCGAGTTTTGCTCGCCTCGCGATTCTGGGCATCAGCAACAGTTGGAATTCCAGATTCGCCTCGCGAGATTATTCTCGCCTCGCGAATCTGGAAGCCAGCAGAACAGTGAAATTGTCATCCTCTCTGGGTCGCCCCGCGATTACGTTTCTCGCCTCGCGACCCCGAAGGGTGACTGTTCTAGAAAAATGAAAGGTCTCTGGGTCGCCTCGCGAACATGCTCCTCGCCTCGCGACCCCGAAGGCTGACTGTTCTAGGAAAATGAAAGGTTTCAGGGTCGCCTCGCGAACACTTTACTCGCCTCGCGAGTACCCGCGAGAAGACCAAACGTTGCTGACTTTTCACAAGATTCGCCTCGCGAATATTTTATGTGAATTAAGTTGTGTGTTCTATGCTGCATTTGTTATACAAAATATTTTTCCTAATGTATAATTGTAGCATGACTATTGATATTTTGTATAGTTATGAACTCACCTATCGTGGGTATAATTATACAAAATTTGTGTTGTTAAAAAATTATTTATTCTAATGTGTATGGTATCATATTAATAATAATTATACCCTATCGGTGTATTATTATTAATGTAATTCGTTATTATACATTGTACTATTGTCTTAAGCTTATGTCAATTATGGTTTCAAGTACCCTATCGGTATTAGAAATTTTGGTGATGTAAGTTCAGTACATTGTATTATTCTTCTTATTATATTTCTTATTTATTATGATTCGGGACCCTTAGGCGGAATTATAATGAATAAGAAATTTCTATTATGGGCAAGATTGGCTGAACATATATATATGGAATCATATTGCCTTCAACTCTTAATGATTCCTATTCTCTGTTTTATATCAGCCTCCTTCCCAAATTCTGTCAAAACTCTGAATGGGACAAACTATGAGGACTGGAAAGAGTCTCTAGATCTCTACTTAACTATTGCTGACTTGGATCTAGCCTTAAGGGAAGACAAGCCAGCAGCTCTCACTGATGAATCTACTGCAGCACAGAAGATTGCTTATGAGAAATGGGAACACTCTAATAGAGTGTGCCTGAAAGTGATGAAGTACACTATGGAGAAATCCATCAGGCAGAGTATCACAGAGACCAATAATGCTAAAGAATATCGTAAAGTCAGTTGGGGAGAAATTTATGACTTTTGAGAAGGCTCGTAAAAGTCAATATCTTTCCTTGTTTGACAAGACCAAATATGATGGGGTCAGATGGTGTGCGTGAGCATATCATGAAGTCGATGCACTATTACAACAAACCGAGATCTCTTAAAGTGGAAATTGGTGAAAGCACTTTAATCTACCGGGTTCTTGAATCTCTTCCTTCACAATTCGATGTAATGAAGACCTCTTTACAATACTCGGAAGGTGAATGGACAAGTGGATGAGATGATTGCCATTGTTACACAAGAAGAAGATTCCATTAGAAAGGGTAAATCTCACAGTGCTCATTTTGCTGCATCTGATCCAAATCAAACTTCTAAGTCAGGCTCAAGGTTTGTGAAGAAAGATCAAAAGGGAAAGAAGAAAAATGCAAAACAGCATCTGCATGCTAAGAAAGGTTTCTTCAAGGGTAACTGCAAATATTGTAAGAAGTATGGCCACAAGGTAGAGGATTGCTATTTCTTGAAAAAGAAACAAGAGAAGCAAGGTATATTCCTGGCTTTAACATGCTTTGAATCCAATGTCATTGATGTTCCTCCAAATACTTGGTGGTTAGATTCAGGTGTGCAACCATTCATGTTGTGAATTCCTTGCAGGGGTTCACAAGCCTGAGGAAACCAAGTGATGCTGAGTCCAAGATTATAATGGGAGATGGAGCTGGAGTTTCTGTTATTGACATTGGGATTGTTTCTTTACTTTTGCCTTCTGGACATAATTTGCTTTTAAGAGATGCTGTGTATGCACCTTCTATGAGAAGGAACTTGATTTCTGTTTCTGCTTTGGATAAATGTGGTTACACTTTTAAGTTTGGTAGTGGGAAATTGCTTGTTTATTCAGATTCTGTTTCCGTTGGTTCAGGAATTTTACGTGATGGCCTTTATATGTTAGATCTGCATGACATGTCTGTTAATTCTGCTGTTGGAAACAAACGCAGTAGGATTAATGAACAATCTTCTATGTTATGGCATCGACGTTTGGGGCATATTTCTAGGCCCCGTATTGAGAGGCTAGTCAAGGAAGGTATTCTCCATGATCTAGACTTCTCCGATTTTGATACATGTGTTGATTGCATCAAGGGAAAATTTACTGCCAAGGTTAGGAATAAAGCTGCAAATAGGTGTGACGATGTGCTACAGTTGATTCACACCGACCTGTGTGGACCTATTACACCCACTGCCATGGGTGGATATGGGTATTTCATTACCTTTATAGATGATTTCTCGAGATATGGATGGATAGATCTTCTGCAAGAAAAGTCTAGTTCTCTAGATGCTTTCAAATCCTTTAAGGCTGCTGTTGAGTTGAAAACAGGTAGGAAAATAAAATGTGTAAGATCTGACAGAGGTGGAGAATTCTATGGTAGATATAATGAGACGGGTAGAAACCCAGGACCTTTTGCCAGATTTCTTGAGGTGCATTCTTGGATGAGGATCCAGAGAATGAAATCATACTGGAATCAGGGATGAAAATGAAGATAGGATTGATTTCATTCATTCTAGCAGAATATGAGGGATATCTCGAAGTTGATTTCTCTGACGGTGAAGATGTTGTCAACAATGATAGAGATCCAGGTGATTTTTGGATGTATGTTCAAGAAAACATGGTCACTATGTTTGATAATGTGGCCCAATTGGAGAAACCTATAGATGATCAGAGGAACCATTTAAGGCCATTGCATGTAAAGGCCATAATAGATGGAAGCCCTACCAATAGGGTTTTAATTGACGAAGGAGCAAATGTGAATCTGATGCCGAGAGCAATGTTTAAAAAGCTAGGGAAAGATCAGTCGGATTTAATTCCGACAGATATTGTCGTCATTGATTTCAGTGGCAAGACCTCTCCGTCAGATGGCGTCATTTTGTTGAATATGCAAGTTGGCACTGTCGAAAGGATGACACTGTTTGTGATAATTCCAGTCAAGTCAAACTACAACCTATTACTTGGCAGGCATTGGATTCATGCTGTATGAGCAATTCTGTCAATAGTGCATCAGAAAGTAATCTTGTGGAATGCGCAAGATCAGGTGGAGATTGTTGAAGCAGATGACAGCGCTTGTTATGCTTAGCAACTACATGTTGATTTCAAGGTATATTCACCAAACGTTAGACCTATAACTGTCAACGAAGGGGTCATTGACAAGGATGCATTAGAAGCGAATCTTCTCAGTCAATTTGGCGTTAAGATAAAGGAAGAGGCCGACAAATCTCGGTCAAGTTTCGACAATGAGCCTTGAAATACAACTAAAAATATTGTCGGCCTATCTAGCCGACAAAGAAGTACACACTTCCGAAAGTGTGTTAGCAGATTGTATCATTGACGACGGCCCTTTGGGTTTTGAAAAGGGAGCCGAAGTTAATCAAAATGTGGAAGTGGAAGATGCCATGAAAGAAATAAACTTAGGTACGGAGGAAAAGAAAAGGCCTGTCTTTGTGAGTGCTTTTCTGCCAGAGGATTACAAACAAAAACTTGTCAGACTAATAGCAGAGTATAAAGATTGCTTCGCATGTGACTACGATGAAATGCCTGGTTTAAGCAGGGATCTTGTCGAACACCGGTTACCACTCAGGGAGGATTGTAAACCTGTCAAGCAGGCGAGCAGAAGATTTGCCCCAGAGCTGGTGCATAAAATCAAAGAAGAAGTAGAGAGACTGCTTAAACCAAAGTTCATTCGAACAACCAGGTATGTCAATTGGCTTTCTAACGTGGTTCCTGTTATTAAAAAAATGGTAAAATGAGGGTATGCATAGATTTTAGAAATCTAAATACTGCTACCCCTAAAGATGAATATCCGATGCCAATAGCCGACATGCTTGTCGACTCAGTATCAGGAAATGAAATTTTAAGCTGTATGGATGGCCATGCAGGTTATAATCAAATCTTTATAGCCGAAGAAGATGTGTCAAAGAATGCCTTCAAGTGTCCAGAAGCAATTGGGACATATGAATGGATTGTCATGCCTTTCGGTTTAAAGAATGCAGGAGCCACCTACCATCGAGCAATTAATACTATTTTCCATGATGTGATTGGGAAATTTATAGAAGTATATATTGATGATATGGTTGTCAAATAAAAAACTAAAGACGATCACTTAGAGCACCTGAAGCAAGGGTTTGAAAGGATGAGGAAACATAATCTCAAAATGAACCCAGAAAAGTGCAGCTTCGGGATGTCGACTGCCAAATTCTTGGGCTTTTTAGTTCATAAGAAGGGATTACAGTCCTTCCAAGGAAAGCTTAACTTTCTGCGGAGGTTTATATCAAATTTGTCAAGAAGAACAAGAGTATTTGCACCATTGGTCAAGTTAAAAGCGGAATAGAGCTTTACGTGGGAATCTTGTCATCGGAAATCTTTTGACCGGATCAAGCAATACTTAGTCAATCCACCGTCATGACACCTGTTATGCCTCGTCGATCATTGAAGTTGTACATATCAGCATCTGAAGATACTATAGGATGTCTCTTGGCCCAGGATGACTATGACAATGTCGAAAGGGCCGTGTATTATCTAAGCAGAGTTCTCAATGATGCTGAGAAAAGATATAGTGCTATAGAGAAATTATGTCTAGCATTGTATTTTTCATGTACCAAACTCAAATATTATATGATGCATTGTAATGTATTAGTGATTTCCAAAACTGATGTAATAAAGTATATATTGTCAAAACCAGTTCTTAATGGATGTATTGGTAAATCGACCATTGCTTTGTCGGAATATTCTTTACAATACATGCCAGCCAAAGCTGTCAAAGGTCAGGCAGTTGCAGACTTCTTGGAAGAACATCCAGGATTGGATGTGCCAGAAATAAACTTTGTCAGTTTAGAACCTTGGAAACTTTACTTTGATGGGTCAAGGCATCAAGGAGGTAGTGGAGTAGGAATCTTAATCGTGACTCCACAAGGAACTCCTACTCAGTTCATGTTTGAGCTTAAGTATCCATGTTCTAACAATGAAGCTGAGTATGAAGCTTTGATTGTCGGATTAGAGATACTAGTAGAAATGAAGGCACGAAATGTGCAGATATTTGGAGATTCCCAGTTGGTTATTAAGCAGCTTACTCAAGAATACAAATGTGTCAGTTATAATTTGACAAAATATTGTATCAAGTAAATGAGAAAATTCGATGACGTAATTGTCAAGTATATCCCCAAAGAACGGAATCAAAAGGCTAATGAGTTAGCTCAAATAGCTTCAGGGTACAAGATATCTCAAAAGACTTTGTCAGGGTTAATGGAGATTAGAGAATTATTATATCCGCTGGAAAAAAGAGATGTCTTGGTCAATGATATAACTCTATCTAATGACTGGAGATTACCAATAATTAAATATTTGGAAAACCCAAGTCAGAATCACTAGTGCAGAAAAAGGGATTCTACATCGGAGTTTACACATCGGTTTCTTATAAACCGATGTGTAAAACGAGGCGGTGGCATTTTTGAAATTAAAATCAAAGTATTACACATCGGTTTAGATAATAATCGATGTGTAAAACATTTCCACATCGGTTATTTCTAACCGATGTTTAAAATTAAAATAAAAAAAATTTAAAGTCAGAATTTTTAACATTAAACATCAGTTCTATATGAACCGATGTGTAAAATAGTGATTAACCACATCGGTTTCTAATTAACCGATGTATAAAATTATAAAAAAAAATTAGAAATTAAAATTTTACTTTTACACATCGATTTTAGTAACCGATGTATAAAATTTAAAAAAAATCAGAAGTTAAAAGTTTAATTTTTACACATCGATTTTATCATAACCGATGTGTATAATATGGTTAACCACATCGGTTTTTCTAATAATCGATGTGTAATGTTCCTAATTTTTCTCATTCCCTCCTTCTTCAGTTTACGAACCCTAAAACACAAAACACAAAAAACTTCACTTGCTCTCTGCCTCTGTTCTCACATTCATCTTCTGCCCTAACCCTTTCTCTCTTGAACATCGCCACTACCGAGTTCTCTTCTCCTCTTCATCACTCTCACTCTGCCCTAACCCTTTCTCTCTTGAACACCACCGCGCGCGAGCTCCTCTCTCCACAACCATCGCGAGGTATGATCCTCTCCTCTCTCTCTCTCAACTTTACTCTCTATGGTTTGAATATTGCCCTAACTCTCTCTGTCCCTCTCATTCTCAGCCACCTCTTCGAACTGCAGCCACTAGTGGAGAGAGCCAACACCGAGCACGCGCACCTGACCAAAGACCGAGCCACCCTCTTCCTCCTCTCTGCGAACACAAGTAAAGTCTTAACCCATTTTTGTTTCACCGAGACCACCATTTTCGGTAGTTACTATTTTAAGTGTTTGCATATTCATAAGTTTGACTCTAAGATGAGTGTTTTTGAGTTCTGAACTTTGTTTGTGATTGTTTGAGTGCTGAACTGTGTTTCCATTTTTTTGTTGGTAGTATTTATAGTGTTTCCATATTCTTGCTTTATTGAATATATGCAAGTTCCCTAGGAGAAAATTCTGCCATTTGCTTCTATTTTATTTTTTTAATCTTGGATGCTATTGAGTGGGTGCATGCAATGTGACTAAAAAACCCATTTCTTCAAATGTATTGTGAGTTTTCTACTTTATCAAGATTTTCCAAATTGCCCAATTTCTTTGTTGAATGGTTAATGGCTATGGGTTGTCTCTCATAGTTTAAGGAGCTATATAAAATTTGAATACCTTCACATGAACACTTTCTTTTGTAACTCGCTAAAGAGGGATAAAAACCTCACTTTTTAGAAGGGAAACGCTGAGCATGTTGGACATCAATGGAATGTTGAATATTGTCACTGGTTTCTTAATGGGTCCATTACCCTGCTTATGTGGTTTATAATGTGTTAAAATAGTATAACTTGGGTGTGAAGGACATAAACAATGAGGAATGCATGTATTGCTCTTAATTTATGGTGAACCAAATTTTATTACTTATGATTAAAACTTCTCCAAATTGTCTAAATTTTTACATGCTACACACACACACACACAGATGTTGCCAAGCCTGTCTTCAAATAGAGTAACTTCTTGTCAGCATGCATCTTCTTGTCAAGTGTAAAAAATGTCTAATGCTCGTCTAAATAAAATTTCTAGTAGTTAGATCTTTTTGGCCATTGACCTATATACTGAATTACTGACGGAGTTCTTCATACATATCCTATATGACTCAATTTTAAGCATTTCTAACATTTAGCATTTCTACCAATCATTGCCGCTGACCAACTTTCTTACTCTATTTGCAGAACAAGAAATCGACAGGTGTTATTTTCCTGGACTGCGGATTTGATTTGAGGAGTGTCCTTGACTCCATTACATAGTGCTACTGCCTCTGCTTTGTTCACTTCTCTGCTGTCTTTGCACAATAACAACTAGGCGTGTCTCTCTCAAAAGGTACGTTTTGGCTGAAAAGCTTTCATTGGAGTTTTAATGTATTTTCTTGAAAATTTATTTGATTTGAGAATATGGCCACAATAATTAGTAAAGCCTTAGTTTCCCGTTTGAGATGCAATACTAATGAGCGTACGTGTATGTGCTTAATGTACCGCTCATTGTGTTGGATCTTGAATTGTCCAAAGTTGGGAGAACTTTACTAATTGACCACAAAGTAAGTTTAGTTTGATATTACCATCAAGTTTGGCATATTGTACGTTTACGTTGATATTTATAAGTTATGTTTATGTACGTTGATCGATATTTATAAGTTATGTTTGATATTTATCCTGACATACTAACAAGTTTTTTTTTTGTTTTGTGTTTAAACAGGTATACATGGCTGATCATGAGGATATCCCTCCTTCATGCAAAGAAAGTCGAGAGACCCCGTCTACCGGTAGAAAGGGTAGACGTGCCACACGGATGAGGAATTTGACTGCCAACCGTGGGTCAAATCAAAGGATAAGAGTAGACTTTGATAATAACCTCAATCCTATTGGGCCAATGGAAGATCAGTTTAACAGTTTTGTGGCGACCCTTGCTAGGAACAGGCCCAATATACTCATTGATAGGTGGAGAGATGTACTGGCGGACGTGAAGGAGCAGATATGGGAGAGTATTATGGTATCTATACTTCTACGTCCTATGTTTGTCTGTATCTACTTTATTTTTATCTTAATAATATCATACAGTAATTCGTTGATTCTTTTGGTCTTAATGTAGTTGACCTTTGACATACCGGATACATACGTTATGAAGAAGCGTTTGCTAAAGTATGCTGGAGAGCGTTGGAGGGCTTTTAAGGCCGACCTGGGCAGATACTATGTATTCAATCCAAAAAGTAAAAAGAACCCACTTGAGGTGTATCCGTTTCTTGACAAGGCGACGTGGGATCGCTTTGTTCAGAGCCGACATGATCCCAGCTTTCAGGTTAACTTATTTGATTTGTCTCTAAATTTATGTAATTGCATTAATTTCATCTACTTATGTAATTTAATTGTTTTTTTATTTATAACAGGAGAAGAGGAAAAAGGGGCAGAAAAACCAAAGCAAGAATGTCTACCCCCATGTCATGTCTCGTGGGGGATATAAAAAGCTTGTTCAGAAAATGGTTGAAGAGGAAAAGAAAGCACGTCAGGAAGCAGCATCTCAGGCGGATCCTAATGCTGAAAATCTTCCAGAGGTTGTTGATCCACCTCCACCCCCACGCCATCGCTCATGGAAGAGGGGCCGACAAAGAAAAACGGGACAATATACATCCGAGGAGGCTCGCCAAGTAGCTGAGAAGATTGTAAGTATAGTTTGTTGTAATTGTCATTTTAAGATTGTTACCGAATTGTAATGTGACCTGATATTTTATGTGATAGGATGCCTTGGATGATCAGCTAACCCAAGGAACCTTTGTTCCTAGAGGACGCAATGATATCTTATCTACGCCATCGAGTAAACTGCACCACCCGGTAGTGTCATTGGTGTTGGATGGGGAGTCGGCATTCGCCAATACCATGGTTCATCTTCACACCAATGCCACAGGGGATGTTGAAGCAGATAGAGCACGACTAAAACAAGAGATTGCAGCCGAGCTTGACAGGAGATGGCCGAGCGGTTTGCCCAAAGAGATGGCAATATTGACGCCTATGTCCCAGGCAGATGACAATCGGTGTCCAACCCTCTATCCAACCCTCTCTGTCCATGTGAGCACTAAGGGCTCATGTGGATCCTCCTCATCATCCCGAAAATGATGATGATGGTGATGATGATGATGATGACGACCCGATAGGTGTGAGTCTGTATGTTGATGATCATCATCATCGCCGCTAGTGGCATTGGGTAGGGCACATAATAACTTAGGTAATACCATACACCATCGGCTATTACCGGATGATCACCGAGGGTCGTTGTTGAGATTATTCGAGATGCTCGATGCTCGAGTCCCCGTGCCCACCGAGGAGGTTCAAACAATGGGTCGTGCCCCCAGGTAACTTCATCCTCTGGCCAAGAAGACTGGTCAACTTTCTTGTTGCATCTGAGGTATTCGGTTAGTTGTGTTTTTCTATATTCATAGTTGAAATAATTTATTATTGTTTAAAGATAATGCTTTATTTTTATTCGTTATAGGATGTTGGAAATGATATTGTGCCTAAAAGGTCGGATCTAGGAAGACCGAGAGATGTCCGCTCTGCCGCCAAGGTATTCATTTGACCATTTAGTTAATAACGAATTAAATAACTTAATTATCCGTGATTACTAATATATATCTATGTTGTTTAGGGGATCGACAAAGGGCACCTGGCCATGGTGATGTTTTTAAAGTTCTGGCTATACAGGTTGTCACCATGGAGAATGACGCAGCCTTGGTAAGGTTGGAACATGATGCCAGCCCTGGTGAACTGTATATACCAACGAAGGAACTTATGGAGATGGTACTCAATAAAGAAATGACCAATTCTGCACACATATCGTTTTGGTGCACGTAAGTACATTTTATTTATAAGTTAAGTACGTAATTAATTTTTAAATACTATGATAATTAACATGTTTTTCCAATATATTAGGTATATGCATCGTATGTTAGTCGATCAAGGTAACCTCGCCCTTTATGGGTTCATTGACCCCATGTTCATTCAGGGTGATGTTCTCCTAGCATCGGAAGACCCGGTCACTACCATACGTGATATACTTGCCCGAGACGATCATCAATTCTATCTTGCGCCTTATCTCAATAAGTAAGTACCTGTTATTTAAGTATAACTATATATGACTTAGTCACTAACTGTTCCGCAAATACAGCCTGCATTGGCAACTGTTGCTCTTGTACCCAAGAATGAACGTCGTGGTCTTCTTCTGCTCATTGGGAAATAAGCCGGCGAATCAACTGAAGACGATCATCGAAACGTAAGCATTAAAATACTTTATAATCAGTAATGCAGTTGTTTTAATTATCTGAAATCTATTAGATATACTTTAATTAATGTTTTTGTCATGATAGGTCTATTAATGCAACCCACATGTTGCGTGGTGAAAGGCGTACTCGGGCTATCAGATGGATTATTCCCAGCGTAAGATATTTATTAGTTCAAATGCATCAAATGCAGTGGGTACAATAATTGATTTCTATTTTATTTAATTCCTCATATTCTAATTGAGTTTCATTTGTACGTAGACACGTATACAACGTGGGTCATGGGAATGTGGCTACTATGTGATGCAGTGGACGTTGGAAATTATCTCCTCCGGGATCACTGAAAGATGGCACGAGGTAAATGTTAATTGACACAATTAGAAGTAATAGTATAGATTCGTTATATGTTTTATGTTAGTTTATTACTTAAAAGATATAATCTTTTGTCCAATTAAACTTGCAGATATTCAACAATCCAACTCCATTATCTGATTCTGACATCAACAACATAAAGAGGCGTTGGGCAACTTTCTTTCTTGAAGTGTACCAACCATAGTTTGTATATATGTAGTTAGTTTAAAAACTTATCATGTACTAGCTATTACTTTTGACTGATTATATGTATTTTGATATGAAATCTATAATATATCATGTAGCTTTTTGGTTTCTATTTATTTTTGTGGTCTCTCAATGTAATTTAAAGTATATATATATATATATATATATATATATATATATATATATATGTATGTATTGTTCGTAATAAATTCAATATATGTTAGTGGTGTTGAGAATATTTAAAGTATGTTATTCTGGTATATATTGATCTCATTCATCAAACAGGGGGGGGAAGGAATGATAGAAATGTAAATAATAGGAAAAAAAATGAGACTTTACACATCGGTTTTATTAAAACCGATGTGGAAATTTCACTTTGCACATCGGTTTTCATTAAAACCGATGTGTAAAGTGAAATTTCACAATAGGATACGAATTGACAGATTAATTTTCCACATCGGTTAAGAGTTAACCGCTGTATAAAATATTATACACATCGGTTATAAAACCGATGTGTAAAGTGCCAATAAACAACATCAGTCGTTTCAACATCAGTTTTAAAACCGATGTGTAAAGCCAAAAATAACTGATGTGGAATCCCCTTTCTGCACTAGTGAATGCAGATAGAAAGATAAAATATAAAGCATTGATGTACTACGCAGGGTGGACTATTACATAGAAGGTATGCCGACGGAACTTTAAATAAGTGCCTAAGTGAGCAAGATGCTTATTTGGCTTTGTCAAAGGTCCATGAAGGCATACGTGGGGCCCACCAAGCAGGAGAGAAAATGAAATGGGTGCTCCGACGGAGTTTGTATTATTGGCCAACTATGGTTAGGGATTGCATTTTGTTTGCCAGGTCTTGTGAGCAATGTCAGAAACATGACCACATACAGAATGTTCCGGCCAGCGAATTACATTCTATAGTCAAACCATGGCCATTCAGAGGATGGACCTTGGATTTAATTGGCCAAATACACTCGTCTTCATCAAAAGGACATCAATTCATTTTGGTTGGGCTTGATTATTTTACCAAGTGGGTATAACCAGTTTGCCTCAAAGCAGTCACCCAACAAGATGTGCTTGATTTTATTGAAAATCACATTGTTTGTCGGTTTGGAATACCGCAAACCTTGACAACTGATCAGGGATCAGTTTTTACCGAAAAGAAAATCATAAAATATGCCAACTCTAGGTATATAAAGATGCTCACATCTTCTCCGTACTATGCACAAGTTAATGGCCAAGTTGAGGCCATAAATAAGATTATTATTGGTCTTATTAAAAAGCATGTGGGTCGACAACCTAAGAACTGGCATAACACTCTTGATCAAACACTGTGGGCATATAGGAATTCACCTAGACAATCGACAGGAACTTCACCGTACAAGTTAGTATATGGACATGATCCTGTATTGCCTATCGAAATCAATCTTAAATCAATTTGTATTCAAAGACAAGATGACTTTCCTGTCGACCAATATTGGGATGCAATGTTGGATTAATTGGACGAATTAAGCGACGAAAGGTTGATTGCATTGGAAAACTTGATTCAACAGAAAGAATTGTAAAATTCTATGATGATCGAGTTAAGTTTAAATCATTCAAAGTAGATGACTTAGTGTGGAAAGTCATTTTGCCTATGGATAGAAGTTATCGAGAGTATGGTAAGTGGTCACCAAAATGGGAAGGACCATTTAAAATTTCTAAAGTATTTTCTGGAAATGCATATGCACTTGTCAATGTCAATACGGGCCTAGGAATTAATTCAATTAATGGCAAGTATTTGAAGAAATATCAACCGACAATGCTGGAAGTAAAGATCGACAACAAGTGAAGAGAAATGAGAATATTTTATTCACTGACTTGGCAATACAACCATACATTGTCAAAAGTACAAATTGTCAATCTAAATTATTCACTGTTTGTCAAGAGTACAAAGAGCAATCAAAGCTAACTTATTCCTAAAAATAACTAAGGGTTCGAAACTATGATAAGATTGGTAGACTCTTCTCCTTCACTCTTCGATAACGCAGCAGCGTATCCTAATTTGTTGAGGCTTCATTCCCATTTGATGAGGTTTTGTCTGCTTCATATGTCGAGGGTGCGCAGAATGTAAAGGAAAAAATCTAGCACGAGCAGATCTCACTATCATTTAACCCAGAAGGTGGTGGTTGCTTATGGTGTAGTAAAGACAACACCAAGAGAGATAACCACCCTGCGAGAAGAAGATGATGGAACTGGAAACGGATGCACTCATTCTGTTTCAAGTCACTCTCAAACCAGACGTGGGCAGCGGTAGTCAGCTCTAGTGGTTACGTTGGTTGCTGATCTTTACCGTGCCCATTACGTTGGTTACCGATCTTTACTAGCAAGATGACCATCAAGACAAAGACCTTGAATCTGAGCATTAAAGGTTGTAAGGCCAGGCTTCCATAGAGGTAGTAAGAAAAATAAGGTCGTTGATCGGAACATATTGTATGTAAAATCACAGTGTTTAATGGCACACATGTTGTGAGAAGTAAGCCTTGCTATTTATAAGTGGTCTGGAGGGACAAGAAATTAAATGTAGCGGGTTTACCGATGTTTGGAAACTTACCACAAAATTAATTGTAAATTGATACAGGTAAGTTACGAAGTTTATTGGAACCAACAGTTAAACTTAAATAAATGTGCTAGTAAACCAAGAGTCATTCTCATGAAATGGAGGACAAAATAAGTGTCGGAATCACAAAATTTGGTAGACAGAAAGAAGATTACAGCAAATCTATTTTTGTCTAAACCAAAATCAAGAGACAACTGATCCCATGCTAAGGTAAGACCAGCCTTGTTGGCAACTGCAGCATCATATTCAGGCTGTAGAGCACAAAGTTTGCCAACTACGGTTTCAGCTCTTTGGCCGAGTTGAACAGATTCGTCATCAATGGCCTTGACTTTGTCTCTGCTTTTCTCTAGAGCCTTGTCAAACTTGGCGCACTATCGGTCTGTCAATTCAATCTCTGCCAATAACTTTTTTCGGTAGTCCAGGAAGGATTCTTTAGTCTGAGTTCCTGTCAAGATAAGATCAAGCTCTTTTTGTTTGGAGGCCTCTAAATCCTGGAACATGGCTAGAAGATTGTCCTTAATCTTTTCCTCCTCTTCATAAGAAGGAATGATAGAAGACATCTTCTCCAATTTGACAGAGAACCGCTCCCAAAATTGGTGGATTGATAGGAAACTGGTGCGCCTGGACAAAGGAAGATTGGAATGAAGAGAAGTAATTCTGTTAATCGGTCTTGACAACTCTTGTCAAATATTGACATCATATCAAAGAACGTTAAAGGAGTTTCCAAGTTGTGCATGAGATTGACGACTCGAGAGTCACTGGAGTCATGCTGGGTTGACGAAGAATTGGAAAAAAAATGTAGATTCTTTCCGACTGAATTCAGTCAGCATTTTGATCCAAGTGTTGAAATGAAGAGCTGGTTTGGGTTCAGGAGACTTAGTAGTTGGAGGCCTAATTGGAGGAAGAGGAATGACGACAGGAATTGTTTCAGCCAGTAAGGCCTCCATATCAATATCTTAGTCTGGAATATCAATCGTGACAGCAGCTTCAGCTGGCTCGTTAGCTGTAGAAGTTGAAGTCTGAGGAGTCGGTTCAGGATGTTGAGAAGTGGGGGGCAGTTCCTGAGTTGATTTAGGGTCTAAAGAATCTTTTGTCAGAACTTCACCCTCAGGAGCCAACTGCTCTAAATTTTCTTCAACCTTTAAAGGTAAGAAAATCAATGAATCAGAACTAGAATAATGAAATAAAGTGAGATGACAAACAAATTGTATTATACCTCTAGATCAGGAGGATTTGTCGGTTCAACAGTTCTTCTGACAATTTCCCGGATGGTCATTGAGTCGTCACCTCAGGAAGCTTTTTCCTAATAAAAGGGACAGGGTGAGAAACAAATGTAATATATATGGAAAATGACAGGACGATGAAAAATATACCATATTGGAGTCTGAAGACACCAAATCAACATCCATGCCTGTTTCCTGTGCTTCGGCAGTAGGTTGGACAGTTTTCTTTTTCTGTCAAAAAATGGAACAGAAATTTAGAGATTATGGATAAATCTATTTTAATCCGACAAACCAGTCATAAGGATTGAAGCTTTACCTTGGATTGATCAGAAGGGGAATTTTTGGATGAACCAGCAATGGTGTCTTTTGGTTTGGATGAGGTCTTGGTAGTATCAGAATCTACTGAGATTGAAGAACTCCTGACAGATCTTGATTTCTTGGCAAGTGAATCAAAGAGTGGAGTTTTTTCTTTTCTTTTTCTTGTCCCTTTTGTTGTCTTAGACACGGGAGATTTATATCTTTTCTTGGCAGGCCTGGTCTTCGCAAGAATCAAATCTTCCTCCTCATTCATATCATCCTCAAACATCTCTCCTGCTGATATGACAGCTTTAGATTTGCCAGGAAGAGGTTTGTCAAGAGGAGTAGCTGTCAAGGAAAACATGAATAAATGGATCGTCAGTGAATAAGAGAAGAAACCTTTATATGTACTTGACAAATAAGTACCCGGGTTGTAAGTTAACATGCGCGAAAGGTATAAAAAGTTGTCATTCGGTTGAATAAACCGACGAGCGAAGGTAACTGGATTTGGTTTTTTAAAAGGATCAATGTAAGCACTTACGCTCTCTAGAAAAATGAAGTTACCTCCCTTCGTCGGCTTCCCTGGGTGTGAATCAGCTATACCAAAAGGAGCACAAGGAATAGGTACAGGATCAAGAAAAGGAGCTTTTAAACTCTCAAAATATCCTTTGGTCATATTTGGAATTTCCCAATATTTGGCAAGTCTTTCGGATTCCTTATTATCATGCGTCCTTTTGGCTTTAGCTAAAACACTGTTGACATGACGAACCATATCATGTGGTCTCATGGGTTTCCACTTGATTTTGTAAAATTTCTCAAAGGCTTAAATTTCTTTCCGAAGTTCACCTTGAGTTTTTGATGCTGGATCTTGTTCCTGCACAAAAGAATCATCACCATTACCAGCAGCATCTGTAATACGACTCAAGCAGACTTTTAGACTTGGATGATAATTAGGGTAATATTCATCCCACCAGTCAAGAAAACTTTGAGTTGCTCCATGGAAAGTAGAAAATGGACAAGTTGTAAAGAGGCACTACGAGCTTTTTCTTCGTCACTGATGGCCACGATGTCTTCGTGTACTGGAACCTTGGCATTGATGAAGTGCTCATCCCGGTCTGATGAGTAAGGAGCAGGGATAGATTAACAGAAACTAAGCTGACAAGCAGTGGTATTGGGTAAATGAAGATAGATTCTATGGGTTTTAAAACCAGGACCATTGACAAAAATGACTCTTTGACAGAGAAAATTGGCCCAAATTGATTCATTGGATTTGGATACAGTAGTGCTCAGCCTGGTAAACCACTCTGGACCATACTTTCGATCGACAAAAGGGGTGAAATTGATTTTTGAAGAAGTCGACGAAAGAGAATGGAAAATTTTGAAATAGAATTTGAAATTGATAGTTTCATCTTTTGACAAAGGCTCAGCAGAAACATAGCAAAGATAAAAACCATAAGTGTCTATTGACAATTCTGCAGGGGCTTTATAAAAGAGTCGACGCTCTAAGACAGCATGTAACCACAATTGGAGAAGCCAAAGAGGACCTCCTATGTTGGTTTCTTTTTCCTAGATTTGACAGTGTCAACTAACACTGTTATAGAGGTTGGCCAAAACATATTGACCTAATGCTACTCTCTTGCCGGTGGAGAGAAGATTGGCAAGAGGAACATAAGCTGCAATCAAAGTGGCAGATTTACTACAAAAGACATAAGCACATAGCCAAAGGAATAAAAAGGCTACATGCTCAGTGTCTGTTGAGACACCCCGTTGTGCCCCATTGTATTATTAAATTAGAACCTTATTATTTATTTACTTAATCGCGTGCTTATCGTTGAAAATACGTAAAAAATTAAAACTTGATTTAAACAATCATATAACTTCTACAAATTAAACACACCAAGGTTGTAATATATAAATACACACATGTTTATTTATTACATTACCAAAACATTGTTGAGGGTATCCCCTCAGTAGGATCCCTCACAGGCATATACTTAAACAAAAGTTGTGCTTAGCGGAAAATATAAAACGTCTCACGAGACGCACTGGCCATAGACTAACTAGACCCGAATCACCATGGGTTACGACTCGACCTCCGGCTTCCGGTTCATAGGGAGTTCCATCCAACCCCTCTTCGTTCAGCTCAGTCACAGGGTCTTCAAGTACGGTCCCATAAAAGATAAAATAAAACATACCGAAAGATACAGTGGATAAGAAACAGTTCTATCATCATAAGCGGAACAAAATACATAGCACATAATATAATAATAGCCACAGACACGCATCACTCAAAATCAACAATCATCCTCAATTCACTATATCATCCTTTACCCTCAGCCCCTGCAACTAAGACTTTATACTAATGTGGCCATCTTTACTCATGTCACATTAGTCAGTAGTCCGAAACAGTCCAATGCCAATAACTTTCGAACGCGTCAACGACTAAGCGAGTATTAGTCCAAAACGGTCTAGTACCAAGAATATGCGAACGCGTCAAGGAGTATCAATCCAGAACGGTCCAGTGCCAATAACTTTCGAACGCGTCAACGACTAAGTGAGTGTTAGTCCAAAACGGTCCAGTACCAAGAATATGCGAACGCGTCAAGGAGTATCAATCCAGAACGGTCTAGTGCCAAGAATATGCGAACGTGTCAAGAACTAAAAGAATATTACGGTAGTCTACCTCGGGATCCACATCCGTAGGGCACTCACCCACAATATCCGAAATCCCAAAATAGGATATCCTGACCTTGTGTGTTCCACTCACACGGCTGTGAATAACAATACATCTATAAATGAATCTCCCTAAATTATATCAATAACAACCTAGTGCCTCAACCTTCCATCAAAGTCTCAACACCTTTTTCCTCATAGATAAAACCACTTAATTAGGCTAGGCACCTCTAAATCACCTTTATTCTTTCACCCAAACAATTATCTCCCGAACAACACATATCCTTACTTAAAAATCAGCTAAGCACAATATTAAACCCAGGCAGATCATGCATAACACATTAATCAATAGAATATTCAAATATCTCAATATCATATAAGGCAATTTATCACAACCAACTCATAATGGTCCAACCAAATAAATAACAAAGTCAGACTCTGTCACGGCCTGGCCGTGATAGCCATCACGGTCGTGACAGACAATAAAGGCAAGAATTCTACAAAACAGAACCTGTCACGGCTTGGCCGTGACAACCATCACGGCCGTGACAGACACTGAACATCCTCAATATCATAAATATTCAAACACCGCAATAATACGTCATATGCAGATGGAATACCTCAACCAGCGTATCACAGTAAATTTGATAACATAACATCAAACATCCTCAAATACTTAAAATCAACTTAATGTCGTTAAACCTACAATCCCCGAATCACCATTGGTTTTACAGAAAAGGTTTCCAATGGGATTTTGGTCTTGTCGATTACTCGACTACTAGTAGGGTTTAGGTCGCCCTACACAATTATCATATAATCTACTACTTATCGATTCCGACGATAGGTTGATTCTTTCCCCCACCCGAGCTTGTCTCTGGAAACACGAACTTCCCACTCCTCGTAACGACCCTACGGTTATTAAATCAACCTCTTGAAGATTGAAGAAATGAAGAAAATGATCAACCTTCACTAAGTTGAAAACTGGACAGCTTGAGGGTGTGATGGTATTGTGAGTATATCTCACAATATAATCATCCAAAAATCACGAACTTTGTCTTTTTAGAAAGATAAGAAGAAAATGAACAACTTTGGTGTTGAAGGTTTCATTTGGTTCGGATCATAACAGGGGTGAAAAGAGCCTTCTTTCTGCTGTTTCGTGGGTTGCTGAGAATTCTGGGCAGTTTCGGTATTTTGAGCCTATCTCCCAATACACTTATCCGTTTTTGATTATCTTTAGCTTGTTGGAAAGAAGAGAGAAATAGGAATAACTTTTATGTTTAGAGTTTTTCGATTTTCAGAAAGAAAGAGGGTCGTATATTTGGTGGGGATTCGGTGTTCTTATGAGTTTTGTAACTTAGTTGGTGAGGAAGATGAAGAGAAGTGGGGAGAGGGCAGCTGCGGTTTTGAGCTTTTATATAGGCTTAGATTTAGGCTTTGTTTGGTTCCTTAGAGTCCAAATAATGGGTTTTGTGAATATTAAATTAATATATGATTAATCATAGTTAATAGTTAACTTAACTAAGGTCATTTTGGCTAATCATGGTTAAGAAGATGTGGCTCACATTTGATGGAGGTGTGGCTGGTTTTGGGCCACACATAGTGACTCACCAATGAGTCATCGATCCTATCCGTTAGCGGTTCCCGAAAATTTCGTACGCTCCGTCATTTACCCGATTTCGATTTTTGAGAGGAAACTAATGAAACGAGAGCAAAATAAATATGTATGATTTATTGGAGGTGGATGCAAGAAATTGAAGAGATTTGGGAGGTTTAAAACCATGTAAAAGGAGTGGTTAAGAGTGCGTATATGTATCTTGTTAATAACCGCGAAAGCTTGGGGGTATTTTGGTCTTTTTACCTAAAAGTCATGATTACTAGCATTTAATGCTTATAAATGTTTGGTGACTCATCCTCCATGAGTCATCATGTATGACTCGTTGTCCCGATCTCTTGACGGGTCTATGAAGTTCCGTTTTCGACTCCGTCAGTTTCCCGATTAGGGTTTTACGCCCGCGTAAAAGCGTAATATTTCATTTTCGGTTGAAAATTTTCAAAACAACCAAACTCGTTAGAAATATGATTTAAATATAAACCATTTCGTTCACAAGTCAAAATTAGGTTTTCTGCTCAGTAAAATTATACTGTCAGTGAAAACGCAGACCGGGTTCCGTCTGAATTTTCAACCCAAATTTTTATCGTAAGCTTCTACCCTAAGATAGAGTATAAATATGATTTTTATTTCATAAAAATCAATCTCAATGAACTCGGATAAAAATATAAATAAATACATTTATACCGGTTAATACAGTGAAAATATTTTTACTGAAAAAATAAAAATCGGAAAATAAAAAGAAGGGTGTTACATCTGTGACCTGTTCATTTTCTTTACCTTTGAAATTTGAGACATATTTAGAAAAAGAATATCTCGGGACATAGACATCAATTTGTCTCTTGACCTCGACACGAGTGTGCATGGAAGGGTCATCCGGACGAAGTCCTGTAATGGCTGACATGTCGAAATGGGTTGGGCCCATCATTACATATGGGAAATGAAAATTGTTGGTAGCTTTATTCCAGAAAAAGGCTGATGCGCCAAATAAAGAAAAGTCTACCAGTTTAAGGTGACAATAAAGTTGAATAAATTCAAAGATTCCAGCTTCTTTCCATACCGCACGTTTCTGGGCTTGGACACGATCAAGCCAACCAACGTAGGCATCAAATTTGGCAGCAGGGGGCATCCTAAAAATCCTATCGCCCTTTTTGAATGCATGAATAGGAAGTGAAGGTGAAGAGGCTAAGATAGCTTCATCAGGGTTACTGCAAGGAAAAGAACCCCGCAAATTATCAGGAATTTTGTTCTGGGCAATGAGGAGACCCAAGAACGCAGCAGGTGGGTTTAGAGAAATGGAAGGGTCATGAACAAGATAAATTACCTTAGATTTTTGCCATAACTCTGATTTATCCAAAAGTGGATCCTGAACCACCGCCCTAGGAGCAGCCACCGAGGATTGAGGTGCTGAAGCAGAAGTTTTGGAAGAAGTCGCCATGAGCACTGAGCGGAATAGTGAAGAATGAAGTAACTTTGTAAAAGAGGAAATTTTTGCAAAGAAAAGAAGCCAGTAGAAGAAGAAGGAGACTAAGCGGTGATGTGATAGAAATTTAATGTAAGTGGGGGTTGGTGGTTCGATTTCCAAGACAGCTACAATGTTATGATTATCCCTGTAAAGTAGGGATATGATTAAGTTGATAAGATTTGATTACTAAAGTTAAACCTAGAATTAAAAATCTATTAAGTATTTGAAAATTCAAATTTTGCTATTCTTTCGGACAAAGGTGTCGAAAAAAAAACTTGGGGGCATCTGTTAGGGGTGAAATTTCTGATTATTGACGGATGCATTTCGACAGGCTGATGAAGGAATTAGAGTAATGACTAATATTTTCTAAGTATTGAAAATATTTAGTTGATAAGAAAATACTGGTCGATAGAAAGGATAAATTGACAACCAAGCTTTTGACAAAGTATTAAGAAGAGTTGTCAAACGCACAGAGAAGTGTGAAAATGGCTAAGTCCTTAAGACTGACAAGGCAATAGCAAGATAAGCTGTCAAGCAGCCAGACCGTCGAAGACAATCAAGTTGATGCGGAGCGGTTCAAGAAATTGAGCAGTTATCAGAGTTGTTTGACAAACAGTTTAAATTTGAAATTTAGGGAACTGCCAAGATACGTGGCAGTCATTTAGATAGGAAGTTACTACTAGGTAGTTATTTTATTTGCCTATAAATACTAGTTATTACAATGTAATAAAGGTCGGTTACTTGATACATATCCTACACATCTCGATCACACAGCAGATTGACGGATAACATTCAAGTATTCCATCCACCCATCTTATTTCAATTCAATATGAAAACCAAGTGCAATATTGGTTGTGTTCTTCAAGTTCTCTACTCATTCTTCATTATTTACAATGTTTCTTTCAAGTTATTCATCTAAGTTCTTTTACTTTTCGCAAGTAGTATTGTTTAGATCTTGGTTTCTTCAACTTTTCTTTTGAATTTCTTGTTCTTAGATCCTACTTTGCTTAACTTTCTTTTTAAAACTTGTGTTTCTCTTCATTGTAAACTTAGTTCAATCGGGTAGTTATTTTCTACGTAGAGAATACATTCTTCTTTTGATTTTCAAATTTCCCTTTTCAAATACAAGCAGTTTCATTGTCAATGTTCATTATTGATAATCTGTACACCATTTTTCACATTCATATACTTGTCTTAGCACTCTTTGCCAGTAATCCCCAATTTGACTAAAATTGTCAAATATGTACTTGTCAGACATTGCTTTCAAAAATAGCACATTTCTGACGAGATTACCGCATAACTCGTAAGTCCCACACTCGTTTGATTTTTAATTATTTGTCACGAAGGAATTTTGGTCAACAAACCAAAAAACCATGTTAACACGCAGGGACCGCCAAAACGGCATCCAAGAAAAAGAAGAAGAAGAAGATGCCACAGCAAGAATACATATATATAAATAAAGATAATCCAACCAATCTAACAATTATATCAATTTTATATGAATATCAAAGTGCAATCTAATCATAATATTCTAACACACCAAATAATCCCTCACCTTAGGTTGAGGTTCTTGACCTCCAAGAGTCAAAAACAAAACTGAAGGACAAATGAAAAGAAGAACCACCATTTAGAGCTCATCCTGAAACCTTCATCCTCAAACCTCTTATTCTCTTCCAAGCTCAAGCCCTCTCATTCTCTCTAGCTTAGGGTTTCTAATTTTTTGTGACAAATGGCAAGAGGAGAAAGGGTTCCCCCTTTTAAACTAATATCCTACGACATTGATAATAATTCTCTTCACTAAAAGGGTATTATGGGCAAGACTCAAAAAATTAACTTTACTTTACCAATTAAATTTTAATGAACTTGCTCATGGTATCTCTAGTTATGCACAACTCTATTGATATCTTAAAATCATAAACAAATTTCTAAAGATTGTCTAAAGACATTTTAGATATATATATATATATATATATATATATATATATATATATATATATATATAATTTATCAATTACAAGCACATTTTAAAAAAACAAATTACCATGTAGAACATCATACAAAGAGTTTTTTTTTTAATCATCAAGTCAATGAAACTTATAATATTAAAATATTAAAAATTGTCAGGTATTACAATATAGATATGAACAATCTCCGTAATGGAGACCTTAATGTAATGGACGTTTATGTTTTTTTTGTGATTTTGGTTATATACATATCCATCCATCTATTAATATGTATACATCTATATCCATCTAAAAATATGCATTTGGAAGTAAATTTTTCATTCAATTTCATCTATATCTTATATCAGTTGTTTTACATGGAAAATAATTTTTTTATTTATAACTTCCGAAATAATAGGTGAAAACCAAGAGCAATAGGACTTATCTAAATTTAATTTAATTTTGTAAATATATCAACCTAATTAGTGTAGTAATTATAACTGATCAATATGTGTAGATCCATAAAAAAAAGTGTATTATAAAATTGGTAAAAATGATTTTCAAACAAATCCAAAAAATTCCATTTTATAATACAACAATTTTTTTTGAATTACCAAAATATTATGTTATTACAATTTTGCCCCGTGCATGACTCAGGTTACATACTAGTTACACCATAAAGTTATTGCGGCTACAGTATTAGCAAATCCCTCTTAACATTAATTTTCTCATTTTTGGTTTGTGTTGTACTGTCAATAGCTAGCGCTACTGGGTAAATTTCAAATATTTCCCCTGACATTTAACAATTTAGAAAAAAATCAAACAATTTACTATACAATTCAAAAGAAACAAATCCAAAATCAAGCATAAACTGCATAAATAGTTTAGAGAAACACTAATTGTTACGAAACAAAACATTGACAAATGAGTTGTTTCCTTGTATATGATGGGCTCCGACAAGTATACCGGATCGAAGCAAGTAATAAAAATCAAGATAAGTAATTACCGAGGTCGAACACAGGGATTGAGTGACCAATTATATCAATATCCAAAGGAATTAGAGTTGTCATGAGCGGCTTCATTGCTTCCTTAAAAAGATGATTAGTTTTTCATAGCGCACTTTAACATCATCAAGTCAATAGTAAACGTGAAATAAAACTAAGAAAATTGTATGTAAACCTAAACGAGACGCAACTCAGAGAAAACCAGGATTAGATTCCTTAATTCGTAAAGAAACAAGCTATATATAGAAAAACTGGGCAGCGCACGCTCGCGGTGCGAGCACTTAAAATTGGCTCCAACAGAGTTTGAATCTTCATGGGGCGCACCAGTGTCTCGCGGGGCGAGATAGAACAACTGCAACTTTCCTGAGTCTGGCTCGCGGGGCACACCATAAGTTCTTCAATTTCTTCTCAACATCAGCTCTGGCTCGCGAAACGAGCACTATCTCGTGGGGCGAGATATTGATTTTCTTCTTTTTGCTTGTTTTATTCAATTTCCCATGCTTTTTCTTGAGCTTTCGTTTTTAACATAAGGATAAAAAATAGCACCTAGTGCTTTATTTAACTCAAAAATAGCAAAATTTCCGCACAAAAAAAAAAAAAAGACTCAAAACAGTGCTCGTGGACAAATAAAACCAAATTTGGGTAAAAACAAGATTAAACTCGTATAAGTGGTATCAAAATTGTGGTCTTTCTAACTTTAAAACTAGATGAACCAAAGGTTTATCATTATAGTGATCACAGGCCAATTGATCTACACTGGATGAAGGAGCATGAATTTATTCCAGCTTTCCTTTTAGAAGGCTTTCGTATCATTTGTGCCGTTTAGCATCATTTGTTAATTGAAATAACCGTGATATAGCAATACATCCTACAAAAACTGAATAAATTACTCCAAGAAATTTACACTTATAGTTAGCAAACGAAAAGCACCAAATGAGCATAAGGAGTATATAGAAAATTAAGAAAAATACTTCTTTGGGAGAAAATACTAGATAAGCACCAAATTTTCTGCATGGACCGACCAAGAAACTAAAACAAATGCAGAACAGTGGTACATTAATCTTCCGCAGAAATTTGTGTAAATTCTAACATAAGAAAAGAGACCTCACTGGTAAGAATATTGCTCCAATGCTATTGCAATTATGTTTTCTGGTATTTTGCTCTTGGCTTCTTCCGGTTCTTTTCTCTGTGGCTTGTTTCCTTGGGATTAAGCACTTAGGCTAGTGTAAAGTCAAAACCTGTATTTGTCTGTATAGATCTAGTTTTCTATTTTCACGTGGCCTCCATCCCTTGTTCTTAAACATGGGTTATAGTACCCTACTTCCAGTCAATATATTTTTTGCTTATAAAAAAAACTATGCCAATGAGTAAGCTAGCAAATTTGTACTAATTACAATTTCTCTACACACATTAGAGTGTGTTTTGAACAGATGCAAAAAATATATTATTTCAATAATTGATTATATGTATAATTGATTATTGCGATAATCAATTATAATCAGAATATGCTTTTATTTGAGTATATTTGTTGAAAAGCGATTTTAAGATAATCTATTTCGTTTGAATGTCAAATTTCATAGACACCTTACACTTATTAACAAAGCATTATATTTTGTTGCTTCCTCGTGTTTGTTATCCAATAATTTTTATAAAGAAGATGGAAAGTGTTAACAAACACTAAAAAAATGCATTTTAGCGATCTATCATCTAGCAACCACATTAAATATGGAAATTCGGTTGCTAAATATGAAAATTCGATTGCTAAACCATTTAGCGAGCGCCAAACACACTAGTGTAAAATATGTTTTTTACATCGGAGTTTCCACATCGGTTTCTGTAAAACCGATGTGTAAAAAGAGGCGGTGGCAATTTTGAAATTAAAATCAAAGTATTCCACATCGGTTTAGAATTTAACCGATGTGGAAAGTACACATCGGTTATTTTTAACCAATGTTTAAAAGTAAAACAAAAAAATTTTAAAGTTAGAATTTTTATCTTTTAACATTGGTTTTTCTAGAACCGATGTGTAAAGTAGTGATTAACCACATCGGTTTACAGATAACCGATGCATAAAATTATAAAAAAAAATTAGAATTTAAAATTTTATCTTTCCACATCGGTTCCAGGATAACCGATGTGAAATATAACCATACCACATCGGTTTTATAATAACCGATGTGTAATATAACCCTTCTTTATGTTTCTATTTTCATTCCCTCCAATGTCACGCGCCCTTTTGAAAGATTAGTCATTTCTTCCCACATCTCAGACCTTCACACTCACTCACTCACTCTCTCACTCACTCTCAGTTCTCTCGGTTCTCATTTCTACCTTCACACTCACTCACTCTCTCACAACTCCACAACAAACCTTCAAGATCTTCATTCTTCCACAAAAAAGGTGCGTTTTCCCTGTTATAAACAGTCTCATTTGCAAAATTAGTCATTTATTCGTTTCTTGTTTAGAAAAGTTATGAACTTTGACTCCAAATGGTTGGATAAGTAAATAGGGGATGCCTGAGAATGGCACATGAAACCACTCCTCATTTTCCCTGTTACTGGTTTTCAGGCTCATCACAGGTGCACAAAGAAACCTTCAAGATCTTCATTCTTCCACAAAAAAAAAATGTGTTTTCCCTGTTATAAACAGTCCCATTTGCAAGATTAGTCATTTCTTCGTTTCTTGTTTAGAAAAGTTATGAACTTTGACTCCAAATGGTTGGATAATATACTTGCATGTGTTGTTCTGTGTGTGAAGTGTTATAAAGTGTGAATCTGTGTCTAATCCACCATAGTGTAAATGGCTCCAAGACTGGATTTTTCTAGTGGTGGTATCACGCGTCACGACTGTGCTGCCTGTCACGGCTAGGCCGTGACAGATTCTGCCTTAGAGGTTGCTTCACTGGTTGTTCTGTCACGGCCGTGACCACCATCACGGCTAGGCCGTGATCAGTTCTGCCTGTGAGGGTCTGGTTCAGTTGGCATGTCACGGCCGTGATGGCCATCACGGCCAGGCCGTGACTCGGTTCTGCCTTGGAGGTTGCTTCACTGGTTGGTCTGTCACGGCCGTGACCACCATCACGGCTAGGCTGTGATCAGTTCTGCCTGTGAGGGTCTAGTTCAGCTGACATGTCACGGCCGTGATGGGCATCACGGGCTGGCCGTGACCAGTTCTGACTTTTCCATTCTTTCTTTTAAGCTCTACTCGATCACGGCCGTGATGGCTGTCACGGCTAGGCCGTGGTGGGCACTGTTTGGCTCATTTTCTTCACTTTTCAAGCCCCATCTTCATACAAGCTACATAATTAGTAAATCCTTAGTTTCCTGTTTGAGATGCAATACTAATGAGCACATGTGTACGTGCTTAATGTACCGCTCATTGTGTTGGATCTTGAATTGTCCAAAGTTGGACAGTTTGGGAAAAAACTTTTTCTTAATTCAGTTAAAATAGTTATTCATTGATTCTAATGTTATATACTTGATGAAAGTTCGGATTGATACAATTCCTTTCGTTCTCTGGGTGCATACTTTATCGTGGTGGATGTCATCGCGTTCAAGTCGTGTACGTCGGAGACCGAAGGGAAATGCTGCCGAAATTTTGTCGAGTATGAGCATGAGAGTTAAGGAGTAACTGTTAACCGAATGTTGAAAAAGTTTCTTCTCGAATGGTATAGGGCCATACCCTGTCATAAGAAGTGGTTGATGAATATGTTGGACTAAGTACGAAGTTATTGGTTTAGTCATGGATCGCGGTTGGATGAATGCTAGACGGACAAGTGATGAGTATGAGAATGGAGTGGAAGATTTTCTACAGTTTGCAAAAACAAATGCTCCTGATAGTGAAAACGAAAGGTTTTATTGTCCTTGTGTTAACTGTTTGAATGAGAGACGACTAGAAGCTGAGGAGATACGTGATCATCTTATTTGTGAGGGGATTTGCAAGAGTTATACAACATGGATATGTCATGGTGAATCGTTAGACAGGCCGAGGGTGTCATATAGAGAGGAAGTTGATGACGTGGAAATGGACGATGGACTAGAGGACATGATCCGTGATGTTGGGAAGAGTCTTTTCGGCGTGCACATGTGTATGATACTTTGTGCAGTGATGCGGAAGTGGCTTTGTATCCGGGGTGCACTAATTTCACACGGTTGTCCGCGGTGTTAATATTGTTCAATGTGAAGGCGAGAAATGGGTGGAGCGATAAAAGCTTTACTGAATTGCTTGAGTTGTTAAAAGACATGCTTCCAGAAGGCAACACATTGCCATCTCGAAACTATGAGGCGAAGAAGATATTGTATCCGATGGGTATGGAGTATAAGAAAATACACGCTTGCCCCAATGATTGCATATTGTACAGGAAAGAGTTTGAAGAGATGCACGAGTGCCCCAGGTGTGGGGTATCACGCTACAAAGTGAAGGATGGTGGTTCTAGTTGTGATGTGGTCACCAAAGGTCCTCCTGCGAAGGTGTTATGGTATCTTCCCGTGATTCCGCGGTTCAAGCGATTGTTTGCTAATGTAAATGACGCAAAGAACATTAGATGGCATGCAGATGAGAGGAAGTGTGATGGATAGCTTCGGCATCCGGCTGATTCTTTGCAATGGAAGAGAATTGATAGTTTGTTTCCGGATTTCAGCAATGATGGTAAGGGTACATGAGGTATCACTGTTAAGAGCATGGATCGGGAGGAAGTGCTTCAAGCATATTTGTATATATTGAATAACACTGATGAGGTTGAACCATACTTATGTGAGCATAAAAGCATCATCAATGAAACTTACCCTAGAATGAATGGAAAATGGTGTTTGAACAAGCATAACAAGACTTTCTTGAACTGGTTTAAAGAAAAAATTGCAAAGGATGGTATTGCTTCTGATACATTAAAATGGCTAGCACAGGGGCCTAACTTTGATGTCATATGCTGGAGTGGGTACGATATCAATAAGTTTTCCTTCTATACAAAGTCCCAGGATGACAAAAGTACTATGCAAAACAGTGTGGTTATGGTCGTCGCTGAGTCCATGCATTTCTCTAGTTCGAAAGATAAAAACCCTGTTATGCCATCTGTTTCATACTTTGGAATCATTGAAGAGATATGGGAGGTTGATTACACGAAGTTTAGAGTACCTGTTTTTAAATGTCAGTGGGTCGACAGTAACAATGGTGTGCAAACCGATGAGTTAGGATTCAAATTGGTGGACCTTAATAAGGTAGGTAATAAAGAGGAGCCTTTCATCATGGCATCCCAAGCAAAACAAGTGTTTTATATCCGTGATCCTTCTAACAAAAGGTGGTCAATGGTTCTCCAGGGAAAAAACATGTATAATGGTAGTGAGGGAAATCAAGATTCAACTCTTGATATTTCTGATACTCCTTCTTTCTCAACACGAGTGCCTAATTTCAATGAGGAAAATGAAGTGGATGATGTACATGCTACTCGTAATGATCACCAAGAAGGGTTATGGGAGAATTTTACTAATTGACCACAAAGTAAGTTTAGTTTGAGTTATGTTTAAAGGCATATTATATGTTTACGTTGATATTTATAAGTTATGTTTACGTACGTTGATCGATATTTATAAGTTATGTTTGATATTTATCCTGACATACTAACAAGTTTATTTTTGTTTAAACAGGTATACATGGCTGATCGTGAGGATATCCCTCCTTCATGCAGCGGGTCGGAGACCCCGTCTACAGGTAGAAAGGGTAGACGTGCCACACGAATGAGGAATTTGACTGCCAACCGTGGTTTAAATCAAAGGATAAGAATAGACTTTGATAATAACCTCAATCCTATTGGGCCAATGGCAGAGCAGTTTAACAGTTTTGTGGCGTTCCTTGCTAGGAGCAGGCCTGGTATACTCATTGATAATTGGAAAGATGTACCGACGGACGTGAAGGATCAGATATGGGAGAGTATTCTGGTATCTATACTTTTACGTCCTGTGTTTGTCTGTATCTACTTTATTTTAATCTTACTAATATCATACAGTAATTCGTTGATTCTTTTGATCTTAATGCAGCTCACCTTTGACATACCAGATACGATGGTTATGAAGAAGAGTTTGTTAAAGTGTGCTGGTGAGCATTGGAGGGCTTTTAAGGTCGGCCTGGGCAGATATTATGTATTCAATCCAACATGTGAAAAGAACCCATTTGAGGTGTACCCGTTTCTTGACCAGGCGACGTGGGATCGCTTTGTTCAGAGCCGACATGATCCCGGCTTTCAGGTTAACTTATTTGATTTGTCTCTAAATTTATGTAATTTCATTAATTTTATTTACTTATGTAATTTAATTGTCTTCTATTTATAACAGGAGAAGACGAAAAAGGGGAAGGAAAACCAAAGCAAGAATGTCTACCCCCATGTCATGTCTCGTGGGGGATATAAAAAGCTTGGTCAGATAATGGTGGAAGAAGAAAAGAAAGCACGTCAGGAAGCAGCATCTCAGGCGGATCCTAACGCAGAAAATCATCCAGAGGTTGTTGATCCACCTCCACCCCCACGCCATCGTAAATGGAAGAGGGCTCGACAAAGAAAAACGGGACAATATACATCTGAGGAGGCCCGCCAAGTAGCTGAGAAGATTGTAAGTATAGTTTGAATTGTAATTGTCATTTTAAGATTGTTACCGAATTGTAATGTGACCTGATATTTTATATGTGATAGGATGCCTTGGACGAGCAGGTAACCCAAGGAACCTTTGTTCCTAGAGGACGCGATGATATCTTAGTTGCTGCCATCAGTAAACCAGACCATCCGGGCCGTGTCATTGGTGTTGGATGGGGTGTCGGCATTCGCCAATACCATGATTCATCTTCACACCAATCCCACAGGGATGTTGGTGCAGATAGAGCACAGCTAAAACAGGAGATTGCAGCTGAGCTTAGACAGGAGATGGCCGAGTAGTTTGCCCAGCAGATGGCAATATTGACTTCTATGTCCCAGCAGATGACAGCCGGTGTCCAACCCTCTGTCCATGTGAGCACTAAGGGCTCATGTGATCCTCCTCATCAGCCTGAAAATGATAATGATGATGATGATGACGACCCTGATAGGGGTGAGCTGTATGTTGATGATCATCATGATCGCCGCTTAGTGGCATTGGGGAGGGCAAATAATAACTTAGGTAATACCATACACCATCGGTTATTACCGGATGATCAGCTGAGGGTCGTTGTTGAGATTATTCGAGATGCTGATGCTCGAGTCCCTGTGCCCACTGAGGAGGTTCAAACAGTGGGTCAGGCCCCCGGTAACTTCATCCTCTGGCCAAGAAGATTCAGCTTTCTTGTTGCATCTGAGGTATTCAGTTAGTTGTGTTTTTCTATATTCATAGTTGAAATTATTTATTATTGTTTAAAGATAATGCTTTATTTTTATTCGTTATAGGATGTTGGAAATGATCATATTCTGCCTAAAAGGTCGGATCCAGGAAGACCAGAGATGTCTGCTCCAGCCAAGGTATTCATTTGACCATTTAATTAATTACCAATGAAATAACTTCATTATCTGTGATTACTAATATATATCTTTGTTGTTTAGGGGATCGACAAAGGGGCACCTGGTGATGTTTTTAAACTTCTGGCTATACAGGTTGTCACCATGGAGAATGACGCAGCTTTGGTGAGGTTGGAACATGATGCCAGCCCAGGTGATGAACTGTATATTCCAAAGAAGGAACTTATGGAGATTGTACTCAATAAAGAAACGGCTAGTTCTGCACACCTATCGTTATGGTGCACGTAAGTACATTTTATTTATAAGTTAAGTAATTATTTTTTAAATACTATGATAATTAACATGTTTTTTCAATATATTAGGTATCTGCATCGTATGTTAGTTGATCAGGGTAACCTCACCCTTTATGGGTTCATTGACCCCATGTTCATTCAGGGTGATGTTCTCCTAGTATCAAAAGACCGGGTCATCACCATACGTGATATACTTGCCCGAGACGATCATCAATTCTACCTTGCGCCTTATCTCAATAAGTAAGTAACTGTTATTTAATTATAACTATATATGACTTAGTCACTAACTGTTCCGCAAATACATCCAGCATTGGCAACTGTTGATCTTGTACCCTAGGATGAACGTCGTGGTCTTCTTCTGCTCAATTGGAAATAAGCCGGAGAATGAATTGCAGACGATCATCGAAACATAAGCATTAACATACTTTATAATCAGTAATGCAGTTGTTTTAATTATCTGAAATATATATATATATATATACTTTAATTAATGTTTATTTTGTCATGATAGTTCTATTAATGCAAGCCACATGTTGCGTGGTGAAAGGCGTTGGCCTATCAGATGGATTATTCCTAGGGTAAGATATTTATTAGTACAAATGCATCAAATGCAATGGGTATAATTATTGATTCCTATTTAATTTAATTCCTCATATTCTAATTGGGTTTCATTTGTACGTAGTCACGTACACGACGTGGCTCATGGGAATGTGGATACTATGTGATGCAGTGGATGTTGGAAATTATCTCCTCCAGGATCACTGAAAGATGGCACGAAGTAAAATGTTAATTGATAACAATTAGAAGTAACAGTTATAGATTCGTTATATGTTTTATGTTAGTTTATTAATTACTTAAAAGATATAATCTTTTGTCCAATTAAACTTGCAAATATTCAACAATCCAACTCCATTATCTGATTCCGACATCAACAGTATAAGGAGGCGTTGGGCAACTTTCTTTCTTGAAGTGTACCAACCATAGTTTGTATATATATATATATATATATGTAGTTAGTTTAAAAACTTATCATGTACTGGCTATAGTGTACTTTTGACTGATCATATGTATTTTGATATGAAATCTATAATATATCATGTAGCTTTTTGGTTTCTAATTATCTTTGTTGTCTGAATGTAATTGAACGTACATATGTATTGTTCGTAATAAATTCAGTATATATTAATTGTGTTTTTGTTGTATAAAAATGATTGTTGAGAATATTTAGAGTATGTTATTCTGATATTGATCTGCATTATTATTGAAACAGGGGAAATGAATGATAGAAATGTAAATAACAGTTTCAAAAAAAAATTAGACTTTACACATCGGTTTTAGAAAAATCGATGTGGAAATTTCAAATTTTACATCGGTTTTACATACAACCGATGTGGAAAGTGAAATTTCCACATCGGTTTTACAGAAAACCGATGTGGAAAGTCTAATTTCCACATCGGTTTTCAATAAAACCGATGTGGAAAGTGATATTTCCAATAGGTTACAAATTGACAACTTAACTTTCTACATCGGTTTGTTATAAAAACCGCTGTTAAAAATGTACTTTACACATCGGTTTCAAAATCGATGTGTAAAGTGGCAATAAACCACATCGGTCTTTTCAACATCAGTTTGAAAACCGATGTGAAAAGCCAAAAATAACCGATGTGGAATTCCTTTTCTGCACTAGTGACAGTTTGGTGACTAGGCAATCTACTATCACGTTTGGTAGTCGCTAAATGGTTTAGAGACCAAATTTCCATATTTAGCGTCCGAATTTGGTGGTCGCTAAACACATCTTTTTTTTTGTAGTGAAATTGACAAATGTACCAAATCATACCAAGTAATAGAGTGTGAATAGAGTTATCGTTTCCAGCAACGATTGCGATCGAGTACCAACATCAACTAAGCAATTGTTATTTGAATCATTTGATAACATGGATAACAATTGAAATTTGAATTAAGAGGTGGGACAAGAAAACCACAATTGTGAAAAACAACACAATTGCAATACAAAGATTTGTAGAAAATTTCAAGATAAAAGAACAGTTAGACATAGAATCCTCCCTGCCAATTCCTAACTCAACCTTAGTCAACATACAAGTCCTTAAGTTTATGTAATTGCCATTTAAGTTCACTAGATTTGGTTTCCTCCATTTCCTTGGTGAATATCCTCTTTATCCCTAATTATGAACCCTAATTTCTTAGGTGAACCAAATCAATAACAAGCTTGAAGATTAAGAACTCTTTTGAATGCATATGTACTAGATCTCATTCATAAGCATCAAGAACATGTGGCTAACAATTCAGATCCACATAGAAAACCAATTTTCCAGTACTTGAGAATTCAAAGATATACTTATTCAAATGATGATCAATCTCAAGAAAGCATTAAATATAGAATTACAAGCTCAAATTACACAAAGTTGAATTGACTTACATGAAGAAGAAGATCACATCAGAACCCTAACTGAGATTCATCCTAACCTAACTTAGAAAAATTTACAAATTCATGTTAGAGATGAAAGAAATTTGATTGAATGGAGTTGGAAAAACCATTGACTCCTAAAGGATGTTATCAATCTCTTGCTTCTTCGAGCTTATAGAGGCTTGGATATATAAAACGAGAGCTTTAATCCGAAAGATGTGAAAAAGCCCTTAATTTTTAGTTAAGACACATATTTATACTTCCCAAGAATCGCGTCATTACCTAGTGAGGATGCACTATCGCTAGGCGATGGGTAACAAAATCGCATGCATGAAATATTGTATGTCTTCTTGTCGTTCTGGGTGATGAGTCTTGAACTTTTTCACCTCTAAATCTGAAACATTCCCCAAAGTTAGCAACAACATCTAGGGGTTTATAAACATGTATTCTACTCCTAAAACTACCAAGTTCTACTCATTTCCTACTCAAATGTCACTTTTGATGGAAGAGCATATAGAGATATTATGAGAATAACTTATGAAAATAAACTTATACAAATAGTTTATCAAATTTGTCTATGATCTTCATATGAGCTCATTTTAACTTATTGCAATAAGTTATCGAAAAAGCTTATGAAAAAAATGATGTTTTTTGCTTATTTGAAAAAAAACTTATTATATAAGTGCTTAATTAAGTTGTTCACTCAAACACATCCTAATTTGACTCGGTTTTAATTTATCAAATAGTTTATTTGATTCATACTCGTAAAACAAATAATTGTGCTTATCATTTCGCTACTCTTAATTAGTGGTTTGTCTCCAAACTTGAAACTCATTCCTTTTATCTCCCTTATTGTCATCAAACTTGTTCCTGCCGAGATCCGACTTGTCGGAATCTCGCCGTAGAACGTCATACCAAGAGTGGACAATCGGGGGTTGTTTTAGCCTTTGGCTTGACAGAATGTAATATTCTGGTCCTACGTATCCCAATGGAAATCAAAGCCAGATGTAGTTCTAGGTTCAACCCTTGGCCATACGGTGATCTCGATCCCCTAATTTTGTATCCGATGGGTACTAGTGAGCAATGACTCTTCAATAGTCTCTGGGTCGAGCTAGTCCTCTAATACGCTTAAGGGAGAGTTACCGGGGTTAGTGAAAGTGAGTTTCTCTCATGGGTTATCCTCCTTTTATAATAGGATTCCCATATCTTTTAGGGATCTGAATTTATCTCCTTTTATCTCTTAAATCTATTTTGAGATGTGATTTCCTTAATTTAAGGGATATTATCTCTTTTAACCAGATAAGGTTATTTCAGATAATATCAGGATTTATTTAAGGATAATATCAATATCCTATCCCTTTATTTAAGGGATATTATCTCTTTTAACCGGATACGGTTATTTCAGATAATATCAGGATAATTAAAGGTGATATTAACTTCTTATCCTTAATTTCCGGATTGGGCCGGGAATTCAAGCTCGGTGGCCGGGTTTCATTCTTCGGCCAGTACACAAGCCCCCCAAGCTTTGAGCTAGTAAAGCGTGGAACCTTTCATGACATTAGCCGAGCTTAGGAACTTGGTTTCATCTTTTGGTCTTTCAGCTCGGTGAGGTGATTGGCCGAGCTTGACGCTTCAAGGTACCGAGCTCTATGTCTCGGCTCATACACAAGCCCCCAAGCTGATTGCGTGGAAGCTTTTTTCGAAGGAGCCGAGGCTAGCCGAGGTGGAGGTGATCACCTGAGTTTCGTGCTGAGGCCATACTTTCTCGATTCCCAAGATGGAAAAGAGACGCTACTCTGTGTGAGGCGTGGCCTTCACGGCATCATTTCCGAGGCTTGTACTGTAGTTGCGTGCTCAAACGATAAGTCGAGAGCCGAAGCTCAACCGAGTAGGGAGCATGAGATCGAACCAGTAGTCGGGAGCTGGAGCTCAACCGAGTAGGGAGCCCGAGCTTTACGTTTCAAGTTGTCGAGCTTTACATTTCGGCTAATTCTTAAGTTCTGCGGGCTCGGTGGGCGAGTCTAGTAATCATTTCCCTTTGATTGTTTGGGTTTGGTGATCTAGCTTTACTTCTCGTCCAATATTTTAGTTTGGTATAGGCTCGATGACCGAGTTTAACATCTCGATCAGTATATAAGCTCCCCAAGCTTTGAGCTCAGAATAAGCGAAAGAGCTTTATGAAAGAAGCTGAGCTTGTCCTTAGTGTTGATAAAGTACTGGATTTGCATAGATCCTCTTACTTCGGCTAATACCTCTCGGCCAGTACTCGAGTTTAGTGGTTGAGGTTCACATCTCGGCCAGTAACATGTTCTGAATAGAAGATACTTCAATCTTACCTTTGTTTAAGACAAGTTTAGAAGTTGGTAGCTAAGATTCGACTTATCAGTGATTCAGGCTCGAACCAATCTTTTGGAGAGTCAAGTTCAAACTAGGTCATTAGAAATTTACCTCGGTGCTTGTATTTCATCCTTTAATTTTTTATGCTTTCAAGATGCTTATCTTGAGAGTTTGAACTTGACTCACCTTTTTCCGAATGTAGCTCGGTCTTTGAAGCTTTTGAGAGCTCTTAACATTTTCTTCGAGTAGCTGATAACCCTTTCATTTTGTGGATTTTGAAATACCCACTAACTTTGAAACTTGACCTCGAATGTCATTATTTTTCCCGATCTTGAAGGTGTGTCTTAGAATAAACTTTCCTAATATCTTCTCCAATTTGTATGAGAAAATAGTTTTCATACAAGTTCTTCGAGCTGTAGGCTAAGGGATATCCTTTCTCTGTAATTTCCGAGAACATCCTTCCTTTATCCCCATAAGCCCCCCAAGCTCCGAGCTTGAAATAAGCGAAAGAGCTTAAATGTCAACCTGCATGTCTTAACACGGTTTTTGGTGCCGAGGACTTTGGACTATGATTCGCGGGAGCATTGCTCGGAAATATGTTTTTTGTAGAACCAAGTCTTTCTTGGGTTATCGGCTTACTTAGCCGAGCATTGCTCGGATTTTTGTGTGGAGCCAAGTCTTACTTGGGATTCCGGCTTATTTGGTTGAACACTACCAGGATTTCCTTCGAATCTTGTGTCTCTAACATGCATGATCTGCTGTGGACATTATCTTGGTGTGAAGGTGTTGTGCTTGGCCTAGGATTTTTAGTGCGAGGAAGGAAGCATTGCTCGACCTCGACTTTTTTCGGTGCGTAATGCGAGGGAGCATAGCTCGACCTCGACTTTTTGGTTTGAGGGAGCAATGCTTGACCTCGGTTTTCTGGGCTCCTGCCCTTTGTTCTTGGCTAGACAATTTTAACTCTAGCCCTTTAATGGATTCTCAAGTTATTAAGCCAGCATATGCTCGGCTTTTACTAGAATTGGGCCATGACGCGAGCATGAAAGCTGCGGCTGCTTATGCTCTCCGAGTCTCCTCCATTACCTGTTTTTCGAGCCACGAGCTTTCTAATAATGAAAAGTATGAAGGCGGAAGCTGCTTGAACTTTGCGCACTGAGCTTGAAAAAGCCGTGGCAAAGTGTGAAGAGCAAGCTCGACTAATTGGGCAATTGAAAACTCGAAATGTCGAGCTTGAGAAGACCAACCCCTCTCCTCAATCCGAGCTCTCTAAAATGAAAGGATTGACTTTCAAAGGGCTGCCAAGGCTTTAAAACTTTCTCTTGACAATCTTCAGCAGTTTCTTCTACTAAGAAAAAGGCTAATTGCAAGCTTCAGTTCGAGTTGAAGGAAGCTAAAGCCCAGATTATAAGGGAACGCGTTTCTGGGTTCTCGTGCGCTAGAAAACAAATCCAGCGCTTTCTTCCTGATTCCGATCTATCGAGAGTCGGTTTGGACAAGGATTTTAATAAAGATAGCATAATGGTTCCTTTGTCTGAGCTCGATGATGAGGAAGAGGAGAATAATGAAGAGCAGGTTAGAGGAGGAGAATAGAGGAACCGAAGTGGTCGTGCTCGAGCCATCCTCGGTTGCTCTTTCACAAGCTGAAGACACTATTGGTTCCAAGATTGATGGGGTCTTTGCTTATGGAAATGCCCATGAGTAACTCAGCAAATTTTTAAGATATCTTGTACTCTTGGCTATGCCCTATGTACTTTTTCTTTATGAATGATAAAGACTTCATACTTATGGTTTTTAACCCAGCATTTGGATTTGCTCGGTTAACTTTCCTAAGTTTTTACTCGCCTTTGGTGCTTGGCGTTTTAATTTGGCCTCGTGAGTTTTTTGAGCTCGACCCTATCGTAGTTAACTGTTTCATGTTTTTCTTGCTTACCTTTTTAGGTTCGGTTTTTCGATTTTAGCTTGGTCGGCCACTTTGATCAGGCATTTTTGCCTCTTTAGGTTCGGCGTTTCGACGACAGCTCGGTCGATTTTAGCTTGGTCACCTTTTTAGGCTCTTGCCTCTTTAGGTCCGGCGTTTCGACGACTGCTCAGTCGATTTTAGCTCGGTCACCTTTTTAGGCTCTTGCCTCTTTAGGTCGCCTGGCACGTTTGGCGATTTGCTCGGTCGATTTTAGCTCGGTCACCTTTTTAGGCTCTTGCCTCTTTAGGTCCTGTTTGACGACGATCGGTCACCTTTTAGCTCGGTGTAGCTCGGTCACCTTTTTAGGCTCTTGCCTCTTTAGGTCCGGCGTTTCGACGACAGCTCGACCGATTTTAGCTTGGTCACCTTTTTAGGCTCTTGCCTCTTTAGGTGCGGCGTTTCGATGACTGCTTGGTCGATTTTAGCTCGGTCACCTTTTTAGGCTCTTGCCTCTTTAGGTCCGGCGTTTCGACGACAGCTCGGTCGATTTTTTTGTGAGTTAGTATGGTGTTTGAGTGTTGGAGCTGATGGAATTTTATTTTCCAAGGGGGATGTTCTCCCCACACTGTTCCATTTAACTGGAGCTTGAGCTCGATCTCTATAATTTTTATAGAGGGAGTCTAACTCGGCCTCCATGGTTTTAATTTGAGGAGCTTCGACTCGTTTTCCTCTTAGTAAAATTTTGAGAGGGAGTTTTGGCTCGACCTTTCGGGAGCCGGAGCTGAACTGTGAGTTTTTAAGGGAGCAAAACTCGACCTGTGAGTTTTGAGGAAGCCGAAGCTCGACCTTGTGGAAAGGGAAGCATGGAGCTTCGACTTGTTATTTTCAAGGGAGCCGGAGCTCAACCACTTTGTAGTCGCAAATTTTGTGACTCTGGGAGTGGTATCATCCGAACATCACTTTGCTCAAATATATAAATAACATGATATGATGCTACATAACATAACATTAAAGGCGTGGAGCAAAACATATCAAATCATATTAGATTTAAACTAGATTTAAAGAACAATATCACCTGAGCATTTCGCGGCCTCTGATTTAGGCATTCCCTCAAGCCCATATGGTCGAGCTCTCCTAGACCGAGCTGTGCTGGCCGAGCTCTGTAAGATATTTTCTTCAGCTCTCCGAGATATCTTCTTCAGCTCTCCGAGGCCGAGCTGCGGTGGCCGAGCTCCGAGGCCGAGCTGTGGTGACCGGAGCTCAACCGAGTAGTCAGGAGCCGGAGCTCAACCGAGTAGTTGGGAGCCAGAGCTCAACCGAGTGGTCGGGAGCCGGAGCTCAACCGAGTCGGGAGCCGGAGCTCGAACCAGTAGCAGGGAGCCGGAGCTCAACCGAGTGGTCGGGAGCCGGAGCTCAACCGAGTCGTCGGGAGCCGGAGCTCAACCTAGTAGCAGGGAGCCGGAGCTCAACCGAGTGGGGGGCTTGTGTATGATAATTGCATATCCATCTTTAGCATCAGGCTTGAATTCAGCACTATAGCTAACCTCCCAGCCCACCACCCGCAGCTCCCAAACAATGATGCATTTCTCATAAGTGGCGATTTCTACAGTTTGCTTTGTGGTTGGTTTTAAAGGAATTTCCGTGACAGGATCAAACATACCGAAATCCGGGTTGCAGTCACAAAAATCTACACCCAGGCCACCATACTGAACCGACACTTGCTCCGGAGAAATATACTTGAAAAGGGTATCGGGAGACTTGGATGGCCCTGCAAACACAAATTTACTGTTTAGCAACAAACTCGGGATAATTGTCCTGAAGCAATTGCAAGGCTTGTTTGGTGGCAAGGCGAAGGTTTTGTCTTGCAGGTCCAGGAGAATTGTGAAGGTCATTGACTTGGACTATGGTATTAATACCACCGAGAGCGAAATCAAGGTTTCTGATACTCCTCTCCAGGAACTGTATCCTCCATCGCAGAAATTTGCTTCTTCCTTCAGCAAAGGAACTCCCCAAATGGAAACCTCCTCTGCCTCTGGTTGAGTGAGTAGTAACTTGCTTGTGTCTTCAATGACCTTTCTCTCCGAATCGGAGAGATCAGAAACCCTATTGCTCTCCCCCTTGAAGGAAGCCAAATTGACAGGGATCTTGTGGCGATCCTCATCTTGAAGCACCACTACTGTATCCTCTGAGCTCTCAATTTTCACATCGGTTTCAGGGTTGTTGTTGTTGTCGTCAGTAGTAGTGAGTGGTTGTGGTTCCAGTTGGGTAGTTACAGTCTCGGGTTCTGTAACTACAACAACAGGAGGAGGCGGATCATTGTCGGCCATTTACTGTGTCATAGTTTTGATAGCTCATCTAATCAATCGTTCGACAGATGTCGATGGATGTACGACCGGGGAAAGTTTGCCTCGGCCCCACGGTGGGAGCCAAATGTTCCTGCCAAGAACCGACTTGCCAGAATCTCGCCGTAGAACGTCATACCAAGAGTGGACAATCGGGGGTTGTTTTAGACTTTGGCTTGACAGAATGTAATATTCCGGTCCTACGTATCCCAATGGGAATCAAAGCCAAACGTAGTTCTAGGTTCAACCCTTGGCCATACGGTGATCTCGATCCCCTAATTTTGTATCCGATGGGTACTAGCCAGCAAGGACTCTTCAATAGTCTCTCGGTCGAGCTAGTCCTCTAATACGCTTAAGGGAGAGTTACCGGGGTTAGTGAAAGTGAGTTTCTCTCATGAGTTCTCCTCCTTTTATAATATGATTCCCATATCTTTTAGAGATCTGGATTTATCTCCTTTTATCTCTTAAATCTCTTTTGAGATGTGATTTCCTTAATTTAAGGGATATTATCTCTTTTAACCAGATATGGTTATTTCAGATAATATCAGGATTTATTTAAGGATAATATCAATATCCTATCCCTTTATTTAAGGGATATTATCTCTTTTAACCGGATACGGTTATTTCAGATAATGTCAGGATAATTGAAGGTGATATTAACTTCTTATCCTTAATTTCCGGATTGGGCCGGATATTCAAACTCGATGGCCGGGTTTCATTCTTCGGCCAGTACAAAACTCATAATTTTTTTTTTGACCCTATAAAAAAAGCACGTTTTTTTTTATTAAAAATTAATTTAACCTGCTAATTCACTTTTCAAAATATATAATCAATTCAATCAACTCCAGGAATTTTATATGGGGGAGTAATGAGTCTCAACGCAAGTGTCACCTTATTTCTTGGGAGAAGATTTGTCAACCCATGGATCATGGTGGTCTAGGATGCAGGAATCTCAGAATTCTTAACAAGGCTTATATGACCAAACTTGCATGGCAGATGATCAATAATCTAGAGAAATTATGGGTGCAAATAATGAAGACCAAATACAATTGTGGGCCTTATGGTATGCCTTCTGTTATTGGCAGAAACAATGCCTTAAATGTATGGAGAGCTATTGCTAACACTTGGAATGAAGTCGACAGAAACATAACTTGGGTGATCAGGGATGGAAACAACACTAGATTTCCTGGGCTTGGCAAACTTGGGTGATCAGCGACGTTGTTGCGAACGATCTTCTTTAGTCTTGGCCAACATGCTTGGTTGTACTGGAATTTAACTTCAACTGATGTAGGTATGCTCCTTGGAGATGACCTATTCTTTTTGGTGTGGCAGTTTGGGCTGTATAAAGAGACATGGAGTCTCGTGTTTTCTCTCAACAATCCAATACGAGGGAAGTTTTGTGGTCTTCAATTTGCAATCAAGTGCATTTTATTGAGTCAATTCGTTGGCTTCTAAGAGTTGCAGAAGGGTCTTTTATTAAGGGTTACTACCGTAAAGTCACCTCTAGCAATGCTATCTTGGCTGGGATGTGGAAACTTCTTTTGAGGCCGAGGTTAGCTTGTGAATTGTCTCCGCAGAAAGTCATAACTGAGGTTGATTCGAAGATGGTTGTAGACATTATTCGTAGACGGCATGCTTCAAGTCCAGCTCTCCAATTTTTGTTTGAGAAAATACAAGCTTTCTAAAGTAGGATGGATTGGTATATACTCATCATATTTTTAGATAACCTAATATTATAGTGATTCATCATATTTTTAAACGAACCAATAACTATGCTAATTCTTTAACTTATATATAAAAGTCATTCTGGCCTCTTATTCTTTCACAATTGCAGATAGTCTTTGGCCTTTGTTAGGACTACTCTGTTAAAAGGGGACATGTTCCTGTAGAGTTGGTTTTTAATTAACTGATTCCATTTTTCATTAAAATTAAAAAAGTATTATTTAAAAGATCTTGGTAACGATACCCACAAAGGACCAAAAATAACAAGATATTATAGAAAAATCAAGTATTTCTCTTATCAAAATATTAGATACATTGTTTTCAAATAAGATTTGTCTTTTCTTCCTTCATTAGCCGGTGCCCTTACTTAAATTAATTAATTCTTTTTAGCTTTAAAAAACGATTCAAACCCGTTATATCACAAAAAAAAAAAAAAACCCCTTGGTTAGTGTTATTTAGCATCGCATTACTTGTTACTTGAGTAAAACGTCTTTCTCTCTCTCTCTCTCACACAGAATCCGAAACCTTGAAATTCGAATCGGAAACCCATGGGTCAGGGTAGTCCGGGTGGTTTAAACCGTCAAGGTCTCCCAGGAGATCGAAAACCCGACGGCGGCGACAAGAAGGACAAGAAATTCGAGCCAGCCGCGCCACCAGCTCGAGTGGGCCGGAAGCAGCGGAAGCAGAAGGGTCCCGATGCGGCGGCTCGGTTACCAACGGTGACACCGGTGACGAAGTGCAAGCTGAGACTTCTGAAGCTGGAGCGAGTGAAAGACTACCTTTTGATGGAAGAAGAGTTCGTAGCGAATCAGGAACGCCTCAAGCCTCAGGAGGAGAAAGCCGAAGAAGACAGATCCAAAGTCGATGATCTCAGAGGTTCCCCTATGAGCGTTGGAAACCTCGAAGAACTCATCGATGAGAATCATGCCATCGTTTCTTCATCGGTTGGGCCTGAGTACTATGTTGGGATTTTGTCCTTTGTTGATAAGGATCAGTTAGAGCCTGGATGTGCTATTTTGATGCATAATAAGGTTTGCAAATTTGCAATTTACCTTTTTTTGGTGCCAATTTATGATAATTAACTTGCTTTTGATTTTTTAATGGAATAATTGATAATTAATTTCTTAGGTTTTGAGATACTGGAAGCTTATTATAATATTGGCTTAAGTTATATATTTGTGATGAACTTGATGATAAATAAGTGATATGCTTCCCTTGTAACAGTGTTTGGGGTTTTAGGTGTTATTGTGATTCAAAATCAGAAGGGTTTGACTTTTACAGGATTGGGGGAAAATAAAGAAACAGTGAAGAATGGAATATTGATTATGGAACCTGTTCGTCTGTATAGAAAAAATGATGATCAATTTATTCTGTATCAAATTGTAGGACTTTCATTGATTCATGAGAGTAAGCACCAAATTAATCAAAGATGCTAATATAATGATTATTGTGTGCGTTTATATATCAGGTTCTTTCTGTTGTTGGGCTTCTTCAAGATGAAGTTGATCCAATGGTCTCTGTAATGAAGGTTGAAAAGGCTCCTTTGGAATCTTATGCTGACATTGGTGGTTTAGATGCACAAATACAGGAAATTAAAGAAGCAGTCGAGCTTCCTTTGACACATCCTGAACTATATGAAGACATTGGTATCAAGCCTCCTAAAGGGGTCATATTATATGGAGAGCCTGGAACTGGAAAGACCTTGCTTGCAAAGGTTTGGAATTACTTGTGTTTGCAGTTCTCTTGTTATTTGCTATAGCTATTTTTCTGCTGCTTAAAGATACTGGAGGACATTTTAGTCGAAAAAGTTCTTTTGGATTTGTAGCTGTGTGTGTATGTGTGTGTAATAATGTGTTATAAATACTAACCTAATGGTCCTATTTATAGTAATAATTAGGTCAAGTACTATTGTTGTATTACCGATACAAGACTCAGCCCACTGATTGAATAACAGTATGACACTACTGATACTGACTCTAATTACATAAGGAAATAAATCATGAAATATTATAAAATCATGAAGTAACTCTTAAGATTATTTCCTCAATCAGATGACTAATTGATTCCATTATATATTCTAAAGATCATCTAGGATGTTCTAAAATACATGAGATATTCTAGCAGTATTGATATTGGAGTCTCATGTTACAAAGTGGTTTACATCCTCTGTGTATGTGCATGTGTAAGTTTTGAAATACTTCTATGTGCTGTTTTGAGGGTGGTTTTGTCAAAGGCATACAGTTAATCAGGCTAATATTATATCATTGATTTGGAAGAAGGATGTGACAGTCATCTGAAAGTTGTTTAACCCATTTTTATGGGAATAGATGTTACTGAGTTAACTCTGGAGCTGGATTAGAAACTAACTGTTTGTATTTAGAACTATTTGTTTGTACAAAAACAAATGGTGAAATGATTGGTTACTTCTATTTTTCTTTTTTAATAGAGTTGAAAATGTAGTTTTTCCTGTGCAGTTACCTAACCTGTGTCTTAATGTATCATTATCTATACACCATCTTTATTATTGCTGGTAATGTACTGCACAAGTACATGTGCACAATCAGCTAGGTCTAAAAAAAGCCTTATGTGTTTTCAGGCTGTTGCAAACTCAACTTCAGCAACATTCTTACGAGTTGTTGGTAGTGAATTGATACAAAAATACTTGGGAGATGGTCCAAAACTTGTGAGGGAACTTTTCAGAGTTGCTGATGATCTTTCTCCTTCTATTGTCTTCATTGATGAAATTGATGCAGTTGGTACAAAGAGGTAAGTCATTGAAAACCGTCTTGATAAGAATTTTTTAGGCTTAATTGCACTTTTGGTCCCTCAGTTATCACGATTGTGCGATTTTGGTCCCTCAGGTTTCAATTGCGACAATTGGGTCCCCCAGGTATCGCGATTGTGCAATTTTAGTCCCTCAAGTTCCAATTGCGCCAATCGGGTCTCTCAAGTAATACAATTGCGCAATTTTGGCCCCCCAGATATCACAACTATGCAATTTTAAATATCAGTAGCATATGTGGCACCCGTGAGACTGATTTGGCACTTAGTGAGGTCGACTTGACAACTTATATGACATTCATATATAGCATTATTGACACCTCACATATTTTAATTGACACATAGGAATGTCATGTAAGCTATCAAGCTGGTCTCACTAAGTGCAAAATTAGTTCCACGTGTGCCACGTAGGCTAGTGACATTTAAAATTGCACAATTGTGATATCTGGGGATCAAAATTGCACAATCGTAGTACTTGAGGGACCCAATTGGCGCAATTGGAACCTGGAGGACTAAAATTGCACAATCGTGATACCTGGGGGACCTAATTGTCACAATTGAAACCGGAGGGACCAAAATTGCACAAACGTGATACTTGGGGGACGGGGCGCGGGTAATGTCTTTTAGATCACTTTATAGGCTCCTAGCATTCTTTTCATTCATGAGCTAACTTTTTTAATATGCCTTACAGGTATGATGCTCACTCAGGCGGAGAACGCGAAATTCAAAGGACCATGTTGGAGTTGCTGAACCAGTTAGATGGTTTTGATTCAAGAGGAGATGTAAAAGTGATTCTTGCAACCAACAGAATTGAAAGTCTTGATCCAGCTTTGCTTCGACCTGGTCGAATAGACAGGAAAATAGAATTTCCTCTTCCGGATATCAAAACAAGGAGGCGCATATTCCAGGTAGGCACTAATTTTGTGAAAGCGACACGCGTAATGTTGTTTCTGCTTATTCTATGTGATATCTTAAATGCTTAATTTGCATTTTGTGCTTAATAACTAAATGACCTCATACTTTGAAATTTAGATACACACATCAAGGATGACATTAGCTGATGATGTCAACTTGGAAGAATTTGTTATGACTAAGGATGAGTTCTCTGGAGCTGATATAAAGGCAATATGTACTGAAGCTGGCTTACTTGCTTTACGTGAACGCCGCATGAAGGTTGGAAGTTTTTTCTATAATTAATTAATATTACCTTTACAATACCATGATATTCCTTTGTTGTTTGGAACTGTGAAGTTAGTAGTTTTGACAAGCCCATTTTAATTTAGCCCAAAATCATTACTTCAACTAAGATATACTGTAGCACTGGGCTAATATCTTGAGATTAAACATTACAAAGTTTGGCCATTATAGGATGAAAGTTGGCATTGAAAACGGGAGGGGGTTGGATGCTACAAATATTACGGAGGAAATGAAATTGGGAAAGAATCTCGCCTTAGTCAATCTCAATGAATTTAGATATATAAAAAGAAAAGGATCAATAAGAACGTTGCCCCATTGACTATATATATGTATGTGTATATGTATATAGGTGTTTGTGTGTGTTAACAACAGTTTGTGATATTAAGAAATCTATGAAACGCCATCCTTAACCCCTACATGCTAAAGAAAAACAAAATAATAAATGGTGGAGCGATGCCATTGTTAATCCCGCGTCCCCCCTGAACCTAAAAAACAAGAATAAGAAAATCTTTTTGTTTCAATACAAGAACAGTGTTTTAGGAATGAAATATACGCTTTTGTTCACATGAATGATCTTACTTAGTATTTCATTGATGTCTTCAGCATACTTTTGTATCAAACTTGTACTTATTGTCTACTGAAGTGATTCCCATTTTTAAGTCTCAAGGCCTTCTGCTTGTTTGTACCCAGTTGTGTATGAGTATATTAGTATATTCTCTTTTGGTTTGCACCTTCTATCATTTGAAGATTGAAGTGTTTTTGTAATTATTATTATGATATCTAACTATCACTTCTTTATCCTGGTATGCAGGTGACCCATCCCGACTTCAAGAAGGCAAAGGATAAAGTTATGTTTAAGAAGAAGGAAGGGGTGCCAGAAGGACTGTATATGTGAAATATCATCCTCCATTCCTCGACGGTTCTCGCGGTCTATTATGCTCTTGTCATGTGAACGAATGTCATTTATTTGTATCATGATGATGTTGATTTGATCGTTGAGCTTTATTCATTTTGAATTGCTTTGTCAAAGTCACTTGTGGTACCATGGGATGTGAATCTCATCCACAATTAGTTTAAGTTCAATATATGTTGTTTTCTTTCAATTCCGAAGATTTGGGAAAATTTTCCGTAATCCTATTATTATCAAGAAGCCCTTCCCGTCAGCCTACCATTTATGTTCATAATACATAATTGCATGGAAACTGCTGAGAGTTGAATTATTGTTACACGATGGATTAATCATCAAATTAGAGTAATTGATGTAATGATAAAAGTAAACGATTTATGAATACATATCCAACTGGGTATAGGATGGAAGTGCATTTGCAAAATGCAACACAAACTCAAGCTATATGGATACATGAATAATGTACCTGCGGTTGTAATTGTAGTGACTGCTAGGAACCCAATTACCCAAATCAGAAACCAAGAAATTGATAGAATCAGAAAAATGGAAATGACAATTTAATTGATGAATATAATGAAGAAAGGATGCTCCTTGAATATAGATCCTCTGTTTTTAGGGCGGAAAAGATACTTTATCTTTCTCAAATAGAGCGCTTTCCTCTCGTGACGAATCTAAGCCCGGAATTCATCCAGGCGCACTTAATTTCGGGCGCACTAAATTAAGTCGAACGGAACTCCTCTTAGAGAGGAAAGTTAGGCGACTTTCTCATCCTAAAGGTAGATGTTCCTAATCCAATTCTCCTTGCAGGGTTTTCCTTTTTCATTGAGCCAGTTGTTCCATTCTTACAAGATTTCAATTTTGAATAAATATTAGGGTTGTATATTAGTCCGGATCAACTTGATGAATTTAATCCAAACCGATGTAACTAGCTTGTCTATTTCTGTTTGTTTGGGGCATCTAATCCATCAAGATCCGACCATATTTGGTTCGGGTAACGGGTTTTATGTTTGCAAACCCATAGACCTGAGAGAACCAAGCCTCTTGGTCCAGTGCTTGTAAGGTATATCCTGAGACACTCTAGGGATCGACTCGGTTTACTCCTAGATTCGATTCATGGTGGTGTTAAAATAATGATTGGTCAGCGGAAGCCACGTCTCGTCAACAGATTAGTGCTTCGTTGTCAGCGTTGGGTTTGGGATAAAAAAACCCATAGACCTGAGTAGGGATGGCAAATATACTGCATTCCATGGATAAAATCCGTAATCAGTGCACGGGCGGGTAGCTAAACCACACCCACGGGTAAAATAAACGGATAATTTAAATATTCGTTTGTAAGCAAAGCGAATACGGATATCACACTATCCATACCCACGGGTACCCGTTATCTAATTACTATAATACCTTAACTATATATATATATACACATACTAAACTGGCCAGAGAAATACGTGGGCCTTGGCCCAAAGCTTACCCAATGTCTGCGCCTAAGTCAAGTTGAAGTCAGAGTCATTACTCATTAGGGTGCGTTTAGGTAAACAACTTAATTAAGAGCTTATCACACAAGACCTTATCGCATAAGAACTTATGTCACAAGCGTTTAAAGAAAGAAAGGGGCATGAGAGGATTCGAATAGTGAAAAAACACAGAGGGTGTTTAGTACATAAGCTCTTATGATAATTCTATAAGCTTCTCCCAGTGACTTATGAAAATAAGTCAAAAACTCCTTATGGATGACATAAGTTATTTTTATAAGCTTTGTCAAACACACTACATAAGAACTTATGTCATCAGATAAGTTGAAAAGAGCTTAAATAAGCTCTTACAAACGTCACCTTAGTCGCGTAACACCTTGCATGAAAGTGAAACCCTAAGTACTCACTCCTCAGACAGTCACACGATACACAATACGCAGCACCCAACAGAGGAGGGAGTAGCGGCGCCGGCGCACCACAGTGACGACGTCTAGGTCTGTTTCTTCCTTCGTTCGTTCCCCTTCCTTCCTTTCCTTGGTTATGTTCTTTATCTGATATTCATTTCTTCTTGTGTACACGCTCTTCTCTACGCGATTTTCATCCTTCGTTTTCTTTTGTTCGGTTCAATCTACGGCGAACATAATTTCTCAAAGATCTCAGATCTGTTCATCCTCATCATTTCAGATCGTGATTTCTAGTATCTAACCTGACTTGAATCAATTTCAAAGAGTAAGCATTTCAACCCTAGCATCTTCGTTTTTCCTTTTTTTTTATGATTTTTTTTGTTGGTCAGCTTTTAATTATTATTGATTTTCTTATTTATTTATCTACTTTGTTTTTCTTTCTCTATTTTTTTAATTACAGAAAGCACAAATTTGGACTTTGAGGTTTGAACTTTGAGGGAACTCTCATTGGTAATGTTCTCTTTCACTCGTCTATGCTATTCCTAGATAGCAATGCATTTTTGGAGATGCAATTTGTGGATATCTTTGCTAGATTTTTAGTATTTATTAGTTGGGTCTGTCATTCAATGCTATTAATATGTGTTAATGTTTGTGTCTGTGAGACTGTGACCCTCTGTTTTCAATAAATTTATTTGATGAGTTGAAATTTGATCGGTGGTTGAATTTTTCAAATTTGAAATGAAAAATTGGGAGATCATTAGGTTCATGGGAGAAAGTAAAAAATCATACTAGTGAATTTTAATACAACTTGTTCTATTCGGGGGTTGTAATCATGGTGAGAAAGAAGGATCACATTGGGAAGCATAGCAATACTGAGTTTGATTGCTATTTATGGAGAAAATTATACACTTAAACACGATGACTCAAGAAATTGGTTTGAAAAGGCAGAAGCAGGCCCATATGCTTAAAATACTTAAGTTCCCTTTTGACTGCTCATGTTTTTACCCATACACTTGCTCAATGAAGATACAACATTTCTAATATTTTAAAAGCTGGACCATGTGGTTGAGCTGTACAGATTAAAGAGAAATATTGATTAACCAAAACCATAAAATTTTGAGGCTTATCTGCTCCTCCTTCCATATTTAGTTTTCTGGCACAAATTCTTCTTTCAGCAACAAGTGCTTGCAATCAGGGGTTGATAGTTGATAAAATCTGGAAACCATCAGAACAAAAGGAAGAGTAAGGCTTAAGGTGCGTGCCAACTTGAGTTTATCCAATGTGACTCAACCCTACAAAGGTTTCACAAAGCAATGGGGGAGGAGAATACACATCAGAATTGGCAGATATCATTACCTTGTCTGTGAACAAGCGAAACGCTTCCTCTGCCATAGCTTTATCAAGTTCCTAATCAGGGTAACAAATTTTAAAGGAAATTTCCGAATAACTTTCTGTAAGCAAGTATCTAGCAATAATTAACAAATGCTAGGCAAGCAGCTTGATAGCCGACCACATATACAAAAGTGAAAAATTTGGAAGATAAAGGGTGAGGAAAAAAAAAAGATTAATGTATCTTACATTTTCTGCATTTGGGGAACAATCAATACGGCAAATTAGATCTTCAAGTGCTTTATCATTCAAAGCATCGTGGATCTCACTGGAAGAGGCTGTTGCAGAAATACAATCACTTTAATAAAACAAACATCAACCAATTATGGTTTTACTAGTGGAATTCCTGTATTGTGATCATGCGTGTATATCATTTTATTGCTTTCGTTGATCCTTTACTGAATACCGTCACCCTTCGACCCAGTCCCAGCGGCCACCGTCCAAGTCCCACTGTCGCTTGGTGCTCTCTTCCTCACCGCCGTCCCCTTGGTCGTCGTTGGTGCTCCGTCCTCCTTCAGCTGACGGCGGCGCCTTTCCTAATTTCCTGTAATTGTTTATTATATCCATCGATTATTCTCATCGTCTTTGCTGATATTAATAACATCTCAAAACTCAAATAGTTGATTCTAACTTAATCATTTTTGTTGAGGGTTCAAGTTCAAGTTCAATGGGTCCTCGACAATGTCAAGTCTGCAACGAAGCACAATCCAAATACAAGTGCCCTTCATGTTATGTACCTTAGTAAGTATAAACCCATTATGTTTCTTCCTTAATTTTTTTTTTTGTAAATTATTTTGCTCCTATTTGATGCTGTATTTTGTGCTTGTAGTTGTTCTTTGGTCTGTTTCAAAAAACACAAAGGTATGACATTTATCGATTCTATATAATACATGTTTTCCTCACGTTTCTTTTGTTTGCTTATTGCATGTTTGATGTAATGCGAGTAAAAGGATTGACTAGTGAGAAGAGTGAAATGATATGGGTATATTATAGGAAGGCTTGCTTCCCTTGAATGAAGGGAATGGGAAATTTTTATCTTCTTGTGCTAGATGTTTGAGCACAGAATACTTGCATTATTATTATTATTATTATTATTTTCATAATAGCCTTTACTTGGTAGCACAAATCAAAAAATCGGGGATATTTCATATTTGGCTAAATTGGTTTGTTCATGGGGCAATTGAAGACCTTTGTCAGAATTCATGCTTAATACTTGAATTTATCATACTTACTTCAATGGTGCAGAATCTCCATGTGTCAAGCCGCGGTCTTCAGAGGCCAAAACAAGTAAGAGTTTTATTCACTTGCTTAACTGCCTTTGGTGAGGTAGTCAAGAATGGATTTTCCTTGTCAGCCCCAATGGAGGGATATTAGAATTTGAAGTTTTATATTGGTTGACATGTGTCATTTCATCATTTAAGATGAGGATTCTCCTTTGTGCCATCTCCTTCTCCACCTTATCAATTCAATAATGATATTTGGACACAAATTTTGATATCATGTATGGACACCGTATAGCTGATGGGGTGTTTTGGGAGTGATGAAATACATGATGAGAGAGAAGTAAACAATAAAAAAGTGCTGGAGAGTATTTTTATACGGTGTTGGACACCATTTTTGTGTTCAAATATCATTACTCTATCAATTTTAATACGTAGAAGTAAAGGAGCCTCATGTTGTAAAACACACGTTATGCATGGGGTCTAGGGAAAGGTTGAACCCACTACATGGGTTTATACTAGGCAGCCTCATCTTTGCATTTGCAAGAGTCTGATTCCATGACGACCTTACCTTTCATCTGCAGAAGTATTATGTAAAAATTAACTTTTACTCTTGACTGAGACAGCATGCAGTCTTGCATGTCCTCTTTGTAGTTTTGCTCACAAATTAATTTTTTTCAAGAAAAATTTATAATATGCTCTTGGAAGAACACTGTATTTTTCTGTCAAACCTGAGCAATCAACAATGTCTAAGTTTGAGCCAAAGATTTGGTTGTTTGGCAACTAGTTTCTATTTAAAAATTCATTGCTCTTAAGCACTTTGGTGATATGTTTGTTTCTCTATTGTTCATCAGCTGATGTTTTGGAATCACCTGTAAAAAAACCATTGATTGTTGATGAATCAAGTGAGGTGCTGCTAAAATCCCAACTGGAGGCTATAGGTATGATCAACTGACTCCAAGTTTTGGTTCCTACATGAAATTTCTTTGCTGACTGTCTGATAAGAGATATTTTTTAAGAAAAAGAGAGCAGCGGGGCGGGGGGGTTGTATTTTTTGGTGTATATATAAACTTATGAGAATGGCCTACACGCATGATCACAATACAGGAATTCCACTAGTAAAACCATAATTGGTTGATGTTTGTTTTATTTAAGTGATTGTATTTCTGCAACAGCCTCTTCCAGTGAGATCCGCGATGCTTTGAATGATAAAGCACTTGAAGATCTAATTTGCCGTATTGATTGTTCCCCAAATGCAGAAAATGTAAGATACATTAATCTTTTTTTTTCCCTCACCCTTTATCTTCCAAATTTTTCACTTTTGTATATGTGGTCGGCTATCAAGCTGCTTGCCTAGCATTTGTTAGTTATTGCTAGATACTTACTTACAGAAAGTTATTCAGAAATTTCCTTTAAAATTTGTTACCCTGATTAGGAACTTGATAAAGCTATGGCAGAGGAGGCGTTTCGCTTGTTCACAGACAAGGTAATGATATCTGCCAATTCTGATGTGTATTCTCCTCCCCCATTGCTTTGTGAAACCTTTGTAGGGTTGAGTCACATTGGATAAACTCAAGTTGGCACGCACCTTAAGCCTTACTCTTCCTTTTGTTCTGATGGTTTCCAGATTTTATCAACTATCAACCCCTGATTGCAAGCACTTGTTGCTGAAAGAAGAATTTGTGCCAGAAAACTAAATATGGAAGGAGGAGCAGATAAGCCTCAAAATTTTATGGTTTTGGTTAATCAATATTTCTCTTTAATCTGTACAGCTCAACCACATGGTCCAGCTTTTAAAATATTAGAAATGTTGTATCTTCATTGAGCAAGTGTATGGGTAAAAACATGATATCAATTACACAGTTTTGTAGCTATAATCCCCAACTGTAAGTGTCAACCTTTTAGGTTTTGCAGGTATACTCCCCAAATACGTAAGTTGTTACCCTTTGCACTCGCTCTTGAATTATAGCTTTACCGAAATTGTCATTTTAATTGGACGTGAAATCGTGGTACTTGTGTTGATAACGACACACGATACATCAACCAACTTGGTTATTCAATTAGAAAAATGTTACCACCCCAATTTATTTTTTTTTTTTTGCGTAACTCTAGTTTTTATACTTGATGTTATCAAAAAGTGGTAGGTGTAATTATTTAAAGACAATTTTCACTTTGGTTGTTGAAAGATCAGGTCTTAATCGGATTAATCTTCAAATAATAAAAATTTCTCAAATGATACTTCAGAGGGATCAAATGAAACGTGTTTTATCTTTTAGAGACAAATCTGTCTGGTGTCTACATTGGTTTTTAGATTCTTTTAAGAAATATGTAAATTTATCGTGCTATGATTTGTTTAGCTGATTAGTAACCCAAACCTATTTTCATATATCATACTTTAGCCCTAGACTATGCGTGGGAAATTATAATGAACGTTTGATTTACACAATATTTCTCGAGTTATGCAAATTAAGAACTGTTTCAATTTCTCTTTATAAATAATCACCAGTAAATCCTAGGATGCTGTAATGTCTAGCAGGAAAAATTTGATGGTAAATGAAGTAGAACAAAAGAAGAATCTGAAGCAGATCTCTCTGTTTTTTTTTTCCACAGCTGAAAAAGAAACTAGTGTAGTTGCCCATGTGAGACGCACGAGTATCCATTAGATGATTATTTTTGTAATAGTTTATTATAAATAATTTCAACATGAACAACATTAAATGTATTATTTTTTGAATATAAAATAATATTATTGTGTGTAACAGTTGGATTTGTATATTCAATAGTTAATGAATAACATGTTACATGACAAATTTGTATGATAAAATTTTTATGAGTTCATGATATGCAATATGCTAATCTTTTATGTTTATGAAAAGAATACACATTTCCATGATATTATATGTTATTGTATTAAACATTTATATAACAACAACAATAGAAGATATTTTGATTAAAAGAAAGCAATCATACTTTGATATTCAACACTATTTTAAATATGTATGATCCTGTTATTTAGGATAAGTTATTATATTGGATTGTTATGTTCAATTTAAGTATCATATTATTTCTTCTTTTATTAATTTTTCATTTTCCGTAAGTTTTTATTTTCCGTAAATTTTTATTTTGTTTTTCGTAAGTTTTTATTAATCTGAGACAATGATTTTATTTTTTCATAAGAAAGTGACATGTGTCGCCCGTTTATTCTTCCACAATAAAATCATGTTACAATTTAAATTTAAGAAAAGGCTCTAGTATGAATAACACAATAATTAAAATAATTAATTAAATAATTATTTTTTAAATAAAATTCAGATGTCGTCGGTGACACGTGTCGCCCATTTATTCATTCACGAAAAATCAAGCTACAATTTGTTTTAAACAAATTATCTAATATTTAATCATTTTATATTTAAATTGTTAAATTCATCAAACACGAAGGTGGAAATAAAAAAAATAAAAAAAAGAAGGCAATATAATAAATAATAATACAATAAGTAAAATAATAATCTAAATAATTTTTATTTTAAAAAATCCAAAGGTCAAAAATCTACGTGGGCACGACCCATGACATTTGGTGCCGACCTTTTGGTCCACAGTAAAATAATGACACAGTTAAAAATAAGAGAATGCCCATCAAGCTACCATTTGTTTTAAATAAATTATCTAATATTTAACAATTTTATATTTAAATTGTTAAATTCATCAAACACGAAGGTGGAAACAAAAAAAAATTGAAAAAAAAGGCAATGTGATAAATAATAATACAATAAGTAAAATAATAATCTAAATATTTTTTATTATAAAAAATCCAGAGGCCAAAGAGGCCAAAAATTTATGTGGGCACGGACCGTCACATCTGGCGCCAACCTTTTCGTCCACAGTTAAAGAATGGCACAATTGAAAATAAAAGAAGGCCCATGAATGAATTTAACAATAATTAAAACAATTAAATAAGAGAAGGCCCATCAAGCTACCATTTGTTTTAAACAAATTATCTAATATTTAACAATTTATATTTAAATTGTTAAATTCATCAAACACGAATGTGGAAATAATAAAAAATTGAAAAAAAGAAGGCAATATAATAAATAATAATACAATAAGTAAAATAATAATCTAAATTTTTTTTATTATAAAAAAACTAAAGGCCAAAAATCTACGTGGGCACGACTCGTGACATTTGGCGACGACCTTTTCGTCCACAGTAAAATAATGACAGTTAAAAATAGGATAAGGTCCATGAATGAATTTTACAATAATTAAAACAATTAAATAAAAGAAGGCCCATCAAACTATCATTTGTTTTAAACAAATTATCTAATATTTAAAAATTTTATATTTAAATTGTTAAATTCATCAAACAAGAAGGTGGAAATAATAATAAAAAAGTGAAAAAAGAAGGCAATACGTGGATATGGCCCGAGACATTTGGCGCTGACCTTTTCGTCCACAGTAAAAGAATGACACAATTAAAAAAAGAGAAAGCCCATGAATGTAATTTACAATAATTAAAATAATTAATTAAATATTTATTATTAAAGAAATGCCAGATGTCGAAATTATATGTGCACCCCTCCCGTGACACATGTCGCTCGTTTATTTGTCCACAGTAAAAGCATGGTACAAATGTACTTTAAGAAAATGCCCTAGAATAAATTATACAATAATTAAAACAATTAATTAAATAATTATTATTAAAAAATGGCAGAGGACAAAAATATATGTGAGCCCTGCCAGTTACACGTGTCACCCATTTATTCGTCCACATAAAAATAAAGCTATCATTTATTTTAAGCAAATAATATAATATTTAAAAATTTAATATTTAAATTGTTAAATTCATCAAACCAAAAGGTTGAAATTAGAAAAAAAACTGAAAAAGAGAATGTCATATAATAAATAATAATATAATAAGTAAAATAATTATGTAAATATTTTTTACTATACAAAATTCGAAGACCAAAAAATTTTCATGGGTCAGCCGTATGACACGTGGCGTCCGCCTATTCGTCAAAAGTAAAAGCAGGACAACATTTAATTTAAACAAATTATATAATCTAAAAAATATATATAATTTGGGTTGGGACCGCCGTTGACACGTGTCGTCATCTAATTCGTCTACTGTGACACAATTGTCAAAAAACTAGAGCGCATTCCTAAAAAAAGTTTAATTAAATAACATTTTTAAAAAAAAATTCGAAAAAAAGTTAAATAAAAAACATTTTTAGAAAAAATTCGAAAAAAATCAAATACAAAAATATTATTTAAAAAAAGTTGGAAATTTTTTTTATTAAAATAAAAGTTTAATTAAAAAAATTAAATAAAAAATAATTTGTTCAAAAAATGGTAAAATTTAAAAAAATTTAAATAAAAAAAGTTTTAAATAAAAAATTTATTTTAAGAAGTTTCAAAAAAAATGTAAATTAAAAATTGTAATAAAAAAATTTTAAATTTAAAAACCATTTTTTAAAAAAGTTTTGAAAAACATTAAATAAAAAAAGTTAACAAAAAAAAGTTAACTTTTTTTGAAAACAATTTTAAATAAAAAAACAATGTTAAAAAATTTCGGGAAAAAATTTATTTAAAAAAAGTTTTTTAAAAAATTTGAATACATTTTTTTTTAAAAAAATGTGTTTTTCAATTTTCAAAAAAACAATTTACAAAAATTCGAAAAAAATTTAAATACATTTTTTAAAATTAAATATATTTTTTGTTTTTTAAAAAAATGTTAAATTTAAAAAATTCGATCAAAATAAAAAAATTTATGTAATAAATAAATAAAAGTAAATATAAAATATTTTTAAAAATTTTTTAAATAAAAAACCATTTTTTTAAAAAATCGAAAAATTATTATATAAAAAAATACTTTTTTTACAAATGTTTGTTAAATTTTCAAAAATATATATATATATAAAATATTTAAAAAAAATTAAAAAAATAAATGTTAAATAAAAAAAAAAGATTAGTCACTTGTCTCTGATTAGGAATCGAAAGATGAAAAATGAATCCCTAATTATTATATTATAGATTATAGATGTATGTATCAAGCTGCCATAAAGTAGTTTCTACGTTTGGTATAGACTGTATAAAGAACTACAGTTCTCATAGAGGGCCTCAAAGTATGAGAATTTAAGACGGGAAAAAAGGGCAGGGTATCTCCGAGGGTGGCAATAATTTACATGTTAGCCGTGTATAGATTAGCTTGGTACTGAGAACTGCTAAAAAGTAAGTTCTCGCACACTACAAAACTTGGCAGATGTAGTATTAGATGCCGGAAAATCTAACCTGCAATGCACACAAGTTCATTGTTAATGATAGTCATCCTTGTTTTGTGCAATATCACTTCAAAGACTTGCAATGCACTAATGTGAGAGTTACTGGTGCCAATACAATAGTGAGGAACACCATTTGAATAGTCAGCGATTGATAAAATCAGAAGACCCCTATGGCTATTGGACCAGCTATCTTTTTATCTTCATCATAACATGGTAAAGCAATTTACCTGACTGATGCTTTTCTGGATTCTCTTGGCCCCTACTGGTACTTGGCTTGCTGACATTTGGTTGGTTCATTGCCTGATTCTGCACATGTAAAGGGACCTCATAAATGTCCGCATCGTTGTGCTGAGTTGAGAAAAAAGAAAGAAGACTCTACCCAAAAAAATAAAAATAAAGAATATACTAAGCAACATCCTAAAACTGGGATTTTTCCTTACAGTTGTTTCATAGAAATCAATTTTTTTCCCTCCCGGTTGGAGGGTATTAAGAGCAAAATTGGGATTCAGTATCTGAGATACCGTGAATAATTTGGCCTGTTTTTGATGTGCCTTGCAAACCAGCAGAGTATACTTGCTGCATATTATTATCTCATAAAAGTCTAGTATACTTGCTGCATATTATCTCATAAAAAGTATTAGTGTATTATTACCATGATGCACCAAAGCAAGATGATATGTTGTGGTGGCCGCAGGAATCGGATAGGTCATTTGGGTGTAACCAACTTCACATATTGTCCCAAAGAAATTACACACAAATAACATTAAGGACAAAATTACCTGCATTAATTGTAACTGCATATGGTGGGGACCGAGATATTGCTGATAAGGATCAGTGAAGTTTGGGATACGTGATTGATCTGGGTCCGGTGTACCAAGTGAGGTAAGCATATTATCTGACTGATTTGCTGCTTGCATTCTGGATGAATCAGGCGCAGGAACGTGGGGCATATGGAAAGGAGGCATAGGGAACCTTGGTCCCAAATGTGCAGCTGAAGTCGCTGCTGGCAAAGCGGAACTAGCTAACATATTGGGAAATGGCATTACTGGTCTGTTCATTCCCATTTCCATGCCCATGCCCATGCCCATTCCAATCCCCATCCCCATTGGCGGCATATACTGCTGGATTCCAGGAAATATCATAGGTACCATGCCACATCCCAAGGACATCATCTGCACCAGTAAATTGCACTCTATTATAATCAGAAATGATGTTATGACCAATAGTATAGATGAAAAACAAGAGAGCGACAATTGTAATACACGTGTACTCTCCTATGAAGTATGAGTAACATTAAGATCCTTGATTTATATGTCGTTATGTCAAATACACCCTTTGTAGTTTGGTTACCCTCCCTCTCAACTTATTGAAGGGATGTGGAGTTTCTTCAAAAGAAAACTTATCAATAACAATGCAACAGCTTTTTACATTTTCCTGCTATCTCAACTTATTCACAAATGCTTGATGCAGGTAAAATAACAATAATAAAGTAGATTGCTTGTTTAATGCTCCACCACTTGGAGATGATGCTTTGTTAGCAAAACATGTTCATGTAAAATACTATACTATTTAGGTGATGACGAGTCAGTCTGCCCAAACAATTTATACATATCCAATTTGATATAGAACGGAAATGCATTTGCAATACAAACTCGAGGTAAGAAGAAATGAATAATTAACCTGTACTAGTAACTGCAGTGACTTCAAGTATTCGATTGCTTCATCCAGCATGGAAGCTTTATCAGACTATCAATTCAGAAAAGGAAACACAATTAGGAACAACTATGAGGAGGTAACATCCGAAACATTGTCCAGAAAAAAAAAGTTGTGAGAAATTTATAATTATAAGCCTGTGGACCTTATTGCACCGAGGTATAAGTTCTTGCAAAGCTCTCATCTTTTCATTAATTCTATCTCGACGCCTCTGCATGCGAATACAATATGAAAACTTTGAAATTATGAGAAAAACAGAGTAAAATTCATGGACTCATTGAAGTATGTGCAGACCCTCTCTGAGAGATTATGGATCTCTGCTGCACGAGATCTCTTCGTGGAAGTAGAACCACGGGCTTGTTTTTTTGCTTCCGGAGATTCAAAATCAACGTCCTTTTTGCAGTGAGACAAATAGATATAAGAATATAGAAGCAACATACAACGGAAAATATATACATATTGTAGAAAATCAGAAAGAGACAACTTATACATAATGTCACATAGTAGTATTACGCAAAACTGAGATCTTTAGATTACGCAAAACTGTGACCGTGTGTGGATAACAGGATATACACAGTATTCTGAGATAGTAATAGAGTTTTGTTACTGTATATGTTTGTTTCCATCTCTCACTCACTTTTATCATCTTTGTATACATACATTTCCAGAATACTACAAAAAAGCAAGGTGTCCCAAAAATGTGTTAAAAAAACATAATTGATAGAAAATAATGTATCGTATTGGAGACATGAGAGAGGTGTCAGTGTCATGTTTGGGGTTCAAATAATGGGATTATAACGAACCATATGTTATGCGGCCGCAACATCTAGGTTGTGGTGGCCACCGAAACCGTAACGGATCGTGATTGTGGACTGTATTGGCCGTAATATGATCGGATCAGTCTGCAATAATCGCAACGCAATCATGATCGTAATGTGACCGCAGCCGTAATTTGGCATCAAACAGGCACCCAAAGCTCATCACATCAGAGTTCCTTCCTCCAATAAGCCTTCTCCAACAAACAAATTCAAGATTGACCAAACCTTGGTGGTACCATTCTTAAGCTAAAACGAACTCTAACCTGAATCAGGCCTACCAGAAATTCTTAGTTTACAAAATATTACACCTATTACCTCAACTCGAACCCCAGTACCTCACCCTCATCCTTACCAAGCTAAGTCAAAAGCCTAATTAGTAATGTGAGGCGATATTAAGTAGAAAGTGAATGCTAATTTTGTTTGTTATCTTTTTTTGGAAAAAGCAATGGATTCATTGCAACTTTGATTGATTCATTCCTCAACAATATTGCTAAAGTATACATGTAAATGGCATTAATCTTTTGGATTTCAACCTTCTAATATTATTATCGGGAAAAAACAATGCTCATATGCATCACCACATGAGGCATGAGCCATTCCTACCACCATTAAATTCAGCATCCTCCACCATACAAGTGGCATAACCGCTAGTAAGAGTATAATCTCAAATTGGGTTGCTAATTGAGTTCTTAAATCTATGTGACAAAAAAAGAATTATTGTTTAATTTTTTTTTCTCCATTGGAGTTGATCTAAGATCATGATTAAAAGATAAATATTACAAAATTTTATCACATGACTACTAAATAAATTTTAATTTTTTAGGATTAAAGTAGTATGTGTTGTTAGGGTAAAAATATTTACATTGACATCCACTAATATTTTAACACGTGTACTTTTATTTTAATAACTAAGAGAGATAAATAACAATGATTCTGATTTGTCAAAAATGTATTCGATATCTGTGTAATTTTTTTTGATACTGACAGTATGTTGAAATTAAACTCTAATTTTAAACCTTGGAGAATGTAAACTGGTGCAATCAAAAAAATTTAAAAATTTAAATTTATTTTCCTAATCTAATATTTCTTTTGTTAAGATCATAATAAGTCTTTAATCTTAATCATTCATTTATAGGATCAACATTAATTGTTATTATTATGGAGAACGTTGACGAGTGCTTTAACGATATTGATTAAGGAACTAATAAAAAAAAGTTACTATTGGAAAATGATGCCAATATTTTGGTTGATTAAGGAACTAATAAAAAAATGTTTCAACTGGAAAATGATGCATTCAATATTTTGATAAATGTTATTTTTAGTTTTTCAATGAAAACTTGCTTTTATTGGAATCCTTAGCCAATACTCTTAAGACATTAATACTAACACCCTATTATTATTAAGGTCTCGGCAACGAGTGCCCTAAAAACATCTCAAATGAAAGAACATCACTTTGATTCTTAACTCCCATTTTTTAGGCCCATTAATGCCATATAGGATTTAAGAACTCTCAACTATTCTCACTCCAATGCAAAAACCATGTTTTGGGTTCACAACTTACTTTAAGTGTGTCCCATAATTGACCCCAAATAATTTTTTTTAAAATTTTTTCACACAACATCACACTTCTGAATCACTCCAATTCCCCCACGCCCGTCCCCCTTTTCTCCCCCAACATCAAACTTCTGAATCACTTCCTCTCCTCTCCCCCTTACCTCCTTGCCTTGGTGCCCGCCCCCTTCCCCCTCCTAATCTTCTCCCAGCCACAATCAATGCTTTCAATAAAACTAAATTTGTTGAGAATCTCAGCTCCCCAATCGAACCTTTCTTCAAAAAACAAAGCTCCCCAATCGAACCCCTTTTGGAGTCTTACCCTCTTCCTTTCCTTTTAGTTTTGCTAGGATGTATTAGCTAGGCTGATGTTTGTTATTTTTCCTTGTTTTTATGGCATTGGTTTCTGTGTTGCAAAAAAATAATAATGACAAGAGTGGTTTTTATAGAAGAATGATTGTACCGTATGGCATCCATGTCATCACCCCTTTCCAAGGCATGTTCTAGGAACCAGATCTTTTAAATAAGAACACGTGTAATAACCATTATTGGAAATGGTCTAAAGGTATTGTTTAAGGGTTTCAAACAAGATGATTATTCGTTGAAAAACTAAATATAATACTTTCCAATATATTAAATACATTACTTTCCATAAAAAATTACATTTTTTAAATTTCTTAAACAATGTAAATGTATAAGATACTTGTTACCATTTTCTTATTGATTTTTCTAACCTATACAATTTTGCATATGTTAAGAAATCAAAAATAAAAATATTGTGTTGAATATTGTATATTCAATTCATTGAAATTTTAAAAGCTACTCTTTTCAATACAATATTTCCATTTTATGATTTCTTAACATGTGCAAAATTGCACAGGTTAGAAAAATCATTTCCTTATTACTATTGTGGTTTTTCTATCATGTGCAATTTTGCACAGGCTAAGAAATCCAAAAGTAGCAGATATTTATTGGAAATCTTAGCATTTCATTTTAAAGGTATTTAAAATATACAAATGCCTATATAAAATACACATGATATAAAAACCCTTACTGTTATCACCTATTTAAAATAGTACTCCCTCTGAACTCGATTATAAACAAAAATGTATCTATATTTTTTGGACTCAAATATAAGCAAAAGCCAACCAATTCAATTTTATTTAATGTCAGTGTTCCAAAAGTCAAGACAAATAACTAATCCAACTAATTTCCCTTTTATTTTTTCAAGAGCATTACACAATCCTAAAACAATTAAAGAATAGTTTATTAATTATAATTCTTTTTTTAAAATAAATCAAGATAATTAAACTAAATTAATTACCTTTCTTAATAAATATAAAATTAATTAATTTACTTATAAGTGAGTTCGAGAAATAATCACCCGAATTAAATAAGACGATTAATTGAATGCAGGGAGTGAGCTCACGTAAACCCACGCAACTAACTCAGCGCACAATAGCCGAGACCATCGCATAGGGAATGTCACACACACACACACAAAAGCCGCCATCATTATCACTCACCTCGCTCAGAAACTCAGATTCCTCCGGTTCCATGCCCTTCTGCTTCCGGTCCACCGCCTGTTCCTTCTGACCCGGTTCGGCACTCCCGGTCGAACCGCATGGTGATGACGTCACCGTCATCTCGCACGTCCCCGTCTCCCTTCCGCCTGACGATGCCGGCGCTTTTCCTGCGGCGCTCATGCTCCCGCGCCCGGTTTCCGCATGCTCCCCTGAGCTCCTTACAATCTCGGAAACCCTAGAACTCGCCGCCGTAGCCACCGGTGTGTCGCACGAATCTGCAACCGGCGGTTCTCGCGCCACCGCGAACTTCGAACTCGCCGCCGTCCTCGGTTCGGTCCTCGCCATGTTGTGTTTAGTGAAGTTCGCGAAGTTCTGTATCCTCCTCGGTGGAGGAATCGGAGGCCTGGAAGCCGACGGGAGACTCTGCTGCCGGAGCTCCGCCGTACTGACGGTGGCTTGCGTGGCGTTGCTGTGATTTCGATCCGGCGGTGCGCAGAGGATGTCGTCGGCGCAGAAATTGTGATGATCTAAAGGAGGATCTTCGTCGTGGATCGAATAGTGAAGCCACGAAGCCATTTCATCTTCTTGCATGAACAGGTACTGGTTATGGAAGTTTTCCAATGCTTCCGAGGATCGAATCTCCCTCGCCGATGACGAACCCGCAGGAAATACGTCGTTCGTCGACGGCGGTTGCGGTGGCGGTTTTCTGAGCGGTCGTTGATTTTGTCTCTGCATCACGACCTGGCCGTTTTGCCATAACAGTTCCATGACCTCATCGTTTTGCCTGTTACGATTTTCAACGCTTTTAGTTAATAAAAATAAAGCAAAAAGAAAATAGAGAATAGTGAAGAGAAATAATTAATAGAAAAAGAGAAAATTACATGGAGGATTTTTTTGAGCGAGGTAACCCTGAAGAGATGGGTATTGTGTAGTCTTCTTCGTCATCCATTTGGATTTCGAAATCTGGAACGCAGTGATTCATGCTTGAGCTCAACGGAAAATATAATTCAATTCCTATTTAATAAAATAAAGAGGAAAATTCATCAGAAATAAAATAAATGAGAAATTGTAATAGCAAATTGATGAAACTAAAGACGAGCACTTACAGTTATAGGTAGCTAGCTGCTACTCCAGCTAGCATGATGAGGGAAGATTTCTTTGAAAATCGCTTCATTTTTCTGGATAATTACTCTTTCAAACGAAGTGAATCTATATTATTGTTATTATTATTGTAATTTTATTTTATGTTTTGGGTTGCAACAGGGAAGAAGAGTGTGTGTGGTGTGGTGTGGTGTGGTGTGGTGTGGTTGGCGTTGAAGAAGAGAAGAAAGATAAGGTGAGTGTCTCTCTACGAATAACGAGAAGCTAAAAGACGACAGCGATTTTTGACGGTTTCCATTATTTCGCTTAATTCTTCTCCTTTCTTTTTTTTTTTTTTCTCTCCTCTGTTATTTATTATTATTATTATTATTATTATTATTATTATTTACTTTTATTTTCTCTTTTATAATTCAGAGAGGAATTCTTCTCTGTCATTAATTTTGTCGATCCTTAACGTTTCCATAAAAACACAGTCAATATTTAGTCTTTAACGGTTATTGACTTGACCACACCTATCAATTAACAAAATTTTATAATGGTATTTTGAAAAAGATGTCCACAAGTACGGACAACCTCCACACTCAATTATAATTTTATATAATTAAAAATAATTAATTTCATACTACCTCTTATAAACAAAAATAATTAATTTTATATTTATTAAGAAAATTAGTTAATGTAGTTTAATTGTTTTGATTTATATAAAAAATTATAATTATTAAATTATCTTTTAATTGTCTCAGAAATATGCAATGCTTTAGAAAAAGTAAAGGAAAAATTGGTTTTATTGGTTAATTTTCTTGATTTTTGGAATACTTACATTAAATAGAGTTAAGTTTGTTGGATTGTGCTTATATTTGAATCCAAAAAATATAGGTTTTTTTGCTTATAATTGAGTCCAGAGGTAATACTTATTAAGAAAATTAGTTAATTTAGTTTAATTGTCTTGATTAATGTAAAAAAAGAGTTATAATTACTAAACTACCATTTGATTATCTCGAGAATGTGTAATTCTCTTGGAAGAGTAAATGGAGAATTGGTTTGATTAGTTAATTTTTTTTTAAATTTTTTTTGGAATACTTACATTAAATAGAGTTGAGTTGGTTTGATTTTTGCTTATATTTGAGTCCAGAAAATATGTGTTTTTTGGTTATAATTGAGTCTAGAGGGAGTATTATATATTTAATATTTATTGTCAAAAAATTTAATATTTATTTTTTTGAGAATGCTAACAAGTGCCCTTAGGACATTCTTTAAGGAATCAATAATGCAATTTTTGTATGAAAAATGATGTATTTAGTATATCAAAAAGTAGTAAACTTAGTTTTCCAATGCAAATTTTTATTTTTTTGTGTACCAATACTCAAAGGGCACTCATTAGCGAGACCCTTATTTTTTTAATAGGATTAATATAGCATGTTTTGTCAATATAAAAAATTTTACACTGAAATCCACTAATATTTAAACAATATGTGCACTATTAGTTTAAATACTAGGAGATAAATAATAATAATATAGATTTCTCAAAATATTATTGGAGTTCAATATAAAACACATTAATAAAGGTTTAAAAGTACATTTTTGGTTTTGATAAAAAAAAAAGGGTACATTTTTGGTATATAAGGTTCCCGAGGAAAGTTTAATTCCAGGAGCTGCATGCCTGCATCGTAGTTATTAGTTAATATTTAAATGATGGATTGGGAGATTAATATTTTTTTAACTAAAAAAATATTCATTCATTCAAATTGGTAAATGTACTGACCGAAAATATAAGGTCGATGATTTGTCTATACGGTCGAGCTTATTCTTGTAAATGGGCCTTGACCGACCCGAACTCCCATAAAGCCGAAGACCTATTAATGCAATTGACATCCGAGGATTAGGGATGGCAATCCGGACCCGACCCGCCGGATACCCGCAAAAAATACCCGCAATGGGTAGGGTAAAAACCCGTTTTATGGGTACGGGCACGGGTAATTACCCGCAAATCTGAGAGGGTATGGGGGCGGGTACGGGGACCTTGGTACCCACCCCGCCCCAAACCCGCATATATATATATATATATATATATATATATATATATATATATATATATATATATATATAACTGATCTGAAATGTGAACCCTACTTCACCCAACTTCCATTCTTCTCAACTTCTCATCTCACTCTCAACAGTCAGCACCGTCCCTTCCTTCATCTCCAACCACCGTCCCTGCCTTCATCTCAAACCACCGTCCCTTCCTTCATCTCCAACCACCGTCCCTTCCTCGGTTCCTCCCGCCGTCATCTTCCTCTGTTTGGCCCCTTCCTCCTTCATTCCGCCTCCAAAACCCTAAATCCTATTTTCCCACCTCTCTGAAATCAGGCCACCCTCCTCGTCACGACATTCAAGTCCCGTTTTCGCGCAACCCTACAAGACGCGGCCTGCAACTCGCACTCTCCAATCTGTTGGGTATTCCAAAAAGGGATTCTGCCTATTGCAAGGTTTCTGCAAATTGGTTTGAGCATTTTGATTGGTTTCTGCATATCCTTTTTATCCTGATACTCTGAGCATTTTGATTGATTTTCATACACCTTTCCATTGCAGTTGTTTTTTCTTTCTTCCTTTATAATCTCTGAGTTGGCGTGATTTACTCTGTTGATATGAACCAGTCTTTAAAATTTTTATGCACCCAAACAGTTACATATGGTAGGATCCTAATGATCGCCAAAGTTTCAAATAATAACAGGAGTCGAGCTGTCTAACCTGCTAGGGTAGTAAGAGATGCCAATAGATTGTAGCCATGATTCTGGAACATATGCCCATACCAAGAAAATAACTATTCACAAAGGAAAATAAAAATAAAATCACGAAATGCCTTGTGAACGTCACATGCATCCTGGGAGACTAGAAGAAATTTGTTAACAAATGATAAATTAGTAGTTAATGCAATGAATAGAAAGTCATGTTGATTCTATCAGCAGCCAACCAAAAGAACAGAACATCAGAAAAGTTAGCTAGATTGAATCCTTCAAGATTAATCCCTGCTCCTACTTGTTTAGTTGGTTTCACTCTAATTCAAAATTTCAAGAACTTACAAGCAAATACAAAGAATCTCAACACATATAAACCCAGGTATGAGAAAAAGAGTGAAGCTCAACACACGTTGCATGAAAAACTTTGTTTTGAGGGGGTTGCCATTTCAGATCTACATAAAGATTGGGCTGCCATTGTGCTTCTCTAATCTTGTCCTCTGTTTCTTTGATTTCGTTCTAATTTTCTATTTCTTTTGTATCTCTCTTCTTTCTTAATGATTTTTATTTTTTATTCCTTTAATTGTTTTCTTTCTGTGCCATTTCTAATCTTTGCTGTTATATGAGTTTTAATTGGTTCTGCTTGCCTTTTTATTAGATGGAAAATGCAGTTGGATTGATTCAATCAAAGGAATCTGAGAGTAGCTCATCTCCCGCACCACCTCAGAGTGTTCCTAGTGGTAATGTGGGAAGTTCCCAGAGTGTAGCACAAATGACTCTCTTGTTGGTATGTTGTTAAACCAACTTGATTGTTCTACTCTTATGCTTGATGGCCAATTATTTCACATGAGATGTTGTGCACATATTCTGAATTTAATTGCTCAAGATGGGTTGAGTGTCCTTGGAGATGGCATAGAGAAGGTTAGGAATAGTGTTGCCTTTTGGACAGCCACACCTAAGAGAAAACAAAGTTTTAGGGAAGCAGCACGTCAAATGAAAGTTTCAATCACAAAGAAACTCATTCTTGATTGCAAAACTAGATGGAATTCTACTTACCAAATGCTTGTTGTTGCATTGTCTTATAAAGATGTTTTTACTCGTCTGAAAACAAGAGAGCATTTGTATACATGTTTGCCTACAGCAAGTGAGTGGGAAATTGCAAAAGAAATTTGTTGTAGGTTGGAAGACTTTAATCGTGTAACTGAGATGTTTTTAGGTACACAATATCCCACAACAAACATATTCTTCCCTTTGGTTTGTGAAATAAAGCTCTCTTTGAAGCAATGGGAGACTTGCTCAATTGAGGCTATTAGAAATATGGCTTCAAAAATGAATGCCAAGTTTGAGAAATATTGGTCTGTTATTCATGGAATTATGGGAATTGCCATTGTTTTGGATCCAAGATATAAATTGAAGTTGTTGGAGTTCTTCTTTCCATTGCTTTATGGAAATGCATCTTCAATTGAAATTAACAAAATCAAGAAATTATGCTACTCGTTGTTTGAAGATTATCAAGCTAAGCCTAATGGGATGGTTGAAAGTTCAACTGAAAAGTTAAATGACAAGGATTCAAATTTGGATAATCTTGCTTGTAACAATTTTCTTAGTGGTCATGACTCCTTTGTCAATGAAACCTTTGACATACAATCAAAGTCTGAGTTGGATCAATACTTGGAAGAGAAGGTATTGCCTAGGAGTGCTACATTTGATATACTTGGATGGTGGAAAACAAATGGGATCAATTTTCCAACATTGCAAAAGATTGCTAAGGATATTTTGGCCATCCCAATTTCTTCTGTTGCTTCTGAATCTGCTTTTAGCACAGGAGGTAGATTGTTGACTCCTTATCGTTCCAGGCTTCATGAGAATACTTTGGAGGCGCTTATGTGTGCACAAAGCTGGATAAAGCATGACAAGGAAGGTAATAAATGTTGCATTAATATATTTGTTTAATGAAATTTGTGTTTAGTCTAACCATTAATTTTGTTTTTTGTTCTAGTTTCTATTGGTATAACTGGTCCAAAGCAATATTTACACATGAAAGACAAACGTTTGCAGTCTTTTCAAGACTCTGATTCAGAAGATGAGGTAAGATAATCTAACAATTTGTTAGTAATTATCGCTTTACAATTTTATAATGTATAACTATAACTAATAACTAATATAATGTATGTTTTTTATTTAACAGGTTTTGGAGAACATCGGCAACATCGGCTCAGGAATTACAACTTGATAAATTTATTGTTTTGGAGGCTTGTTGTTATTTACTTGTTTTGGATATTTTACATCTTTTTATTTGGTATAATACGTTGGTTTGTAATGTTTGATGAATACATTCGAAACATTGTTGGATGGTTTTTAAATTAAGTTATGATCATTTTGTTATTTTTTTTCTTTGTTAAAGTGCAGGTAATGGGTGCGGGTGTGGGTATTTAGGTACCCAGAGGGTACGGGTAAGGGTACTGAGGTTACCCATGAGGGTACGGGTCCGAATATGGGTAATTTTTTTAAACGCAGGTATGGGGACGGGTACTATAGTACCCTACCCAAACCCTACCCATTGCCATCCCTACCGAGGATGATTACTCGGGCCTATTCCACAACAGACCGCGGATGAAGATATCTCGGTCCCGAGATGGCCAGTCACAACTGATTGGACCGAATATCTCGCTGGTCCAAATAACTCTCCGTATAACTCAGCCTTATCCATATCTTTATCTAACTACAATAACAACCCGATCCTGACAAATAGGATCTCAATAACAGTCCTACTCAAACTGTTACACATAAACATCTCTATAAAAAGGGGTCTAACCCCCTCACTTAGAACTACGTTTGCTTTGATTCCCATTTGGATACGTAGGAGCAGAATTCACATTCTGTCAAGCTATTCCAAAACACATTCACAAGAGCTGCTCCGAACGAGTATCTCCCACTCGAGATATTTGGACGGAACATTTGGCGCCGTCTGTGGGAATCGAGGCAAATATTTTCCCATACCACATACCATGGTGAGAACAAGGAGCGCGAATGGTAGGAGAGAGGGGATGGAGAACGCCAACAATGTGGAGAATGTGGAGAACGCCAACAATGTGGCTAACGGAGAACGGTCAACAAACATCGCGGCGACAACTGACAATCCCATCATTCAAGAACTCCTCGCGCAGGTGGCAACGCTAAGAAGGGAGAATGAAGAGATTCGTCGGCAAAACAGCCGTCGTGAACGAGATCAGAGCAGAGAACGATCTGCCTCTTCTCCTCATGAGAGAGGGCACCAGATAGCTGGGAATGGAGGATCCAGGAACACGCACCGAGAAGAAGAAATCTCACAACCCCGTGTTTCTCATCATGTTGACCGAAGAGGCGAGGAGGAATTTCCTAGGCAGGCCCCTGAACTTTCCCTCCAGGCAAATAGGCCTAATGAAAGGGCTGGCGCGAGGAAGCCGAGACATCCCTTCACTGATGCCATCATGGAAGTTCCTCTACCGGCCAACTACAAACCAATAAATATTGACAGGTATGATGGCACTTCAGACCCGGAACGTCATCTAGATGCTTTCACTACTCAAATGTACCTCTTTACCGATGATGATGCTGTCATGTGTAAAGTTTTCCCTACTACTCTGAAAGATGCTGCGTTAAGTTGGTATACCCAGCTACCGCCAGCATCAGTTGATTCCTTTGACACATTCATGACTAAGTTCAATGCTCAGTTTGCTACGAGCCGAGCCCATCAAAAAACCTCGGCCTCGTTTGTAAACTTTAAGCAAGAAAAGAACGAGTCTCTGCGTGATTTTATGGCCAGGTTCAGCAAAGAAACTGTCCTCATCCGGAATCTCAGCGCCGATGTCGCACTACATACTATCTTGACTGGATTACGTCCTGGTCCTTTCGCCAAACACTTAGCTCGAAAGCCTCCAACCAGCATGGATGAGTTGAGGAGAAAAGCTGCCGGATTCATTAATATGGAGGAAGAGAAGGGACCGATGATTCTGATAGACGAGAAGGGAGAGAAAAGAGGAGGGCTGGTGGTGATAAGCAGAAATTCAAAAACACATCCGAGCATTTGCATAGAGGACCGAAGTATGAGCATTATACCCCCCTCAACACCAATCGAGCTCGGGTATTTGAGGAAGCCTACAACGCAGAACTTTTGCAGCTCCCCAACCGTGGCCACACGCCCCAGAATGCTGATCGACAGAAGCATTGTCGGTACCACCGTAACTATGGGCATACCACCGAGGAGTGTTGGGTCCTGCGTGACAAGATTGAAGAGTTAGTACAAGCTGGTCATCTGAATAATTTTGTTCGGAGAAATCACAGCAATGGTGAGGGGCGCGGCAGAGGCAGAAGAAGAGGCGGTGGCCAGAGTCCGAGAAGGGGTGGCGATCGGCAAAATAATGAAAGAGCAGAAACCAGGGAAGATCAGAATGAAAGACGAGAGGAGGATAATACTGTCCGAGGTGTGATAAACACTATCTCAGGTGGATTCGCGGGAGGAGGCGCAACGAGTTCAGCTCGGAGAAAACACCTGCGGGCTATTCGGGCTGTAAACTCAGTAGTTGGCAAACCTCTGAGGATTTCCCCACCGATTATTTTCTCCGATGAAGACTTCTTGGGTGTGGATCCTAATCAGGACGACCCAATGGTAATCACAGTGCAATTGGCCAACTTCTCGGTCAAAAGAACTCTCGTCGACCAGGGAAGCTCGGCTGATATCCTATACTATTCAACATTCCAGAAGCTCGGGATCCCAGAAAAATCTATTTAGCCATACGATAGTAAACTCGTCGGCTTTGCTGGGGAATAGGTGGATACCCGAGGATACATTGACCTCCTAACTACTTTTGGGGATGGCAAAACTTCCAAGACTATTCTGATCAGGTATGTGTTGGTTAATGCAGTCACATCATACAATATCTTGATCGGAAGGCCATCCTTGAATGAGTTGGGAGCCGTGGTCTTTACTCCCCACCTCACGATGAAGTTCCCTTCCAACTCGGGAGACATAGTTGCTATTCGAGCTGATCAGAAAATGGCCAGACAGTGTTATGCCGATAGTTTGCGTGTGAGCAAACTCAAACCTGCACCTGCAGAAACACTAGACAGTGGAAAAGACAAGTCAGTAAATTCAGTTAGTTCTGTCGAACTAGACCCGAGGACTGACATGCAAGAACAACGACCACAACCCATTGAGGAGTTGGAGAAATTCCAGCTTGGAACACAGCCCGATCAGGGCACCAAGCTAGGCGGTCAACTTGAGCCGACTTTGAAAGAGAAAATAAAAGGAGTACTCCGCAGCAACACCGATTTGTTTGCCTGGACAACATCAGACATACCGGGGATTGACCCCAATTTCCTATGTCACAAACTAGCAATCTGTCCCGAGGCAAAACCGGTAGCTCAATGGAAAAGGAGGCTTGGTGAGGAAAGGAGAAAAGTGGTGGAAGAAGAAATAGCAAAGTTGGTAGAAGCCAACTTTATCCGAGAAATAGAGTACACTACATGGCTGGCCAACGTGGTCCTGGTTAAAAAAGCAAACGGCAAGTGGCGAATGTGCACTGATTATACAGACTTAAACAAAGCTTGCCCAAAGGATTCTTATCCTTTGCCGAGTATTGACAGGTTGGTGGATGGTGCTTCCGGGTACAGAATTTTGATCTTTTTGGATGCATACTCGGGATACAATCAGATACGAATGTATCCCCCGGACGAGGAAAAAACAACCTTTATCACAGAAGGCTCAAACTATTGTTACCGGGTAATGCCATTCGGATTGAAAAATGCTGGGGCAACCTATCAAAGGCTCATGGACAAAGTGTTTGAAGGACAGATCGGGAAAAACATGGAGGTTTACGTCGATGATATGGTTGTGAAGTCCGATGACCACAATAATCATCCGAGGGATCTGGAGGAAATTTTCCAACAATTAAGAAAGTACAATATGAGGTTGAATCCAGAAAAGTGTGTTTTTGGCGTCCAAGGCGGAAAATTCCTCGGTTTCATGTTGACACACCGAGGAATCGAAGCCAACCCGGACAAATGCCGAGCTGTGATTGAGATGTGAAGTCCGCAGAATGTTAAAGAAGTGCAGCGGCTTGCGGGGTGACTAGCATCTTTATCTCGGTTTCTCCCCAGGTTTGCAGAAAAAGCTCGGCCTTTCTTCAAATTATTAAAGAAGCCTCAAACTTTCGCATGGACTGAGGAATGCGAGAAGGCCTTCGTTGACTTTAAGACCTTTCTGTCTTCGCCGCCAATATTAACTCGACCTATCCCAGGGAAGGAGCTGTATTTATACTTGTCAGCCACCGAGTATGCCATCAGTGCGGTCATTGTGCAAGAAATAGAGAAAAAGCAAATGCCGGTATATTTCATCAGCAGAGTTCTCCATGATGCTGAAACCTGGTACCAACTTATAGAGAAGCTAGTCTTAGCTTTCGTGACTGCAGCTCGGCGATTGCTCCCATACTTCCAGAGTCACCAGGTGATCGTTAAAACCGATCATCCTATTAAACAGATTCTCAAAAAACCCGAGTTGGCAGGTCGTATGATTGCTTGGTCGGTGGAGTTATCCGAGTTTGGCCTCAAATACGAACTGAGAGGTCCCCTAAAAGCTCAGTGTATCTCTGACTTTGTAGCCGAGCTCAACCCGCTGCCAATTACTGAAGATTTATGGTGGAATTTATATGTGGATGGGTCCTCGAATGTCAAAGGTAGTGGAGCAGGGGTGATACTAGAGGGTCCGGGAGAGCTAATCCTAGAGCAATCCTTAAAGTTTGAGTTCAAAGCCTCAAACAACCAAGCTGAATATGAAGCCTTGATAGCAGGATTGATGTTGGCCAAAGAAATGGGAGCAAAAGCGGTGAGATGCCGAAGTGATTCACAGCTGGTCACAAGTCAAATCTCTGGAGAATACCAAGCAAAAGAACCTCAACTCACCAGGTATTTATGTAAAGTGAATCAGTTGATTTCCAATTTTGAGAAATTTACTATTAAACACATTCCCCGGGAAGAAAATACTCGGGCTGATCTGCTGTTGAAGTTGGCCAGCACGAAGAATCCAGGCCAGCATAAAACGGTTATTCAGGAGACCATTAACGAACCGAGTATTACACTTGGAGAGGTAATGGCTACTGAACCAGCTGACCGAGAATGGATGACACCCATATGGGAGTATCTATCCTCGGGTACTCTACCCCCAAATCACGCCGAAGCCAAAAAAATCAGGCTTAGAGCAAGCCATTTTGTTATTATCTCGGGAGAGTTGTACAAAAGGGGATTCTCGGTACCGATGTTAAAATGTCTTACTGAAGCCCAGAAGAAATATGTAATGGAAGAGGTTCATAGAGGAATATGCGGTTTCCACTGCGGGGGTAGATCGATGGCCTCCAAGGTAGTCCGGGCAGGATACTATTGGCCGACCATCCGAGCAGATTGCATCGAGTGGACGAGACAATGTGACGAATGTCAAAGATTTGCCAATGTAAGTCGTACCCCGCCCGAAGAACTTCACATATTGAACTCGCCTTGGCCCTTTGCTATGTGGGGAATGGATATACTTGGACCGTTCCCCATAGCCAAAGGTCAGGTCAAATTTCTCTTGGTAGCGGTGGACTACTTCACAAAATGGATTGAAGCAGAACCTTTGGCAAAAATTACTGCCGAGAAGGTGCAAAAGTTTGTATGGAGAAACCTCATCTGCAGGCACGGAATTCCATTCGCAATTGTCACTGATAACGGAAGGCAGTTTATAGATAAGACATTGCAAGAATTCTATGTCAATCTCGGTGTTAAACACCACGTCTCATCGGTGGAACATCCCCAAACCAATGGGCAAACCGAGGCAGCCATCAAAGTTATTCTCGGAGAGCTGAAGAAGAGAGTGGGAAAAGCCAAAGGAACCTGGGCAGAAGAGTTTCCGAGTATTCTTTGGGCCTACCACTGCACGCCACAATCCGCTACTCAAGAAACACCCTTCAGGCTGACATATGGGACAGACGCCATGATCCCAGTCGAGGTTGGTGAGCCGTCTTTTCGGCGAATGCAACATGAGCAAAATGAGAATGAAAGCAACCTAAGGGTCGAACTTGACTTGGTGGAGGAGATCAGAGAAGAGGCTAAAATCAGAGAGGAAGCCTGCAAACGAAGATCTACTCGGAGGCATAACTCAAATCTGAAACCGAGAAGTTTCGTGCACGGAGACTTGGCGCTAAGAATGAAAGGAGAAGCAAGAAGAGACCATATGGAGGGAAAGCTAGCAGCAAATTGGGGAGGACCATTCCGAGTGGTAGAAAGCTTGGGAAACGGAGCATATAGGTTAGAAGAATTGTCAGGGAAGCCTATCCCGAGAACTTGGAATGCTTCTCATTTAAAATTTTATTACAGTTGATGTATATAGTCAGGTGATGTACTCTTTTTCCTACCTCAGTATTTTATCCCGAAAAAGGGTTTTGACCGAGAAGGTTTTAACGAGGCACACCGCAGACTTTCTTTTTCTTTATCCAATAAAAGAAGTCATTATGAACATTGGTCTATTTTCTTATGTACTTATTCTGTGAATATTTAAAATTCTGAAGGCAGAGTTCGAGCTGATTAAATTGTTAAAGGCCGAGTACGAGCCATTGAATTTTTAAGGCCAAGTTTGAGCCTGAAGGCCGAGTTCGAGCCCATTAAATTGTTAAAGGCCGAGTACGAGCCATTGAATTTTTAAGCCCAAGTTTGAGCCTGAAGGCCGAGTTCGAGCCGATTAAATTGTTAAAGGCCGAGTACGAGCCATTGAATTTTTAAGGCCAAGTTTGAGCCTGAAGGCCGAGTTCGAGCCCATTAAATTGTTAAAGGCCGAGTAAGAGCCATTGAATTTTTAAGGCCAAGTTTGAGCCTGAAGGCCGAGTTCGAGCCGATTAAATTGTTAAAGGCCGAGTACGAGCCATTAAATTTTTAAGGCCAAGTTTGAGCCTGAAGGCCGAGTTCGAGCCGATTAAATTGTTAAAGGCCGAGTACGAGCCATTAAATTTTTAAGGCCAAGTTTGAGCCTGAAGGTCGGGTTCGAGCCGATTAAACTGTTAAAGGCTGAGTACTAGTCATTAAATTTTTAAGGCCAAGTTTGAGCCTGAAGACCGAGTTCGAGCGGATTAAACTGTTAAAGGCCGAGTACGAGCCATTAAATTTTTAAGGCCAAGTTTGAGCCTGAAGGCCGAGTTCGAGCCGATTAAACTGTCAAAGGCCGAGTACAAGCCATTAAATTTTTAAGGCCAAGTTTGAGCCTGAAGGCCGAGTTCGAGCCGATTAAATTGTTAAAGGTCGAGTACGAGCCATTAAATTTTTAAGGCCAAGTTTGAGCCTGAAGGTCGGGTTCGAGCCGATTAAACTGTTAAAGGCCGAGTACGAGTCATTAAATTTTTAAGGCCAAGTTTGAGCCTGAAGACCGAGTTCGAGCGGATTAAATTGTTAAAGGCCGAGTACGAGCCATTGAATTTTTAAGGCCAAGTTTGAGCTCGAAGGCCGAGTTCGAGCCGAATAAATTGTTAAAGGCCGAGTACGAGCCATTGAATTTTTAAGGCCAAGTTTGAGCCCGAAGGCCGAGTTCGAGCCGAATAAATTGTTAAAGGCCGAGTATGAGCCATTAAATTTTTAATGCCAAGTTTGAGCCTGAAGGCCGAGTTCGAGCCGATTAAACTGTTAAAGGCCGAGTACAAGCCATTAAATTTTTAAGGCCAAGTTTGAGCCTGAAGGCCGAGTTCGAGCCGATTAAATTGTTAAAGGCCGAGTACGAGCCATTGAATTTTTAAGGCCAAGTTTGAGCTTGAAGGCCGAGTTCGAGCCGATTAAATTGTTTAAGGCCGAGTTCCAGCCTTAGGAATTGTTTAAGTGAAATCTAATACGAGCATTAAGAAGAACCAAGTTTAAGTCTAAAGGCCGAGTTCGAGCCATTACAATTTTTAAGGAAACCGAGTACAATGCCGAAAATAAAAACAAAGTACGGATCGAGTACTAGGAAGTACTACGACTTAGTTACAAAGCTGAAATTGAAAATAAGGCCCGCCTGGTTGGCCAGTAGTTCCCCCAATTAGAACCAGGGCAAGACCGGTTGGCCAGTAGGCCCCCCAGTCGGACGCCCCAACCCTCCTTTGACGAAGGAAGTACGCGCCACCCCCTGAGAAAGCTGGATGGTGAGGCATTCGGCCGGCTGCGGGAGGAGAGAACGGCTACCCCTTTCGCAACTCCCGAGGACTACTACTCTCCCAGTTAACATCCTTTCTAAGAGGATCAAATCATAAGAGGAATTCTAGATCCCATCTCCCAATTACACCCTTTTTGGCAGCTATAAAACTCAAAAAAGGATGTTAACTGGGAAAAGGGAACATAAACCCCTAGCATTCTCATAAAGAGGAATTCTCGGGTCAGGAACAAAAAGACGGACTCTGCTGGGTGGAAAGATGAAGAATGGATAAGTGAAGCAAAGAAACAACCATATTTATAAGGGGGGAGAGACGTTGGAAAGAAGGAACATGCGCTGGGAAGATGTTTTTTGAAAAAATAAATCTCGAAACTCAGGGAAAAGCAGTAATTGCATGAACCCACTGGGGTTCCCAAGGCACATAACGTGTGACCACATATACAAAACGTGGATCATACATTTCACGTGTGACAACAACTATCCGTTTTTGATACGGATGATAAAATATCTCGGTCTTAGTCAAGGTCTTGTTTAAACAGCCGAGCATGCAGTGCAATATAAAAATGTTTCGAAGAATATCTCGGCCAAACAAATGCTATAAAAGTAAGAGGAAGTCATCCAAATGCGGAAAGAACTTTTCATTAGATTAACAATTCCAAGGGGAAAAACCCATTACAGAGGTATGAAAAATAAAAATACAAGTTATTCGTCCCTAGGGCCCTCTTCGGCATCGATGTGATCCTCGGGAGAATCTTCAACTCTTTCCACCTCCTCTTCCTCTTCAGGAATAATGGGAACAAGTTCCCCATTGACCACCTCTTTAGTTACATCGGCACCCGAGATGTCAACCCCCGGAGCGAGAATTTCAACTTGAGCAATGCCCTTTGCGAAACCTTTCCGATGCTCGACAAGAATGCGGTCAGTGGCCTCTTTTAGATCTTCCTGAATCTCCATCCGGGCCTTAGTTTCGACCTCCATGGCAGCTTTAAGTTGCTCGATTTCAACTTGAGCCTTCTTGAGCTCCTCTTCAGCGTGAGCTTTACCCTCTTCAGCCCGAGCTTTATTCTCCTCAGCAAATTTTGCTTGGGAGTTAAGCTCGGAGTTCTGACCATTCAGCTCGGTAATGGTAGTACTAAGGAGATTATTGGCTTTGGCCAGCTCATCACGCTCCGCAGAGGTCCGGGCAAAATCCCCCTTCAGCTTCTCAATAGAAGCAAGTTCAGTTTCCAGGTGCTGGGATTTCCTCTCAGTCTCCATCAAATCTCGGCTACAAAAGCGGGCCAGTGCAGCAGCTCGGATGCAGTAGACCGAGAGGGCCTCCATGCTTGACTGAGTCCCCTGTTGCCTGATTAATCGAAGATCAGCGGGCTTTAGGAAGTTCGAGTCAAAAGAAAGGAAGGGGTTGAAGTCTTCACCCCAGAGAGATGAGGTTCCTGCCTTCAGAGAAGTATTATACCCAGGGTTTTAAATTGCGGTTGCGGTCGCGGTTGCGGTCACTGCGGTTGCGGTCATTGCGGCCGCTGCGATGCGTAATGCGGCCGCTGCGGCGTGAAACGATTTGAAAAATTCACAAATTGAAAATAAATCATTTTTTTTAATTCTTTATATATCTTTTATTAATGATGTTGCACAAATTTCTATTCATTTTTAATACATTGTATTATGTTTATGAATAATTTAAACTTAATTTAGTGAAAATAAATTATAAATAAAACTTTTAAGCATATATAAGTACAAAATTACAAAGAAGTAAGAAGGTCAGAAACTTAATAGTGCATAAATATATATGAATCACAAATAAAAAGATATTAGTGTCACATATAGGAATACATACACCCAGCTGCAATTGTGATTCTAAAATAACGTCACATTGTCACCACTTAGAGATACGTCTTCACTACAAAAAAAGAAGAAGATAAAAAGTAAATAAATTAATAAATTTAAAATAATAATAATAATAATTAACAAATATATGAATCAAAGATAATAAAAATTGAACTTACATGATAATTGCTACCACATGGTGGAATGACGTGGTGGTTCATAACCTCTATTCTCACTTTGGCTATCATCTTCTGTAGCTCCTTGTCCAAAGACATAATCAAAAAATCCACCACTTGATTGTTGATGATAAGGATCTTGATAATTCATTGATGGTTGGTAGTATGAGGGAGCTTGATCACTTGCGTATGTGTTATATGTGTTGAAATAAGGATATTGATAATAAGGTGGATGAGGTTGTTGACTACTCTGAGAAGAATCATCAATACCAATGTCACTAAAACTTTGTGCAATACTAGAAGAGGAAGAATCTTCAAGTGGAAAATTCTGTTTTCTTTTTCCTCTCCTCGAATGTGACCCACCTCTGCTGCTCTCGGGTAATGAACTACCAGAAGGAGCCATATCAGTCAAGCTCCTATAACGCCTATTCTATGGTGAATCTTGAGATGGATCATTTTGAAATTGCCCATCATCATCACCATCACCATCACCATCATCATCACCGCCACCTTCTTCAGTTTCTACATCACCACCCCCATCACCACTATTATTACTTGGTGGACTTAAACCACCACCATCTTCATTAGAATCATCATTATCATCAACAACTTCCACATCTTCATCATCTGTATCCACTAGAGGCAACCATTCTGCATTTTGTACTCCATCTAATAGTGGATCTTCTCTCTCTTCAATCCATGGAGATAATGCATCTTCTTGAAATATATAATCAAGATTGATAGGATTAAAACTTGCTTCAATTTCATCTTGACTTTTTCTCATTTGATGCCTCATTTTCAATTTCATATTGTAGTGCGTGAAGACAAGCTTTTGCAGCTTTTTATACTTCAATCTATTCCTTGTCTTTGTGTGGATATAACTAAATGTGCTCCAATTTCTCTCACAATTTGTGGCTGAAGTTGTTTGGCTAAGAACTTTTATAGCCACACGTTTAAGCTCAGGAGCACATACACCAAAAAAGGACCACCATTCAACTTTTTAAAGGAGCAACAAAAGGTAAACAAATTATTAGTTATTATATTAAAAAATAAAGTTAAAGTTCATTGATTTATAAAAAAAAATATTATTTTACCTGGATTCATCTTAGACCAAGCTGCTTGAGCTTGAGGAGTACCAAATGTTTCAACCTTATCTCTAAAAAGTACTAACTGTGAAATATAACATAATATATCAATATGTAAATATCTTCATTTGATAAATAATGAATTATAAGTTTAAAAATTTAAATATTCATTACTAACCTGGTTCAGAGCTTTAATCTGATCATCAATGTTTCTTTCTATTCTGAAGATGACTCTATTTGTTCCTTCAAACGTTTCTTTATAGACATCATCCCCATGTTCAACTCCGTATTGAAATTGCGGATTAAGAAAATAACCTAAAAAAGGATAACATATTATTATGGATGAAAGTATAAATATAAAATTACATGATAAAAATAAATTTATAAATTATATCAACATACCGCGTAATGAAGATCGGAATGCATGTAACTCCATCGCTTGTCTATTAAATCATTATATCTGGAATGATAACGAGAATTTTGTCTAATTGCTTGTTTAGCTCTATCAACGGCTTCATATATGAAACCCATGGTTGGTTTCTCGTCACCATCAACAAGTCTCAAAACTTTTACTAAATGCTCAAACACCTTCAATATGTCTTGGGACTTACTCCAGAATTCACTGTCATTAACAATTGTTCTTGCTTCATATGACGGTCCATTTCTCGCTTTACCAAATTTAGATCGCCTAAACTCTTCGGAGTTGAACATGTTTCTCAGACCTTGCTTTTGCTGTACAATTGCTTGAAGTTGTAGGAACTGCGTTGCAAATCGGGTAACACCAGGACGGACAATTTCTCTACCTCCAGTATATTTTTTAATGAGATCAACTGTCCATATATGGTTATAGAGAAAATTTGTCATAGTCTTTGCATCAGTTAATAACTTCTGTACATTTTTCTTTTTTCCTATATCCTCCAAGCAAAGATCTAAACAATGAGCCGCACAAGCAGACCAATACAAATGAGGCCGCTTCTCCATCAGTTTCTGACCAGCTGCTTTCAGTGCTGCTTCATTATCTGTAACAACTTGAACAACAAACTCTTCCCCCACTTCTTCAACAACTTTATCTAATAACTGAAAGTAGTAATCTGTGTTTCTACTAATAACATCAGAAGCATCAATAGATTTCAAGAAAATTGTCCCCTTACTACTATACACCAAAAAATTCATAATATGAGTATGGTTGATACCGTCCGTCCAACCATCACACATTATTGTCACCCCTTTTTCTTTCCATGTACCTCTCAATACGTTCAACCACTTCTTCATTTCCCTGTATTCATTCTCTAAATATACATCTGAGATTTCATAAGGGGTCGGACATTTAACCCCTTTACCTACCTCAAAGAACTGTAACAATCAAATTATGCAACCAAGGAGAGTTAGCTAAATTCATAGGTAAGCGTTCATAAATAAAAAACTTGCTTACTGCCTCTCCTAGCTTCCTCCTCAATGTCTTCATAATACCCTTACTGATTTTTGGTTGCTTCATGCTTTTGCTCCTCATAAGATCAATATTTGTAGATCTCAACTCTAGAGTGATATCTTCAGGCCTTTCACCCCCACCAACACTCGCATGAGAGCTTCCACCTTGTTCATATATATTTCCACGCCCTCCTGTTTGTTGTCTAAATTGTTGCCTGTCTTCCCATTCGCGATGTGATCTAAGGCTTTCCTGTGTAGCAAACCTCATTCGTTCATCAATAAGGTGATCCACATCTTCAGCTTCATCTTCATCTTCATCTTCTCCTCTCAGGCGTGCTTCAAATTCTTCTTTTCTTTTTTTGGAGTCATTTTTCTTTGCTTTTCCTTCAAGAAGAAGCTTCATCATACCTTCTCTAGCCAATTTGCTCACTCTAGCACAGCCAGACACTTGTCCTTTCATATGTGCTATATGTTGTTTCAATCTTGTAATGCCACCTCTTACTATTTTGTGACAAAGTTTGCATTCGATATTGTTCCGACTTCCGGCTACTGGGTTTCCAAAATGCCATCCAATATCGTCACTTGGAGCACCATCTAATCTTTGGGTAGGAAATTCTTCTCTTTGTGGCATTGTGTATAATTTAAACAACCTGTTCAATATTTATAAATAAACATCAATCAATAATTCAACCAAACTTACAATTTTAATATAAACTAGTAATCACTAATCAAGCAAACACAAATAATTTAGTTACTAACAATTTAACATTTAATTTGAATAAATACTAACTAAACATATATTTGCGTAAAAAAAAAAACTAAACATATATCACTTACAATTTTAATATAAACTAGTAATCACTAATCAGGCAAACACAAATAATTTAGTTATTAACGATTTAACATTTAATTTGAGTAAATACTAGCTAAACATATATTTGCGTAAAAAAAATGCTAAACATATATTAAAAAAAATCTATTTTTTTCCTTTCCTAAATTTGCTCAAAATTTCCCTCTAATAATTCCTAAATCTAACCATATTCCCACCCAAAATTTCCCCTCACTAATAAAAAATCAACAATTTCCCATCCACTCAGGCTGGCACTCACGTGATCACGTGATTCACGTCTCAGACTGTGTCTCACACTTTCACTCAGTCACTCTCACACTCTCACTCACATCACACTCACTATTTCAGATTTTCAGTCTTTCACTCTAGTCTTTTCCCCTCCTTCCTGACCCCCTTTGTTTTCTCGGTTTCTCCCACCCACACCGCCACACGCAACGCGCAAGAGGCAGCAACAAGCAAGAGCACAGAGTCACAGAGATCAGAGAGTCACAGACGGCAAGACTCAAGAGTGCAAGGCTGCAAGACCGCAAGACAGCAGGACGCAGAGATCGCGATCTGCTTCTGCATCGCCGCACGGCCCGCACCGGAGTCGCGTCTGCATGGTCACGGAGTCGCCGCTCTCCGCCGGCCAGCCCCACATCCTTGACGGATTGACCCTGCCCCTTCCCATCCCTTTCTCTTCAAAACCACTAACCCAGTAACCCTTACCCTAACCGGCTAACCCGACCCCCAAATCTCCACCACCGGGCGAGATCGCGAGAGGTGACCACCAGTCCACCACCCCCAAAATCGCCACTCTTCCTCCCTCCCCCACCACCTACTCGCCACACACAACCCCCATTGAACTTCGAGTGAGCGACTGAGCAGTGACTGTCTGACTGACTCTGTTCGGTTCCATAGCAGAGCAGAGGAGGAAGATAAGATCTTACCCTGGGGTGACTAGGCAAAGGCCGTGAACGTGAGGGCGTGAGGCTGGTAGATCGGACGTGAGGAGGCACCGAGGCCGGCGAGGCACACAACCGCGTGAGGCACCAAATGGAGATCTTGATTCTTGAGCAGATCCAGAGCAAACTCAGACTCAGTCACTTAGCATATGGCAAAATCATTGGGGACACTTTGAGAAAAGAGTTAAAGAGTTAAAGACTCGGAGAAAAGAGATAAAGGCATGCATAAAGCCAAAAGCAAAAGGTGAAGAATCTAATCTTTTCTGATGTACTTTGATTTGATTCTCTGAGTTTTGTTTTTTATGAAGATTGAACGGGATTGCGGTATGATGCGGCCCGTTACGGACGAACGGCGTTACGATGCGGACGCAACGGCGTTGCGTTGCGGCCGTTACGGGTGATTTCGAATCACACCGCAATTGCGGCGTGATGCGGTTGCGATGAGTGCCGCAACCGCAATATTGCGGCCGCATTAGTGGTTGCGGGCCGCAATTTAGAACCCTGATTATACCACTTCACCTCGGTAGAAGGGGGAGGGTGTTCCTCCCGCCCCATAGTTCCCGTCTCATGAGGGGTAGGATGCCGGGGACTTGAGCGAGGGGGGGAAGAATCTTCGGCGTCGACTACTATCTCTACCCTTTTTCTTTTGTGAGGGGCGGATGATGAAGCCCCCTTGGCAGTGGCCTTAGCAGCGGCCAGAGGGAGTCTTTTCTTTTTCTTCTCGGTCGTGGAGGGACCCTGACCCTCTTTCGCGGCATATTTCAAAAGCTTGGAGAAGTCGAATTTCCCCATGATGACTGCCAAAAAGAAAAGTTGTTAGTACAAGAACACATACAGAAAAGAGTTAAAAACTAAAAGGCCGAACACTTACTTTTAAGGTCGGCTCTCGGAGTGGATGAGAAGGGGAGTTTCAGAAGACGTCCACAATGGAGAGGCCGAGGAAGTTTTTCTAATATGTCTATATCCCGTCTATCCTCGGCAGGAAGGGATTGGTACTCAAAACCAACGAATTTGGTAGGAGATGATTGCCAGTATAAAGGAAACCTGGCGCATCCATTTTTATCAAAGAAGTGGGAAGAGTGAGAGCCCGAGGGGCGAACTCGGAAGAAGCCGACTTTGAAGTCTTTATACGATGATGTGTATAAAGTAATCAGTCCTCTTCGGTTCAGCCCATTAAGGGAAATCCATCCCGTTTTCTCACCAAACCTTGTTTGGTAAAAGTACAAAAATTTGGGAGTAGTAGGCTCCATCCCGATGTATTTACACAGAATTTGAAAGGCTTTCATAAAAGCCCAACTGTTGGGGTGAAGCTGAGTAGGTGCGACATTCATGGTTCTCAAAACGTCACACTCAAACTCAGTGAAAGGAAGAGACACGCGCAGCTGTGCAAATAGTGTTTTGTACATATAGATAAAAGGGGGCTCAGAAGGGTGAGCCCTGAGGAAAACATACTCGGTACCCGAGCATGGGGAACAAACAAACTCGGATTCGTCTCCGGACGCCGAGATATTAATCTGGGACCGAAGAAGAGCAATTGAATCTGGAGTCTGAAAGTCATAAAAATAAGTCCCAACTTCGCCCTTAACCCAGGTATACCCAGGTAGGGTAATATCGGGAACAGGGTCTTTTGAAACCCTTTGGCGTTGTTTGTGAGCGGCGGGTTTGGAAATTTGGGGGGAGGGAGAACCAGACCTAGAAGAGTCGGACCCAGAAGAATCAGACTCAGAGGAAGACGACCCGGAGGAGGACGGTCTCACCTGACCGATGTTTAGTTCCTGTGAAGGAACAGAAGAAGTGGAAGGAGAGCCCCCAATGGGGGAAACCTCGCGCTCCACCAGAGGCGAGGTGTTTGACTCAGTAGACTCGGACGAACTCATATCTGGAAACAGAAAGTAAACTTAGAAGAACGAAAGAGGGAAGAAGACTGGGCGTACCTGAAGACTGAAAGGCAGGAAAGTGATGGTGGAAACTTGAAAAACACAGATGAAGGGCGAAGGAAGATAGGCAAGGGGTAATGAGGTGAGACAGGAGAAGATATTTATAACTACCACAATTGATGATGAGATACGATCGACGGTCCACGTTTCTTGAAATAAAAAAGGCGCGACTTTTAATTTTCCCTTCATTAAATGGACGCGGAACACTAAGGTTACTCACCTGTAGCGTGCCGCAGAAGGATTAAGGGAAATGATTGCCTTCTCTGACAGGAGGAAGAGTCAGTTGAAATGACAGTTTAAAACACGGAAGGAAGAAAGTCCAGTAGACGAAGCATAAGCTCGGTTCAATACTAGTCAGCTCTTTCGCTTATTTAAGCTCGAAGCTCGGGGGGCTTGTGTACTGGCCGAAAATATAAGGCCGAGGATTTGTCAATACGTCCGAGCTTATTCTTATAAATGGGCCTTGACTGACCCGAACTCCCATAAAGCCGAAGACCTATTAATGCACTTGACACCCGAGGATGATTACTCGAGCCTATTCTACAACAGACCGCAGATGAAGATATCTCGGTCCCGAGATGGCCAGTCACAACTGATTGGACCGAATATCTCGCTGGTCCAAATATCTCTCCGTATAACTCGGAGCCTTATCCATATCTTTATCTAACTACAATAACAACCCGATCCTGACAAATAGGATCTCAATAACAGTCCTACTCAAACTGTTACACATAAACATCTCTATAAAAAGGGGTCTAACCCCCTCACTTAGAACTACGTTTGCTTTGATTCCCATTTGGATACGTAGAAGCAGAATTCACATTCTGTCAAGCTATTCCAAAACACATTCACAAGAGCTGCTCCGGACGAGTATCTCCCACTCGAGATATTTGGACGGAACAGTAAAATACATCGAAAAAACACAAATCCAACATAGTTAAAAATTGAAGCACCCAGGTTAATAACATAATACGGCAAAATCAAACTGCCTACAAAAGTGACAAAATCAAAGTCATCGGAATACCCATGTCTCCGGATCTGTAACATTGACGCCCAATTCTTGATCAAACATGTGATGGATAGAAGCAGATCTGCCAATCTGAACCAAACGAACACCGCACCAAGACGGAAAACCAAACAATGCCTCACCAAGATGACGAACAACAACACCGCCGCACACAGATAACGAAAAACACACACAAAAAAAAGATCTATGTGGAAAAACCACTTATTTAGATAAAAAGGAAGAAAAAACGAAGTAAATGAGTGATTCCGTGCCAGAAAATGACCCAAAACCACCCCATCTAATGATTGCACGCGACTGTGTGTAGAGAAAAGTGAGAGAGTTTGAAGTTAGAGAGAACCTAGTGTAGGGAGATTAATAATATGTATTTAAAATCCTTTTAATTTAATGAAAAATACATTGACCTACTATAATATTATATGTTTAACAATATTTAATTAACATCTCATTTCCTATAAAGAGAATATAATTTCAGTTATCCATTTTCTGAGATATAAATGTAATTAATGATAAATCTCAAAGAAGAATAATAGTTTTCTTTTTTTTTTTAATAAAAAAAAATAGCTTTTAAAATAAAATAAATTTTAAGTATAATTAAGACAAAATAAAAAAAAGGTCAGTATGATTAATTCCATTTTAATATATACTCCCTTTCCTTAAAACATAATTCTCTTCTTATCAAGTACGTATGAGCCAAAAGTAATCATCGGCAAAGGAATCGAGGTTTGCCAATTGTTGATCCTTTGCTTGGCTCAAATGTTAGATTACTACTTAAAAATAAAATAAACCAAATGCATTAGATTATAGTGGGAACTAACCCATTAAAAAAACATTCCACTAGTTAACAAAGGAGAATGCTAACGAGTATTCTTAGGACACCGGTTAAAGAAGCAAAATAAGAAATATCTCATTGGAAAGTGGTGTATTTAATGTTTTGAGAACAAAAACACTTAATTTTCCAATGAAATTTTGCTATTTTTGGGATTCTTAACCAGTGTCCTAAGGACACTCGTTAGTAAGACCCATTTACAAATGAACCATAACACCTTATAGTAATCAATTACATTCCCTCTGGTCCATAATATAAGCAAAAAAATCTCAAATCTTTTGGTCAAATATATAAGCAATTTTTTTTTCATTGACTCATTTAATGACATTATTCTTAAAATATCCTTCACTAAATACAAATTTTGTTTTTCAATGACTCCTTCTATTCCCAACAACACAAGCAATTTTTCATTACCATAAAAGATAATTTAGATAAATACCTAATTTTTTAAACAAATTAAATGAGATTAACTAACCTTAATATGTGAGTTGCATTAATTTTTTGCTTATAATATGAACCGGAGGGAGTACTAATTATTAAATCTAAACATCTAATCTTATGTTCTCAATTTAATATACAAACTTCCTCGAAGATGAGAATTGATTCTGGAGTGCATCTTGTGGGGACACTACTTGCTATGAAAAATATTCTCTTAAAACTTAAAAGTAAATTTGTTTAAAATAACAATTTTAGGTATTTCTTTTTAGAAAAAAAAAACTGGTTCTCATATTTTTAGAATATTTAATAAGTCAAAATTGTAATTTATTTTATTAAATTAAAATTAATATATTATTGAGCACAAAAAAATGAATATATTATCATATAAAAAAATGAATATATTATAGCCTTTTTATCCTTAAACTTACTTTAAATGACATATATGTATTCATGCGTTCTTGTTCGTATCTTAGTAGGGTTGTTAGTTTATTGCTTTTTTTACCCCACTAATTTATTTATTTCTTAATCAAGAATGGTTTCCTCGTACCGTATAGTATATGTTTAAAACTCCTTAAGCTCCGGGTTTGCTTTTTCACTTTTTAAGGTAATTATGTTGAGATTAGTGACTGACAAAAGTGGAAAACTTTTCCTATTTCAGATATTAGTGGCAAACATTCATGGGAAACTTCCCCCCTTGTGATGTGTTAAACTAATGAAATTTTTCTCCTAGGCTAGCTACATTCAGTTAGAACAAAAATGAATAAATAAAAATGTAAATATAATACTATATTAATATATTAAATATAATAAAGTTTAATCATATTATCAATTTCACTCTTTCATCTTTTGAACAAAATTCATCTAGAGGTATATTTGGAAATCAGATTTTGGAGAAGGGAGGGGAGGGAAAGGTTTTCACCTTGCTTATATCAAAAGACTAATTTCCTCCAACTATTGTGGGAAAAAACAAATAGTTATGGCAACTGGATTTGAATCCTCTCGTGTTGGGATTCAGATGCATGAGAGGTCATGTTGAGGAATCTCACTTGTATATATTTTAAGTAGGATTCACTAATGAAATTTAATGACATGATCCCCTCATTTTGAATCCCAACAAGAGAGGTCCAAATCTATTCCTACATGGATCAGACCTCGGCTCAAGAACAAGTCGAAGCTTGATGGACTAGGATCATTCCTGGCTAGTTGACAAGATGACGCCACATTGATGACTACGATCAGACCTCGGTTATCTTGCAACAGTTTTGTAACCAACCACATTGATGACGCCAATAATCACTCATAATGGCTCATAACCACACTGGCTTTATATAAACTAGGCCTAGCTTTCAGATAGGATCATCTTCTTCATACATTATAAGCCAGGTACTACCTCGGCATCGTCTTAGAACTACGTTTGCTTTGATTCCCACTCGGAATACGTAGGAGCAGAATACACCTATTCTGTCAAGCTATATCCATAAAAAAAACCACTTCATCTTCTCGGATTGTTGATCATGTTCCCTCTTCTCAGATTATTGTTCATGTCCGAACAAAATCCATGGTATGTAAAGCATGCAATGATTCTTTATTGGGTGTATATCATTATGGGTCATGCTAATGAGTGTCCTAAGGGCAATGTTAAGGAACCTACAAAAAGAAAATTCGTATTGAAAAATTAAGTGTTACACTTTTAAAAATGTTAAATACACAATTTCCCATACAAATTTTTTTTTTTTGATTCCTTAAACAATGTCTTAAAGACACTTGTTAGGATTCTCCTATCATTATTAATGTCATTTATTCATATTCTAGAAAATATAATCAACCTATCTAATTTAATGGAGTTTTCTCTTTAAGAAGTCTTTTAATTAAGCACACGTAAAGCTGATCACGTGAGCTATCCAAATAATTTGTATTTTTTAATTAAAAATGAGAATGTTAGAGTTAAATTAAAGTTAGTTAGATTAACTGTATTTTTTCTTTTTTGAAGAGAACTTAACGTATTATTGTTAGCCAGTTAGTCATATCTCTTGTTCATGCCGAGATCCGACTTGCCGGAATCTCGTCGTAGAACATCAAACTAAGAGTGAACACAGGGGTTGTTTTAGAATATGGCTTGACAGAATATTGTATTCCGGTCCTACGTATCCCAGTGGGAATCAAAGCCAGACGTAGTTCTAGGTTCAACCCTTGGCCATACGGTGATCTCAATCCCTTAATCTTGTATATGATGAATACCAGCGAGTAAGGACTCTTCAATAGTCTCTTGGTCAAGCTGGTTCCTCTAATACGCTTAAGGGAGATTCACCTAGCTCTGTTCAAAAGTGAGTCTCTCTCTTGGGTTCTTCTCTTTTTATAATAGGATCCCCATATCTTTAAGAGATCTGGACTTATCTCCTTTTATCTCTTAAATCTTCTTTGATATATAATTACCTTAATTTGAGGGATTTATCTCTTCCAACCGGATAAGGTTATTTGAGATAATATCATAATCATTAAATATAATATCAATATCTTATCTTTCCCACCTTTATTGGATCGGGTATCCAAGCTCGGTGACCAAGTTTTACTCCTCGGCCAGTACACAAGTCCCCCCAAGCTTCGAGCTCAACAGAGCGTAGAAGTTTTCATGACAGGAGCTGAGCTTGGCTTTAAAATTATCTAAGTTCAAGATTTATTGAGTAAGACTTCTTCCTTTTTTGCCACAGTTCGATGGCCAATCTTCATATATTGGCTAACATTCGAGTTTAGAGGCTTTGGAAAGTGGGTCTAACAATCCTTTCTTTTGATTTCCCGGTGGCTGAGCTTGATACCTCGGCCTCAATTGATTTCTCGGTACATTCGGTGGCCGACCTTGACACCTCGGCCCATATACATGTCCCCCCAAGCTTTGAGCTCGAAAGAGCGGAAAAGCTTTCATGATAGAAACCGAGCTTGGCTTTAATGTTACCGAGCTTTACTTCTCGGCAAATACTTTAGTTTGGTAGGCTCGACGACCGAGTTTAACATTTCGGCCATTATACAAGCCCCCCAAGCTTTGAGCTCTGAAGAGCGCAAAAGCTTTATGAAAAAAGCCGAGCTTGTCCTTAGTGTCGATAAAGTCCATGATTTGCATAGATCCTCTTACTTCGACTAATCAAGCTCGGTGGCCGAGTTTCACATCTCGGGCAATACTCGAGTTTAGTGGTCGAGCTTCACATATCGGCCAGTAACATGTTCTGAACAGAAGATGCTTCAATCTTACCTTTGTTTAAGACAAGTATAGAAGCTGGTAGCTGAGATTCAACTTATCAATGATTCAGGCTCGAACCGATCTTTTGGAAAGTCAAGCTAAAACTCAGTCATTAGGAATTTACCTCAGGCTTGTATTTCAGCTGAAACCTTTGATGCCTTCAAGATTCTTATCTTGAGAGTTTTAACTGGATTCACCTTTTTCCGAATGTAGCTCGGTCTTTGAAGCTTTTGAGAGCTCTTAACGTTTCATTCGAGTAGCTCTTAACCCTTTCATCTGGTGGATTTTGAAATACCCACTAACTTGAAGCTTGACCTTGAATATCATTATTTATATGATCTTGAAGGTGTCTCAGAATAAACTTTCCTAATATCTTTTTCAATTTGTATGAGAAAATAGTTTTCATACAAGTTCTTCATAATAACAATCGAGCTGTAGGCTAAGAGATATCCTTTCTCTGTAATTTCCGAGAATATCCTTCATTTATCCCCATAAGCCCCCCAAGCTCTGAGCTTAAAATAAGCGAAAGAGCTTAAATGTCAACCAGAATATCTTAACACGCTTTTTAGTGCCCAGGACTTTGGATTATGATTCGCTGGAGCATTCCTCGGAAAGTTGTTTTTTGTAGAACCAAGTCTTTCTTGGGTTATCGGCTTACTTGGCCGAGCACTGCTCGGATTTTTGTGTGGAGCCAGGTCTTACTTGGGACTCTGGCTTATTTGGTCGAACACTACCATGATTTCCTTCAAATCTTGGGTCTCTAACATGCATGATCTATTGTAGACATTATCTTGGTGCCAAGGTGTTGTGCTCGGCCTAGGATTTTTAGTGCGAGGGAGGAAGCATTGCTCGACCTCAACTTTTTTCAATGCGTAATGCGAGGGAGCATAGCTCGACCTCGGCTTTTTGGTGTGAGGGAGCAATGCTCGACCTCGGCTTTTGGGGCTTCTGACCTTTGTTCTTGGCTAGACAGTTTTAACTCAGACCCTTTAGTGGATTCTCAAGTTATTAAGCCAGCATATGCTCGGCTTTTACTAGAATAGCGCCCTGACGCGAGCATGAAAGTCGCGGCTGCTTATGCTCTCCGAGTCTCCTCCATTACCCATTTTTCGAGCCACGAGCTTTCTAATAATGTGAAGAAGATGAAAAGCATGAAGGCTAAAGCTGCCCGAACTTTGTGCATTGGGGATGAGCTTGAAAAAGCCGTGGCAAAGTGTGAAGAGTAGGCTCGGCTAATTCGGTAACTGAAAAATCGAAATGTCGAGCTTGAGAAGACCAACTCCTCTCCTCAATCCGAGCTCTCTAAAGAGAAAATGAAATGATTGACTTTCAGAGGGCTGCCAAGGCTTTAAAGCTTTCCCTTGACAATCTTCAGCAGTCTCTTGCTACTGAGAAAAAGGCTAATTGCAAGCTTCAGTTTGAGTTGAAGGAAGCTAAAGCCCAGATTATAAAGGAATGCGTTTCTGGGTTCTCGCGTGCTATAAAACAAATCCAGCACTTTCTTCCTGATTCTGATCTTTCGAGAGCCGGTGTGGACAAGGATTTTAATAAGGATGGCGTTATGGTTCCTTTGTCCAAGTTCGATGATGAGGAAGAGGAGAATAATGAAGAGCAGGTTATGGGAGAGGAGGAGAACAGAGGAATTGAAGTGGTCGTGCTCGAGCCATCCTCAGTTGCTCTTCCGCAAGCTGAAGACATTATTGGTTCCAACCTTGATGGAGTCTTTGCTCACGGGAATGCCCATGAGTAACTTAGCAAATTTTTAAGATATTTTGTACTCTTGGCTATGCCCTATGTACTTTTGCTTTATGAATGATAAAGACTTCATGCTTCGGGAACATTATCCCAGGCTCTACCTTTTTTTTAACTTATGATATTTAACCCAGCATTTGGATTTACCCGGCTAACTTTCCTAAGTTTTTACTCGCCTTTTATGCTTGGCGTTTTAATTTGGCCTCGTGAGCGTTTTTAGCTCGGCCCTATCGTAGTTAACTATTTTATGTTTTTCTTGCTTACCTTTTTAGGTTCGGTCTTTCGATTTTAGCTTGGTCGGCAACTTCGGTCAGGCATTTCAACTTTAGTTGGGTCGATTTTAGCTCGGTCAACCTTTTTAGGCTCTTTGTTTACTTTTTTAGGCCCGGCATTTCGACTTTAGCTCGGTCGATTTTAGATCGATCACCTTTTTAGGCTCTTTGTTTACCTTTTTAGGTCCAGCATTTCGACTTTAGCTCGATCGATTTTAGTGCGATCAACCTCTTTAGGACTTTTGCCTTTTTAGGTTCGGCATTTCGGTTTCAGCTCTGTCAAACTCTTTAGGTATTAGTTTCGCCATTTTAGGTCCGGCATTACGACTTTTAGCTCAGTCGATTTCAGCTCAGTCAACCTTTTTAGGCTTTTTTTTTGGGTTCGGCGTTTCGACCGAAGCTCGGTCGATTTTAGCTGGGTCACCTTTTTAGGCTATTTGTTTACCTTTTTAGGTCCAGAATTTCGACTTTAGCATCGGTCGATTTTAGCTCGGTCGACCTCTTTAGGTTATTTGTTTTCCTTTTTAGGTCCGGCTCCTCGACTTTAGCGTCAGTCGATTTTAGCTTAGTCAACCTCTTTAGGTTCTTTTTTTTAGGTTCGGTGTTTCGACCGCAGCTCGGTCGATTTTAGCTCGGTCACCTTTTTAGGCTATTTGTTTACCTTTTTAGGTCCATCATTTCGACTTTAGCTCGGTCGATTTTAGCACGGTCAATCTCTTTAGGACTTTTGCCTTTTTAAGTTCGGCATTTAGACTTTTGCTCGGTCGACCTATTTAGGTTATTTATTTTCCTCTTTAGTTCTGGCTCTTTGACTTTAGCTCAGTCGACCTCTTTAGGTTATTTATTTTCCTCTTTAGGTCCAGCTTTTCGACTTTAGCTCGGTCGACCTCTTTAGGTTATTACAGAGCGAGTCCGAGCTCAACCTCTTTGTTTTAATTATATAGGGAGTTCGAGCTCTACTTTTTAGACTTTAATGGAGGGAGTCTAAGCTCGACCTCATTTTAGTTAGCTTGAGAGGGACCGGAGTTCGATCTGTGGTCTTTAAGGGAGCCGGAGCTCGACCTTTGATTTTTGAGAGAGCCGGAGCTCGACTTATATCTTCATGGGAGCTAGAGCTCTCTAAGATATCTTCTTCCGTTCTCCAAGGCCAAGCTGTGGTGACCCAGCTCTTTAAGATATCTTCTTCCATTCTTTGAGGCCAAGCTGTGGTGACTGAGCTCTCAAAGATATCTTCTTCCGTTCTCCAAGGGCAAGCTGTGGTGGCCGAGCTTTCTAAGATACCTTCTTCTATTCTCCGCCATCATCGTTCTCCATACCTCGGGCCATGAAACTGTATCGCCTTCGCCGAAGCATAGTTCTGAGTCATTCTGGGTCCGGGACGTGCTGCACACAGCGATGTCGAGAAGTAGACACCGAAAACGTTAATATGAACCTTGGTTCTATGTGTAGCTACCTCATGCATAACTTGGAATGTTATCGTCAAGACCAAACCACATTAATTCGTCACAGTCATTCTCAAGGGAGCGACGCATGCTTCTCAATGCATCAAAGCGGGACTCGTTGACTCGAGAGAGACTAAAATGACTCAATTGAGAATATTACCCCAGGCTCCGCCTTTTTTTTCTTTTCTTTTTTTCATATCATGCTCTACGGATCGAAGATAAACCAGGATATATTCAGTAGTATTTGATTTTTTAAAATAGTAAAGCAAATCTACTGGGGTACGTGCAATATTCACACTAACATTTAAGCTCTTTAAGTATACTTTCATTCTAGTAGCTTAAGTATTTTGCTAAACATGGCCTATTGTTTACTGGTTGTTACACATAGGCTTTGTCCTCTAATTATGAATTAAGCAACAGAGGAAGATAGAGAACAATATCACCTGGACCTTGAGATGTCACCTTTGGGAACCTTTTTAGAAAGAACTTCCACTTTTCTTTTCCCGTGATCTACTCTTTCCTTCCTGGGCTAAGACTATGGATGGTGTCATGAGTCTTTGACATTCCTTCAACGCCTCCCATTTAATGGACTTTTCCATCTTCTAAAACTGATGAACTCGGCTTCAAACAAAACTCGGCCATGGAATGTCGAGTACGTAGAAGCTCGACCATTATAGACTTGATGAGCTCAAACTGGGCCTCTCCTTGTTAGCCCGAGAACGAGAAACTCGACCACTAAGGTCTTCTCCACTTCTTGGATTGATTTCATCGTGGATTCAAACTGACCAATCACGTCAAATCAATGAATTACAGTTAGTGGGAATCAGTTTTTCAATGTTAGTCAAGAATCTAATAGTTATACTACTATATGATAATAATTGTTCTAATAATATCAATAAGAAACATGAATTTTTCTTCCTTCGGAGTTTTGTCGAACACTTGGTGTGCTCTAATATGCATCTACCCAATCAATTGTAACTTGCACTCTCTGTCAATGGCAGCAGTGGGCATTTGGTCGAGCACTTTGTACTCGCAAATTTTGTGACTCTGGGAGTGGTACCACCCAAACATCACTTTGCTCAAATATGTAAATGATATGACATGATGCTACATAACACAACATCAAAGGCGTGGAGCAAAACATATCAAATCATATTAGATTTAAACTAGATTTAAAGAACAATATCACTTGATTCTTGTGATGCCACACAATCATCCTAGGTGGAGATATGAGCCTCTGCGTTCAATACAGATCTGGAAATTTTCGTTGCAGATCTAAGCATTTTTTTGAAGATCTGAGGACCACCCACACGACCAAGAAGATCGACGAGGTCGAGCTCGGGGCGGCAGTGATGACGGTCGTCTTCTCACAGATCCGGTGCTCAACCTGGGCGACCCGCAATCCGGTAAGGGGATATGGTGGTGCTCGACAAAGTGAGGGTCGGTTTGCGGTGGGTCTTCGTCGGAGGTTGGCGCCGCGTTCTCAAGCAGAATCGAGTGAAGGTGGTGTTTATCCCTTTGGCAGATCTGGAGCACCTTTTGGTGCCATGATACTTGATAACGACCGTGTTAATGGCGAAGAAAGAACAGGGCCACCAATATCACTGGATGTGGTAGAGTCCACGCCCTGGAATTTTCCAATGACGCTGTTAATATATGCATTCATTAGCATATCTTTTGATTTATCCTTTTCCAATTTCGTCGGGTGGAATTTAGAATCACCCATCTGACCCAAGATGATGAATAGTGCGGTCGGGGAAAGTTTTGCCTCAGCCCCACGGTGGGCGCCAAATGTTCCTGTCGAGATCCGACTTGCCGGAATCTTGCCGTAGAACGTCAAACTAAGAGTGAACGCATGGGATGTTTTAGATTATGGCTTGACAGAATATTGTATTTCGGTCCTACGTATCCCAATGGGAATCAAAGCCAGACGTAGTTCTAGGTTCAACCCTTGGCCATACGGTGATCTCAATCCCTTAATCTTGTATCTGATGAATACCAGCGAGCAAGGACTCTTCAATAGTCTCTTGGTCAAGCTGGTTCCTCTAATACGCTTAAGGGAGATTCACCTAGCTCTGTTCAAAAGCGAGTCTCTCTCTTGGGTTCTCCTCTTTTTATAATAGGATCCCCATATCTTTAAGAGATCTAGATTTATCTCCTTTTATCTCTTAAATCTTCTTTGAGATATGATTTCCTTAATTTGAGGGATTTATCTCTTCTAACCGGATAAGGTTATTTGAGATAACATCAAGATCATTAAAGATAATATCAATATCTTATCTTTCCCACCTTTATTGGATCGGGTATCCAAGCTCGATGATCGGATTTTACTCCTCGGCCAGTACATCTCTTAAATTAGTTGCTGATAGTTAGAGTATCTTCTTGCTTTTCATTCCTCTTGTAAACAGCTATATAAACATAGCTCATGTACAGTTTCTAATCATCCAGAAATGAAAGTTTTCTTTCACTAACTTGTGCGTCAATTTCTCCCCCGCCCTCTCTTTTGTGTTAGTGTTTAACATAATGATTGTTGTGTCACGCTGTTTAGGGACTAATTATTAGATAAGGAAAAAGACAAATAACGATAAACCGTCCCCAAATCAAAATACATAATGAGCTTTGTTTTTCTTCTTTAATAATTTGTTTAACAAAAAGAAAGCAAAAAACTAACCAAGGTTTTTATTACGAAATTAAAAAAGAAAAGTTTTATTGAAATTTGTTATAAACAAATTGATTTAGTGGATGATTATCTCATCTTATTTTCTATCCTATCTTCTCTTTTCTTCTCTTATAGAAAACTGGTTGAGATCAGGAGTCTACTGTCACTACAAAAAAAAGGTGAATTACCGACGGCCAAAAGATGTCGGAAAAGACAAAAAGCCGTTGGAAACACTGATTATCGACGAACTCATCTTCGTCGGTAACAAGCGCGCATGAAAGGGTTTCCGACGGTCTTGCCCGTCGGAACATGCACTACACAGAGCTCCTCATTACCATCGGTAAATGTCAGTGAAAGTTACCGACGGGTATTTCCGTCGGAAAATTTAAATTACACTTACCAACGGAAATGTCTGTCGGAAACATGGTTTTTTTATATATTATTTTTTAATTTTATTTTAATTGATTTTTTTTGTTTTATATTAATAATTAATTATTATTTTTAATTATTTTTTATAAAAATTTAAAATTTATATTTTGAATATTAATTATTATTTTATTTTATTTTATTTTAATTAATTATTATTTTATTATTAATTAAAAAAATTGAAGTTACAAATAAAATTTAAAAACAATTCAATTAAAATTAATTTAAAATAAAAACAAACTCAACATATAATCTATACATAAAATATTTGTTTAGTTACAAAACTTCACTACATCTATAACTATCCTAACACTCATCACCATAATATATGTCATCGTCGTCCTGGCGGAGGGAGTTTACCAGCGTCAGATGACCATCAGACTACGGCTCAAAAGACAGACTGGCATCATGCGACTGCGGTGATGGATCGGTAGAAGTAATGGAGGGCTGACTGGCATGGAGGATGTAACACCCTTCCGAGTGTCACATGGAACATAACACTTAACCTTAATAATATAATTCATGCGTAAAAACTTCGATTACTTTAAAACATATATTTACATTCATAACAGTAAATACAGAACATCGGAGTATGGAAGGTAGCAAAGGTACATATAAAATACAACGACTTGGACTAGCTGGCACCTCTCATCAAAATACATTAAAATATAAAAGACTCACTGGCCATATACTAAAGGACTAGTTTAACATTCCCACCTACACTAGTAGTAGGAACGAGGAATCCACTACTGCTCAGTCCGCCTCCGTTGAGTGTTCTCTACCCCGAGTGTGCTCGCTTCTGTGACGCGTCTCTATTTCCAAAAGAGAAATCTTTGTCGGAGTCTTCTCGTCCAAAAACAATAAATACTATAACACAGAGAAATAGGGGGTAAGAATCTACACTAGTCATCATAAAATGGGATATAGAAGTAGAATAAAATTCAATGACAGCACATAGACAAACATGGCACACACAACCATCCTTCGAGTCACACGTAACAATCATCCCCAAGCTCTCATGCCAATCAGGCTCACTCTTGTTCATACATCTAAATGTACAAGAAGATTCAATCACCACGATGCATCCTTGATAAGATCAAGTTGTATCATTCACCACCGTGCTGCACATCCCTAGCAAATCAGGTATTCTCTCACTACCACGGCGTATCCCCAGCATTTTAGGATGATCGTCCACTATCACGATGTATCCCCAACATTTCAGGATACTCGACATGACACATCCCCAGCACATCAGGATGCTCATTTACTATCTCGATCCATCCCCAACATTTCAAGATAATCGCCCGCTGTCACGACGTATCCCCAACATTTCAGGATACTCGTCCTCTATTCTGATCCAGCCCCAACATTTCAGGATGGTCGTCCATTCCAATCCATGCGGTGGCGAAATATAACAAAAACACATCGTGAATCTCACCAGCTCATCTCAATGCTAAATTACAGCTTAGTACCTCAACATCATATCCTAAGGTTTCATTACTCAGAACAACACACATTAGCTAATTCATCCAATGAGGTACTAACGCACGTACTATCAATTCCACTCATATCATACATCACCCAATCAACAGTAATCGTCACCTAATTCTAATCATACAAGCAGCTTAACATTCCATCACAGTACATGTCATCAATCTCATAGCATTTCTTACTCATATTAGTTATCATACGGAAATAGACAGAGCATGTTATCATCTCAAGCACACAATCATATAATATCATAAACATATATACAGCAACACTAAGCATATTAGCATACAACATATCAAGCATACTAGCAACGTCAAGCATATTATCAAACATATTATAACAACAAACATAATCATACTAAACATACAATCTCAAATCAACAGTAAATCAACCTACTATTGCGAAACCCACAATGCTTAAACCCTCAGTGGTACTACTCCACTGTAGCCACCACTGCGGTTTAAGCGTTGTTGGTTACACAACCTCTAGTAGGGTTTAGGATCCCCTACGCATATCATTGTATTCTAAACTACTCTTGCCTCCCTGACAACAACGGTTCTTTCCCCCACCTTACAAACTTGCACGCTTTCCCATAAAAGTTTCGAATGCCTCCACTATACTGAAACGAGTCTCAACATGCTTTCCAACAACATCCATAAATCTACCACCATCCTTACCAATACATCCATCGTTCCGTTTTTCATCCCGATTACACGTACGGATATCACAATTTGCCGGAAACACAAATACCAACAGAATCAACAACAAGCTTCCAATAGATTTGAATGAAGAGATGAAATCAAAGGAAAAACTTACGAGAACAACGACTGGACTTAGGGGAAGTCGGATGCAAGAGTGAGATCAAGAATCCAAGGGAAATGTACCCAAAATGGGCTACTGTGCGAGCTCTATATCTCCAGATATAGACCTTCAATTACAAAATGGAACAGTGAAAATATAGAAATACTTGTCCTTAACCTCCTCCAAACTTTTCACACCGATCCAACGGCGAACGAACCTTGGATGGCCGTTCTATGGTGACAGGTTAGAAGTTACACGTGTTGAGTTTCTCACCATCTAGGTTCACATTGCGAGCTGAATATCTCTAACTATGGACATGATTTCTAATTTCTGACCGTTGGATATGAAGAAACACAAGTATTGAACCTTCATTTAAAGTTTGAGCACGATCCAACGGTTAAAGAATATATACTGTTGATTTAATTGCTACTGCTTCAACCAAGCTTCAAAGTGCTACAACCACCAACCAAGCTTCAAAGTGCAACCACCATGGCTGCCTTATCTTCTTCTATTTTTTTCAGCTTCTCCCCTGGTCCTCTCCGCATGCGTGAGTTAACCAGGATGGAGACTTCACTTTCATTCAATTCCATCAAATGCATGATGTCTTTTGTTAAATTATTAGTTTGCATGTTAGCAATGTGTCATGTTTTAGTGTAGGTTAGGTGCCTTAAGTAACTAGGTGTCATCTTTTAGGCATAGGTAGAAATGTGAGTGGAGTACATGGGTCAAGTGTACGTGTTTAGGGATAGGTAGTGGAGTTTGAGGTGGCATCTTGATGTGGAGACACACGTCATTGCGTGTTGCTTCATCGGTACAACCGGGTGTTTTCTTCCGCATTTTCCCGCGTAACCTACTGTTGGAATATTCTTCCGTAATTATTTTAGGCTACTCCTAAAAGCCTATTGTACTCAAGCTCGGCCTAAGTTTAATATCCTAACTCTCAATTAACTAATTAACTGACCAATTAATCGCTCGATTTGCGTTTGTTTGCGTTCTGGGTCCGTTTCAGCTCCAATTTTCCTCCAACTTGAAACGCAAGCTAACTAACACCTAAGGAACATGATTAGGTCTTTAATTATCCTTAATCTCTTCCTTAAACACTAATCAAGAAATCGGGGTGTTACAGAGGACCCCCTGCAGAGCGTTGTGCCTGTCTGGTGGGAGGAAATCGAGCACAGCGGTCATGACCGTAGAGAATGTCTCCGTCTGCTGCATCATGCACTCGTTCACATCCCTCTGTTACTGCATCTCCTGCCTCAGCCGCTGCACCTCCTCAGTGTCCTGTGAGCCGGAGGATGTAGGCTCCCGAATGGTCAAGCTCAGCGTTGACCCCCGACGGATGGGCTTGGTTAGGGTCGTCGTACCGTAAATCCGCCCCTTCTTCTTCCCGCCTGCCACATCCATCCAGACCTGGGTCATCGCTCAACCTCGGCGGGGTCCAGCTGGGAAGGATCCGAGGCACCATAGCAGGAGGCAGCCTCAGACGCTACCTGACTAAACCTGACATTGTACACCGCCTGCGATCAATACATTACAATCAATATATAATAATAATAATAATAATAACAATAATAATAACAATAATAATAATAATAATAATAATAATAATAATAATAATAATAATAATATAAATGTAAAAAGACACTTTAGCTCACCACTGTCTGCCTCGACCTCTCATTATACAAAAAATATATATATAATGCGTGAAAAATATAGGGAAAATTACATGAAATAATAAACAACAACTTACCCAGAAACATCTGAAGATACAGTCCTGGTTGTCCCCGAGGATCACCCCCCATGATGGCCAGAAGCGACGATACTGGGCCTTGATGGCATAGGTAACGTGCTTCGATCCCACTTTCGATGGGATGAAGTTGAAAATTTTATAATTTTATTAATTCAACAATATACGCTCGACCTCTATTACTTCATTGACATGTGACGATTCATCCACCTGGAAGGGCGTCTCATCCTCTGCATCATCGATTTCTATGCGACCCCTAGGCTTGGTAGTGACAGCAACACACCAACCTTGTTTGTCCATTCGCATTGTTGGATAAGGGACATAATAAACTTGTTTTACATTCTGAGCAATTATAAACAGATCAAACTGTTGATATCTTCTATCCATGTGAATGTCCACAGTTCCATACTTGGGATCCACCTTTGTGCCCGTCCTCGATGGATCAAACCAGTTAAAATAAAATAAGACTACTTTTTTAGGATAAGTAGTAGTATTGTATTGTAACTCGTATATGTGTTTTATGACCCCATAAAAATCACCAGTACTTTCATCCTGTATGACAACTCCGCTATTAATTGTCTTTTTACCCATGTTCCATTCATCTGTGTGGAATTTTTACCCATTAACAAAGTATGTATGCCATGATCTAACACAGCTATAGGGCTTGTACACTAAATCTCTCAAGTGTTGATTAGTCACACTTAATGGTTGCTGATACAACTACGAATAGGTAAGTCATATTAAATAATTACTTTTTGAAGAGGCAATTAAGCTTAAAATATTTTTGGCTAAGTTATATGACACTTACTTGTTGCTTGAACTAGGGGTGTAACGGGTCGGGATGGTCTGGTTTTAGACTGAAAAAAATCCGAACCAAACAAAATTGATTGGTTCGATTTGGTTCTGTTTTTTGTAAATTTTTTTACAAAACCCGAACCAAACCAAACCGATCAAAATCGGGATGGTTCGAATCGGGTCTATCGGGTTAAACATAAACTTTTTATATGAAACAATCATATTTGAAAGGCCCAACATTACATTAGCCTTTCATATGAAAACCCACACTTATCAGCATTTTAAATAAACTTAATTAAAATAAACCGGTAAAACACACAAAAAATAATTAAACCCAAAATATAAAAAATAATAGAAGCTTCTGGGTTGTGGTTTACAGAAAATAACAACAGAAAAGTAACCTATAGCACTAAGAGCAGAGACGAAAGGGGCAAGGCAGAGATGCTGATGGCGCTGCAATGGCGGTGATTGGGCGTTGCAACAGCAGCGACTGGATGCTGCAACAGTGGTGACTGGGAATATGGAGGTCGCTTGATGTTTCCATAGCATGTGAATGACAGAGATGTCTAGATGGGAACGTCGGCGGCGTCACTGAGATGTCTGGATGAAGGAAGGTTGTGTGTCGTGTGAGAGCACAAATCGTTCTCACAAACTCTCACTTGCACAAATCAGATTCAGAGCACAAGTCTCCACCTTCATGACTGAATGACGACGACGAAGGACAGAAGCATGAAGAGTGCAGCGGAGAGGAGATGAGACGCCAATTTGGTCTAGTCAGGTTGTGTGTGGCTGCGGCGGTGACGGCGGCGGAAGCCCTAGGTGGCTAGGTCATGATGCGCATATGTGAGAAAGATGTGTGACGATAGTGAGCACTTGGGCTGGAGTGTCAAACTTACTAATATTAGCCATTAGGTCAGGATATTGGGGAAAAAATTAGATGTGCTCTATCATCGGGTCGGGTAGACGGGTGATCGGTTCTGAAAATTAAAATCCAATACCTGAACCAAAGTTACTCTGTTCTGTTTGGTTTGGTTCGTGTTTTTACCCGAACCAATTAACTTCGGTTTTTATGGGTTGGTTTGGTTCGGGTTGGTCGGGATGGTCGGGTTTACCCGGTCCACTTACACCCTTAGCTTGAACCATTCAGGAAAACACTGAAAAATAAAATGTGTACTACGTGTTAAAGAAGAAATTGATATAACATGTGATACATTATTTCAAAGATGGGACGTTGATACTTACTCATGGTATGGTTTCACCTCTGTACAATTTATCAAGACATGAACCTCATCACTTAACCAGTAAGTAAGCTCCTTGCCAGCATGACGGCCAGGAAGATTAAATACGGATAGCATATAAGGATACCCTGCACTATAAGCATCTACCTCGTTCCTAATATTTCTCGGGGCGAACATGAAGTTGTTGAAATAGTGGGAACATAAATGAGTTGTCTCACGATGTAAGTAAGACGCACAGATTGATCCTTCCACCCTAGCCTTGTTTTTAACTGATCGTTTAGAGTCGCCCATGAATCTAAGTAATAAAAAACATTAGTGACAAGGCATTATTCAAGGGACGCTGATTATTCAAATGTCAAAATATAATAAAATTACCTTTAAAACTGATACATCCACCTATATTGTACTGGCCCACCAAGCCTCGCTTCATATGCAAGATGGACAGGGAGATGTTCCATTGAGTCAAAAAATCCTGGGAGAAATACCCTCTCCATCGATCTTGCCTTCTCATTTAGGCTATGACTTTAGTTCCAAATCCTTTCATCTACAGTACAGAGCTATGTCCATCCTTGCCTTCTCATTGTCCTTCGTCTTGCCATACACATTCATATCCTTGTTAAAAATGTTATCAAAGAAATTCTTCTCAATATGCATCACATCAAGGTTATGTCTTAACAGATTATCCTTCCAGTACGGTAGTTCCCAAAAAATACTTTGTTTTGTCCAGTTATGCCATTCTCCATACCCGGGTAATTTTGATGCACCTGCTTCAGTGACTTTAGGAAGATCCCTAACCCGACCCCATATTTGTTTAGGAGTCAACAAAGGATGTGGACCTTCCTCTTCTATCTGATTCTTTTTGAATGCTCAGATATTCCTTCGGAAGGGATGGTCAGGATCTAAGAACTGACGATGAGAATCAAACCAGGAACTTTTGCCACCATATCTTAGGGTAAAAGTCTTTCCATGTTCCATGCAATACGGGCATGCCAACTTACCGTGGGTCCCCCAACCAGAGAGCATTCCATATGCAGGAAAATCATTGATAGTCCACATCAGTGTTGCTCTCATCATAAAGTTTCGCTTCTTCGAAACATCATATGTCAACACACCTTCCCACAACTTATTCAGATCATCAATCAGAGGCTGTAAATATACATCTATCCCAGCCTTCGGATTAGATGGTCCCGGAATGAGACAAGTCAAAAACATATACAGTTTTGACACGTGCATCTCGGGAGGAAGATTGTACAGTGTAACAATCACTGGCCAACATGAATATGACGAGGCTGACACCTGAATGTATGGGGTAAAACCATCTGATCACAGCCCAAGTCGTACATTGCAAGGATCTGATGCAAATTCAAGGTGTACCCGATCGAAGTGCTTCCAAGCTTCACCATCAGAAAGGTAGCGTCTAACACCGGGACTTCTTATATTTCATGATGCCATCTCATATGTCCCGTAGTTTGCATTGATGCAAACAGTCTTTGCAACCTTGGAATTATTGGCAGATAAAGCATTGCCTTCGCAGGAACTAGTTTGTTCTTACTACAGTCACTACTTTGAAAGCGGTACCTGGGTGTCTGACAAAATTTACATTCTTCCAGCGTGCTGTCATTTGTGCCTGAAGCACTGTCATAATATAGCAGGCACCCGTTCGGACAACAACCAATCCTCTTAGCCCCCAACCCCAGTTTCGACACCAACCGCTTCGTGTCATAATAAATTTTTGGCAACAACTCTTTGAAGGGTGTCACATCTTGAAGCATTTTACAAAAAAACTCGAAACACTACTCGGGGACATTCCAATTGGACTTGGAAGCTAGAAGCCCAATACAAATTGATAATTTTGAATCTGACGCCCCTCCAAACAATGGCTTATTTGTCTCTAACAATAGGTTTTAGAATCTATACGCCAATTCATTAGGAGGCTCTTCCACGTCATCAGACCCATTCGCCTTGAAATTCCCATGTTGCCCAAGACAATCATCCACCATCATATGCATTGATTGGAGTTGTACGACATAGTCGTCGTGTAAGCCACTGCCTGATGCACCCATGTCAAGATCGTCACCACCGACTTCATTTATATCAACATCCGACAACTCCTCACCATGATCAATCCATATCCAATAATTAGGCTTGAAACTACGTCGATATAAGCATAACTTCATGTCATCATCACTCAAAACCGTCATACAATTGCAATTTATGCACGGACATCTAATCCCTCCTCTTCGGCATAATCACAATGTTGTTTGGCTTTCGATATAAACTCCTCAACTCCATCTACAAACGATTGTTTCAGAAGTCGTCTCCCAGACTCATTCCTATCATACACCCAACTACGGCTCGGGGGATAATATTCCATCCTTCTGCATTTTCAGATAAATTGATGTATTTTAAGCTCATGATATGATAACCCCGAATTGCTCCTTTTCTTTAAAAGGTGTGGCCCTATCTCATTCGAGAAAAAACTTTTTCACCACTGTAGTATACTAGTTACTCATTACTTCTCATGTCTGATAGTGTGATTTTACATGATGTTTGTTGTACATATTTGCATGCATTTTTCATATAGATTAGGCATTCTTTAGTTGAGTTTTATTAGATTTTTCCTTGGAACGGGTGAAGGTGGTTTTGTGTGTTGTTTTGCAGGAATCATTGGAAAATCTGGTTAACTTAGAGCCAAGGGAATGAAGAAAAAGTGGAGAATGAAATATTGGGAATGCTCGCCCCGCGAGAGGATGCTCGCCCCGCGACTGAAGACAGCCAGAAACAGCAGAATGTCATCCTTTCTGGTTCGCCCCGCGAATAACACCTCGCCTCGCGACCCTGAGAGCTGACTGTTCCAGGAAAATGTAAGCCTTTCTGGGTCGCCTAGCGAACGGTGTCTCGCCTCGCGAGAGTTCCAAGCACTGAAGACCAGCAGTTTAATATTCGCCTCGAGATATACCTCTCGCCCCGCGAGTGTGCGAAAATCAGAATCACTGTTTTAAGCTGTTTAAGGCAGAATGGGAAAGGAAAGCCAGGAGAAAGGGAAAAGGTTACGAGTTTGGAAAGCAAAAAGGCTCTGGAAACCTGAGGCAGCTGCTGGAGGATTGCCCCCATGGAATCCCTTCTCTCATTCTTCCATTTTTCTCTTGTTGTGGATATTGTTATGAGTAGCTAAACCTCCATTGTTGGGGTTAGGGTAACTATGTCTGAATTCTTATGTATTTGATTTAATCTTGCAATATAGTTTCTACTTTGTTATTGAGTGGTTAATTTTCTGTGCTTAATGCTTGTTGTGGCTAGCAACCCCATGACTTGATTAGTGTTTTGGTATGTAATGGAGACGTTCGTATCATAACTGGAACTGAAATTAATCACCTAGTAATCCTTACATCTAGAGATGGAGTTTGGTTTGCTAGTAATCGCGTAATCCTTAATCCTAATGCAATTTCATTAATCTAGGCCACCTAAGAGATTAGGGTCTATTAGTGGAATTAGGCTCTTGTCATCCGAGAGATCGGGGCTTGAGTAGTTTAGTGGATTGATTATCATAACTGAAGTAGAAACTGTTTGTGAGTGTTTCATTGCATGAGGATGAAGTTTAGTGAACCTAACCCCAACTCCTTTTATCATATTTGAAACCCATCTTTTATTGCCTTCCAAGTCTTTGAGAAAAGTACAAAAAGAATTTGTGTTTCTTGCTTTGTTTATTTTTACTTTTATGGGCTTGTTAATTAGTTTAGAACTCTCTTCAATCCAAGAATCGCTTAGATAGTAGTTGAAGTGGTACGTGCTAGTACTTGTTGCAGTCCTCGTGGGAACGATTAAACGGTCTCACCACCGTATTACTTGCACGACTGGGTATACTTGCCCAGATTCGTCTAACAATGTCTTATAACTGACGAAATTTGAATAACATTTCCCATTGACCTCCAAGTACACGACTTGACCGCGGTAAGATAACACAATCAAGTATGGACCCAGAGAACAAAAGAAAATGCGTCAAATCGAAATTTCATCAACTATTTAACCATTGAGAATCACCAAGTAATTAGTATATCAGTGGAGAAAAAGTTTTCTTTTCTCAAACTGTCCCAAATGGGCAATTCAAGATTCAATAGAATGAGCGATACCATGACCACGAGTACACATGCTCAATAATATTGAACCTTGAACGAGAAACTACGATTTTCTCGATTACGTATTAATTATATATACTCTAATATAAAATATAACTTTAAGTAAGAGAGATAATTTGTATAAAGTTTGATAATAATTGATAAGCCTCTGGCTTATCTAGTTTTATGACTAGATGAACTAGGGTTTATGTGCCAATTTATTCGAGTTCACTCTCGTTTTCGCCCAAATTTGCCTTGTTTTGATCCTCAGTTGGACTTTGACTCGTTTTGCGTCTTTTGTGTAGTTTTTAGATTATTTTGGATAGAATTACGCTTGTGGTTGCTTGTGTTGTTTTCAGGTCCATAAGTGAAGCTCTAAGAATTAAGGAAAGTCAAGAAATAGTGGAGATTGCTATTCTGGAGATTCTCGCCCCGCGAGAATTTGAAGATCCGGGAAGACAGAGACCATCACGGCCTAGCCGTGATTCACATCACGGGGCGTGAAAGGAAGGTTCGCGTCGCGAGATGTCCTTCGCGTCGCGAGTGTGTGAATTCCAGAAAAGTACCAGAGTCAGAGACCATCACGGCCTAGCCGTGATGTATATCACGGCCGTGACCTAAAAGCCACACAAGTCAGAGACCATCACGGCCTAGCCGTGATGTGTATCACGGCCGTGACCCAAAATCCACACAAGGCAGAGAACATCACGGCCTAGCCGTGATTCACACCACGGGCCGTGACAAGAAGACTCGCGTCGCGAGAGTTCAAATTCCAGAAGTGCGCCAGAAGCAGAGGCCGTCACGGCCTGGCCGTGATGGCCGTCACGGCCGTGACGCGTGGCCTCCTTATAAATACAGCAGATCGTAATGCAAAAAAGAGGACTTTTTGGATCAGAACTGATTGGAGATCTTTTGTAATCCTTATTCTGGGGCTGCGTCTCCTCTTCTCTTCTCTTGATTCTTAGTCCTAGGATGATTTCCGATTGTACGTGCATCGTTGTTATGGACATGAGGAACTAATCCTCTTGTCTAAGGGATCGATGAAGCCACCCATGGCGGCATAGTGTTTATGTAATGTAACTCTCTCTCCTTAAATTCAATTATTGTTTTCCAATTCTGTTTTCATTGTGTCGATTATATGCTAGCGTGATCGACTAGTTAAACGTGTTGAGGCCTAGCGGCGATTCGCGTTTTAGAACTTGAATTGGGATCATCGGTCGAGTATTGCACGAGAGTGAGTAGGAGATCGGTGCAACCGATAGGGAGCAAGAATTAATAGAATTCGAGATTAGGATTATGAGACCTAGTAAGTAATTAATCCAATCGTCGAATACGTCCTAATGAGCACGGAAGTGGATTTAGGAGAATTTAGGGGTCCCGGTTGACATTAAAATTGAACCTAGGGAGGAGAATATCATCACTTGGGTACTTTGCATGATTGGGTAGGTGGATTCGAAACCTTAGATGCTTTTAATTCCAGATTTCATCACCATATCTCTGATTGACTCGATTTGATAATTTGAACTGTGATCCTAGTTTCGTTCCAACCACTTTCTCTACTTAACCAACTTATCGGATTTCTCGGGAAATTAGTCGAATTGGTAACCCAATCCTTGTGTTCGACCTCGGTAGACTCTTACCGTGTTTTTATTACTTGCGACGACCCGGTACACTTGCCGGAGTCACAACAAGTTTTTGGCGCCGTTGCCGGGGATTGGCACAACCAATTTTCCTAATTTTTAGGAAATTCGGCTGTTTGGTTAAGCTGATTTTTAGTTTATTTTCTTTTATTTAATTGCCATTATTTTTCTCTGTTTCTTTGATTCCACTTGGTCTTTGCCTGTTTTTGTATGCGAGGTACTCTTCTACAAGAGGACTTGCTATTCGATTCAGAGATCACCAGGACCTAGAGGCAATTAAGAAAAGAGGCCAGGGAAAGGAAGAGGTTGGAAGCAATTAAAATAGAGGGCATGGCTGAAGAAAATCCTCCTCCTCCTCCTCCTCCTCGTTACAAGCCTCTCTTCAAGTACGATCTACCAAGCTTGGGAGATTGTGACTATTCTATTGTGAGGGGCAACCTGAACACAGACTCCTTCAGAGTTGAAGCATGTGTCACATACCAGATCCGGGAGAATCAGTTTGATGGGAGTGGCAAACAGGACCCTCATAGACACATCACTCGCTTCCTGGAAGCTTGTGACTTGCAGAAGATCAGGGGAGTCTCTCAGGATGAGTTTCGCTTGCGGCTTTTCCCTCTTTCTCTTAGGGATGTCGCTCGCGATTGGGTTGACAGTTTGGATAGGAACAAAGATCGTAACTTGGGAGCAAATGGCACAGAAGTTCCTAACCAAATACTTTCCTCCTCAGAAGGCGGCACAAGCAAGAATAGCCGTCACTTCATTCAGGCAGACGGAGGATGAAACTTATAATGAAGCTTGGGAGAGGTACAATGGCTTACTGAGAAGATGCCCTTCAGCGTTCTTTGACCCCGTTTCCAAAGTACAGCACTTCTTTAATGGGTTGAGGGGACGCTATCAGATGAACTGTGATGCCGCAGCTGGTGGCTCTTTTTCCTACTTATCAGCTGAGGATGGATGGACATTGTTAGAGAAGATGTCATATAATGATTACAACCGTGGTAGGGAGACCTCGAGTGGAATCAGTTCTGGGACAATGGAAGCCATTTTAGAGCAAAACAGACTTTTGAAGATGCAGAATGAGGCTTTGTCCGGGAATAAGAGGGTTAATGCGATACACGAGGGAATGCCTCCGGGTTGTGCAAATTGTAAGGGAGATCATGACACTCAGATTTGTCCGCTAAATTTCCCTCAGGAACATGTGGACTCTTGCCATAACTTTTATGATACTGTGCCCCAGAACAACTATCAGAGGAACAATCAGAATCAGAATAGGGGCTACATGAGAAGAGACCATCCGGGATTTGCTTGGAGTGATGTTAATGGTGGTCTAGCCGGTCAACAACATCCGCAACAGAATTGGCGACAACCTCAACAGGTGTCGAGACCGAACATTGGAATTCAAAGAATAATACTCGTGAGGCTCTTCCGGGGCCTAATCGGTTGTGAACCGACGGATAGTGGAAGACAACCTTGGGAGATGGCTTTTGAGAAGTTGTAAACCTTTACAGGCACATCTTTTGAGAAGATGAATACAGCAATGGAGAAGTTGTCAATCGACACAAATACTGCCATTAACAAGTTGGCAACTCATACATGGTCAGCAATTCACAATCTAGAGACGCAGGTTGCTCAGCTCGCAAGGCAACTTAATGAGCGTCTCCCAGGCACTCTCCCAGGTGACACCGAGAACAACCCGAAGAACCAATGCAATGCCATCACAACTAGAAGCGGAAGGGTGTTGGGACCTAGCAGGGGTACCACTAGTTCTCAGGATGACAAGGGCCCGGAACAACTACCCGTTGAGGAAGAGCAACCAGAGAAAGAAGGGTTGGCAAGTGACAAGGGACCGGAGCAAGGGGGAAGGCTGAAACTTGTGGATGAAGAGTTCCGAAAGAAGAAGTGGGTTGAACCCCAAGACCTCCCGCCCTACATGAAGGTTCCGTATCCTGAAAGATTGAAGAAGCCTCAACAGGATAAGCAATTCAATAAGTTCCTTGATGTCTTCCGAAAACTTCAGATTAACATTCCATTTGCGGAAGCCTTGGAACAAATGCCATCATATGCTCGGTTTATGAAGGAACTTCTCACTAAGAAGCGGAGGATTGTGGATGAAGAAATGGTTGCTTTGACCGAGGAGTGTAGTGCCATTCTTCAACGGAAACTGCCTCCGAAGTTGAAGGATCCCGGTTCCTTCTCGATACCATGCACCATTGGGGGGATGACTGTAGGGAAGGCATTGTGTGATCTAGGGGCAAGCATCAACTTGATGCCCCTCTCTATGATGAAGAGGTTGGGGATCAAAGAATTCAAGGATACACAGATGTCGCTCCAACTAGCCGATCGCTCTATAAAATATCCTTATGGGGTGGTCGAAGACTTGTTAGTAAAAGTGGACAAGCTCATATTTCCGGCAGACTTTGTAGTGCTTGATATGGACGAAGACGCCGAGGTTCCTCTCATATTGGGTAGGCCCTTCTTGGCCACTGGGGGTGCCTTGATAGATGTGCGGCAAGGGAAACTCACTCTGAGGGTGCAAGATGATGAGGTAGTCTTCAATCTCTTTGAAGCAATGAAGCACCCTGCAGAGAGGTCGGAAGTGTATCGAGTGGATGTGGTGGACCCAACTGAAAAGGTGAAGACAACTCGAGAAGACCATGATCCTTCATTTGCAACAGTATCGGTAGAATCTCATGAGAAAGACAGTGAGGAAAAAGGCCCTTCGGGGGATGAAGTCTACCTTGAGTGGCTACGAGACATGGAACCCATACCGAGTCTCCCAAGGGAAGAATGTGCAAGGAAAGAACTCAGCAGCAAGGGAATGAAAAAGAAGGGTAAAGCACCAAGGTTGAAGGGTGGCACAACCGTGGTGGTCAGTACAGACAATGAATTGATCTCAAAAAGGATCACCACGGAGTGGAGAGTTCGTGCGGATTATAGAAGGATGCTGGACTTAAATGAGCTGTCCGGGAACAACTTGCAAGTATATGAAAGGGCAAGAGCCTACAGAATACGGACTGAGGCAGGGAATGGCAAGCAAGATCTACGTCCGGATTAACCCTTAGGGGCGACTTGAGTCAGGCTCGGGACGTTAAACAAGCGCTACTTGGGAGGCAACCCAAGCTAGGTATTCTCTCTTTTCCTCACTCTTGTTTTTGTTTTTGTTTTTGTGTTTGTTTTGTTTTTGTTTGTCACTCTTGAATAATTTGAGAAGATCAAGAGTTTTTGTATGAAATGTCGTGTCGGCAAGCTTCTTGGATTTTAATTATATTGAGCATAGATGGATTGCTTGAATTATATTGACCATTGATGATTTCCCCTAGGTTCTAGTAATAGAAAAGTTGATCCCCACTTAAAATTGTAAATTGAACTTTGAGATTTATTATGATTGCTTGATTTATGATAAGTTTGGGGTGAGGGGATGCACACACTAGGAATCGTATCTCGGTCAAACAGTTGCAAAATGTCCAGGTGAGGATTTGAGCCTCCAACTCTGTTTTTGAATGTGTGAATCACTGTAAGTTGCACTTTCCCGAATTTGCTTGAATCTCTATATGGTTTGCATGTTTATATGTTGTATCAAATGATTTAGGCAATTTTCTTTGAATTAACTACTTGGCCATAAATTGAACCAACCTTGATGAATGATCCCTAGTCAGCCACATTGAGCCTTGAAGCCTATTGTTCTTCATGACCTTACATTACAAGCCATTAACTCAGAAAAACCATGATTTTCCCCTATCCTAGGATTTAGGAGAGTATGGAATTTTAGCTTTGTAAGTGCTGTTGTGGAACTAAGTTTGGGGTGGCTACAAGTTCATGAATCATAGTTGAGAAAAAGAAAAATAGAATTAAGGGCCAAAGGCTTGAAAGAAAAAAAAAAGAAAAAAATGGGTGATAAAAAGCATTGAATATGTGCCAAAAAGGGCAAAGAAAAATAAATATAAAAAGGAAGAGGTGTGTAGCCACCAACTGCAAGGAAGAGAATAATATGAGAGTGAATTCAATTGTTGTGATATTAGTTTCATGCTCTCATTGATCCTAGGGACTTAGCCTCTATCCTTTGATTATCCTACCCTTAGCCAGGCCCCATTACAACCTTTGAAAGACCTATTGATGATGTATGCATGTTTTCGTGGGAACTATGTTTGAGATGAAAATCAAATTCATGGGAAGTGCTCTTAGAATGTGAAAGTGAGTGAAAAGTTGATAGCCTAGACAAACTTGAGCGAATGAGTGAAATACTAAATGCCCTTGAGAGGAAGGCAATTGTTTGAAATAGGTGATCTTCCTTTGTGTGTATCTTTGAGCCTCAACTTAGAGTAATGATGGCATGAATGATAACTTCTCAATTGTTTAAAGTAGATGAATGTGGGGATTACATTGATGAAAAAGGGGGGAATCAAAGAAGAAAAACTGCTTTGTAAAGTCGCATGACATTTGTGCGAAATCGATTGAATCCCTTAAGCTTGCCAAGTCTTGAGTTGTTTTTGAGTTTTAAGCTTCCTTGGGGACAAGCAAGGTTTAAGTTTGGGGTATTTTGATAAGCCTCTGGCTTATCTAGTTTTATGACTAGATGAACTAGGGTTTATGTGCCAATTTATTCGAGTTCACTCTCGTTTTCACCCAAATTTGCCTTGTTTTGTTCCTCAGTTGGACTTTGACTCGTTTTGCGTCTTTTGTGTAGTTTTTAGATTATTTTGGATAGAATTACGCTTGTGGTTGCTTGTGTTGTTTTCAGGTCCATAAGTGAAGCTCTAAGAATTAAGGAAAGTCAAGAAATAGTGGAGATTGCTATTCTGGAGATTCTCGCCCCGCGAGAGGAAGCTCGCCCCGCGAGAATTTGAAGATCCGGGAAGACAGAGACCATCACGGCCTAGCCGTGATTCACATCACGGGGCGTGAAAGGAAGGTTTGCGTCGCGAGACGTCCTTCGCGTCGCGAGTGTGTGAATTCCAGAAAAGTACCGCAGTCGAGAGACCATCACGGCCTAGCCGTGATGTATATCACGGCCGTGACCTAAAAGCCACACAAGTCAGAGACCATCACGGCCTAGCCGTGATGTGTATCACGGCCGTGACCCAAAATCCACACAAGGCAGAGAACATCACGGCCTAGCCGTGATTCACACCACGGGCCGTGACAAGAAGACTCGCGTCGCGAGAGTTCAAATTCCAGAAGTGCGCCAGAAGCAGAGGCCGTCACGGCCTGGCCGTGATGGCCGTCACGGCCGTGACGCGTGGCCTCCTTATAAATAGAGCAGATCAGAACAGAAAAAGAGGACTTTTTGGATCAGAACTGATTGGAGATCTTTTGTAATCCTTATTCTGGGGCTGCGTCTCCTCTTCTCTTCTCTTGATTCTTAGTCCTAGGATGATTTCCGATTGTACGTGCATCGTTGTTACGGACATGAGGAACTAATCCTCTTGTCTAAGGGATCGATGAAGCCACCCATGGCGGCATAGTGTTTATGTAATGTAACTCTCTCTCCTTAAATTCAATTATTGTTTTCCAATTCTGTTTTCATTGTGTCGATTATATGCTAGCGTGATCGACTAGTTAAACGTGTTGAGGCCTAGCGGCGATTCGCGTTTTAGAACTTGAATTGGGATCATCGGTCGAGTATTGCACGAGAGTGAGTAGGAGATCGGTGCAACCTATAGGGAACAAGAATTAATAGAATTCGAGATTAGGATTATGAGACCTAGTAAGTAATTAATCCAATCGTCGAATACGTCCTAATGAGCACGGAAGTGGATTTAGGGGAATTTAGGGGTCCCGGTTGACATTAAAATTGAACTTAGGAAGGAGAATATCATCACTTGGGTACTTTGCATGATTGGGTAGGTGGATTCGAAACCTTAGATGCTTTTAATTCCAGATTTCATCACCATATCTCTGATTGACTCGATTTGATAAGTTGAATTGTGATCTTAGTTTCGTTCCAACCACTTTCTCTACTTAACCAACTTATCGAATTTCTCGCGAAATTAGTCGAATTGGTAACCCAATCCTTGTGTTCGACCTCGGTAGACTCTTACCGTGTTTTTATTACTTGCGACGACCCGGTACACTTGCCGGAGTCACAACAATAATTAAGGTTAAAAACTAACTAGGATAGGTTAGGTTTAAGGTTAAGGGCATTTTGGTCATTTCGCACCTTAACATGATTTATGACATGGTGAGTCACACCATGACTCACTAGGTGACTCACCCCTCAAGAGTCATCCAAGACTCGTCATCTCCATCCATTAGCGGGTCCCGAAAATCCCGTATTCAGCTCTGTCGTTTACCCGATTTAAGTTTTACGCCCGAATAAAAACATAATATTTCGTTTTCGATTGAAGATTTTCAAAATAACCAAACTCGTTGAAAATATGATTTACACATAAAACAATTTGTTCACGAGTTAAAATTAGGTTTTCTGATCAGTAAAATCTTACTGTCAGTGAAACGCATACCGTTTTCCGTTCGAACTTTCACCAAAATTCTTCCGAATAAACATAATATTTTATTTTTGATCAGAAATTTGGAAAGTAAAAATTCTCATGGACATAATAAAAAATATCAACAAATTTTAAGTTTCGCGTCAAATTAGGGTTTTCTATCGGTATAAAATTATACTGCCAGTAAAAACACAGACTGGTTTCCGTCTAAGTTCTTAACCCAAAATTTTACCGTAACCCTATACCATAAGATATAGTATGAATATGATTTTGTTTTATCAAAAATCATTTTCTTAGTCTCAGATAAAAATATAATGAAATATATTTTTACAAGTAATACAGCGTAATTAAAAACAGGTTGTTACAATTAATCCGGGCACTGGTGATGAGTGTGATTACACCTCATATTTCTTTGTCATATTGCATGCATTTTCTTGTAGTTTAGGTATTTTTAATTTGATTTTTTGTTAGTTTTTACCTTGGAACGGGTAAGGCGGTTTTGTGGTGTTGTTGTGCAGGAATTGAAGATTAAAATGTTCAAGATCAACCATGATGGAGCTTGCATGAAGATGGAGCTTGAAAAGTAAGAAAAATGAGCCAAACAGAGCCCATCACGGCCTAGCCGTGACAACCATCACGACCATGATCGAGCAAGACTGAAAAGAAAAGAACGAAAAAGTCAGAACCTGTCACGGTCAGGCCGTGATGGCCATCACGGCAGTGACAGACCATCAGTGCCAAGTTTTCCAAGACAGAATCTGTCACGGCCTGGTCGTGACAGGCATCACGGCTGTGACGCGCAATAACTGGAATTTTAAAACCTGATTTGATCTGATTTTGTAATTGCTTGGGATTCAAGTTACCCTACACTATAAATAGAGCAATTAGGCTCGAAAATAGGGGGACTTGGGCTGCTACCTTAGGCAAAAACTAGGATTTCTCTTCTTCTCAATTTCTTATCTTCTCTTAGGTTTTCTTTTATGCTTTTGTTAATCAAGCTTGCTATGAACATGGCAATGCTTGAGTAGTCGTTTTTATTTCTAGGGATTGGGGGTATGCCCAAGATTTGTTTTATGTTATGAATTGACGTTTTACTTCTTGTTAATTTCAATTTGCTTTCGATTTGATTCATATTGCATGAATTACTTGTGAATCTGGTGCGCACTTATTTGCATGTCATAGATACTCTAAGGAAGAACCTAGCGATGAACTTAGGTATTGGATCTATAGGGATTGAACTTAGGACTTAAATCACGAGAGTTAGAAGCGGTCCTTCGAGGGTTCACTGAGTTGTCACAAAGCTTAAAGGGTTCGATTTAAATTCAATTACCACCAGAGTAGGGGTTGGTTTAATCGGGCACGGTTCTTGTATCCCGAGAGGGAACATTAACTTAATTATGATAAATTCACCTTCAAAGCAAATTTTTATAATTAACAAGAGGGGTAGTCAATTTAGTAACATGGGCAGTCTTGCTGGTAACCCAATTCCTGGAAATCTCTTTTGATTTGAAAACCCCCAGATTTGATTTGATTGCTATTTTATTTGATTGCATTTTAGAGATTTGATATTGTTAGTTAATCTTTTAAAAACCAAATCTTTTCCAAATCTTTTTCTAGTCCAGTTTAATTGATTTAATAATTGATAGTTATTTGAGATCACGGTCTCTATGGGTTTGATCTTTTTATTACTTGACGGCGAGCCGTTCACTTGCGGATTCGAGCAACCCATCAAGTTTTTGGCGCCGTTGCCGGGGACTGTGCTTTCTTGAATTTCAATTTAATTTTTAAATTGATTTTTTCTGGAATTTTTTTATATATTAAAATTTTCTCTTTTTTTATTTATCTCTTTTTCTTTTTCTAGAGTATCTATCTCTCTTTGCAGGTATTTTTCTCTTTTATGCAAAGATCCCAAAGTCTTGAAAATCTTGTTGAAGTTGACCCCGAGATTGAAATGACCTTTCATAGACGTGGGAGACTACAAAGACAAAGAGAGAGAGAGAGAGGGGTAGATTCTCATTCCACTCATGGTGAATCTACCGGATACCAAACCACTGAAGGACTACGCAGCCCCAAATGCTAGAGGTTTGCGAACTGGGATTGTTAGGCCAGAAATTGAGGCGGAGAACTACATTCTACCGCCTCTGTTAATTGGCATGATTAGACAAAATCAATTTGGAGGATTACCCTTGGAGGATCCGACTGATCATGTGGAGACATTCTTGGAGTTAACCGATGCAATAAGAATTCAAGGTGCCCCAATTGATGCTATTTGCTTGAGGTTATTCCCCTTCTCTCTGACTGGAAAGGCAAAAGCTTGGTTGAAGCAAGTGGCCGCTAATACTTTGTCAACTTGGGACCAACTGAAGTAGGCATTCTTGGAAAAATTCTTCCCTCCATCCAAGACTGCGTACCTACGAACTCAGATCATCGGCTTCTTCCAAAAGGACGGAGAATGCTTATCCGAAGCTTGGGATCGTTGCAAAGGATTGCTAGAGTCTTGCCCACATCATGGGCTCGAGAGGTGGTTGTTAGTGCATACCTTCTACAATGGATTGGATTACGCTTCGAAGGTGTCACTTGACTCCGTAGCTGGTGGAGCCTTTATGAATAGACCTCTGACTGAAGCATTCAATATCATTGAAAACGTAGCCACCAACTATCACCAATGGGGTTCGGAAAGAGGTAATAACCTGAGAAAGCTTTCGGGGGGTAAGTTTGAAATGAATACCACTGATCTAATTATGTCTAAATTTGACTCATTGAATAAACACTTTGATAAACTTGAAAAGGCTAATGTGAGTTCAATAGGTGCTACTGATGTTGTCTGTGAGATTTGTGGAATGCAGGGACATGACATAATGGAGTGCCCACATGGTGTTGCTTCTGGATCCGGTGCTTCGGGGGAACAAGTGAACTCTTGTCACAACTTCTATGACACGAACCCGAAGTTGCCAAATTATGCTCCTCCAAATCCTTACAACCAAGTGAGGAAGAATAATCCTTATCTCTCCTGCGGGAACTACAACAACACGTTGAACCACGAATTCCAGGAAGGCAAAGGTAATAGGAAACCCGCATCGGGGTATCCTTAGGTACAAAAGTCTAAACTTGAGTCTCTTTTGGAAACTTTTGTTGAAACTCAAACAAAGCAAAATGAAGAGTTTAGTCAACAAGGTAGGGCAGCCAGTGAGGCAATAAAAGAGTTAGCATCTAAGGTAGATAACTTAGCCATCCATAATAAGATGTTAGAAACTCAGATTGCCCAACAAGCTAGTACATATTCTAGAACTAAGGGTACGTTTCCAGCACAACCCAAAGTTAATCCCAATGAGCACTGTAATGCTATATACTTGAGGGATGATAAGCTTGGGGTAGTTGAAAATGATGTGGAATGTGAGGAGGACATGAGTGAACATGAAGAGGTAGAGTCAAAGTATATCCCTCCACCACCTTACCAACGCCCAATACCTTTCCCACAAAGGTTGGTCAAGAAAAAGCAAGTAGAAAAAGAAACTAAGAGCTTAATTGAGGAGCATGATGCCATGATAAAAACTAATATGCCTCCTAATAAAAAAAGATCCAGGAAGTTTCTCTATTGCTTGCTCAATTGGAGAAGTGAAAATAGACCAAGCCTTATGTGACTTAGGGGCTAGTGCGAGTTTGATGCCACATACCATCTTTGAGAGGTTAGGAACCAAGGAATTGAGTCCATCCAATTTCTCTTTACAATTTTATGGATGGCTCAACTAAAACCCCTCTAGGCATACTAGAGAATGTTCCCATAAAGTTAGGGAAATTTTTCATTCCTACCGATTTCATGGTGTTGGATATGAACGAGAATTCTAAATTCCCTATCATTCTTGGAAGGCCATTCTTGGCCACAGCTGGAGCAATAATAGATGTAAAAAATGGTAAGCTCTCCTTGAATGTAGAGGAAGGTAGGGTGGATTTTGATTTGACTAACTCATATAACAACCCTCCTTTCGAGAGTCATGTGTGCAGGATTGAGATAATGCCTCCAAAGGTGAAGGAAGAGCATAACATGGAAGCAACTCCGAAACTTTGCATGACAAATGATGCACCAAACAATAATGAAATTGGAGTTGCTCAACATGTGGAGTTAAAACTTCCGCCGGAATGAAGTAATGCCATTAAACTGAGAGTGAAAAGAGCAAAGCGAAAGCGCAATTGGCCATATGAACAAAATAGGCTCTTTGAAGGACTTCCATGGAAGAGAGGTGTTCTTGCACTTCCAAGCCCAGCTGATCCCGGTTGATTGAAGGGAGTATGGTCAAGCTTAAGACCGTAAATAAGCGCTTCTTGGGAGGCAACCCAAGTTTTCTTTCCCTTTTCAATTTGTTTTTGAATTTTGTTGTTGAATAATTTGAGAAGATTAAGAGAAGAAAGATCACAAATTGATGGTTTTGCCAAGTATTTTTAGGTTATGAAGGCATGAAGAGCAAAAAGGCATGGAAAAACGAAGTAAGAGGAGATCATGGCCTGCCCCTGATATCGATCATGGCCATGATGTGAGACTAGAATTTACCACGCCCAGGCCGTGACGGGGGTCACGGCCGTGATTAGCCAACAGCTGAAGATCAGAAAGGAACACGACCCAACCGTGATAGCCCTTATGGGCGTGATAAGAAGGACCCAGAAGATCATAATGTATCACGGCCTAGCCGTGATGGAAGTCACGATCTTGAGAAGTCAGCTCCTATAGACCCGAATTGATCACAACCCAGTCGTGATGGGGACTTTCTTGACACCATAACTGGTCACGGCCTGCCCGTGATGAATGTCATGGCCGTGACACGTCTTCCAGCAGCTCTTTGACTGGCATGTGAACCAGCACCCTGCACCACCTCGGTGAGTTGTTCCATTTTTCTCCTCTCTCTAACTTGATTATTTACATTGGGGACAATGAAAGTTTTTAAGCTTGGGGTAGGGGTATTTTTGCATTTTTCATGTTGCATTCATATAGGTGTAGTTTTGTATAATTACATGATTAGATTGCCCCTTTCTTAGAGTATGCATCCAATTGTGAGAACTTTATGCCAAATGAACTGAGACAGTGAATTTTTGAACCCAATTTTTGTATTCTTGTGATAGGCTAAAAATAAAAATGCTTGAGATGATCTTGATAGTTGATAATTAGCATGTGGTTCCTTAGATTTGTGTTTCTCATTGATTTTAAACTACTAAATGTGAGATTTTTTTTGAGCATAAAAGGGGTACTCACTAAATCTACCATATTCCTTGTGACTGAGTGTTTTATTGCTCCTGGATTGTGTTCTCTAGAACTTGACTTGAAACCATTTTGAAACTTAAAAAATTTTGAAAACATATTTGAAAATAATTGAGGCATTGGGTATTTTTCTGGCCTTTTGAGCTTTGACTGATTAAATGCTACCCCTTAGTTGCCCAATTTTGAGCCTAATAGAATAAAATGCTTTTCTTGGTACCTTGATTTATTTTGATGATTGATGCTTGGTATGACACCTTTTAAAGTATTACAAAAAGTTGGTTTGAAAAATAAATTGTGGGATGAAAAAGTTAGAAAAATATTTCTCTTAAGTTGGAAATCTCCCCTTCTCCAAATTGAAAAAATATATATATAAGCAAAAAAATGGAGAAGGGGATGGGAAAAAGAAAGTGAGAAATAAAAAAAAAAAGGGGAATAAAAAGGAAGAAAGAAAGAAAGGTGGAAAAGTGAATTAAAGCCCAAAAAGGTATTTTAGAAGGTTGTCGTGCTTTGCACTGTTTGATATTTTGTTTAGCCTTCTTGATTTCCCCACCTAAAAATTAATCCTATGGCCCCATTACAACCAAAATAAAAGACCTCTTGATTCTTATGTGTTTTCATTAATAAAGTAGAGATTTGGTTAATAGTCAAGCTTATGGTAGGATACCTTCCTTGAGGAAATTGAGCAAATTGTCATATACCCTTAAACACTTGAGTGAGGTGAGAAGAGTACCCGAATTAGTGAGAGATATGAATTTAGGGAACCTAAGCTTCTAATTGGACATGAAATTGATTGTCTCTTGGGTACATATTTGGATGTTCCTATTACTTGGATTTATTACTCGGGTTCTTGGTTCACTGCCCATACTCTGATTGTTTATCTTGTCTGGCCTTGGTTATTGCTTGTGGACAAGCAAAATCTTAAGCTTTGGGTAGTTTGATGAGTGTGATTAAACCTCATATTTCTTTATCACATTGCATGCATTTTCTTGTAGTTTAGGCATTTTTAATTTGATTTTTTGTTAGTTTTTATCTTAGAACGGGTAAGGCGGTTTTGTGGTATTGTTGTGCAGGAATTGAAGATTAAAATGTTCAAGATCAACCATGATGGAGCTTGCATGAAGATGGAGCTTGAAAAGTAAGAAAAGTGAGCCAAACAGAGCCCATCACGACCTAGTCGTGACAGCCATCACGGTCATGATCGAGCAAGGCTGAAAAGCAAAAAACGAAAAAGTCAGAACCTGTCATGGCCAGGCCGTGATGGCCATCACGGCCGTGTCAGATGATAAGCCTCTGGCTTATCTAGTTTTATGACTAGATGAACTGGGGTTTATGTGTCAATTTATTCGAGTTCACTCTCGTTTTCGCCCAAATTCGCCTTGTTTCGTTCCAAAGTTAGTCTTTGACTCGTTTGGTGTATTTTGTGTAGTTTTTAGGTTATTTTGAATAGAATTACGCTTGTGGTTGCTTTTGTTGTTTCAGGTTAAATAAATGAAGCTCTGAGAATCAAGGAAGTCAAGAAGCAATGGGAAAAAGCACTTTTGGAGGTCTCGCCCCGCGAACAGGATTCTCGCCTCGCGAATAATGAAGACTTGGAAGTCAGAGACCATCACGGCCTAGCCGTGATGTGTATCACGGCCGTGACCAAAAACCCACACAAGTCAGAGACCATCACGGCCTAGCCGTGATGTGTATCACGGCCGTGACCCAAAATCCACACAAGTCAGAGACCATCACGGCCTAGCCGTGATTCACATCACGGGCCGTGAAAAGAAGGCTCGCGTCGTGAGGGTTTGAATCCCACAGAAGCGCCAGAAACAGAAGCCGTCACGACCAGGCCGTGATGACCATCACGGCCGTGACGCGTGGCCTCCCTATAAATAAGGCACTGCAGAACAGAATTAGGGGACTTTTGGCATCAGAACTTTTCAGAGATCTTTTAGAATCCTTATTCTGGAGCTGCGTCTCCCCTTTTCTTCTCTTAATTCTTAGTCTTAGGATGATTTCCGATTGTACGTGCGTCGTTGTTACGGACATGAGGAACTAATCCCCTTGTCTAAGGGATCGATGAAGCCACCCATGGCGGCATAGTGCTCATGTGATTGTATATCTCCTTCTCCTTTAATTCAATTATTGTTTTCCAATTCTGCTTTCATTGTGTTGATCATATGTTTTGCGTGATTCACTAGTTAAACGTGTTTGAGGCCGAGAGGCGATTCGCGTTTTAGAACTTGAATTGGGATCATCGGTCGAGTATTGCACGAGAGTGAATAGGAGATCGATGCAACTCTTAGGGAACAAGAATTAACAGAATTCAAGATTAGGGTTAAGAGACCTAGTAAGTAATTAACTCAAATCATCGAATATGTCCTATTGAGCACAACAGTGAATATAGGAGAATTTAGGGGTCCCGTTGACATTAAAATTGAACCTAGGGAGGAGATCATTATCACTTGGGTACTTTGCATGATTGGGTAGGTGGATTCGAAACCTTAGATCCTTTTAATTCCAGATTTCATCACCATATCTTATTTGATTTGATTTGATTTGTTAATTTGAATTGTGATCCTAATTTCTCTCCAACCACTTTCTCTACTTAACCAACTTATCGGATTTCTCGCGAAATTAGTCGAATTGGTAGCCCAATCCTTGTGTTCGACCTCGGTAGACTCTTACCGTGTTTTATTACTTGCGACGACCCGGTACACTTGCCGGCGTCACCAACAAGTTTTTGGCGCCGTTGCCGGGGATTGGCACGACCAATTTTCCTAATTTTTAGGAAATTCGGCTGTTTGGTTAAGCTGACTTTTAGTTTTATTTTCTTTTATTTAATTGCCATTATTTTTCTTTGCTTCTTTGATTCCACTTGGTCTTTGCCTGTTTTTGTATGCAAGGTACCCTTCTACAAGAGGACTTGCTATTTGATTCCGAGATCACCAGGACCGAGAGGCAATTAAGGAAAGAAGCCAGGGAACGGAAAAGAATTGAAGGAATTAAAATAGAGGGCATGGCTGAAGAAAACCCTCTTCCTCCTCCTCGTTACAAGCCTCTCTTCGAGTACGATCTACCAAGCTTGGGAGATTGTGACTCTTCTATTGTGAGGGGCAACCTGAATATAGACTCCTTCAGAGTGGAAGCATGTGTCACATTCCAGATCCGTGAGAATCAGTTTGATGGGAGTGGCAAACAGGACCCTCATAGACACATCACTCGCTTCCTTGAAGCCTGTGACTTACAGAAGACCAGGGGAGTCTCTCAGGATGAGTTTCGCTTGTGGCTTTTCCCTCTTTCTCTTAGGGATGTCGCTCGCGATTGGGTAGACAGCTTGGATAGGAATAGCATCAGAACTTGGGAGCAAATGGCACAGAAGTTCCTAACCAAATATTTTCCTCCTCAGAAAGCGGCACAAGCAAGAATAGCCGTCACATCATTCAGGCAAACGGAGGATGAAACTTACAATGAAGCATGCGAGAGGTACAATGGGTTATTGAGAAGATGCCCTTCAGCGTTCTTCGACCCGGTTTCCAAGGTTCAGCACTTCTTTAATGGGTTGAGGGGACGCTATCAGATGAACTGTGATGCCGCAGCTGGCGGTTCTTTTTCATATCTATCGGCTGAGGATGGATGGGCATTGCTAGAAAAGATGTCATATAATGATTACAACCGTGGTCGGGAAACCTCGAGTGGAGTCAGTTCTGCGACAATGGAAGCCATTTTGGAGCAAAACAGATTGTTGAAGATGCAGAATGCGGCACTATCGGGGAACAAAAAAGTTAATGTGATACACGAGGGGATGCCTCCGGGTTGTGACAACTGCAATGGGGATCATGACACTCAGATTTGCCCGCTGAATTTCTCTCAAGAACATGTGGATTCATGCCACAACTTCTATGACACTGTGCCCCAGAACAATTATCAGAGAAACAATCAGAATCAGAACAGGGGGTATATGAGGAGAGACCATCCGGGTTTCGCTTTGAGTAATGCTAGTGGTGGTCTGACCGGGCAACAGCAACCTCAACAGGGTCTGAGGCCACACATTGGGATCCAGCAGCGCAATCCTCAGCAGGGTCCTCCTGGGACTAATCAGGTGCAAATAACAGATAGTGGAAGACAACCGTGGGAGCTGGCTTTTGAGAAGATGAGTACAGCAGTGGAGAAATTGTCAATTAACACGAACACTGCCATTGACAAGTTGGCGACTCATATAGGTTCTACAATTCAGAATCTTGAGACACAAATAGCACAGCTCGCGAAGCAACTGAATGAGCGTCTCCCAGGCACTCTCCCAGGTGACACTGAGAACAACCCTAAGAGCCAGTGCAATGCCGTGACCACTAGAAGCGGTAGAGTGCTGGAATCTAACAGGGGCGCACCTAGTTCTCCGGGAGTTGAGGTCTCGAACCACCCACATGTTGAGGAAGAACAACTTGAGAAAGAAGAGGAGTTAGCAAGAGGTAAGGCACCGGAGCAAGGAGGGAGGTTAAAGCTTGTAGATGAAGAGTTCCGTAGAAAGAAGTGGGTAGAGCCCAAGGACCTCCCGTCCTACATGAAGGTACCATATCCGGAAAGATTAAAGAAGCCTCAACAGGATAAACAGTTCAACAGATTCCTTGATGTCTTCCGCAAGCTTCAAATTAGCATCCCATTTGCGGAAGCCCTGGAACAAATGCCATCGTATGCCCGGTTTATGAAGGAGCTTCTCACCAAGAAGCGGAGAATTGTGGATGAGGAAATGATTGCTTTGACCGAGGAGTGTAGTGCCATTCTTCAGAGAAAACTCCCTCCAAAGTTGAAGGATCCCGGTTCCTTTTCGATACCATGTACTATTGGGGAGATGAATATAGGGAAGGCGTTATGTGATCTAGGGGCAAGCATCAACTTGATGCCCCTCTCCATGATGAAGAAGTTGGGAATTAAGGAAGCCAAGGATACATGGATGTCACTCCAAATAGCCGATCGCTCCATCAAATACCCTTATGGGGTTGTCGAAGACTTGCTAGTGAAGGTGGACAAATTCATATTTCCAGCAGATTTTGTGGTGCTTGATATGGATGAAGACGCCGAGATCCCTCTCATTTTGGGGAGGCCTTTCTTGGCCACAGGGCGTGCTTTGATTGATGTACAACAAGGGAAGCTCACCCTCCGCGTGCAAGATGAGAATGTAGTCTTCAATGTCTTTGAAGCAATGAAGCACCCTGTGGAGAGGTCGGAAGTGTACCGGGTGGAAGTTGTGGATAGTATTGTCAAGGAAAAGACCACTAGAGGAGCCCATGGTTCTGCACTTGCACAAGTGTTGGTAAAATCCCATGGTGATGATAGTGAGGAAGAAGACCCCTTGGGGGATGAGGACTATCTTGAATGCTTGAAACAAATGGAAGCCTTACCGAGTCTCCAAAGGGATGAATATGCAAAGGAGAAGCTCAACAAGGAAGGCAATGAGGAAGATGGCAAGACACCGGAGTTGAAGCAACTCCCAAATCACTTGAGGTATGCATTCTTGGGGGAGGAGGGACAACATCCGGTGATCATTAGCAATGCCTTGAAAAAGGATGAAGAGGAGAAGCTGTTGAGAGTTCTTAGGGAACACAAATCCGCCATTGGGTGGAAGATTTCGGACCTAAAAGGTATAAGCCCTTCCCTATGCATGCATAAAATATTGATGGAGGATGGTTATAAGCCGGTGGTTCAACCACAGAGACGGCTAAACCCCATCATGAAAGAAGCTGTGCGTAAGGAAGTGATTAAGCTTTTAGATGCCGGAATCATCTACCCAATCTCGGATAGCAACTGGGTTAGTCCGATTCATGTGGTCCCAAAGAAGGGTGGAACAACCGTGGTGGTCAATGAAAGCAATGAATTGATCCCAACAAGAACCATCACGGGGTGGAGATTGTGCATCGACTACAGAAGATTAAATGAAGCAACAAGAAAGGATCACTTCCCTCTCCCCTTCATAGATCAAATGCTTGAGAGGTTAGCCGGATATGAGTACTACTGTTTCTTAGATGGATACTCCGGCTATAATCAGATTGTGGTGGATCCTCAAGACCAAGAGAAGATAGCCTTCACTTGTCCCTATGGAGTCTTTGCTTATAGGAGGATGCCCTTTGGATTGTGCAACGCCCCCGCTACTTTCCAAAGGTGCATGTTTTCTATTTTCTCGGACATGGTGGAAAGGTGCATTGAGGTGTTCATGGATGACTTCTCGGTCTTTGGAACTTCTTATGACAACTGTTTGAAGAACTTGACCTTGGTGCTTAAAAGGTGCCAAGAGACTAACCTTGTGCTCAATTGGGAGAAATGCCACTTCATGGTCAAGGAAGGTATAGTCTTGGGGCACAAAATCTCCCACAGGGGGGTTGAGGTTGATAAGGCGAAGATCGAGTTGATTGAGAAGCTGCCCCCACCAACCACTGTAAAGGGGGTGAGGAGTTTTTTGGGGCATGTCAGGTTCTACCGGAGATTCATCAAAGACTTCTCCAAAATCGCAAGGCCGCTTTGCGACCTTCTTGTGAAGGATATATCCTTTGATTTTAATGATTCTTGTTTAAATGCCTTCACTGTTTTGAAAAATATGCTTGTCACCGCACCCATAATCACTGCACCTAATTGGAATTTGCCATTTGAAATCATGTGTGATGCTAGTGATTATGCGGTGGGGGGCTGTTTTTGGGGCGAGGGGGTGGAAAAATTAGCTCATGTCATTTATTATGCAAGTAAAGTTTTGACTGAGGCACAAGCTAATTATTCCACCACTGAAAAAGAACTACTTGCTGTGGTGTTTGCTTTGGATAAGTTTAGATCCTACATCGTGGGGTCCAAGATTGTGGTTTTCACTGATCATGCGGCCATAAAACACTTGATGACAAAACAAGAGGCCAAACCTAGATTAATTTGGTGGATTCTTCTTTTGCAGGAATTTGATCTCGAGATTAAGGACAGGAAGGGATCCGACAATGGGGTGGCGGACCACTTATCCAGGTTGGTCAATCCCGACACCGAGGAGGAATTGTTAGACATCAAGGAAGAGTTTCCTGATGAAAAGCTGTTTGCACTTATTGGAAATTCCCCTCCTTGGTTCGCGGATATGGCCAATTTCAAGTCTTCAAATGTGGTTCCGCAAGGTTGGACTAATCAACAGAGGAAGAAGTTCTTCTCGGATGCAAAATATTATGTGTGGGAGGACCCCTATCTCTTCAAGCAGTGCTCGGATGGGATCCTCAGGAGGTGCATTCCCCATGACCAAATCGGAAACGTGTTGTGGCATTGTCATAGCTCGGATTACGGTGGGCATTATGGGGGAAAGAAGACTGCAGAAAAGATCCTCCAAAGCGGTTTCTTTTGGCCGACGCTCTTCAAGGATGCCTACACCTTTGTTGAAAACTGTGATCGTTGCCAAAGGGTTGGCAATATTTCTAAGCGGCATGAACTCCCCTTGAATTGCATGCTCGAAGTAGAGCTCTTTGATGTGTGGGGGATAGATTTTATGGGACCATTCCCACTCTCTTTCTCTTACCAATACATTTTGGTGGCTGTGGACTACGTGTCGAAGTGGGTGGAGGCAATCCCAACAACTACAAATGATGCGCGGGTAGTCATGGATTTCCTGAGGCGCAATATCTTCTCAAGGTTTGAGGTCCCAAGAGTGTTGATCAGTGATGGGGGATCCCACTTTTGCAACAATCAAATGCACAAGCTTCTTGAGAAGTATGGGGTCAAGCACAGAGTCTCTACTCCCTATCATCCCCAAACAAATGGGCAAGCGGAGGTATCCAACCGTGAGTTGAAGTACATTCTCGAGAAAACCGTCAACTCCTCACGGAAGGATTGGTCAAGGAAATTGGATGATGCTCTATGGGCTTATAGGACCGCCTTCAAGACTCCAATTGGAAGGTCTCCCTGCAATTTGGTGTTCGGAAAGGCATGCCATCTACCGGTGGAGTTGGAGGAGAAATCTTATTGGGCAATTAGGGAGCTCAACTTTGACTTGACAAAGGCCGGTGAGAAGAGGTTGTTGGACTTGAATGAGCTGTCGGAAATCCGCATGCAAGCTTATGAGAACGCAAGAATCTACAAGGAGCAGACGAAGGCATGGCATGACAAGCACATCTTTCCTAGGAGGTTTGAGCCCGGACAATTGGTGCTTCTGTATAATTCAAGGTTGAGGCTCTTTCCTGGGAAGCTGAAATCAAGGTGGTCGGGACCATACAAGATCCTACAAGTCTTCCCCCATGGGGCAGTGGAATTAGAAGGGACCTCTGGCAACTTCAAGGTGAACGGGCACAGGTTAAAGCATTATCATGGGGAATCAATCCCAACTGGAAAGCAAGTGTTTCTTCTGGATTAACCCTTAGGGGAGACTTGAGTCAGGCTCGGGACGTTAAACAAGCGCTACTTGGGAGGCAACCCAAGCTAGGTATTCCTCTCCTCTCCTCACTTTTGTTTTGTTTTTGGCTTTTTGTTTTGTTTTTGTTTGTCACTCTTGAATAATTTGAGAAGATCAAGAGTTGTTGTATGAATGTCGTGTCGGCAAGCTTGTTGGATTTTAAGTATACTGAGCATAGATTGATTGCATGAATTATTTTGACCATTGATGATTTCCCCCTAGGTTCTGGAAATAGAAAAGTTGACCCCCATGTGAAAAATTGAAAACTGAACTTTGAGAATTTTATTGTGATTACTTGATTTATGATAAGTTTGGGGTGAGGGGGTGCACACACTAGGAATCGTATCTCGGTCAAACAATTTGCAAAATGTCCAGGTGAGGATTTGAGCCTCCAACTCTGTTTTTGATTGTGTGAATCACTGTTAAGTTGCACTTTCCCGAATTTGCTTGAATCTCTATATGGTTTGCATGTTTATGTGTTGCATCAAATGATTTAGGCAATTTTCTTTGAATTAACTACTTGGCCATAAATTGAACCAACCTTGATGAATGATCCCTAGTGAGCCACATTGAGCCTTGAAGCCTATTGTTCTTGATGACCTTACATTAGAAGCCATTAACTCAGAAAAACCATGATTTTCCCCTATCCTAGGATTTAGGAGAGTATGGAATTTTAGCTTTGTGAGTGTTGTTGTGGAACTAAGTTTGGGGTGGCTACAAGTTCATGAATCATAGTTGAGAAAAAGAAAAATGGAAGTAAGGGCCGAAGGCTTGAGAAAAGAAAAAAAAAGAAAAAAAAATGGGTGATGAAAAGCATTGAGTATGTGCCAAAAAGGGCAAATAAAATTAATATAAAAAGGAAGAGGTGTGTAGCCACCAAATGCAAGGAAGAGAATAATATGAGAGTGAATTCAATTGTTGTGATACTAGTTTCATGCTCTCATTGATCCTAGGGACTTAGCCTCTATCCTTTGAATATCTTACCTTGAGCCAGGCCTCATTACAACCTTTAAAATACCTTCTGATGTTGCATACATGTTTTCGTGGGAACCATGTTTGAGATGAAAATCAAATTCATGGGAAGTGCTCTTAGAATGTGAAAGTGAGTGAAAAGTTGATAGCCTAGACAAACTTGAGCGAATGAGTGAAATACTAAATGCCCTTGTGAGGAAGGCAATTGTTTGAAATAGGTGATCTTCCTTTGTGTGTATCTTTGAGCCTCAACTTAGAGTAATGATGGCATGAATGATAACTTCTCAATTGTTTAAAGTAGATGAATGTGGGGATTACATTGATGAAAAAAAAGGGGGAATCAAAGAAGAAAAAATGTTTTGTAAAGTTGCATGAAATTTGTGCGAAATTGATTAGATCTTTCAGGTTTGCCAAGTCTTGAGTCATTTTTGAGTTTTAGCTTGCTTGGGGACAAGCAGGTTTAAGTTTGGGGTGTTTGATAAGCCTCTGGCTTATCTAGTTTTATGACTAGATGAACTGGGGTTTATGTGTCAATTTATTCGAGTTCACTCTCGTTTTCGCCCAAATTCGCCTTGTTTCGTTCCAAAGTTAGTCTTTGACTCGTTTGGTGTATTTTGTGTAGTTTTTAGGTTATTTTGAATAGAATTACGCTTGTGGTTGCTTTTGTTGTTTCAGGTTAAATAAATGAAGCTCTGAGAATCAAGGAAGTCAAGAAGCAATGGGAAAAAGCACTTTTGGAGGTCTCGCCCCGCGAACAGGATTCTCGCCTCGCGAATAATGAAGACTTGGAAGTCAGAGACCATCACGGCCTAGCCGTGATGTGTATCACGGCCATGACCAAAAACCCACACAAGTCAGAGACCATCACGGCTAGGCCGTGATGTGTATCACGGCCGTGACCCAAAATCCACACAAGTCAGAGACCATCACGGCCTAGCCGTGATTCACATCACGGGCCGTGAAAAGAAGGCTCGCGTCGCGAGACATCCTTCGCGTCGCGAGGGTTTGAATCCCACAGAAGCGCCAGAAACAGAAGCCGTCACGGCCAGGTCGTGATGATCATCACGGCCGTGACGCGTGGCCTCCCTATAAATAAGGCACCGCAGAACAGAATTAGGGGACTTTTGGCATCAGAACTTTTCAGAGATCTTTTAGAATCCTTATTCTGGAGCTGCGTCTCCCCTTTTCTTCTCTTAATTCTTAGTCTTAGGATGATTTCCGATTGTACGTGCGTCGTTGTTACGGACATGAGGAACTAATCCCCTTGTCTAAGGGATCGATGAAGCCACCCATGGCGGCATAGTGCTCATGTGATTGTATATCTCCTTCTCCTTTAATTCAATTATTGTTTTCCAATTCTGCTTTCATTGTGTTGATCATATGTTTTGCGTGATTCACTAGTTAAACGTGTTTGAGGCCGAGAGGCGATTCGCGTTTTAGAACTTGAATTGGGATCATCGGTCGAGTATTGCACGAGAGTGAATAGGAGATCGATGCAACTCTTAGGGAACAAGAATTAATAGAATTCAAGATTAGGGTTAAGAGACCTAGTAAGTAATTAACTCAAATCATCGAATATGTCCTATTGAGCACGACAGTGAATATAGGAGAATTTAGGGGTCCCGTTGACATTAAAATTGAACCTAGGGAGGAGATCATTATCACTTGGGTACTTTGATGATTGGGGGGGAAATTAGATCCTTTTAATTCCAGATTTCATCACCATATCTTATTTGATTTGATTTGATTTGTTAATTTGAATTGTGATCCTAGTTTCTCTCCAACCACTTTCTCTACTTAACCAACTTATCGGATTTCTCGCGAAATTAGTCGAATTGGTAGCCCAATCCTTGTGTTCGACCTCGGTAGACTCTTACCGTGTTTTATTACTTGCGACGACCCGGTACACTTGCCGGCGTCACCAACATCAGACCATCAGTGCCAAGTTTTCCAAGACAGAATTTGTCACGGCCTGGCCGTGACAGGCATCACGGTCGTGACGCGCAACATCTGGAATTTTAAAACCTGATTTGATCTGATTTTGTAATTGCTTGGGATTCAAGTTACCTTACTCTATAAATAGAGCAATTAGGCTCGAAAATAGGGGGACTTGGGCTGCTACCTTAGGCAAAAACTAGGATTTCTCTTCTTCTCAATTTCTTCTCTTCTCTTAGGTTTTCTTTTATGCTTTTGTTAATCAAACTTGCTTTGAATATGGTAATGCTTGAGTAGTCGTTTTTATTTCTAGGGATTGGGGCTATGCCCAAGATTTGTTTTATGTTATGAATTGACATTTTACTTCTTGTTAATTTCAATTTGTTTTCAATTTGATTCCTATTGCATGAATTACTTGTGAATCTGGTGCGCACTTATTTGCATGTCATAGATACTCTAAGGAGGAACCTATCGGTGAACTTAGGTATTGGATCTATAGGGATTTATCTTAGGAGTTAAATCACAAGAGTTAGAAGCGGTCCTTCGAGGGTTCACTGAGTTGTCACAAAGCTTAAAGGGTTCGATTTAAATTCAATTACCACCAGAGTAGGGGTTGGTTTAATCGGGCATGGTTCTTGTATCCCGAGAGGGAACATTAACTTAATTATGATAAATTCACCTTCAAACCAAATTTCGATAATTAACAAGAGGGGTAGTCAATTTAGTAACATGAGCAGTCTTGGTGGTAACCCAATTCCTGGAAATCTCTTTTGATTTGAAAACCCCCAGATTTGATTTGATTGCTATTTTGTTTGATTGCGTTTTAGAGATTTGATATTGTTAGTTAATCTTTTAAAAACCAAATCTTTTTCTATTCCAGTTTAATTGATTTAATAATTGATAGTTATTTAAGATCACGGTCTTTGTTGGTTCGATCTTTTTATTACTTGACGACGAAGCCGTTCACTTTTGGATTCGAGCAACCCATCAACTGGTTAAAAATCCTAAGTTTGAAACAAGAAAGAAGGCCAAGCCAAAACAAACAGTTGGAAAAACTTAAAATTTCCTAAGTATAAAAACACATAGGAGCATTGCCAAAGGCTCAAAATTATCATTCGTAGTCAAAAAAGTATAGAGGGGCATTGCCAAAGGTACCAAATATTTAGAATAACAAGAAGAAAAGTTCCTAAGTTACTCGTGAACATCCTCACGAGCAACAACTTCTTCCGCAATCACGACTTCATGATTAGAGGAAACAGTGTTTTCAGCTTGGGGATCGGGAACCGAGGATGGTTCCACCAAGGCCGCTCCATTTCCTCGGTTGTCCTCTTCTTTCGCAACTTTTTCTTCATTATTTTCTTCATTTTCTTCTTATGGGTTCTCTTATTCCTCATCCTCAATCTTGGACAACGGAACCATAACCCCATCTTTTTTAAAAGTCCTTGTCCACGTCAGCTCTTGAGAGATCAGCATCAGGAAGGAAGCGTTGGATCTGCTTCACAGCACGAGAAAACCCAGCAACATGCTCCTTCATAATCTGAGCTTCAACTTCTTTTAGCCCGGCCTGCAGCTTGTGCTTTGACTTCAGTTCCGCATCAAGAGACTGTTAAAGTTTCTTGAGTGAGACTTGAGAACCTTCTGCAGCCTTCTGAAAATTGATCTTCTCATCAGAAAGCTCGGATTGAAGAGTGGAGCTAGTTTTCTCCAGATCGGCAATCCGAACCTTCATTTGACCAATAGATCGGGCCTGCTCCTCACACTTCAGCAACGCCTGAGAAATCTCTTCTCGGACACGCAAGGCACGAGCTGCACCCGCCTCATGCTTTCCATTTTCTTCACGTTGCCAGAAACCTCGTTGCTCCAGAAATGAGTGATGGATGAAGCTTGGAGGGTATAAGCAGCAGCGGCTTCCAAGCTTGCTTGAGGACCTTGCTCTAACAGCAGCCGATTATCAGCAGGTTTAAGAATGTGAGAATCAAAGAGAGAGTCGGGATTGAAATCATCTCGCCAGAGAGAATCGATCCCATGATTGCAGCTCCCTATATACCACTTAGGGTCAGCGGATGGATCGTCCGCCACAGGTTCTTTGTCTTTTCTCTTCCCAGTAACTGGAGCCTCTTGAGCCAAAGGGGTCGGAGAGGAGTCCCTACCTTGGGGAGCCTCCTGACGGGTCTCAGTCTGAGCTCGTTTAGAAACACGAGTAGGCTCGGATAGTTCAATAACCTTTTTATTCTTGCCCTTGGCATCCACGGCAGAAACCGAGGCATCCGCATCTTCATTAGTGGACGTCTTCAGCAGTGCTTTGTAGTTGAACTTACCCATGATCACTACAAAAGAAATCGGCTGTGTAAAAAAGCATGATTATATAAGTGTTTCAAAATATCCGAAATACAATACTTACGATCAAAGTTGGCCCGCCGAGTGGAAGAGGTTGGAAGTTTTAAATGCCTCCCCCAAGAGGCAATGGCAGAGGGTAAAGTTTGAGAGCCTCAACATCGGTTCGCTCTTGAACGGTCATAGAGCTGAGATCAAACCCAGAAACTTGGAAGGATGTGGTTGCCAATAAAAGGGGAATTTTGGTTTTCCATTAGAATCAAAAAAGAAAGATTTGTTCCCTTCAGTAGGTCGGATTTTGAAGAAATCCGACTTGAAAAATTTGTAAGAACTCTTGCAAAGGCCAATAATGCCTCTTTTCTCAACTCCACTGAAGGAGATCCAACCAATCCTGTCTCCAAACAAAACTTTATAAAAATATAGGAACTTGGGTGCAGTGGCCTCCATTCCGACTTGGCTACACAAAATTTGAAAAGCCTTCATGAAGGTCCAACTGTTGGGATGCAGTTGAGTAGGGGCAACATTCATGATCTTTAATACATCACATTCGAATCGAGTCAAGGAACAGTAATTCCAATTTGTTCGAACAGGGTTCTATACACATAAGTAAAGTGTGGTTCAACAGGAAGAGCTTTCAAGAAAACATGTTCATCATCCGAATATGGAAGACAACGAATAGTGTCATGAGAGAGGGAAACTTTGTTTTTGACAGTTCGAAGGGAATCACGACTCCTAAAGTTATAAAAACAATACTTCAACTTCAGGCCTAACCCAAAAATACCCAGGGATGGTAATGTCTGAAATGGATTCTTTGGGAACCCTAGAGGCGCATTTGCGACGTTTTGGGACAATGGCGGCCTGAGGAGTAGCAGAACTACTTTCTCCAGAGGAAGAAGAGGATGAATCATCTGGGTTATCTCCATTACCCTTCGAAGAAGGAAGAGAATGTTGGAACCAAAGTGGTTCTGGTTCATTTAATCTCTAGGTTTTGATGTTAACAAAATGATTAAATTTGTTTGGCAAAGTGTTAGTCAAGATCTAACTAGTGCTTTCAGTTATGCGGGAACGCTTTTATAAGTAAAATAAACTTGGGATAAGTTCCAATTGAAAAATACGCGTCCACCCCTGTGGGCGGGCTGCTCAAGAACTGTGGTAAAGTTACCTTGTTGTTTAATTAAGTAGACGAGGCTATAAATGAATACCTAAATAACTTGTTAGGTACAGCAAGTCCAAAGACTTGAAAATAAGCGCGTCCATCTTACCACGTCAGCAGACGTGTGCTATCTTTGAAACTCGAGTAAACATCCATAGTACCTAACTAAATTCAGTAGACGTCCATAGTGCCACATCATTGGATGGAGTCTCTCTAAGGACTTAGCAAGTCCAAAGACTTGTGTGGACGAGCGCTTCTACCACACCAGTGGACGAGCAGAATAAAATCTTGTGTAGATGCATTCTTAAATTAAGTGCCTGAAGACGGTTCTACATGTTCTCTATCTTTACTTCCTTGAACGTGATTTAATGCAATTTGGACCACATTGAATTTATTTCAAATGATTGATATTTATTTCAAAGGAATATATGTTCTTTATAGTTATTAACATCTCGTTCCTTTGTGAGAAAATTCATAGTACTATCAAGGAAATACAAAAAGAAAATAGTACAATTGGAATTGTAAAACGATCTGTACGACGACATCTTTATTGCTGGACAAAAGCTAAGTTATACATAAAGGAGGAAAGAAAGTTTTTAAGGTACAATTGCTCAGAATAGTGAGCCTCCATTTTGTGATTTTTTGATAACCAAGGATGCTTTTCAACATGGCCAAAATCAAGCTATTAGTCTCAACGGATATCATGCATTTAATGTTATCTCTATAACGGAACTATTCAAATAACCATTGAAGATTTACAAGAGAAGTTGAAGACCACTATATATATAGAAGGTCTCGAGCACTGAAGGACAACTTTTGTCATTTGAACAATTACAAAATATTAAAAGCTCATATTCTCGTTGTAAAGAAAAAGTCTGTAATTCTTAAGGATTGAATATTTGTGAAAATATTCAGTAGATCTTAAACCTTCATACCCTCACATATAGTGAGTTAGAAAGATCTTAGAAAAATCTTTGTGATAGAGTTAGAGCCTGAAGAAGATTGGCAAGAAAGCAATACTTGTATCCTGGAGAGGTGAAGAATACTTGTTGTAGAAACTATTTGGAAATAGTGGAGAAAATCCTTCAAGTAGAAGGGACTAGACATAGCTCTTGGTTGAAAAGTGTGAACCAGGATAAAATACCTGAGTGAATTTTCTATCCATTATCTTTTACAGTTTTATTTATTTTTACTAACTGTGGGATTTGATTTTGGTTTTGTTAATCTTTTAAAAAGAATTTCTTGTGTGCTTAATCTTTTTATCTTCTGCTTGTGAAAAAGTTTCTCAAAAAGGGTTTTTACGAAAATAATTAACAAACATAATTCAACCCCCCTTCTTATGTTTGTCTGTGCCAACTTCAGTTGGTATCAGAGCTCAGCGTTGATAGGGTTGAGAATCTAACAAGTGCTTAGGTAGTACGATCCTACAATCATGGATGCAGAAGGACAAGCTATTAACAGACCCCCTCTCTTTGATGGAACTGATTGTGATTATTGGAAAAAGAGGATGATGGCATTCTTGGATACACATAATGCTGATATCTGGGAACTAATATAAAATGGCTACACTGAGCCAAGGAGTGAAGCTGGAGCTGCAGTTCCTAGATCTGAATGGATTCGAGAGCAGAAAAGCCAACATCAACTAAACTTGAAAGCTAAGCATTATCTCATGTGTGCTATCACCAGATCTGAGCATGATAAGGTTCATAGTTGCAACACAGCTAAAGAAATCTGGGATACTCTTGCACTAGCTCATGAAGGTTCCTCACAAGTGAAGGAATCAAAGATAAGCATGTTGGTTCACCAATATGAGCTATTCAAGATAGCCGATCATGAAGCTATAGACCAGATGTTTGGAAGATTCCAAACAATCACCAACAGTCTCAGGTCTCTTGGAAAGGTCTATGAGAATAGAGATCATGTGAGAAAATTTTTGAGAATTCTCTCAAAGCAGTGGAGACCTAAGGTAACTGCTATCCAGGAAGCAAAGAATCTGAATACTCTTTCTCTGGAAGAGCTTCTAGGGTCATTAAAAGTTCATGAACTTGAACTTAATGAAGTGGAAAACTCCAGAAAAGGAAAGTCCATTGCCTTAAAGGCCAATAAAGCTAGTTCCTCAAAGGTGCTTAAAGTTGTTGAGTCCTCAGATGAAGCTGATTCATCAAATAATGAAGATGGCTCAGATGTAGATGAACTATCTTTCATCTCCAGAAAAATCTAACACGTGTGGAGAAAGAAAGGTGGATTCAGAAGGAAGCAGTTCATCAAAAAATTCTCCAAGGAGAAGGCAGATTCCAAGGAGAAAGGCCCACCCCTGTGCTTTGAATGTAAGAAAATAGGACACTTCAAAGCTAACTGCCCAGAGCTGAAGGAGAAAAAGAAATTCTTCAAAAAGAAGAAAGGCTTGATGGCTACATGGGAGGATCTTGACCTGTCTTCTTCAGATGAAGATGATGAAGCAGGAGAAGAAGCAAACATTTGCTTCATGGCTGACACTGCATCAGAAAGTGAATTAACTGATGCTGAGGTAATAGACTCTGATCCATCTACTCTTCAAACTATTTTTGATGAATTGCTGCATGAATCATGCATATTGTCTAAAGAGTATAAGAGTCTCAAAAAGAAGTTTATTAAACTTTCTAGAGATTATGATAAGGTCTGCACAGTAAATCAAAACCTTAAGGATGAGAATGAAACATTAAAATCAACCAATTTTAGTCTGGCTGACAAGACTAAGTGTAAGTCTAATAGCTCTTGTGAAGTTGAACAACTGAAACAAGATGTGACATACTTGGCAGACTCTCTGTCAAAACTGGTTGGTAGCTCAGATAAATTAAACCTTATATTAAGATATTCTAGATCACCACGTGACAAATCTGGCATTGGTTATGATAAAGAGAAGCAAGATGCATTTCTGAATAAACCAAAAGTTCATACACAATATAAGGCTTTTAAAGTCCGTCCACACCATACTAAGTCAAAACCAAGCCCTTCTAATACTTATTGTAAAGTATGTGGAAAAAGTGGGTATGTGTCATCTAAATGCATACATAACAAGCATACAAAGCATTCACGACCTATGATCACTAATAAGAAAGGACCCAAGTCAATTGGGGTACCTAAAGATAAGATAATCCATGTTGCAGATCTGCTTAACAACAGGAAAGAAACATAAGTCCTGGTACTTGGACAGTGGGTGCTCACGACACATGACAGGAGAAAGGTATATGTTCCAAGACCTTAGACCCAAATATGGTGGCTGGGTCACTTTTGGAGGAAACCAAAAAGGAAAGATCATTGGTATAGGTAAAATTGGTAAACATCATTTTCCCTCCATTGATAATGTTCTGTTAGTTAATGGTCTTGAACACAATCTGCTTAGCATTAGTCAATTATGTGATAGTGGGTTTGTTTCATTTAATAAGAACATGTGTACTGTCAAGAAAGCTGATGGATCACTCTTATTCACTGCCTAGCGGCAAAACAATCTGTATAAGATTGACTTAGATGACCTCTCAAATCAAAGTGTCTCATGTCTCGTGTCCATTGAGGATGAACGATGGATTTGGCACAAAAGGTCGGGTCATGCAAGTTTGAGATTAATCTCAAAACTAAAAAAGCATAACCTTGTAAGAGGTCTACCAAACCTTAGTTTCAAAACTAATGCTCTCTGTGATGCATGTCAGAAGGGAAAACAAGTCAAAGGTTCCTTTGAATCTAAGAATGTTGTTAGTACCAACAGACCACTAGAATTGCTACACCTTGATCTCTTTAGTCCAACAAGGATTTCATTTGTCAGTGGTAAGAAATGTGGTCTTGTCATAGTAGACGACTACACTAGATGGACATGGGTTATGTTCCTTGCTCACAAGGATGAGTCATTCAAGGTCTTTTCTATATTCTGCAAACGTGTACAGAATAAAAAAGGCATGTGTATAACTTCAATTAGAAGTGATCATGGGGGATAATTTGTCGATGAGATATTCCATGAGTTTTGTGAAGAAGGTGGTATTCAACACAACTTCTCAATGACAATTCTTTCCCTAAGCACTTCTGGGCTGAAGCTGTGAACACTGTCTGCTACATTCAGAACAGAATATACATTAGACCTATTCTGGATAAGACTCCTTATGAATTGTGGAAAGGTAAAAAAACCCAACATTTCATATTTCCACCCTTTCGGATGTATATTTTGAATACAAAAGATCAACTTGGTAAATTTGATGCTAAAGTAGATAATGGAATCCTTCTAGGATTTTCTGAAACTTCAAAAGGCTTTAGAGTTTATAATTCTAGAACTTTAGTTGTAGAAGAATGTATTCATGTAAAATTTGATGACAAACAGCCTGATAAGAGACTATCAGAGCTAGATGAAGCTTTTGCAGATCTTGATCTAAATATTTCAGGAGAGAAACCAGAAATCAAGTCTAATATCCAAGTAGACGACTCTTCTCAACAACAACCTGAAACATCTACCTCTCAACAAGAAAATGCTTAGAAATCTTGGTATTTCAGAAATTACCATCCTCAAGATCAAATCATTGGTGACCCCAATGACAAACTAAGATCTAGGTCAACCTTCAGAGAACAAAGTGATTCTGCTCTTGTCTCTGAATGTGAACCGAAGACAGTGGACGAAGCTCTACTAGACGAAGGATGGATTCTAGCTATGCAAGATGAGCTTAATCAGTTTGAGAGAAGTGAAGTCTGGATGCCTGTACCCTTGCCTAAAGACAAGTCAGTCATTGAAACAAAGTGGGTCTACAGAAACAAGCTTGATGAAGATGGTAAGGTTGTGAGAAACAAGGTAAGACTTGTTGCTCAAGGCTACTCTCAAGAAGAAGGTATAGACTACACTGAAACGTTTGCACCGATTGCTAGTCTAGAAGCTATAAGAATTTTAATATCGTTTGCTGCACATCATAGCTTTATGCCTTTTCAAATGGATGTTAAAAGTGCCTTTTTGAATGGCTTTATTAGTGAAGAATTATATGTCATTGAACCTCCTGGGTTTGAAAATACAAATCACCCTGAACATGTTTATAATCTTAAGAAAGCACCGTATGGACTTAAACATGCTCCTAGAGCTTGGTACGATAGGTTAAGTTCGTTTCTAATGGAAAATGGTTTTAACAGAGAAAAAGTAGACACAACTCTATTTAGAAAATCTATTAAGTCAGATTTCATTATAGTACAGATTTATGTTGATGATATCATTTTCGGTGGTACTAATGAATCTCTATGCAATGAATTTTCTAAGTTAATGCGGAAAGAATTTGAAATGAGCTTGATGGGAGAACTCAAATTCTTCCTTGGGCTTCAAGTTAAACAGTCTATGGATGAAGTGTACATCCATCAGACCAAGTATACAAAGGAACTTCTAAAGAGGTTTAAGATGGATGATTGCAAACCAATGAATACTCCTATGCACCCCACTTCAATACTGAACAAAGATGATAAAGAGAAAAAGGTAAATCAAAAGGTATATAGAGGTATGATAGGATCTCTTTTATATCTGATTGCGTCTAGACCTGATATAATGTTCAGTGTTTGCTTGTGTGCTCATTTTCAATCTGATCCTGGAGAGTCTCATCTCTCAGCAGTTAAAAGAATATTTAGATATTTAAAACATACTACTAATCTGGGCTTGTGCTTTAAGAAAAATGATGATTACAGATCAGTTGGTTTTTGTGATGCTGACTATGCTGGAGATAGAATTGAAAGAAAAAGCATCAGTGGAGGATGTCACTTCATTGGAGCTAACCTAGTATCATGGTCAAGCAAAAGGCAAAGTACCATTACTCTATCAACTGCTGAAGCAGAGTATATATCAGCTGCAAGCTGCTGCTCACAACTTCTATGGATCAAACATCAATTGGATGACTACAATGTATTTGTAAGTAGTATTCCACTTATGTGTGATAATACAGCTGCAATCAATTTATCTAAGAATCCAATATTTCATTCTAGAGCTAAGCATATAGAAATCAAACATCATTTTATGAGAGATTATGTGCAAAAAGGTGTGTTTGATGTTCAATTTGTAGATACTGACCACCAATGGGCGGATATCTTCACTAAACCTCTTGTTGAAGACAGATTTATCTTTATAAGAAAGCATTTGAATATGTTGTATGTGGATTGAGCTAGTATATTTATTATTAATTTAGTCGTCCATTGCATGTTTTCTCTGTACGTCCACTAGTCATGACGTCTAGAGCAAGTAAAATCTATGCATCCACTACCTATGTCTTTACGCGTCCACTCTTAGTCTTGTGTGGACTCGTCTATGCACACATTTATATAATACGCTTCTCTTTACTTGTTGAGTCAGCTACCCTCATCAATCCCATCATAACTTTTTACGGTCCCAAGTTACCAATGTTGTTTTACACTTAATGACATGTCTTGTCATTATTTTTTTTTGGAAACTGTTTGTTTTCAGAAATATTTAAAAGTAACCTCTTTCCCTCTGAAAATCTTTTCGCGCCTCTTCATCCCTATCAAACTCTCTCTCTGAATCTTTCGAACTCTCTATCTTCCTTGTTCTTCCAAAACTCATCTTACTTAACAATGGCTTCAACCACTGCTCCCATGCCTGCTTTTTCAACTGCACTATGTCCATATATGTGGAACATCACTTCAATTTTGGGGTTCTACAAGAATACAATCTGGATGTGAGTAAATTCATTAACGCTGCTGGATGGGATGGAATCTTTCTGGGAAACGTTTTAGTGTATCCAGATTTGATAAGGGAATTCTGGAGAAGACCAAAGTTCTATGAAACAGAAGTGGTTGGGTTTGTGCTGGGAAGGAAAGTGATTGTATCAAAGAAAACCATCTCTGATGTGATTGCATGTGCTCAAGAAGGATTGGCCTTCATGGAGAACTGGGAAGAAGACCTAAGTGGTCCAGAGACAATTGCTGTTACCCTTATGAGGCAAGACAGCATGAGAACTCATTCTTGGAAATCCTCTGACATGAAAGATCACATCAGGATTCTTCACCAAATCCTGAACAAGGTGGTGCTGCATAAGATTGGCTCTAAGGACAATTTATCATCTCTTCACAAGTTGTCTTTGCCATCTGGTTTTTGAAACAAAGATTAACTTACCCTGGATCTTGTTTCATCGTTTCAAAGATGCCATTACCAACAGAGAATCTACTTCTCACATTACTTTCACTCATCTTCTGTCAAAAATTCTCAAGCAGCAAGGCGTGTACGATGTTCTGAGTGCAAAGCCTAACGATGAACAAGAAATACTCCTTCGTGAGAAAGGATTGCAAGCTGTTGATTTTGGCCCAGTTAATCTCAGTGGCATGCAACTCAGCACATACAAATAAGTGGAGTTGGCCAATCTTGAGGAGAAAATGAAGATTAAGGAAGAATCACTTGAGGCCAACGAAGCTGCAATACTTGGTTTAAATAAAGGAACCAAGAGGAAGACTGTGGCTGTGAGGCAACCCATTCCTAAGAGGACTACTAGAGGATTTGCCCCCTCTGTATCTTCTGGTGCTACTCTTCCACCTGCACAAAAAAGGACAAGGAAAGTCCTCATGTCTGAAGAAGAAGACGATGATGAACTACTTATCGCTGCCATTCTAGAAAAACAAGTTGCTGCAGTTGCTGGTCCTATTGCCAATAAGAAGAGGCAACCAGCAAAGAGGGCTAGAACAACCTTGGCTTCTGAGGTAGTAATCTCTGCTGATGACCCTGTTAGTTTAGCAGTAGATGAATTAGTGTCTAATTTGACAACTCATGATGATAATATCTCTGCTCCACATGATGTGAATGATGTTTATGTTCCTACCCTGCCACAATCACCACCTTCGCCACTAACACATATAGATAATAGCATTACCATTGGAGTCCCCTTTCCTAAACCCTTGAAAACCTTGTTTCCACCCATAATTCCCTCTTCCACTCTCTATACTAGCAAATATGAAAACTGGGCCAAAGTACAGAGAGAATGGAAAATACTATTCCACACCATTCCAGAAGAACCCGAACTCATTCTAACAAAGTGGTATCCCTTGGCTGAGTATGAGTATGAACCCCTCAACATCTATCCATATTGAGTCAACCCTAAACCCCACACTTCAATTGGCCCATTCCCTTCCCAAATGTTCAATGAACATGGACCTCTCCTCACTCACCTTCCCCAACAAAGATTCCCTGCCAGAAAAATCTACCCCAACCTAGTAAAACTTCCACCCCTTAAACCATTCACTAATGAAGTAGATAGAGTTATCATATCTGACTGGCATACTGATCCAAGTAAGAAGGATCTTGGGAGTGTTCTCGAGAAAAGAGCCAGATCCTTCGGGCAAATTCCTTTTGTCATGGACAAGACTACAAAATGGATGACTTTCAAACACCCAAGAGTATATGGAGCTGCTGTTGACCAGTTTGTGGACACTCTCATGTATGAGATTCTGAAGTGGGAATTCAGCCACTTCAGAGCAGACAGAGCTGCACGGTTTGTCCCTCCAACCTGGTTAAAACACTCCACTTCTACAAATGTTGGAGTCAAGCCCTACAAGATCTATCCTAGGTTGTCAATGATCGATCTAAACAAGGACAAGGACCGGAAGCATCCAAGGCACAAAGGAAAGATGCCAGTAGTTGAAGACATTATGCTGGATCTCAGTTCTGAACCCTTTGACCACTCTCAGATGGGTTACATTCAGTCTTTGCCAATTGAGATGGTCACTGAGGCTAATTATGCAGGAGCTTTCTAGCCATCCCACCTAATTCACTGCACCAAAGAAGCCTCCACTTCTGGCCTGACTACAGAAGAAAATAAGAAAACTCCTAAATTCAGAGGCAGATGTGGACTTTCTCGTGTCAGATATTTGATCTTCAAAGATCTTTGGGGTTTGCCAATAACCAGCCGTGATGTAGAAATTCCTAATCCAATTCACTGGGCAAAGGATGTCCCTGAGCCAGTTCTACAATATGCCTTTACCTCAGCTTCAACCTCATCCTCTAAGCATACAACAGACGAATTAGTTGTAGAAGGCCCTGGGCTGAATGTTGAAATCTTCTCAAAACCTGTTTATGAAATCTTCTCAAAACCTTCAACTCCCTTAGCTGATGCCATTGCTGTTGCTGTTGCTACTGTTGAGCCAACTCTGACAGAGCAGTCTGACGAGATATGTGCTTCTAAGCAAGGTGCTGAGTCTGCTAAGACATCTTCTCAAAGATTAGCTCTTGCTATGGTTCATCCTCAAGCTCAAGACACTGTCTCAGACTCTGCTGAGAGCTCGAGACAATTATCCATACCACCGAATCTTGAGGACATCATTGGCAGAATTGTTGATGATAAGGTTGGTAGGATAGTTGAAGAAAAGACAGAGCAGATGGCACGACAGATTAAAGAAAGGGTACAAAAGCAAGTTCAAGATACCTTGGCCCCTACAAATGCTATGGTAACTCAAATGCTGGCCTTATTAATGGATTTTCAGAAAAGCCAAAATCCAAACCAACCCCCTCCACCACCTCCCTCTACCTAAATCTTTTCTTATCTTTTTTGTTTTACTGACAGTGATGATCCTCTCCTTTTTTTTTACCTTTTTGACTGATGACAAAAAGGGGTAGAAAAGAAAAGAAAGAGAATTATATATATGAATCAGTTGTTGAAAAGCTCTTATATGTTTGCATTTGCATATTCTTTTCTACTTGATATATTGCTCTGATATACTTGTGTTTATATAGATTCTAAGAGTGATAAGTGTTTATACCTGTCTGTTGGTTTGAATGCTTTGTCTTAGGGGGAGCCTTGCAAACTCTCTTAGACTTTGCTATTTAAATTTAATAATTTTTTTGTCATCATCAAAAACGGGGAGATTGTTGGAACCAAAGTGGTTCTGGTTTATTTAATCTCTAGGTTTTGATGTTAACAAAATGATTAAATTTGTTTGGCAAAGTGTTAGTCGAGATCTAACTAGTGCTTTCGGTTATGCAGGAACGCTTTTATAAGTAAAATAAACTTGGGATAACTTCCAATTGAAAAATACGCGCCCACCCCTGTAGACGGGCTTGTCAAGAACTGTGGTAAAGTTACCTTGTTGTTTAATTAAGTAGACGAGGCTATAAATGAATACCTAAATAACTTGTTAGGTACAACAAGTCCAAAGACTTGAAAATAAGCACGTTCATCTTGCCACGTCAGTAGACGTGTGCTATCTTTGAAACTCGAGTAAACATCCATAGTACCTAACTAAACTCAGTAGACGTCCATAGTGCCACGTCGTTAGATGGAGTCTCTCTAAGGACTTAGCAAGTCCAAAGACTTGTGTGGACGAGCGCTTCTACCACACCAGTGGACGAGCAGAATAAAATCTTGAGTAGATGCGTTCTTAAATTAAGTGCCTGAAGACGGTTCTACATGTTCTATATCTTTACTACCTTGAACGTGATTTAATGCAATTTGGACCACATTGAATTTATTTCAAATGATTGATATTTATTTCAAAGGAATATATGTTCTTTATAATTATTAACATCTTGTTCCTTTGTGAGAAAGTTCATAGTACTATCAAGGAAATACAAAAAGCAAATAGTACAATTGGAATTGCAAAATGATCTGTACGATGACATCTTTATTGCTGGAAAAAAGCTGAGTTATACACAAAGGAGGAAAGAAAGTTTTTAAGGTACAATTGCTCAGAACAGTGAGCCTCCATTTTGTGATTTTCTGATAACCAAGGATGCTTTTCAACATGGCCAAAATCAAGCTATCAGTCTCAACGAATATCATGCATTTAATGCTATCTCTATAACGGAACTATTCAAATAACAGTTGAAGATTTACAAGAGAAGTTGAAAACCACTATATATATAGAAGGTCTCGAGCACTGAAGGACAACTTTTGTCATTTGAACAATTACAAATATTAAAAGCTCATATTCTCGTTGTAAAACAAAAGTCTGTAATTCTTAAGGATTGAATATTTGTGAAAATATTCAGTAGATCTTAAACCTTCCTACCGTCACATATAGCGAGTTAGAAAGATCTTAGAAAAATCTCTGTGATAGAGTTAGAGCCTGAAGAGGCTTGGAAAGAAAGCAATACTTGTAGCATGGAGAGGTGAAGAATACTTGTTGTAGAAACTATTTGGAAATAGTGGAGAAAATCCTTCAAGTAGAAGGGACTGGACGTAGCTCTTGGTTGAAAAGAGTGAACCAGGACAAAATACCTGAGTGAATTTTATATCCCTTATCTTTTACAGTTTTATTTATTTTTACTAACTGTGGGATTTGATTTTGGTTTTGTTAATTTTTTAAAAAGGATTTCTTGTGTGCTTAATCTTTTTATCTTTTGCTTGTGAAAAAGTTTCTCAAAAAGGGTTTTTGCCAAAATAATTAACAAACACAATTCAACTCCCCCCCCCCCTTCCTTATGTTTGCCTGTACCGACTTCAGAGAAGGCGGAGGAGAACCCCCAACAGGATTTATCTCAGGTTCTATGATTTGAACCTCCGAAGAAGCATTCTGCGATACCTCAAATGAAGGTTCCATGATGAAGAACAGTGTAGAGTGAAGGGAATAACGTAAAAAGAAAGAGGTAGGGAAGGCGTACCTGGAAAAGAAGAGAAAATGCAAAAAGGCTTGAAGAAGAGGAAATATGAAAGGAGAAGCAGTAGAAAATGAAGTGAAACAAGCCTCCTCAATTTATAATGAGAAATGTGACGTTTCAGAAAATCGGAACGTTACTGTGTGGGGTAATGATGATGGCTGGCGTGAGAAGGAAGGGAAACGTCTCTTCAAAAATCACGTCAATTCGGCATGGTAATGAAGGAGCACCAAGTGTCAAAAAGGTCGAAATACGCGCTACAGCTGCTAGGGCCTTGATTAGCCATCTGATTAGGTGGCTGCAGAAGCAGACCTTGAAAATAGCACCACAAGAGGGCATGTGGTAGAAGCTCGGTTATACTCTAATAAGACTACTACGTCCTTTTGGGGCTCGGAGTCTGGGGGGCTCGTGTACTGGCCGAGATGTAGGCTCGCCCACCGAGCTCAAAAAATGACCGAGGCGTAAAGCTCGGCTACCAAACTGAGGTCATCAAGGTAAGAAAATCTATATAATAAAATATGGATTTCCCTTGGATAAGATTAAAGCCAAGCTCAGTTTCCATTATAAAGCTTTTGCACTCTTTTGAGCTCAAAGCTTGGGGGGCTTTGATGGGGCTCGAATCCGCAAGTGCACGGCTTCGTCGTCAATTAATAAAAAAAGATCGATCCCACAGAGACCGTGATCTCAAATAATAATTACTTACTAAATCAATTAAACTGGACTATAAAAGATAAAGATTTGGAAAAGATTTGATTTTTTTTAATTAAGTAGCAAATCAAATTTAAAGTTGCAATTAAAACGAAATCAAGAACAAAATAGGAAAGTAGATCAAATCTGAGATTTCAAAATATCAAAAGGGATTCCCAGGAATTGGGTTACCAACAAGACTGTTCATGTTACTAAATTGACTACCTTTCTTGTTAATTATCGAATTTTGCTTTGAAGGTGAATTTATCCTAAATAAGTTAATGTTCTCTCTCGAGATACAAGAACCGTGCCCAATTAAACCAACCCCTACTCTCGTGGTAATTGAATTTAAATCGAATCCTTTAAGCTTTGTGATAATTCGTGAACCCTCAAAGGACCGCTTCTAACTCTCGTGATTTAAGTCCTAAGTTCAATCCCTATAGATCTAATACCTAAGTTCACCGCTAGGTTCCTCCTTAGAGTATCTACGACAAGCAAATAAGTGGCCACCGAATTTACGAGTAATTAAAGCAATAGGAATCAAATCGAAAGCAAAATTGTAATTAACAAGAAACCAAACGTCAATTCATCACCATAAAGAAATCTTGGGCATAGCCCCAATTCCTAGAAATAAAAAGACTACTCAAGCATTACCATATTTATAGCAAGCTTGATTAACAAAAGCATAAAAAACCTAAGAGAAGAGAAGAAATTGGAGAAGAAGAGAAATCATAGTTTTTACCTAAGGTAGCAGTCCAAAAGTGATCCTATTTTTGAGCCTCTAGGTCCTATTTATAAGGTAGGGTAACTTGCATCCCAAGCAATTACAAAATCATATCAAATTAGCTTTTAAAATTCCAGATATTGCGCGTCACGGTCGTGATGCCTGTCACGGCCAGGCCGTGACGGATTCTGTCTTGGAAAACTTGGTATTGATGGTCTGTCACGACCGTGATGGCCATCACGGCCTGGCCGTGACAGGTTCTGACTTTTTCGTTCTTTTCTTTTCAGCCTTACTCGATCATGGCCGTGATAGCTGTCACGGCTAGGCCGTGATGGCCTCTGTTTGGCTCAGTTTTCTTGCTTTTCCATCTCCATCTTCATGCAAGTTCCATCGTGGTTGATCTTGAACATTTTAATCTTCAATTACTGCACAAAAACACCACAAAAACGCCTTACCCGTTCCTAGGTAAAAACTAACAAAAATCAAATTAAAAATGCCTAAACTACATGAAAATGCATGCAATAGGATAAAGAAATATGAGATGTAATCACACTCATCAGGCTTGTGTACTGGCTGAGATATTAAGCTCGCCCACTGAGCTTGAATAACCAATTTGCCCAGGACATATAACTATTTGACCTTCCGAGGATGATATTTAGAAGGATAAAGATTAAAAGAATAATATAATATAACAAGTAACAGAATAACTAAACTGATACTAAGATGAAGGAATAATAACGATAATAACGGATAATAAGGATATCATATATCCAGAAGTCGGTTTAAGAGATAAAAGAAAATAGAGATAAAGCTGATCTCCAAGAAGATATCAGAGGACCTTAAGAGATAAAGGATAAAAAGAGATAACACTAATCTCTAAAAAAAGATATGATGGGATCCTATTATAAAAGGAAGAAAACCCCAAAGCAAAGACTCACTCTTAATGACCAAGGTGAATCTCTCTTAAGCGTATTAGAGGGACCAGCCGATTCAAGAGACTATGAAAAGTGTCCTTGTTCACTGGTATTCCTGAATGTCGCGACCGTCCCGTCCAGGAGCCACGAAAAGAATAAAAACAAAAGAGGAGTCGCCACCAATATTTTTATTAGGGAAAAACATTGGAAAAACCATTTATTTTAAGGTAGATTGGTCTAAAAAAAGAGAGAGATGAGTCCGGGAGCCGGTTATGAGTAGGGAAGGTGTTAGCACCCCACATCACCCGTTTAAAAAAACGGTACCTCAAGTTAATTGTGCAAAAGACATTTTAATAGCCTCTTAAATATTTATTTTACCCCCAAAATATATTTACAAGAAAGAATTATTTTTAACTTTTAATTTTTTTAATTTTTTTATTAATTTTTATATTTTTAAATTTATTGTTTATAAAAACTAAATGAGGTTGAACATGGCACATGAGTCCACAGGGTAACCTCAAATCTAAGGGACTGAACATGGCACCGTGTCCATAGAGCATCCCTAAAAATAGAAAAGTTTAATTTTTTTAATTAATTATTTTAACATAAAAGGGGATACAAAAAAAGGAAAATTTAGTTTTGGCCCGACAAGATGGTTTATCTTGCTCCTACGTATTCCCGGGTGCGATGGGAAACTCAAAGCCACGTAGTTCTTTTGAAAAAGTTTGATTGATTGGTTGATTTTAATTTTTGATAAAAAGATTTGATTTTGTTTTGATTTTATTTTTAAAAAAAGATTTTATTTCAGAATAAATTCACTTTTGCACAGAGTCTAATATAGCAGTGTTATACGATAAACCCTTACGATTCATACGACACTTGAGGATGGAAAAAAAAATCATACATCAACGTCGTAGATTGTTGCGTGAAAATGAACTTTATTTTAAAATCATAAATTGTTGCGTGAATTCAAATAAATTTTTATTTTATTTTTGAATAAAATTTTGGTAGAAAGGAGTAAATTGAAAGCATTTATTATTTTATACAAAAAGGAATTCACCTTTGCACAAGGTTAAAGATAGCGGAGCTATACGATGAACCCTTACAATTCATATGACACTTGAGGATGAAAAATCGTACATCAATGTCATAGATTGTTGCGTGAACTCAAAAGATATATATGCATTTTTTTAAGGATTTTTAGAAAAAAGTTTTTTTTGTTTAAAATATGGATGGAAAATATTTACAAGATTTTTTGTTTTCTTTTATTCAAATTTTCTAGAGACAGAATGAAATAGGGTACACATTTAAGCCCACATCCATGACTCTAAGTAACTTCAATTTATTTATATTTTCAAGAACATTTTTGGTAAAAGAAGAAATGACCCAGTAAGCTAAACCCACAAACCACAAACAGACCAATAGTTTAAAAGAATGAAACTTACCCATAACCTCATGAGGAGCCCAACTATATGAAACCCAAACATATAAACCAACATAATAATTCAATAGCAATAAAAAACAAAGAAAAGTACCATACTCAGAAGCTAGAAGCTTCTGAGTTCCCTTTTTACGTTACCCTCAGGCCAGTGGATGGAGGGACGACTGCTGAACCAGGAAGACCGAGCGGCGACGATGGCGAGCGGCACGACGACGGAGCAGGGGTCGCAAGCGGCGGCGTGCGGACATGAGAGCGCGGCAGCATAGGGGGCAGCGGTGGTCCTGTGGTTCACGAGTGGTGGAGAAGACAGGGGCGATCCGTGGTGGTGGCCTATGGTGGTCCTCCCAGCGGATTACGAGACGAATGCGGTCCTGGTGTTGAGTGGTGGCCGGCCGAGCGGTGGAGGACAGTAGCTCCTGGGTGGTGGTCGCGTATCTGGTCAGAGGAAAGAAGGAAGAGAAAAATAGAACCAAGGTGGGTGAGACGATGTTTTGCTGATGGAGGTTCAGGGGGAGGTGGTCGCGGTTCCGGTCAGAGGAAAGAAGGAAGAGAAGATGGAACAAGGTGGAGAGATCTGAGAAAATGGGTGAGATGTTGTTTTTGCTCATGGAGTTTTTTTCGCTCCTGTTCTCCTGCCCCTTTCTTATATACCTTTAAGTCCTCTTTTGCCGAAGATGAAACAATATGGTCGTTTTTATTTTCTATTCTTTGCTTTACTTCGTTATTACTTTTTTCTTTGATATTGTAAACCTTCCATTTTAGATCCTTAGTCCCTTTTGTTCTCTGATTTGCTCAGACTATGAGTTGATACTGCATTAGAGCCGGGACAATGTTTTCCTTTTTTATGCTTTGATTTTCAAACTTTCTCCCTCTTAGCCCTTTGTCTCTTACCCATTGTCCCACTATTGCAACAAGAACTCCCTCTTTTTTTATCTATTTATTATTTTTTTTATTTTTATCCTGGGAAGATGGATTTAACAGGACTTGCAACCAAAAGGAAATCATGAGCATGAACAAAATAATTTTTTGATTTTCTTGCAAATTTGTACTTTTTTTATTTTTAAATATATTAATTAAAATGAAAAAATACCCGGAAAAAATTAGGTGTTCACAGCTGCCCCTCTTTACTTGTTCCTTATTAGATAATAGGTGTCACCACAGTTAACCTATTATCGTTATAAGCAACGAGTAAAGACATGAACTCCAAGTTTGTTCGGGGTACATTGACAAACGAAAGGACCTATGACCTAAATGCCAATTCCTGTAAAGAAACCGTAGGTTGGATTGCCCACTGAGGTTTACACATAAAAGTTTGCAAGATGGATTTACTTGCTGAACTAAAAAACGAAGATAAAGAGCTTACGAGGCGGACTGCCCGTGAGGAGCTCGAATTGAAAGATAAACGAGCTTAAGGGGTGGATTGCCCGTGAGGAGCTCGAATTGAAAGATAAATGAGCTTACGGGGTGGACTGCCCGTGAGGAGCTCAAATTGACGGATAAACGAACTTACGTGGTGGATTGCCCGTCAGAAGCTCAAACCGAAAGATAAATGAGCTTATGGGGCGGATTGCCCGTGAGGAGCTCGAATCAAAAGATAAATGAGCTTACGGGGTGGATTGCCCGTGAGGAGCTCGAATTGAAAGATAAATGAGCTTACGGGGTGGATTGCCCATCAGAAACTCGAGTAAAAGATGAAAGAGCTTACGGGGTGGATTGCCCGTGAGAAGCTCGAACAGAAAGGTAAAGGAGCTTACGGGGTGGATTGCCCGTCAGAAGATCGAACAGAAAGATAAAAACTTACGGGGTGGATTGCCCGTCAGAAGCTCGAACGGACAAATGAATAAGCTTACGGGGTTGATTACCCGTCAGAAGCTTGAACAGAAGGATAAAAGAGCTTACGGGGTTGATTGCCCGTCAGAAGCTTGAACAGAAGGATAAAAGAGCTTACGGGGTGGATTGCCCGTGAGAAGCCCGAACTGAAAGATAAATGGGCTTACGGGGTTGATTGCCCGTGAGAAGCTCGAACTGATAGATAAAAGAGCCTACGGGGTGGATTGCCCGTCTGAAGCTCGAACAGAAAGATAAAAGAGCTTACGGGGTGGATTACCCGTGAGAAGCTCAAACGGACAAATGAATAAGCTTACGGGGTTGATTGCCCGTCAAAAGCTTGAACAGAAGGATAAAAGAGCTTACGGGGTTGATTGCCCGTCAGAAGCTTGAACAGAAGGATAAAAGAGCTTACGGGGTGGATTGCCCGTGAGAAGCCCGAACTGAAAGATAAATGGGATTACGGGGTTGATTGCCCGTGAGAAGCTCAAACTGATAGATAAAAGAGCCTACGGGGTGGATTGTCCGTTTGAAGCTCGAACAGAAAGATAAAAGAGCTTACGGGGTGAATTACCCGTGAGAAGCTCGAACAGAAGGATAAAAGAGCTTACGGGGTGGATTGCCCGTGAGAAGCTCGAACTGAAAGATAAATGAGCTTATGGGATAGATTTCCCGTGAGAAGCTCGAACAGAAGGATAAAAGAGCTTACGGGGTGGATTGCCCGTGAGGAGCTCGAATTGAAAGATAAATGAGCTTACGGGATGGACTACCCGTGAGGAGCTCAAATTGACAGATAAACGAACTTACGGGGTGGATTGCCCATGAGGATCTCGAATCGAACGATAAATGCTTGTGTAACCATATAGACAAATGTAATATATGAATGTCGATTTTGCTCACTGATGGAATGACAATGCGAAAATTCAAATAACTAGTTTTCAATTCACAGAAAGAATGATGATAATGAGAACCTATATTAATTTTGGGCATGATGCAAAAGATTGATGATAGATTATTTCTTCTTTGATGTTTCTTTTTCATTATTGGATCCTTGACCCTTTAAAAGCGTCGATCACAGCCAGTCTTGAGGATGAACTAAAAGAAGGCCCATCTCATCGGGGAGAGATGTCTTGCACTCTTGTTTTCTAATGGCAGGCGCCTTTGATGATAATTATCCCAGTGGTTGATCTTTAATATTCCTTCCTTTCTTCATTGCCCTTTATAGGGGAAGCATCGTGCCCCCCATGACCTTTCGTGGCTTTCTAAGGAATTCTAACTGCTTAAAGAAAACCAATACTTGTTTCACATTTCAGTATATACTTGTCAGGATGAATGTACACACACAAATGGCAAAAGTTAAGAGAAAGGGATCAAGGTAGCGAAACAAAATAAAGTAAGTCAATGTCATTATATTTGGATTGAAAAAGGTGTACAAAGCATAAGTTGCAAAACATTGCTGAGTAGAACCGCATCTCCTCAGGTGATGTCTCTCTCAACGACTAATGTTAGTATCCCTCATACAATCTTGACTGCTCATTAATTGACTTCAGAGATGTCGTTTGCCCCAATTTTCATACATCCAACCTACTGACTGCCCCAGTTCATCTGCTTGACGACACTTCCATTGTTATGTTTTTATATTATTATTTTTTTGAACCCTAACTTCTGCCTAGACCGCCTTTTCAGGTTTTCAGCCTAGCGGGTTGCTCTAACTTTTGCCTAGACCGTCCTTTCAGATTTTCAGTCTAGCGAGCTTTTCTTTTTTCATTTTTTCACTTTTTCTTTTCTTTTCTTCTTCTTCTTCTTGGGAAGTGTGTTCAAGCATAATACTTTTTGACTGCATCTGAGTTTACAGGGAGTGGAAGTTCTTCCCCATCCATCCTGGTGAGAATTAGAGTCCCTCCAGAGAATGCCCTTTTCACTACGTAAGGTCCGTCGTAGTTCGGGGTCCACTTCCCTCGATGATCCTTTTGAATTGGTAGAATCTTTTTAAGCACCAGGTCACCCTCCCGAAACTGTCGCGGGCGTACCTTCTTCTCATAAGCTCTCATCAACCTTTTCTGGTATAATTAACCGTGACACAATGCCCCTAATCTCTTCTCTTCAATGAGGTACAATTGGTCTAGTCGATCCTGGACCCACTCAGCTTCTTCTAATTCTCCTTCTCTCAGTACTCTTAATGAGGGGATCTCTACTTCAATCAGGAGCACTGCCTCCATCCCATATACTAAAGAATATGGCGTTGCCCCTGTCGAGGTGTGAATAGAGGTACGATAGCCGTGTAAAGCAAAAGGTAACATCTCGTGCCAATCCTTATACGTCACCACCATCTTTTGGACAATCTTATTGATATTTTTATTAGCGGCCTCAACTGCCCCGTTCATCCTTGGGCGGTACGGAGAGGAGTTATGATGCTTTATCTTGAAATTTTCGCAAATCTCCTTCTTCATCTTGTTGTTCAAGTTGGTCGCATTATCAGTGATAATCTCACTCGGCAACCCGTAACGACAAATTAACTCTCTTTTGACAAATTTGATCACGACATTCCTGGTCACATTGGAATATGATGCAGCCTCAACCCACTTGGTGAAATAATCGACGGCAACAAGAATGAAGCGATGTCCATTTGAGGCTTTTGGTTCAATTGTCCCGATCACATCCATTCCCCACATTGAGAACGGCCAGGGTGCCGACATGACATTCAAGGGAGCTGGCGGTGCATGAACCTTATCAGCATATATTTGACACTTATGGCACTTCTTCGCATAATTAAAGCAATCAGCCTCCATTGTCAACCAATATTGGCCAGTCCTCAAGATTTTCCTGGCCATTGCATGACCTCTCGCGTGTGTTCCAAAAGATCCTTCATGTACCTCCTCAATTATCAGTTTAGCTTCTTTTGCGTCAACGCACCTCAACAACACCATGTCATGGTTTCTTTTGTAGAGAATATCTCCATCTAAATAGAAACCCATTGCAAGTCTTCTTAGAGTTATTTTGTTATTTTCCGCAGCGCCCGGAGGGTATTCCCTTCTTTGGATGAAGCATTTGATGTCATGGTACCACGGTTTTTGATCAGACTCTTCCTCTATCACTTGACAATATGCAGGATGATCACGACTTTCCATTTTGATGAGTGGTAGGTTCCTCTCGTCACTTACTTTGAACATTGAGGACAAGGTAGATAGTGCGTCAGCTAATTGGTAATCTTCTCGGGGAATATGATGAAATGTGACTTCATCAAACTGCTCGATCAAACTTTTGATGTAATCATGGTACGGAATTAACTTGGCATCTCGGGTTTCCCATTCCCCTCTTAGCTGGTGGATGACTAATGAAGAGTCCCCATATACCTCCAGTGTCCTTGCTTTTGCCTCTATTGCTGCCAAAATCCCTAGTGCACAAGCTTCGTACTCGGCTATATTGTTTGTACAATCGAAGCAGAGCCTCGCAGTGACAGGGAAATAATCATTTTCTGGTGAGATTAAGATTGCCCTGATTCCGTGCCCTAATGCATTAGAAGCTCCGTCAAATAACAAGGTCCACTTTTCTTTTCCTGGTGATTGCTCGCAATCAAACAAAGCCATTATATCTTCATCTGGGAAATCGTATTGCATCGATCCATAATCTTCTACCAGCTGATTGGCTAGATATTCTGCAAGAGCACTCCCTTTTATTGCTTTTTGGGTGACATAGACAATGTCATATTCTGATAGTAGGACTTGCCAGCGAGCAATTCTTCCAGTCAGAGCAGGCTTATCAAAGATATACTTGATCGGATCCATTTTGGACACCAACCAGGTAGTGTAGCACAACATGCAATGCCTCAAACGGCGAGCCGCCCAAGCCAAGGCACAGCAAGTGCGTTCTAGTAGTGAGTAATTGGCTTCGCAACTGGTGAATTTCTTACATAGATAATAGATGGCATGTTCCTTCCTCCCTGACTCATCGTGTTGCCCCAGTACGCAACCCATAGATTCATCTAGCACAGTCAAATACATGATGAGAGGTCTTCCTGGCACCGGGGGAACCAAGCCTGGAGGCTCTTGTAGGTACTGTTTGATCTTCTCAAAAGCCTTTTGACAATCTTCATTCCATGTTACTGCCTAATTTTTGCTCAGCAGTTTAAAGATTGGTTCACATGTCGCTGTTAATTGGGAAATGAACCTGGCAATTTAGTTCAATCTTCCTAAAAACCCACGAACTTCTTTCTCTGTTTGAGGTGCTGGCATATCGATGATTGCACGAACCTTTTCAGGATCAACCTCTATTCCTCTTTGACTAACAATGAACCCCAGAAGCTTGCCTGATTTCACTCCAAAAATGCATTTGGCTGGATTCAATCGGAGCATAAACTTTCTTAACCGCTCAAAAAGTTTCTGCAGATTATCAACATGGTCGTCTTCGGATCTGGACTTGGCGATCATGTCATCTACATAAACTTATATCTCCTTATGCATCATGTCATGGAATAAAGTCACCATAGCCCGCTGATATGTTGCCTCGGCATTTTTCAAGCCAAAGGGCATAACCTTATAGCAAAAGGTTCCCCACAAAGTGACAAATGTAGTTTTCTCCATATCTTCAGGTGCCATCTTGATCTGATTATATCCTGAGAAACCATCCATGAAAGAGAATAATGCATGTTGAGCAGTGTTATCTACAAGAACATCAATGTGAGGCAAAGGAAAGTCATCTTTTGGGCTAGCTCTGTTCAGATCTCGATAGTCAACACACATTCGAACCTTTCCATCTTTCTTGGGAACAGGAACAATGTTAGCAACCCATTGAGGGTACTTTAAAACTTCTAGGAAACCAGCATCCAGTTGTTTCTTGACCTCCTCCTTGATCTTTAAGGACATTTCCGCTTTCATCCTTCGTAGCTTCTGCTTTACTGGGGGACACTCCGGCTTTAATGGCAATTTGTGTTCTGCTACACTGGGGTCTAACCCTGGCATGTCTTGGTACGACCATGCGAAAACATCTTTATAATCCATCAACAACCTGATCAACCTGTTCCGCTCCTTTTCTTTCAGGGAAAGGCCAATCTTGACCTCTTTTTTATCATCTTTGGTTCCCAAATTGATTAGTTCACTCGGCTTTTCATGGGGCCGAATTTCCCTGGCTTCTTGTTCTACCAATCTCAAAAGTTCAGGGGGAACTTCCCCGTCATCATCAACAACCTCCTCAGCATGATCAACGGAATAGTCAAAATTGTATGATGAGTTACTAGCACTGTCGTTTTCAAGAGAATCACTTTTAGATCTGCATTTTGGTAATTATCGGGGAAAGATTTAAAGACGAGAGACTGCATTTATTGGTGAGGAATGGTGAACAAAAACGAAAGTAAAAAAGAGAGATAACAACACAAAGATACTGAATGCATGCATTTATTGATAAGTCATACCGAAACAGAAACAAGTAAGCCCATTACAACAAAATTCCTAAAGCCTTGGGTAGAGCTAAAGGATAAGCATTACAGAATTACTTTGAAAGGGACTCTATGGTCCTGGGGAACTCAATGATCTCCCAATTGTTTAGCTCTGTATCCGGAGAGCATGGATACACCAGATTGATACCATGATCGATAGGATAATCATCTTCAATAGATGTTGCTTGGTCCAGGAATGCAAACCCTACGCTTCGGAAGCTCTATCGAATGTCATAGATGGGAACCCTTTCAGCCTCATATTCACGATTTTCCAGCCGAGCCAACCTCTTTCTTTTCTTCTCCTCTATAACCCTCATCTTGTCGGCCTTGGTGGGTTTGTATCCCAACCCAAACCTATCCTTGTTCTCAGTGAGCATGAGAATGTCAGCGACACATTAGCCGTTCTTCCCCAAACCGCTTCCAGGTTGGTATCCTCCTTCAAGCATAACCTTGGCCATCATGATGGACGCTTTGGATGACCGAGGTTTCAAGAGTGGAGCACTATCCCCAACATAAGTGGCATTGGCAATTTCAAGTGACTGGAAGGCGGTCTCGAGAGCTTCCTCGGTAGCTTCAATATAAGGGGTTGTTGATGGCTTGCTTACTAACAGATCCTCCTCTCCAGAAACAATTATCAACTTACGATCAACAATGAACTTCACCTTCTGGTGCAATGTGGAAGGTACAGCTCCAGACGAATGGATCAATGGTCGTCCTAGGAGACAGCTGTAAGTTGGTGTGATGTCCATTACTTGGAAGAGTACTTCAAAGGTGCAAGGGCCAATCTGAATGGGCAATTCGATTTCTCCCATGACTTCCCTTCGGGTGCCATCGAAAGCTCTTACAATCATTGTGCTTGGCTTCATATGAGTTCCATCAAAAGGCAATTTTGCCAGTGTTGACTTTGGCATTACATTCAAAGAAGAGCCATTATCAATGAGAACCCTGGCCATGACATGGTCTCGGCACTTCACAGAAATGTGCAATGCCTTGTTGTGCCCCATACCTTCAGCTGGTATTTCATCATCGGTGAAAGTGACATAATTATCAGCAACTATGTTACCAACAATGTTATCGAGCTTATCAACTGTGATGTCATGGGGGACATGAGCTTGATTTAGCACCTTCATCAGTACTCTCCTATGTGGCTCAGAGTTCATCAATAGAGACAAAAGAGATATCCGAGCCGGAGTCGGATTTAACTGATCCACAACCCTATATTCACTCTGCTTGATGAACTTCAAGAATTCACCGACTTCTTCATCAGATACCTCCTTTTTATTCTCACCCCCGTTTGCTTCTTTGTCATCTAGAATTTCTTCCACCTTTTCTTTCCCTTTGTGATCCTTTCCTTCCTTTTCTATTTCCACCTTTCGCAATACTTTTGGAGTGTAAATGCGACCACTCCTAGTCATTCCACCAATTCCTGAAATGTTGATAACCCCATTAGTCCCGTCAGAATGATTGGGTTGAATCTGCATCTCATATTTCCATGGTACCGCTTTGGTGTCCTTGTAAGGGAAAGGACTTGGAACTCGGATGACGATTGGTGTTGGCCCACTTGGAACCGGCAAGGGTTTCTTCTCAGTATAGTATATCACTACTGGTTTCGGAGTGACTTGCTCAGGAACTGGTTGAGGATTAACCACAACAGTAAAATAGGTTATCTTAATTGGGGTTGGGGAAATTGTAGATTCAGCAACCATATTAATGGCATACTCATTTGATTCCCAACTAATTAAGATAATCTTCATATCCATTAATTGCTGCACAACTTGCCGAAACTCTGAACAGTCTTCAATCGAATGCCCCATGTTCCAATCAAAGTCACACCTTATCTCTCCATCGTGAGCCTTTTCTTCCGTGATCGGGATTTGGATTAATCCACATTTGCACATTTCTCTGAAAACAACTCTCACAGGAGTCCTGACATTGGCCACTTTACTCTTGAGAGTATGTTCCAAGAAGCTTTCAATGGCATTGACTCCCAAACCCCCATGATTTGGCATAGGACCCTGTGCCACACTTGGAGCATCCTTCTGAAAGCTCAACCATTTGGCATTAATCAGATCTTGCACCTTAAACTTCAAAGCTTTGAAACTCTCGGTGGAATGACCTGTGGCCCCATCGTGATATTCACATTGAGCATTTGGGTCATACCACTTTGGATAAGGAGGGTCTATTGGTCTTGTCGGGATAGGAGTTAGCACGGATTTGCTCACGAGTTGGCGGAATAGTTCAGTGTAGGTCATGGGTATCGGGTCAAAACGCACTGGCTTTCTTTCCGAGCTATACGGTGGTCTTGTTTGGCTGGTGTTTGGGTTTGGATTTAGGGGCTGAACAATTTGAGGTGGCATGGTAGGGTGTGTTTGAGGCTGAGAAGGGTATGATGGTCGGTAAGGAGCCATCTGTTGAGGGTTTGGAAATTACGAGGTGGCAGCGATGTATGGCTGGTTGGCTTGGTGATTTGGAGGTGGTAGGTAATATGGGGCGTATTGGGCTTGGAAGGCGGGTGCTTGGTTCGGTCTCCATTGGTTCGGTTTCTTCTGTTCAAAGGTTACTGCATGTGTTTCTCCCTCTTTCTTTTTCACAAACGGGGCTTTCTTTGGGCCGTTCCCTACTGAAGTCTCGGTGATCTTGCCATTCCTCATTCCACTTTCAATTCTCTCGTCGATGATGACCATGTCAAAAAAATTTGATGACACACTCCCAATCATCCTTTCATAGAAGGGCGACTGGAGTGTATCAATGAACATTGCTACAATTTCTTTCTCGGCTAAGGGAGGTTCCACCTGAGCAGCCAGTTCCCTCCATCGTTGTGCATATTCTTTGAAAGTCTCCACGTCCCTTTTTGACATATTTTGGAGTTGCATCCTATCGAGATCCATGTCAATATTGTACTTGTACTGCTTCAGGAATGCATTTGCTAGATCTTTGAAGGATCGGATGTGTGCCCGCTCGAGATGCGTATACCAATTTGAAGCTGCCCCAGTCAAACTGTCTTGGAAGAAGTGAATCAAGAGTTTATCATCTTGGACATGTGACGCCATCTTCCTAACATACATGGTCAAATGGTTTTTGGGACAAGTGGTTCCCCGATATTTGTGTTGAGACACCGGCAAGTGTACCGGGTCGTCGCAAGTAATAAAAACATGGTAAGAATTTACCGAGGTCGAACACAAGGATTGGGCTACCAATTCCACCAATTCGCGAGAAATTCAATAAGTTTGGCCAAGTGTAACAAGTGGTTGTGAGATAGAGATTAAGATCGCAATTCAAATACAATTCAAATAACAATTCAAATAGAGAACGATTAATTAAAATCTGGAGTTTAAAACATCTAAGGTCACAATTCCACCTACCCAATCATGCATAGTACCCAAGTGATGATGATTCTTCACTATGTTCAATTACAATGTCAACCAGGACCCCAAAATTCTCCTAAATTCACTGTCGTGCTCAATAGGACGTATTCAACATTTGGAATAATTACTTACTAGGTCTCATAACCCAATCATCAAACTCTATTAAATCTGGTTCCTATAAGGTTGCACCGATCTCCTATTCACTCTCGTGCGATAGTCGATTGATGATCCCAATTCAAGTTCTAAACGCGAATCGCTTACTAAGCCTCAACACGTTAACTAGTCAATCACGCGTGCATATGATTAACGCAATTAAATCAGAATTGAGAAACAAGAATTGAGATGAGGGAGAGAAACATACATCACATGGAATCTACACCGTCATGGGTGGTTTCATTGATCCCTTAGACAAGGGGATTAGTTCCTCATGCCCGTAACGATGCACAAACAATCGGCCATAATCACCATAGTAAATAAGAAAATAAAAGAGGGAGACGCAGCTCCAGAATAACAAGGATTCACACAAAACTGATCTCCAAAACAAGTGGTAAAACTAGGATTCAATTTCTGATCTGAAACAGCCTATAAATAGGGATTCTGGTTCTCGCCCGCTCGCGGGGCGAGCTAGCACTCGCGAGGCGAATTCAAGTTTTGGCTCCATCCTGAGTTTGAATGCTCGCGAGGCGAACTGGGATTCGCGAGGCGAGACAGAATGGATGACTTCTCTGGCACAATCAGACCCTCAGGCTCGCAAGGCGAACTGGTGACTCGCGAGGCGAGACAGAATGGATGACTGTTGCTGCTTAGCTGGTCTTCAGGCTCGCGGGGCGAATATCTCCAAAATTGCTTTTTCCACTATTTTCTTCATTTTCCTTGACTCTAAGAGCTTCACTTCTAACCTGAAACAACAAAAGAAAACAAAAACCGTAATTCTATTCTAAATAAACTAAAAACTACAAAAAAATGCCTAGAACGAGTCAAAGATTAACTTAGGAACGAAACAAGGCCAAATTTGGGCGAAAACGAGACTGAACTCGAATAATTAGCACATACACCACAATCTTACTAGTTATAAAACTAGATAATCCAGAGGCTTATCAAAACACCCCAAACTTAAACCTTGCTTGTCCCCAAGCAAGCTAGAACTCAAAAAGACTCAAGACTTGACAAGCTTAAGGGATTCAATCAATTTCGCACAAATTTCATGCAATTTAACACAACAATTTTTCTCAATGATTCCCCCCCTTTGCATCAATGTAATCCCCACATTCATTTACTTTAAACAATTAAGAACTTATCATTCATGCAAGCATTAATCTAAGTTGAGGATCAGAGTGACACACAAGAGGGAGATCACCAAGTTCAAACAGTTGCCTTCCTCACAAGGGCAATTAACATTCCACTCATTCGCTCAATTTGTCTTAGGCTACAAACATTTCACTCAATTTCACATTTTAAGAGCACCTTCCATGGATTTGATTTTCATCTAAACAAAGTTCCCACATAAATATGCATGCATCATCAAAAGGTCTTTCATAGGTTGTAATGAGGCCTGGCTCAAGGTGAGATATTCAAAAGATAGAGGATAAGTCCCTAGGATCAATGAGAGCATGAAACTAGCATTACAATAATCGAATCCACTCTCATCTTATTCTCTTCCTTGCATTTGGTGGCTACGTACCTCTTCCTTTGTATATATATATATTTTTCTTTGCCCTTTTTTGGCAAATATTCAATGCTTTTCATCACACAAATTTTTTATTTTTTTCTTTTTCTTTTTTCTTCTTTCTTTTTCAAGCCTTCGGCCTTTAATTTCTTTTCTTTTTCTCAACTATGATTCATGAACTTGTAGCCACCCAAAACTTAGTTCCACAACAACACTCACAAAGCTAAAATTCCATGCTCTCCTAAATCCTGGGATAGGGGAAAATCATGGTTTTTCTGAGTTAATGGCTTGTAATGTAAGGTCATCAAGAACAATAGGCTTCAAGGCTCAACGTGGCTAACTAGGGATCATTCATCAAGGTTGGTTCAATTTATGGCCAAGTAGTTATTTTAAAGAAAAATTGCCTAGATCATTTGATGCAACATATAAATATGCAAACCATGCACAGATTCAAGCAAACCCGAGAAGGTGCAACTTAAAAGCGATTCACACAATTAAAACAATGTTGGAGGCTCAAATTCCTCACCTGGACATTTTTGCAAACTGTTTGACCGAGATACAATTCCTAGTGTGTGCACCCTTTCACCCCAAACTTGTCATAAATCAAGCAATCACAATAAATTTCTCAAAGTTCAATTTTCAATTTTTTTCAAGTGGGGATCAAATTTTCTAATTTTGGAACCTAGGGGGAAATCATCAATGGTCAACATGATTCATGCAGTCAATCTATGCTAAATTTGATTAAGTTCCCCAAACTTGTCGATACAACACTCATACACAGACTCTTGATCTTCTCAAATTATTCAAGAGTGACAAACAAAAACGAAAAACAAAAACAAAAATAAAAACAAGTGAAGGGTAAGAAAATTTTTATCTTAATGGGGTCCGAGCGGACCCTATGCCTTCAGCTGATTTTCCTTCCTCTGTTCATCTCTCTACTACCCCGCTTCACAGCGGGGCTAGTTTCGACCTAATCCTTGTCCAATTGGTTGGCCCTTGAGATTCCGGGCACTCCATGTTGTTCCATTCACAAGAAAACATGAACGTTAAGCAATAATATATCAGAATAAATAAACAGTCATCCAAGTTTGCCAGTAAAAGGTCAATAAAAATAGTTTCTAGCTAGCTAATAGTGTACAACCAAATCGAATCCTAGCTAGAACTATAAGTAAAAAGTGCAGGGGCCCGGATCAATGATCAAAATCGATGTCGTCCACCGGGTCACCCTGGTCCTCTGGTGCCTCCTCATCCTCTAGATCCTCGGGTACCCCCCCATGTGGCATAGTACCCTGGTCCCCAGGGTAGTCCTGCCACCCAAGCCGAGGGGACAGCTCCTCCTCGGAGGGGTATACGGGCACCCGACCCTCCTGCTGGGCCAACGCCATCTCCCGGAAGAACTCACACAACACCTCCTGATCCCGCCTCATCGCCTGCTGGTTCTGCAAGAGCAGAGCCATGTCCGATGATCGTGGCCTCTGAGTCGGCAGGGGTGGTGGCCTCCTAGGTGCGTCCTGGGCTGCATAGCAGAAACGCCTGATATAATCCTGGTCAATGGGCTGCCGCGGGACCTTCTCCATAACTCTACTCACGGGCACTCCCGCCCGGCGTATGAGCTCGGTGATCAGCAAACCATGCCCCAAGCTCTCCTTCAATGCACGGGAGTTCGCCTTCATCTGAATGTCTGAGGCGATGACTCCCCCAATGTTAATCATGCGACCTGTCAGAATGCCGTAGAGGAGATGGGCTCTGGCGGCAGTGATGGTGGACTCGTGAGAGCTCACTCTAAGGTTAGCGTGTAGGAACGCCGACCAGATCTTGGCATCTGGGGTGAGGTCCTGCCTCCTCAACCTTAAGAGGTTCCCCGATGTCCCCACCTCCCAGGCAGCTCCTGGGACACAGCAAGTGTCTATGATGGCCTGAGCGAGGGCCTGTACTGTGGGGAGCTGCTCATAGTCGCAGGGCTCCTCTCCGATCGGGATCCCCAAGTAGGAGTTAATGTCGGAAGCGGTGAAAGTGATGGGGGCCCCCTGAACCTCTGTCACGCAGCTCGGGCCTGTGACCTCGAGTTTGAGAGCGTTGGCATAAAATTCCTGCACCAGTTTGATGTCATACCGGTGAGGAAGATCAGTCAACATCTCCCAACCTCGGCTGCGAATCTGCTCGAGGACTTCAGCGTAGTTGTTGCCCACCAGGGACACACCCCGCTCTAGAACCATCTCCTTCCTCACCACCAGGTTCCAATGCTCCCTATGATCAGGAGAGCGGAAACTGGGAGAGTAGGAGGTGGCTCTAAAGGAGGCGCCAGGCCCTGAAGGCAACACAACTCGTCCCCCTGAGGAGATGCGCGCTTCTTGCGCTTAACCGGCTGCTTCTCAGCAGGGTTGCTCTTAGGCGGAGCCATACCTGAAAATCAGAAAAGTCCCAATACAGTTCAATATAATCAGTATTCAGCACATGCAACACAGAGGCAAAAATACAGTATCACCACCCCCCCCCCCCCCCACTGTCCCACTATCATACAGAAATGCAACGAACACAATATCCCCACTGCATCCCTGACTATAACACTCAGAGTAGAGAACAATGCACAGTAAGATTCCCTAAACCAGGCTAGTTCATGAACATGGCATCTACCCTACTACCAGTTATAACATACATTACGTGTACAGAGTGTCTGTTTGCATTCCACAGAGCATTAACAGGGGAAGAGTGAAGAGTGAATGAGATATTACTTACCTCGCAGAGATGCTACTGCCTGCGTGTGTGAACTGAGTGAGAGGGGAAGTGAGGCAGAGTGTGGGAGTGATGAGTGTGTGTGTGTGTGTGTGTGTGTGAGAGAGAGAGAGAGAGAGAGAGAGAGAGTTTCAGAGTTTGAGAGGGAAGAGGAATAGTGAAGGTCGCGTGAATGCCTCGTGACCGCTCGCTGGGCTATATAATTTTCACCTTTCGCGAGGCGAGAGCACCCTCGCGACGCGAATTTTAAAATTTTCCCCCAAATTGAAAACCCTAATTGCAGATTCGCGAGGCGAGACAACACTCGCGAGGCGAATCTGGAAATTTGTTCTTCACATTTTCCAGAATCGCGAGGCGAGTAGTAACTCGTGAGGCGAATCTGGAATTTCCAACAGCTGCTGATGCCCAGATTCGCGAGGCGAAAGTGGCTCTCGCGACGCGAGACAAGTTTGAGCTTTACACTGAGATTCCAAGGCTTCTACCTCGCGAGGCCAGTGTGGCTTCGCGGGGCGAGCCGCTCATTTTTATTTATTATTTTATTTTATTTTTTTTATTTTTATCTTTTTTATAAGAGAAAATAACAGAAACCTAAAAAATAATAAAGGATATCTAGCTTGGGTTGCCTCCCAAGTAGCGCTTGTTTAACGTCCCGAGCCTAACTCAAGTCACCCCTAAGGGTTAATTCAGATGAAGAATTTGCTTGCCATTTGGGATCGACTCCCCATGGTAATGCTTGAGCCTTTGCCCATTCACCTTGAAGTTTCCAGAGGTCCCTTCTAATTCCACTGCTCCGTGTGGAAAAAATTGGAGGATTTTGAACGATCCTGACCACCTTGATTTAAGCTTTCCAGGAAAAAGCCTCAACCTCGAATTATAGAGAAGTACCATCTGTCCGGGCTCAAACCTCCTAGGCAAGATGTGCTTGTCATGCCATGCCTTTGTCCGCTCTTTGTAGATTCTTGCATTTTCATATGCGTGCATGCGGATTTCAGACAACTCATTTAAGTCCAGAAGCCTCTTTTCTCCGGCCTTCGTCAAATCGAAGTTAAGCTCTCGAATTGCCCAATAAGACTTTTCCTCCAATTCCACCGGCAAGTGGCATGCCTTTCCAAACACCAAATTGTAAGGAGACCTTCCAATTGGAGTCTTGAAGGCGGTCCTATAAGCCCATAAGGCATCATCTAACCTTTTCGACCAATCCTTCCGTGAGGAGTTGACGGTTTTCTCAAGAATACGCTTCAACTCACGGTTGGATACCTCAGCTTGCCCATTTGTTTGGGGATGATAAGGAGTAGACACTCTATGCTTGACCCCATACTTCTCTAGAAGCTTGTGCATTTGGTTGTTGCAAAAGTGGGATCCCCCATCACTAATCAACACTCTAGGGACCCCAAACCTTGAAAAGATATTGCACCTTAGGAATTCCATGTCTACCCGTGCATCATTCGTGGTTGTTGGGATTGCTTCTACCCACTTTGACATATAGTCCACTGCCACCAAAATGTATTGATAGGATAAGGATGGTGGGAATGGTCCCATGAAATCTATCCCCCACACATCAAAGAGCTCAACTTCTAGCATGCAATTCAAGGGGAGTTCATGCCGGTTAGAGATGTTGCCAACTATTTGGCAACAATCACAGTTCTCAACAAAGGTATGGGCATCCTTGAAGAGCGTCGGCCAATAAAACCCGCTTTGGAGAATTTTTTCTGCGGTCTTCTTTCCCCCATAGTTCCCACCATAATCCGAGCTATGACAATGCCACAACACGTTTCCGATTTGGTCATGGGGAATGCACCTTCTTAGGATCCCATCCCAGCATTGCTTAAAAAGATATGGGTCCTCCCACACATAGTATTTTGCATCCGAGAAGAACTTCTTCCTTTGTTGACTAGTCCAACCTTGCGGAACCACATTTGAAGATTTGAAGTTGGCCATGTCCGCGAACCAAGGAGGGGAATTTTCAATAAGTGCAAACAGCTTTTCATCAGGAAATTCTTCTTTGATGTCTAACAATTCCTCCTTGGTGTCGGGATTGACCAACCTAGATAAGTGGTCCGCCACCCCATTGTCGGATCCCTTCGTGTCTTTAATCTCAAGATCAAATTCCTGCAAAAGAAGAATCCGCCGTATTAATCTAGGTTTGGCCTCTTGTTTTGTCATCAAGTGTTTTATGGCCGCATGATCGGTGAAAACAACAATCTTAGACCCCACAATATAGGATCTAAACTTATCCAAAGCAAAGACCACAGTAAGTAGTTCCTTCTCAATGGTGGAATAGTTAGCTTGTGCCTCATTCAAAACCTTACTTGCGTAATAAATGACATGAGCTAACTTTTCCACCATTTGCCCCAAAACAGCCCCCACCGCATAATCACTAGCATCACACATGATTTCAAATGGTAAATTCCAATTAGGTGCAGTGATTATGGGTGCGGTGACAAGCATATTTTTCAAAACAGTGAAGGCATTTAAACAAGAAGCATTAAACTCAAAGGATACATCCTTCACAAGAAGGTCACAAAGCGGCCTTGCGATTTTGGAGAAGTCCTTGATGAATCTCCGGTAGAACCCAGCATGACCCAAGAAACTCCTCACCCCCTTTACATTGGTTGGTGGGGGAAGCTTCTCAATTAACTCAATCTTGGCTTTATCAACCTCAATCCCCTTTTGAGAGATTTTGTGCCCCAAGACTATACCTTCTTTGACCATGAAGTGGCATTTCTCCCAATTGAGCACAAGGTTAGTCTCTTGGCACCTTTTGAGCACCAAAGTCAAGTTCTTCAAACAATTGTCATATGAGGTCCCAAAGACCGAGAAGTCATCCATGAACACCTCAATGCATTTCTCCACCATATCCGAGAAGATAGAAAGCATGCACCTTTGGAAAGTAGCTGGAGCGTTGCACAATCCAAAGGGCATCCTCCTATAGGCAAAGACTCCATAGCCGTCTTCTCTTGATCTTGAGGATCCACCACAATTTGATTATAGCCGGAATAACCATCCAAGAAACAGTAGTACTCATATCCGGCTAACCTTTCTAGCATTTGATCAATGAAGGGAAGAGGAAAGTGGTCTTTCCTTGTGGCCTCGTTTAGTTTTCTATAGTCGATACATACTCTCCACCCCGTGACGGTCCTTGTTGGGATTAACTCATTGCTTTCATTGACCACCACGGTTGTGCCACCTTTATTTGGGACCACATGAATTGGACTAACCCAATTGCTATCCGAGATTGGATAGATAATTCCGGCATCTAAAAGTTTAATCACTTCCTTAAGCACTGCTTCCTTCATGATGGGATTTAGCCGTCTTTGTGGTTGAACCACCGGCTTATAATCATCCTCCATCAAAATTTTATGCATGCATAGGGAAGGTCTTATACCTTTTAAATCCAAAATCTTCCATCCAATGGAGGATTTGTGTTCCCTGAGAACTCTCAATAGCTTCTCCTCTTCATCCTTCTTCAAGGCATTGCTAATGATTACCGGATGTTGTCCTTTCTCCCCCAGGAATGCATACCTTAAGTGGGTTGGGAGTTGCTTCAATTCCGGACCTTTGTTATCTTCTTCCATGCCTTCAGTGTTGAGCTTTTCCTTTGCACCCTCATCCCTTGGGAGACTCGGTAAGGCTTCCATGTGTTTCAAGCACTCGAGATAGTCCTCATCCCCCAAGGGGTCTTCTTCCTCACTATCATCATCATAGGATTTTACCAACACTTGTGCAAGTGAAGAACCATGGGCTTCTCTAGTGGTCTTTTCCTTGACAATTGAATCCACCACATCCACTCGATAGACATCCGACCTCTCCGCGGGGTGTTTCATTGCTTCAAAGACATTGAAGACTACATTCTCATCATGCACACGGAGAGTGAGCTTCCCTTGTTGCACATCTATCAAAGCACGCCCAGTGGACAAGAAGGGCCTACCCAATATGAGAGGGATCTCGGCGTCTTCATCCATATCAAGCACCACAAAGTCTGCTGGAAATATGAATTTGTCCACCTTAACTAGCAAGTCTTCGACCACCCCATAAGGATATTTTATAGAACGGTCGGCTAATTGGAGTGACATCCGTGTATCCTTGACCTCTTTGATCCCCAACTTCTTCATCATAGAAAGGGGCATTAAGTTGATGCTTGCCCCTAGATCACACAATGCCTTTCCTAGAGTCATCTCCCCAATGGTGCATGGTATAGAAAAAGAACCGGGATCCTTCAACTTTGGAGTTAGTTTTCTTTGAAGAATGGCACTACACTCCTCGGTCAAAGCAACCGTTTCCTCATCCACTATTTTCCGCTTCTTGGAGAGAAGTTCCTTCATAAACCGGGCATAAGAAGGCATTTGTTCCAAGGCTTCCGCAAATGGAATATTAATTTGAAGTTTGAGGAAGACATCAAGGAACTTATTGAACTGTTTCTCTTGTAGAGGCTTCTTCAATCGTTCGGGATATGGTACCTTCATGTAGGGCGGGAGGTCGTTGGGTTCAACCCACTTCTTTCTTCGGAACTCTTCATCCACAAGTTTTAACCTTCCCCCTTGCTCTGGTGCCTTGTCACTTGCCAACTCCTCTTTCTCAGGGTGCTCTTCTTCAACATGTGGTTGCTTCGAGACCTCAACTTCCTGAGAACTGGTTGCACCCCTGTTAGATTCCAACACTCTACCGCTTCTAGTTGTTACAGCATTGCATTGGTTCTTAGGGTTGTTCTCGGTATCACCTGGGAGAGTGCCTGGGAGATGCTCATTTAGTTGCTTTGCGAGCTGGGCTATTTGCGTCTCTAGATTCTGAATTGCCGACCCCGTATGAGTTGCCAACTTGTCAATGGATGTGTTTGTATGGATTGACAACTTCTCAACTGTCGCACTCATCTTCTCAAAAGCCAACTCCCAAGGTTGTCTTCCTCCATCTGTTATCTGCAATTGAGTAGTCCCCGGAAGAGCCTGCTGAGTATTGCGCTGCTGGATTCCAATGTTTGGCCTCAGACCCTGTTGAGGTTGTTGTTGCCAATTCTGTTGAGGTTGTTGCCCGGCCATACCACCACTAGTATTACTCCAAGCGAAACCCGGATGGTCTCTCCTCATATATCCCCTATTATGATTCTGACTGTAGTCATTCTGTCTGTTCCTCTGATAGTTGTTCTAGGGTACAGTGTCATAGAAATTGTGGCATGAGTCCACATGTTCCTGAGAGTAGTTGAGCGGACAACTCTGAGTGTCATGATCTCCATTACAATTGTTACAACCCGGAGGCATCCCCTCGTGTATCACATTAACCTTTTTGTTTCCAGACAATGCCGCATTCTGCATCTTCAACAGTCTATTTTGCTCTAGAATGGCTTCCATTGTTGCAGAACTGACTCCACTTGAGGTCTCCCTACCACGGTTGTAATCGTTGTTCGACATCTTTTCCAATAATGCCCAACCATCCTCAGCTAATAAATAAGAGAAGGAACCGCCAGCTGCGGCATCACAATTCATCTGATAGCGCCCCCTTAACCCGTTAAAGAAATGTTGAACCTTGGAGACCGGGTCAAAGAAAGCCGAGGGACATCTTCTCAAGAGCACATTGTACCTCTCCCAAGCTTCATTATAAGTTTCATCCTCTGTCTGCCTGAAAGATGTAACGGCTACTCTTGCTTGTGCCGCTTTCTGAGGAGGGAAATATTTGGTTAGGAACTTTTGTGCCATTTGCTCCCAAGTTCTGATACTGTTCCTATCCAAGTTGTCAACCCAATCGCGAGCGACATCCCTAAGAGACAGAGGGAAGAGCCGCAAGCGAAACTCATCTTGAGAGACTCCTCTGGTCTTCTGCAAGTCACAAGCTTCAAGGAAACGAGTGATATGTCTATGAGGGTCTTGTTTGCCACTCCCATCAAATTGATTCTCACGGATCTGGGCTGTGACACATCCTTCCACTCTGAAGGAATCGGTATTCAGGTTGCCCCTCACAATAGAAGAATCACAATCACCCAAGTTGGGTAGATCGTACTCGAAGAGAGGCTTGTAACGAGGAGGAGGAGGAGAAGGGTTTTCTTCGGCCATCCTCTCAAAATCAATTGCTTCAAGCCTCCTTCTTTCTCTGGCTTCTTTCCTCAAGCGCATCTTGGTCTTGGTGATCTCTGAATCAAATAGCAAGTCCTCTTGTGAAAGGGTACCTCGCATACAAAAACACGGCAAGACCAAGTGGAATCAAGAAGTAGAGAGAAAATAAAGATAAAAATAAAAATAAAAATAACTTAACCAAATAATCAAACTTCCTAAAAATTAGGAAAATTGGTTGTGGCAATCCCCGGCAACGGCACCAAAAACTTGTTGAGACACCGGCAGTGTACCGGGTCATCGCAAGTAATAAAAACACGGTAAGAATTTACCGAGGTCGAACACAAGGATTGGGCTACCAATTCTACCAATTCGCGAGAAATTCAATAAGTTTGGCCAAGTGTAACAAGTGGTTGTGAGATAGAGATTAAGATCACAATTCAAATACAATTCAAATAACAATTCAAATAGAGAACGATTAATTAAAATCTGGAGTTTAAAACATCTAAGGTCACAATTCCACCTACCCAATCATGCATAGTACCCAAGTGATGATGATTCCTCACTATGTTCAATTACAATGTCAACCAGGACCCCCAAATTCTCCTAAATTCACTGTCATACTCAATAGGACGTATTCAACGTTTGGATTAATTACTTACTAGGTCTCATAACCCAATCATCAAACTCTATTAAATCTGGTTCCTATAAGGTTGCACCGATCTCCTATTCACTCTCATGCAATAGTCGATTGATGATCCCAATTCAAGTTCTAAACGTGAATCGCTTACTAAACCTCAACACGTTAACTAGTCAATCACGCATGCATATGATTAACGCAATTAAATCAGAATTGAGAAACAAGAATTGAGATGAGGGAGAGAAACATACATCACATGGAATCTACACCGTCATGGGTGGTTTCATTGATCCCTTAGACAAGGGGATTAGTTCCTCATGCCCGTAACGATGCACAAACAATCGGCCATAATCACCATAGTAAATAAGAAAATAAAAGAGGGAGACGCAGCTCCAGAATAACAAGGATTCGCACAAAACCGATCTCCAAAACAAGTGGTAAAACTAGGATTCAATTTCTGATCTGAAACAGCCTATAAATAGGGATTCTGGTTCTCGCCCGCTCGCGGGGGGAGCTAGCACTCGCGAGGTGAATTCAAGTTTTGGCTCCATCCTGAGTTTGAATGCTCACGAGGCGAAATGGGATTCGCGAGGCAAGACAGAATGGATGACTTCTCTGGCACAGTCAGACCTTCAGGCTCGCGAGGCGAACTGGTGACTCGCGAGGCAAGACAGAATGGATGATTGTTGCTGCTTAGCTGGTCTTCAGGCTCGCGAGGCGAGCTTCCTCTCGCGGGGCGAATATCTCCAAAATTGCTTTTTCCACTGTTTTCTTCATTTTCCTTGACTCTAAGAGCTTCACTTCTAACCTGAAACAACAAAAGAAAACAAAAAGCGTAATTCTATTCAAAATAAACTAAAAACTACAAAAAATGCCTAGAACGAGTCAAAGATTAACTTAGGAACGAAACAAGGCCAAATTTGGGCGAAAACGAGACTGAACTCGAATAATTAGCACATAAACCACAATCTTACTAGTTATAAAATTAGATAAGCCAGAGGCTTATCAATTTGTCAAAATCGGGCACCTTAAATTTCGGCGGAATTATAACATTTGGCACCAGACAAAGTTCCGAGGCATCCCTAAGACCATAACTATTTACCCCTTCAATGGCCCGCAATCTTTCCTCTAGTACTTCCAGGTTTTCTTTAGATTGGGAATTCCCTCCCGACTGATTCACCGGAGTTTCTCCGTACATATTATGGGGAAATGAATATGGCATGGAGGAGGAACCGAAGTTTGGCATCATTTGAGCCCCCTGGAGTCCATAATGTAGGGTGTATTGTGGGGGCCTTGGATTGACAGAAGGTGTCACTATCGGGGTGTTACCATCTGTAGGGTTGACAGTTTGTGTTTGCGGTACTTCAACAGCGTTGATGGGGATTTGTGTCTGAGTGATGTGTTCGGATTTCTGAATGCCATCATGTGGACTGGGGGCTGTTGGTGGTACAAAAACTCGAGGCAAACCGTATGGGGGGTTGTTCGGGTCAAATGGAAAATGAGTTTGGTTGAGAGGCATCATGGCCCCTGGTTGGTTGAAGCCTTGAATAGGAATCTGAGAAAAACCGGGCGGGATGAGAGGTGTGGCTGGATGTCCTTCGTTCGAGGCTGGAGGGTTCTCCTCTGTGTTCTTTTCTTTCCGCATTGCTTGTAGGATCTCCATCATCTTAGTCATATGATCCTTGATTTGACTGACTTCATCCCTGATCTCTTGAACTTCTTCTAGCTCACCCGCCATGGCTCTTGCCTGTGATCGAGTGCGATAAGGGTGTCTCGGAGCAATTGTTCAGAAGAATCACACTGCTTTGATCAGAAAAAAGATAAGAACATTGCCAAAAAGGAAAAAGCTTTAGTGAAAACCACCTATTTATTATTTTATTTTATTTTTTCTTCTTGAGTTAACACCTTGTGACTGACAAGAGATGGTCCCTCCATCCCACACAGAGAGCATCGTGCTCATAAGATGAAATGGAGTTGACAACAAATCTAGGAGAAGAACATCTCTCCAAAATAGATGTTGTCTTAAACACACTAGCAATGCGAATTTTGAATTGAGACATCCCGACCTACCCTTTGCGCAGAAGGAAGAATCCTATAAGGCAAAGATGTAGTTGATAACATACTAAAGGGAGACCATGCTCCACGATAGGTGTCGTCGCAAGTCAAGTGTAAGAGTTGGAGTGCGAAGGAATCATAGAGGCAAGAACAGATTTCATTAGAAGCAACACATAAATTGGGATTACATCAATGTCAAATCATAATTTTCAACATTGTTACAACATTTCATCCTAAAGTCAACAGCTTAGGTCTCTTTCATTTTTGCCCTCGAGCAAACCCTCCACACATTTGCATAAAGTCGTCCAGTTCAAGCGGGAGACGGAGCATAGGGTCCCCACAGATTTGTTGTTCTGCCTTCTCAAAGCTTTGGACAAAATTCTGAATGCAATGGCTTAGCTCCAAACTCATGCTCACATATCTCTTCTTCCATATGTCAATATCTATCCCTCTCTCTAGCGCTTCTTCTCTCCACCACTTCACGGCATTCCTTGCTTGAACCACGTGATCATGATATGTTTTGCCGAGGTCCACCCCAAATCGGACTCCTTCTTGATTTTGACCATTAGGATATTTAGTTCTTTGACCTTTTGTACCAATTCATCAGTCATCCTACTTTGTGCATAAATTTTCTTCTGTAAGTTGCTATTGAATCCCCTTTGTCGATCGACCTCCGCCTCCAATGACTTTCTCATACTTTCTTGTTGGATGACTTCTTCTTCTAACTGACGCTTTTCTTTTCTTAGCCGATGCCTTTCCGTTGTCATGGACAATACTTTTCTTTCAAGATTCTGGACCTTAGCCATGATGCTTGGTGAGACATTGTCTGTGTTCTTCTGGACTCTTGAGGTTGTGGAGATATCGGCACACAAATCTTTTAAGTGTTCATTTTCCTTTGCTAACTTCTCACAACGCTTCTGTCCAATGGCTATTTTTAACTCGGCATCTTGCTTTTGTTGTTCCATTTCCTTCATTTGTGCTTCTAGGATTTTCAGTTGTTCTGCCATTTGAGTTACCAAAGGGGAGTAATCTTTATTTTTCGTGCTTTCTGCAGGAATGTTGACGGGACCTTTCCTTGACTTTCTCCATGCTTCATATTATGAGACAATGATTAGGATTGGTCGGCCCAATTGTGCTCTCCCTGCCATCTTCACATCTTCCCATGCATTTCTAACTGATTTTGCCAACAACTTGGTATTCTCTCCATCCTTGTACCGGAAACAGCATCCGTCGAGTTGTTCTTCTCTTGGCACGGTTTGCGTCTAACAGAGCTGTCGTAAGACTACGGCGGGCGTGTAGGATATGCACCCTCTTGGGCCCATTAAAGGAACATTGGGATAGTCACCGCAACTATAAATGATATCTTGTCCCTGCTGACCTTCGTACCATGGGCATACCCACCTAAAAGAGTCCTTTTCCACTTTGTCAAACTCGTTCTTCCATTCCTCTTCATTTAGTTGTCTTATAGGGATGTTATGGAAGCCTCTTAGTGGATCTGAATGGTGGGTGATATAACCTTTTGCATACATGTGAGTCATCGCCCACACATAGAGCAACTATGCACAACATCGGAGCTTCCCCTTTGGATTCCGCTGGCAAAATTCTAAAGTCAAAAGCGTTTCAGCTAACACTGCCGGCACGGTAGGGGTGTAAGTGGATCTAATCCGACCCGCGAACCTGGCCGATCCGAACCTAACCGATCCGTTTTTGTCGTTCGGTTCGGATCATTGGTTCGGTTCGGGTCAAAATCAATGGACCCGACCATGGTTTCACGAAAAGTGAACCCGCTAGAACCGAACCGAACCCCTAATTTTTTTTTAATTATATATTAATATATTAGACACTGTGACAGACAGAGAGTCACTATCTCTGTATCTCCAATTCTCCATCTCGCACTCCTCGTCTTCTCCAATTCAAACCCTACTTCACCTCTCACCATACAGGTCAGCGGCAGCGGCGTACCTTCCACTTTCCAGCACCGCTCGCCACCGCGACCAGCACCCTCCATCATCGCGACATCTCTCCACCTCTTCACCTCGCTCCATCACCGCGATACCTGTCAACCTCTTCACCTCGCTGACTCGCTCAGTCGCTCCATCACCTCAACCTCTTCACCTCGCTCAGTAGCTCCATCACCGGCACCGTGACACCTCCCTCCGGCCTCCACCACTCCATCACCGCGAGTTCGCAACACCTCTCCACCTCTTCACCTCGCTCTATCACTGCGATACCTCTCCACCTCTTTGCCTCGCTCAGTTGCTCCATCACCGGCTCCGCGACATCTCCCTCCGGCCTCCACCTCTCCACCACACTCCATCACCACGAGTCTGCGACATCCTCTGAGATTGGTACCCAATTTGTGCATTTAGGGATTTTTTTTTTTTAGGGTTTTTAATTTTTTGATTTTGGAATTTTTTATTTTATGGTTATTTGAATCATTGATTCTTTCTTTCTGATCTATGATTCCTGTGTGCAATCCTTAATTCCTTAGGTTTGGTGCAAAATGACTGAGAATCAAGATACAGCTGGGACTCAAATTTCTAGTGCACCTACTCCTCCAACAGAAACAACTTTCAGTGTCAGTGAGATACCTCAGGTTGAAGGTCAATCTGCACAGCCTGCACCAGAGGTACGTGTCAAACAAAAAACCAGTAGACCTCCATCTATGGCTTGGAATCATTTTAAGAAAGAGGGTGATAAGGCTATCTGTATCTATTGTGGCAAACATTATGCTTGAAATAGTAGTAATCATGGGACTTCCAACCTCAACAAACATATGAATAAGTGTACTAAAAACCCAAGTAACACCGATAAGAAGCAAAAAACGATTGTCGTAGGAAAACAAAGTGAGAATGATAACACTGTATCTATGAGGCTTGTTGAGTTTAAGCAAGATGAATGCAGAGAGGCTTTGGCTAAGTTGCTAATAATGGATGAGCTCCCTTTTAAGTTTGTCGATAACCCCGGGTTTAGAGCTTTCATGAGTGTGGCTCAACCTCGATTTAAAATCCCTAGTCGTGTGACCATGGCAAAGGATTGCATGCAACTCTTTATGGGTGAGAAAGTACTTTTGAAATCTTTCTTGGAACAAAACTATCAAATGGTTTCCCTTACAACCGATACTTGGACTTCCATTCAAAACATGAATTATATGTGTGTGACTGCCCATTTTATTGATGAGGGGTGGGAATTGCAAAAGAAGATAGTGAGTTTTGGTTTGATTGCAGACCATAGGGGGGAAACCATAGGAAAAGCTTTAGAGAAATGCATAAAAGATTGGGGTATTACCAAGATTTGCACTGTAACCGTAGATAATGCTAGTGCTAACACCACAGCCATGTCATATTTGTGTAGAGGCATGGATGATTGGAAAGGTACTACCCTATTGAAAGGGGAGTATTTGCATATGAGATGTAGTGCTCACATCTTGAACTTAATTGTAAGTGATGGGTTGAAGGAACTAGATAGTTCTATTTCAAAGATAAGGGCTTCTTTCAAGTATGTGAGGTCATCTCCACAAAGATTGGCCTCTTTTAAGAGGTGTGTCGATGAGGCAAACATAACCATGGGTCAAATGCTTGTGCTTGATGTGCCAACTAGGTGGAATTCCACTTATTTGATGTTGGACATAGCTGAAAAGTATGAAAAGGCGTTTGTTCGCTTACAATTTGATGACCACTCTTATGTAGCATTTGTTGATAGTGAAGGGGGTGCTCCTCTTATTGATGATTGGAATCGTGCTCGTGTTTTCACTAAATTTTTAAAGATTTTCTATGATGCTACCCTTACTTTTTCTGCATCATTGCATGTCACTTCTAATGGCTTCTTTGATAAGTGGTGTGAAATCCAAGCTACATTGAATAAGTGGATGCAAAGTGATGATGAGGTGCTGTATAGGATGTCATCAAATATGAAAATAAAATTTGACAAATATTGGGACATTGGGCATTTGAATTATCTGTTGTTGGTGGCTATTTTCCTTGACCCTAGATATAAATTGGAGTATTTTGAGTGCTGTTTGGATCAGGTATTCAGTTCGGATATGGCTATTGTGATGGAAGTATTAAAAAAATTGAAAGATCTTATAAAAAAAATATTTTCTCAGTATTCTGTTTGGTATCCTATTCCCAATGATGCTTGTGATTCTAATGCCCAACCCTCGAATAGTACTCTTCAAGCACAAGGTGGTCAAAACAACGAGAGTGAAATATCATGTAAAGGTGCGTTCAAACGAAAGGTAAGGAGGAAGCAAGGTGAGCTGAAGAGAAATGAGTTGGAAAGATATATTGAAGATGATGTGGAAGACTATTGTGATGATTTTGATATTCTCAAATGGTGGAGAGGTAAGACGGTGAAGTATCATGTTCTTTCTCGAATGGCTAGGGACATATTAGATATCCCGGTGTCTACTGTGTCATCTGAGTCCGCATTTAGTACCGAGGGTCATGTTCTTGACCCATACCGTAGTTCATTGTATCCTTCCACAGTAGAGGCTTTGATTTGTACTCAAAATTGGTTGAGGAGTAAAGCTGAAAAAGTTTATAATCTACAAAGTCATATGGCTGAAGATGATTCAGGTAAAAAGTTTATTAATTATTTTATCATTGAATTTGATATCTTTCAGACTTTCTAATATATTTTTTGTATTATTATATTATTAGAGCTTCCAGAGATAAATGTATTGCATCAGGATATTGGGAACACTAGTAGTCAGTTTATGGCCTTGGATTAAGGTAACTTATTATTTTGTTGTTTTACACTTCATTCATTATAAACATGTATTTAGTGTTTCCCTTTTTTTTGTTCAGGTACAACTTGTTTCAAAGCAACCATTTCTTGAAGGGACAACTTGAGTTTTTGTTCAGAGGTACAACTTGAGTTTCATTGCAAAATTTAGTTTAACAAGTTGTTGATACTTAATAAGTATTTCGATTTGAAATTAGATGAGCTCATGGTACTCTTTCCTCTTGACCAGGACACATTACTGTTTGGATCTTGATGTGTTCATATATTGCAGGAGTTAGGTTACTTCTTAAAAGGTTGTTTTAAAAGTAGCCTTTTGGGTTTGAAGTTCTTGAAGCCAAGTTAAATCTTTTTCTGCTGCTTTGTTGCACTCCTTACATGCCTTATAGTTGAAAAAGACAACTCCAACTTTGGCAGCCATGTGATTAAGAATAGCTTGTTGAGCTTCAATGCTATTGGTCACCTTGGCTAATTTTTATGTATTTTGGTTTGGTGAACACTTTGATTTTAGTATTGCATTTCCCTGCTTTTATGTTTGGACTATTTGTGCAATGTAATGCCACAACTATAACAAAGATATGGTGCCGTGTGCCACGCTTCACTGCGGGAATCATATGGTGTTGTGTTGATTTTTGTTTTGGAATTCTATCATTCTGGAATCATATGGTGTTGTGGATTTTTTGTGTTAGATGTTGTGTTGATTTTTGGGGAGTAAACTAGATTTGATGTGGGATATGTAATTTGCATTCAGGAGAAATGGAAATCGAAATAGATGAAACAGGAATAATAGGAGAAAACTGATTTTTTTTTAAAAAAGGCGGGAACCCGACGATCCAATCCGAACATGATCGGTTCGGATTGGTTCGGGTCTGCTAACAGAAAATGTCAAAAACTGAACCGAACCGACCAATTTTGATTGGTTCGGACACTGTTTTCCCTCAAATCCGAACCAAACCGATCCGATTACACCCCTACGGCACGGGGTTTTTCTTTCTTTCTACTGTGAAGAATACATTCATTGCCGCTTGATCTATCATGTCTAGCGCTGATAGAAATAGGACCAACCCGTATATTGTTAGCGCCAATACCCTCTCAAAGGTTTCCCAATCTTGCTGATCCACTAATTTCTTCAAGTGATTTTCGAGAAGAGTTCGGGTTAACCCTCGCGAGTTTGAGTGCCCGGTCAACTTCACATCATTTTCAGGAATCCCCAGTAACCCTGCTATGCTTGTAGTGGTCAAGTATTGCCCCAAGTGAAAGTACACGATGGGGTTTTTCTGCATTGGCAATCTTAACAGGCAAGCATATTCTTCAATGGTGGGAGTAATGTCCATGTTTGGCAATTCAAAGCATCTGAGGTGGGGGTTCCAATACTGATCCCTCCATACTTCTTGGCGAAGCTTCTTCGACGTTCTTGAGGCAAAGATTGGCTTAACTCTTTCAGATTCTCTAATGAGTTCGCTATTGTTAAACTGTAATGCCAATGACAATGCAAATAATATAGAGGAATCAAGGAAATCAAGAAATGATGCTGCTGAAGATTCCAAGTGCCTCACCAAGTCCCACATGGTTGGAGTGATGAAATCAGGGGTGCCTAGTCACCAATCACTCCACTCACATTTCCTTCTAGAAGCACCTTTATTCTCTCCTCTAACAAATCCTAACAGAAAGTAGGCTGAGGATGATTCAGTGTATTGGCACCTAGGATGGCTTACTATGTTCCCTTTCCCTTTGTATAAATAGCACAGTAGCTTCATCACTGTAATGTTGAGCATTTCAAGTAATACAAAGCCTCCATCTTTTATTCTCTTGATTATGTTTGCCTTTCTTGCTTTCTTACTTTCCTTAAAACTTGAGATGGTATCAGAGAGCGTCTAGCTCTCTGCCTTGCGCAACTCTGATGGCCAAAGGAAGCAGCTCTAACAATAACAACAGTGGTGGTGTTGTCACAGACCCATCACAAGATCCCTCCAGTCCCTATTATGTTCACTCAGGAGATGGACCTTCATCTGTTGTGGTCACTCCTGTGTTGAATGGTTCAAACTATCATGCTTGGGCTCGATCCATGAGAAGAGCCTTAGGTGCTAAGAATAAGTTTGAGTTTGTTGATGGAAGCATACCCATCCCTGACAGCTTTGATCCAAGTTACAAAGCTTGGAGCCGTTGCAATATGATCATCCATTCCTGGATAGTAAACTCAGTAGCTGAATCTATTGGACAGAGCATTGTCTTCCTGGAAAATGCCATTGATGTATGGAATGACTTGAAGGAACGATTCTCACAAGGAGATCTCATCAGGATCTCTGAGCTGCAACAAGAAATCTATGGATTAAGGCAAGGTTCTCTCTCTGTTACAGAATTTTATTCTGAGCTAAAAATACTTTGGGAAGAATTAGAGACCTACATGCCTATTCCTTGTTGTGCTTGCCCTATAAAATGCACATGTGCTGCCATGAGAAATGCTAGGCACTTTCATACTCTTAACTATGCTATAAGATTTCTAACTGGATTAAATGAGAATTTCTCAGTTGTAAGATCACAGATTTTGTTGATGGATCCTTTGCCTAGCATGAACCGAATCTTTTCTATGGTAACCCAACATGAGAGGCAAGGGAATTTTAGTAATGTTGATGATTCAAGAGTGCTCATAAATGTTGTTGATTATAAGAGACCACAAGGAAGAGGAAGAGGATTTGGACAAAATTCAGGATCCAAAAGGGTATGCACTCACTGTGGAAGAACAGGTCACACAATTGACACTTGCTACAGGAAGCATGGCTTCCCTCCTCACTTGCAGAGAAACAATGGTTCAATGGCAAATAATGTTTCAAATGAAGGTGCTGAGATGTTGGAAGACCACTCAACCAATGGAGATGCTAAATCTGGTCCACCTATCTTCACCCATGAGCAGTATGAGAAATTGATAAGCCTAATTCAAGGTTCTGGCATCAACCAGCAACCTACTTCAATGGCCAACCAGGTTATTTCATCAACTCATTTTGGTCATACACCAACTGAGAAAAACAAGTCAGCAGGTAACATATTCACCTCTTCTTCTTTTAGTAGTTTTACTCTTGGCTCTTTGATCATAGACTCAAGAGCTAGTGATCACATATGTGCATCTCTAAAATGTTTTCAAACCATTAGTGATATAAAACCTGTTAATATTAGACTCCCAAATGGTCAGTTTTCAATTGCTAAACATGCTGGCACAGTGAGTTTTTCCCCTGGTTTTTCCATTACAGAAGTGTTGTATGTGCCTAATTTCTCTCTAAACTTAATTTCAGTTTCAAAACTGTGCAGCAATTTAAAATGTGCAATCTCATTTACTGATTCCATGTGTTTTATCCAGGACCAGAAGTCACAGAGGACGATTGGTTCTGCTGAGAGGTTTGAAGGGCTATATCACCTAGTTGTTGATGCCAAAAATGTCGTTTGTTCTAGTGCACAAGCAGCTGACATACAAACTCTACCTGAAAATGCCTTGTGGCACTTTAGATTAGGCCACCTATCTACTTCTAGAATGACCATTTTAAATTCTGAATTTCCCTTTGTTGTTGTTGATCCAAATGCAGTTTGTGATGTTTGCCACTTTGCCAAACATAAGAAATTGCCTTACAAATTGAGTATTAATAAAGCTGCTGCACCTTATGAACTAGTTCATTTTGATATTTGGGGGCCATTGGCCATTCAATCTGTGCATGGTCACACCTATTTCCTAACTGCAGTAGATGATTTCAGCAGGTTCACATGGATAACATTGCTAAAATCAAAGGGGGAAGTGAGACTACATGTCCAGAATTTCATAAAACTAATTGAACAACAATATAATGCAAAGGTTAAGACTGTGAGAAGTGATAATGGACCCGAATTCATAATGCCTCAATACTATGCCTCAAAAGGAATTGTACACCAAACAAGTTGTGTAGAATCCCCACAACAAAATGGAAGAGTTGAGAGAAAACATCAACACATTCTTAATGTAGGAAGGGCTCTCTTGTTTCAATCAAAATTACCTAAACAATTTTGGTCCTATGCCATACTTCATGCAACTTACATCATAAATAGGGTCCCTAGTCCTCTCCTTCAAAACAAGTCACCATACTTCCTTCTATACAACAAATCACCCAATTTACATGACCTAAAGGTTTTTGGTTCACTGTGCTATGCTTCAACTCTTCAGTCACATAGAAGCAAACTTGAGCCTAGAGCCAGGAAAGGCATTTTTCTTGGCTATAAGGTTGGTGTGAAAGGAACTGTCATCATGGATCTCAACAACAGAGAGATTTTCATCTCAAGAAATGTGACTCACCATGAGCACATTTTCCCATATAAATCATGCTCACCCATTTCCACTTGGAACTATCATTCCACACCCTTATGTTCTGTTCCTGACAATAATGTGCCAAACACCATCCCTGCAATCCCTCAGCCTATTGATCAAACAGCCACCAACATTGAACCAGAAACCACCTATACTGAACCTGCACTCCCTGATATCATTCACTCTCACCCTGATGCACCTGATGTGACAGAAACAGCCACTGCTTCACCAAGGAGATCCACTAGGCAAAGGCAAAAACCACAACATTTGAATGACTATGTGTGTAGCCTTTCAACTGATACAGCAGAAGCAATTGCCTCAGGTATATCTTATCCTATTTCTTCCTTTCATTCCTTTTCTAGGCTTTCACCTGCTCATCATGCTTATTCACTATCTATCTCACACACTCTTGAGCCACATACATACCAACAGGCAAGTAAGTATGAATGTTGGAGAAATGCCATGAAACTTGAATTAGATGCTCTTGAGAAGAATGGTACATGGATCCTAGTTGATTTACCTGCTAATGTGAAGCCAATTGGAAACAAGTGGGTTTATAAAGTAAAGCATCGAGCAGATGGGACCATTGAGAGATACAAGGCAAGATTAGTTGCCAAGGGATACAACCAAGTAGAGGGTCTGGACTTCTTTGACACATTCTCTCCTGTGGCCAAACTTACCACAGTAAGGACTCTATTGGCTCTTGCTTCCATTCACAATTGGCATTTACATCAATTAGATGTAAACAATGCCTTCTTGCATGGTGATTTACATGAAGATGTTTACATGGTGGTTCCACAAGGCATTCAGTGCTCAAAGTCTAACCAAGTGTGCAAGTTGCTTAAATCTCTATATGGACTTAAGCAAGCCAGCGAGAAAAAATGGTATGAGAAGCTGACATCTCTGCTCATTAGCCAAGGATACCATCAATCAAATGCAGACCATTCACTCTTCACATATAAGAATGGAGACATCTTCACTGCACTCTTGATCTATGTGGATGATGTGATCCTGGCAGGAAATTCCATAACTGAATTCACTAGAATCAAAGGCATCCTGGACTTTCATTTCAAAATCAAAGATTTAGGCACTCTAAAGTACTTTCTTGGCCTAGAGGTTGCTCATTCTAAGATGGGAATCTCTATATGTCAGAGGAAGTATTGCTTGGATCTTTTACATGAATCAGGATTGCTTGGTTCAAAACCAGCAAAGACACCCCTTGACCATTCTATCAAACTGCATCAGGATGATGGGAAACTGTATGAAGATATCGAGTCGTATAGAAGACTGATTGGAAAGCTTTTATACTTAAACACTACAAGACCCGATATCACATTTGCCACTCAGCAACTCAGCCAATTCCTAAGCAAACCTACTATGACACATTATCATGCTGCATGTAGGGTTGTTAGATATCTAAAGAATAATCCTGGCCGAGGTCTGTTGTTCACTAGAAAATCAGAAATACAACTTTTAGGATTTTCTGATGCTGATTGGGCTGGTTGTATTGACTCTAGGAGGTCAATCTCAGGGTATTGTTTCTTCCTAGGATCATCCTTGATCTCTTGGAAAGCTAAGAAGCAGCAAACTGTATCCAGATCCTCCTCTGAAGCAGAGTATAGAGCACTCTCCACTGCCACATGTGAATTGCAATGGCTTATGTACCTCTTACAAGACTTGCACATCAGTTGTTCTAGGACACCAGTACTATACTGTGACAATCAAAGCGCTATGCACATTGCAGCCAACCCGGTCTTCCATGAAAGAACAAAGCATTTGGAGATAGATTGTCACTTTGTCCGAAACAAGGTTCAAGATGGTGTCCTTCGATTGTTGCCTATTCCATCAAAGGAGCAGTTGGCTGATTTCTTCACCAAAGCATTGTCACCTCCATCATTTGTTCCTTTCATTTCCAAGCTGGGCATGATTGATATATACCATGCTCCAGCTTGCGGGGGGATGTTAAACTGTAATGCCAATGACAATGCAAATAATATAGAGGAATCAAGGAAATCAAGAAATGATGCTGCTGATAAGCCTCTGGCTTATCTAGTTTTATGACTAGATAAACTAGGGTTTACGTGCCAATTTATTCGAGTTTACTCTCGTTTTCGCCCAAATTTGCCTTGTTTTGTTCCTAAGTTGGACTTTGACTCGTTTTGCGTCTTTTGTGTAGTTTTTAGGTTATTTTGGAGAGAATTACGCTTGTGGTTGCTTGTGTTGTTTTCAGGTCCATAAGTGAGGCTCTAAGACTTAAGGAAAGTCAACAAATAGTGGAGATTGCCATTCTGGGGATTCTCGCCCCGCGAGAGGAGGCTCGCCCCGCGATAGTTTGAAGATCTGGGAAGACAGAGACCATCACGGCCTAGCCGTGATTGATATCACGGGCCGTGACAGGAAGGTTCGCGTCGCGAGACATCCTTCGCGTCGCGAATGTTCAAATCCCAGTGCGCGCGCGAGAAGCGGCCGTCACGGCCTGGCGTGATGGCCATCACGCCCGCCGTGATGGCCATCACGGCCGTGACGCGTGGCCTCCTTATAAATAGAGCGGATCGTAACGCAGAAAAGAAAACTTTTTGGATCAGAATTTGCAGAGATCTTTTGTAACCCTTATTCTGGGATTTCTTCTTCTCTTCTTTTCTCTTAATTCATAGGCTTAGGATGAATTCCGATTGTACGTGCGTTGTTGTTACGGACATGAGGAACTAATCCTCTTATCTAGGGGATCGATGAAGCAACCCATGGCGGCATAGTGTTCATGTAATGTAACTCTCTCTCCTTTAATTCAATTATGATTTTCCAATTCTGTTTTCATTGTGTCGATTATATGCTAGCGTGATCGACTAGTTAAGCGTGTTGAGGCCTAGCGGCGATTCGCGTTTTAGAACTTGAATTGGGAACATCGGTCGAGTATTGCACGAGAGTGAGTAGGAGATCGATGCAACCTATAGGGAACAAGAATTAATAGAATTCGAGATTAGGGTTAAGAGACCTAGCAAGTAATTAACTCAAATCATCGAATACGTCCTAATGAGCACGGAAGTGGATTTAGGAGAATTTAGGGGTCCCGGTTGACATTAAAATTGAATTTAGGGAGGAGAATATCATCACTTGGGTACTTTGCATGATTGGGTAGGTGGATTCGAAACCTTAGATGCTTTTAAATTTCTGAATTCATTCACCTTAGCTTTAATCGATTTCTTAATTGAATTGCAATCTTAATCTCTCTCACAACAATTTTCTTCGCTTAACTGAACCTATTGAATTTCTTACGAAATTAGGCGAATTGGTAACCCAATCCTTGTGTTCGACCTCGGTAGAATCTTACCGTGTTTTTATTACTTGCGACGACCCGGTACACTTGCCGGAGTCACAACAAGTTTTTGGCGCCGTTGCCGGGGATTGGCACAACCAATTTTCCTAATTTTTAGGAAATTCGGCTGTTTGGTTAAGCTGACATTTAGTTTTTTTTTTATTTTCTTTTTGTTTAATTGCCATTATTTTTCTCTGTTTCTTTGATTCCACTTGGTCTTTGCCTGTTTTTGTATGCGAGGTACTCTTCTACAAGAGGACGTGCTATTCGATTCAGAGATCACCAGGACCGAGAGGCAATTAAGAAAAGAGGCCAGAGAAAGGAAGAGGTTGGAAGCAATTAAAATAGAGGGCATGGCTGAAGAAAATCCTCCTCCTCCTCCTCCTCCTCGTTACAAGCCTCTCTTTGAGTACGATCTACCAAGCTTGGTGGATTGTGACTCTTCTATTGTGAGAGGCAACCTGAACACAGACTCCTTCAGAGTTGAAGCATGTGTCACATTCCAGCTCCGGGAGAATCAGTTTGATGGGAGTGGAAAGCAAGACCCGCATAGACACATCACTCGCTTCCTTGAGGCGTGTGACTTACAGAAGACAAGAGGAGTCTCACAGGATGAGTTTCGCTTGCGACTTTTCCCTCTCTCTCTTAGGGATGTCGCTCGCGATTGGGTTGACAGCTTGGATAGGAACAACATCAGAACTTGGGAGCAAATGGCACAGAAGTTCCTAACCAAATACTTTCCTCCTCAGAAGGCGGCACAAGCAAGAATAGCCGTCACTTCATTCAGGCAAACGGAGGATGAAACATACAATGAAGCATGGGAGAGGTACAATGGTTTGTTGAGAAGATGTCCCTCTGCGTTCTTTGACCCGGTTTCCAAAGTGCAACATTTCTTTAATGGGTTGAGAGGACGCTATCAGATGAACTGTGATGCCGCAGCTGGCGGTTCTTTTGTATATTTATCGGCTGAGGATGGATGGGCACTGTTAGAGAAAATGTCATATAATGATTACAACCGTGGAAGGGAAACCTCAAATGGAATCAGCTCTGGGGCAATGGAGGCCATTCTTGAGCAAAACAGATTGTTGAAGATGCAAGTGGCGGCTTTGTCGAGAAACAAGAAGGCTAATGTGATACACGAGGGAATGCCTCCAAGTTGTGGTAATTGTAATGGAGATCATGACACTCGAAACTGTCCATTCAACTTCCCTCGGGAACATGTGGACTCATGCCACAACTTTTATGACACTCGTGCCCCGAAATAACTATCGGAGGAGAGGTACAAAATGACTACAATCGGGAATCAAAATAGGGGGTACATGAGGAGAGACCATCCGGGTTTCGCTTGGAGTAATGTTAATGGTGGTCTAACCGGTCAACAACCTCCTCAGCAGAATTGGCAACAACCTCAGCAGGGTATAAGGCCGAACATTGGAATTCAACAGTGCAATACTCAGCAGGCTCTTCCAGGGCCTAGTCAGTTGCAATTAACAGATGGTGGAAGACAACCGTGGGAGCTGGCTATTGAGAAGATGAGTGCAGCAATGGAAAAGATGATAATCAACACAGACACAATGAATACGAAGGTTGACAAGTTAACAACGCATACAGGGGCGGCAATTCACAATTTAGAGACACAGATGGCCCAACTCGCAAAGCAACTTAATGAGCGCCTCCCAGGAACTTTCCCAGGTAATACCGAGAACAACCCCAAGGGACAATGCAACGTCATATCTACTAGAAGCGGAAGGGTGTTGGAACCTAGCAGGGTACCACTAGTTCTCGTGGATGACAAGGGCCCGGAACAACTACCAGTTGAGGAAGAGCAACCAGAGAAAGAAGGGTTGGCAAGTGACAAGGCACCGGAGCAAGGGGGAAGGCTGAAGCTTGTAGATGAAGAGTTCCGTAGAAAGAAGTGGGTTGAACCCCAAGACCTCCCACCTTACATGAAGGTACCGTATCCTGAAAGATTGAAAAAGCCTCAACAGGATAAGCAATTCAATAAGTTCCTTGATGTCTTCCAAAAACTTCAGATTAACATTCCATTTGCGGAAGCCTTGGAACAGATGCCATCATATGCCCGGTTTATGAAGGAGCTTCTCACCAAGAAGCGGAGGATAGTAGATGAAGAAACGGTTGCTTTGACCGAGGAGTGTAGTGCCATTCTTCAGAGAAAACTACCTCCAAAGTTGAAGGATCCCGGTTCTTTTTCGATATCTTGCACCATTGGGGGGATGACTGTAGGGAAGGCATTATGTGATCTAGGGGCAAGCATCAACTTGATGCCCCTCTCTATGATGAAGAGGTTGGGGATCCAAGAAGTTAAGGATACACGGATGTCGCTCCAACTGGTCGACCGCTCTATAAAATATCCTTATGGGGTGGTCGAAGACTTGTTGGTGAAGGTAGACAAGCTTATATTTCCGGCGGACTTTGTAGTGCTTGATATGGACGAAGATGCCGAGGTTCCTCTCATACTGGGTAGGCCCTTCTTGGCCACTGGGGGTGCCTTGATAGATGTGCGGCAAGGGAAACTCACTCTAAGGGTGCAAGATGATGAGGTAGTCTTCAATCTCTTTGAAGCAATGAAGCACCCCAGTAGAGAGGTCGGAAGTGTATCGAGTGGATGTGGTGGACCCAACTGAAAAGGTAAAGGCAACTCGAGAAGACAATGATCCTTCACTTGCAACAAGATCGTGAGAATCTCATGAGAAAGACAGTGAGGAAAAAAGGCCCTTCGGGGGATGAAGTCTACCTTGAGTGGCTACGAGACATGGAACCCATACCGAGTCTCCCAAGGGAAGAATGTGCAAGGAAAGAACTCAGCAGCAAGGGAATGAAAAAGAAGGGTAAAGCACCAAGGTTGAAAGGTAGCACCACCGTGGTGGTCAATAAAGACAACAAGTTGATCCCAAAAAAGACCATCGCGGAGTGGAGAGTGCGTGCGGATTATAGAAGGATGCTGGACTTAAATGAGCTGTCCGGGAACCGCTTGCGAGCATGTAAAGGGGCACAAACCTACAAAGAACTGGCCAAGGAATGGCATGGCAAGCAGGATCTTCCTCCGGATTAACCCTGCGGGGTGACTTGAGTCGAGGCTCGGGACGTTAAACAAGCGCTACTTGGGAGGCAACCCAAGATAGGTACCCTCTCCTTTCCTCACTCTTGTTTTTGTTTTTGTTTTTTTTGTGTTTGTTTTGTTTTTGTTTGTCACTCTTGAATAATTTGAGAAGATCAAGAGTTTTTGTATGAAATGTCGTGTCGGCAAGCTTGTTAGATTTTAATTATATTGAGCATAGATGGATTGCTTGAATTATATACACCATTGATGATTTCCCCTAGGTTCAAGTAATAGAAAAGTTGATCCCCACTAAAAATTGAAAATTGAACTTTGAGATGTATTATGATTGCTTGATTTATGATAAGTTTGGGGTGAGGGGGTGCACACACTAGGAATCGTATCTCGGTCAAACAATTTTCAAAATGTCCAGGTGAGGAATTTGAGCCTCCAACTCTGTTTTTGAATGTGTGAATCACTGTTAAGTTGCACTTTCCCGAATTTGCTTGAATCTCTATATGGTTTGCATGATTATGTGTTGCATCAAATGATTTAGGCAATTTTCTTTGAATTAACTACTTGGCCTGAAATGAACCATCCCTAATGCATGTTCCCTAGTTAGCCAAATTGAGCCCAATTGACCTATTGTTTCTTGATGACCCTACATTACGAGCCAAAATCTGAAAAACCATGTTGACCCAATCTTAGGATTAGGAGAGCATGGAAATGAGCAAGAGAAAGGTTGTGAGAAACTAAGTTTGGGGTGGCTACAAGGTATGTGTCATATTGGGATGAGAAAAAGAAAATAAAGGTCGACCCAAGGCAAAAAGAAAAGAAAAGAAAAGAAGAAAACAAAAATTGCCAAAAGAAAAGGGGCAAAACAAAAATAATATCAAGGAAAAGGTTGTAGTCACCACGAGCCCAAATGAAAAATGGAAAGAAAGGAATTTGAGTGGAAAAAATGTGTTTAATGCTCATGCTCTCTTAGTTCCTAGGGACTTAAGCCTAAATATCCTTGATTATCCTACCTCACCAGTGCCCCATTACAACCTTTAAAAGACCTTTTGATGTTGCATGCATGTTTTCGTGGGAACTATGTTTGAGATGAAAATCAAATTCATGGGAAGTGCTCTTGATAAGTGAAATTGAGTGAAAAAGTTGAAAGCCTAGACAAACTTGAGCGAATGAGTGAAATACTAAATGCCCTTGTGAGGAAGGCAATTGTTTGAAATAGGTGATCTTCCTTTTGTGTGTATCTTTGAGCCTCAACTTAGAGTAATGATGGCATGAATGATAATTTCTCAATTGTTTAAAGTAGATGAATGTGGGGACTACATTGATGAAAAAAGGGGGGAATCAAAGAAGAAAAACTGTTTTGTAAAGTCGCATGAAATTTGTGCGAAATTGATTAGATCTTTAGGCTTGCCAAGTCTTGAGTCGTTTTTGAGTTTTAAGCTTGCTTGGGGACAAGCAAGGTTTAAGTTTGGGGTATTTTGATAAGCCTCTGGCTTATCTAGTTTTATGACTAGATAAACTAGGGTTTACGTGCCAATTTATTCGAGTTTACTCTCGTTTTTAGCCCAAATTTGCCTTGTTTTGTTCCTAAGTTGGACTTTGACTCATTTTGCGTCTTTTGTGTAGTTTTTAGGTTATTTTGGAGAGAATTACGCTTGTGGTTGCTTGTGTTTTCAGGTCCATAAGTGAGGCTCTAAGACTTAAGGAAAGTCAACAAATAGTGGAGATTGCCATTCTGGGATTCTCGCCCCGAGAGGAGGCTCGCCCGCGATAGTTTGAAGATCCGGGAAGACAGAGACCATCACGGCCTAGCCGTGATTGACATCACGGGCCGTGACGGGAAGGTTCGCGTCGCGAAACGTTCTTCGCGTCGCGAGTGTGTAAACTCCGAGAAAAGTACCAGAATCGAGAGACCATCACGGCCTGGCAGCCGAGCGTGATGTAGATCACGCCGAGCCGTGACCTAAAACCTAAAAGCCATACAAGTCGAGAGACCATCACGGCCTAGCCGTGATGTATATCACGGCCGTGACCTAAAAATCCACACAAGGCGAGAGAACATCACGGCCTGGCCGTGACCGACATCACGGGCCGTGACAAGAAGACTCGCGTCGCGAGACATCCTCGCCGCGTCGCGAATGTTCAAATCCCAGTGCGCGCCGAGCGGCGCGTCACGGCCTGGCCGTGATGGCCATCACGGCCGTGACGCGTGGCCTCCTTATAAATAGAGCAGATCAGAACAGAAAAGAAAACTTTTTGGATCAGAATTTGTAGAGATCTTTTGTAACCCTTATTCTGGGATTTCTTCTTCTCTTCTTTTCTCTTAATTCATAGGCTTAGGATGAATTCCGATTGTACGTGCGTTGTTGTTACGGACATGAGGAACTAATCCTCTTTTCTAGGGGATCGATGAAGCAACCCATGGCGGCATAGTGTTCATGTAATGTAACTCTCTCTCCTTTAATTCAATTATGATTTTCCAATTCTGTTTTCATTGTGTCGATTATATGCTAGCGTGATCGACTAGTTAAGCGTGTTGAGGCCTAGCGGCGATTCGCGTTTTAGAACTTGAATTGGGAACATCGGTCGAGTATTGCACGAGAGTGAGTAGGAGATCGATGCAACCTATAGGGAACAAGAATTAATAGAATTCGAGATTAGGGTTAAGAGACCTAGCAAGTAATTAACTCAAATCATCGAATACGTCCTAATGAGCACGGAAGTGGATTTAGGAGAATTTAGGGGTCCCGGTTGACATTAAAATTGAATTTAGGGAGGAGAATATCATCACTTGGGTACTTTGCATGATTGGGTAGGTGGATTCGAAACCTTAGATGCTTTTAAATTTCTGAATTCATTCACCTTAGCTTTAATCGATTTCTTAATTGAATTGCAATCTTAATCTCTCTCACAACAATTTTCTTCACTTAACTGAACCTATTGAATTTCTTACGAAATTAGGCGAATTGGTAACCCAATCCTTGTGTTCGACCTCGGTAGAATCTTACCGTGTTTTTATTACTTGCGACGACCCGGTACACTTGCCGGAGTCACAACAGCTGCTGAAGATTCCAAGTGCCTCACCAAGTCCCACATGGTTGGAGTGATGAAATCAGGGGTGCCTAGTCACCAATCACTCCACTCACATTTCCTTCTAGAAGCACCTTTATTCTCTCCTCTAACAAATCCTAACAGAAAGTAGGCTGAGGATGATTCAGTGTATTGGCACCTAGGATGGCTTACTATGTTCCCTTTCCCTTTGTATAAATAGCACAGTAGCTTCATCACTGTAATGTTGAGCATTTCAAGTAATACAAAGCCTCCATCTTTTATTCTCTTGATTATGTTTGCCTTTCTTGCTTTCTTACTTTCCTTAAAACTTGAGAGCTATCACCCTGGAGCTCTTGGTGGTGGGAACATTGCTAGTGTGTCTGACTTTTTCCATCTCTTGTAATCAAAGGTGTTATCTCAAACCAAATTATCTATGGAGGGAAATTTTAATTTGTTAATAACATTTGGAAGGCAAATTTACTTATGCATGAGAGTGTAACAAAATGCTTGAATGACATATTAACAATGCATGACCTAAAGTACTATATGCACGCATGCAATGAACAATAATGAGTGTAACAGGATGCATGAATGAATGGCATATTGAGGCGTTTGTGGAATGCATGCAGAAAATCATTATGATGCATGACATATAAATGTGATTATTCACGTGGTAGAAAAAGGTGGAATGCGCTCCCTTTTGTCCTACATGGGTCATATCCTAAAGTTTGAACTTCTGAGGTCAAGACCCTAGTTTGGTAGGCTGCTAATGGCATTTTATGTGCATGACTTCTGGGACAGATCTAGACCCCTAAACATGTGGTCCCCGGATTATCCTCATCTAAAAATGAGGACCCGAATCCATGAACCTCACCACAGGGACCAATATGGCAGTCCATGTTCTGGTAGCAATCCGAGCGGGAGAATCAATGTCTGTCAGGGACGCAAAAGCATCACAATAACATCACTGAAGCCCCTTCTAATCTTATGGCAATCCAAGACTCGGGTATAGAGCCCAAAAGTGTATGAATATGTGATGGTGATGTGTGTGCCAGGAGCAAGCAAACCTGCACAAAACCAAAAAAAAAATACTAACCCCAAACCTGCAAAAGAACAGTCAACATTTACAAGAGTTTTCTACCCTAAGGTTGCAAGAATGTACAAGGGCATTTAAGAAAGCATAAAAAAGAAATAAAACAAAAAGGGTAAAACGAATATTTTCAAAGCTGTTTAAAAAAAATGCACAACCAACTATGATAGGCCTGACTCTCAAAAGTCCCCAGTGGAGTCGCCAGCTGTCGCGACCGTCCCGTCCAGGAGCCACGAAAAGAATAAAAACAAAGGAGAAGTCGCCACCAATATTTTTATTTGGGAAAAACATTGGAAAAACAATTTATTTTAAGGTAGACTGGTCTAAAAAAAGAGAGAGATGAGTCCGGGAGCCGGTTACAAGTAGGGAAGGTGTTAGCACCCCACATCGCCCGTTTAAAAAAACGGTACCTCAAGTTAATTGTGCAAAAAAACATTTTAATAGCCTCTTAAATATTTATTTTACCCCCAAAATATATTTACAAGAAAGAATTATTTTTAACTTTTAATATTTTAATTTTTTTATTAATTTTTATATTTTTAAATTTATTGTTTATAAAAACTAAATGAGGTTGAACATGGCACATGAGTCCACAGGGTAACCTCAAATCTAAGGGACTGAACATGCCACCGTGTCCATAGAGCATCCCTAAAAATAGAAAAGTTTAATTTTTTTTAATTAATTATTTTAACATAAAAGGGGATACAAAAATAGGAAAATTTAGTTTTGGCCCGACAAGATGATTTATCTTGCTCCTACGTATTCCCGGGTGCGATGGGAAACTCAAAGCCACGTAGTTCTTTTGAAAAAGTTTGATTGATTGGTTGATTTTAATTTTTGATAAAAAGATTTGATTTTGTTTTGATTTTATTTTAAAAAAAAGATTTTATTTCAGAATAAATTCACTTTTGCACAGAGTCTAAGATAGCAGTATTATACGATAAACCCTTACGATTCATACGACACTTGAGGATGGAAAAAAAATCATACATCAACGTCGTAGATTGTTGCGTGAAAATAAACTTTATTTTAACATCATAAATTGTTGCGTGAATTCAAATAGATTTTTATTTTATTTTTGAATAAAATTTTGGTAGAAAGGAGTAAATTGAAAGCATTTATTATTTTATACAAAAAGGAATTCACCTTTGCACAGGGTTAAAGATAGCGAAGCTATACGATGAACCCTTACAATTCATATGACGCTTGAGGATGAAAAATCATACATCAATGTCATAGATTGTTGCGTGAACTCAAAAGATATATATGCATTTTTTTAAGGATTTTTAGAAAAAAGTTTTTTTTGTTTAAAATATGGATGGAAAATATTTACAAGATTTTTTGTTTTCTTTTATTCAAATTTTCTAGAGACAGAATGAAATAGGGTACACATTTAAGCCCACATCCATGACTCTAAGTAACTTCAATTTATTTATATTTTCAAGAACATTTTTGGTAAAAGAAGAAATGACCCAGTAAGCTAAACCCACAAACCACAAACAGACCAATAGTTTAAAAGAATGAAACTTACCCATATCCCCATGAGGAGCCCAACTATATGAAACCCAAACATATAAACCAACATAATAATTCAATAGCAATAAAAAAACAAAGAAAAGTACCATACTCAGAAGCTAGAAGCTTCTGAGTTCCCTTTTTACGTTACCCTCAGGCCAGTGGAGGGAGGGACGACTGCTGAACCAGGAAGACCGAGCGGCGGCGATGGCGAGCGGCGCGACGGCAGAGCAGGGGTTGCAAGCGGCGGCGTGCGGACGTGAGAGCGTGGCAGCGTACGGGGCAGCGGTGGTCCTGTGGTTCGTGAGTTTTTTAAGTAATGAAGTGAAATGGTTAAAGATAAAAATTCAAATCATTATGAGCAACTTAAATTCACAAATTATGATGCCCTCCTATTGAAGAAGTTTGGAATGGAGTGTAGTATATCATTGTGATTCACCTCACCCCATTCATCATTGTATTTCCAAGCAATGGAATGAAATCTCTCTTCATCCCCTCACTAATTAAAAGTTTAAAACTTGTAAATAATAAAATGATATACTTTTAACTTTTCAGCCTAATTTATTCTAGATCAGTTCATTCCTATCAACGCCACAAATATTTACAGCTAGGTGGGTCGGAATAGTTGGATGAGGAGTGCCAAATTTTTATTTTTTTTTTAGCCTTTCTGCTTCCTCTGCCATGTGGACTGTCCCTTAATCATTGAGGCATATTGTATGACAAGTAATCCATTTCCTATTCTATCCGTGGAGCATATACCATTTTTTCCTCTGCTTTCTTTTTTCCCTGTAAAATCTTGTTTAGATTGTAGATTGATTCCATTATCTCCTTTTGTGGCTTGGAACAAATCAATCACCACATATGTTAGCTGAAGATAAAGTATGTATATAATATGAACTCTTTTAAAATGTAAATATTTAAATAAATGTACATAATAATTTACAATTCTAACAACAATACTCACATGATAACTTTTAAATTTGAGTCGTTGGATGAGATAATTATAAGAATTGGCTTAATTAATTGAATGGATGAAAATAAGAATTTGTATTTTTCATATATACCAGTTTAGATTCTCCCTTTCTTGATTAATAATAATTTTTCTCATGGTAAATAATTTTCATGAATAATTATTCAAGAGAACCAACTAGAAAACAACAAAAGAAGAGAAGGCAACACTGGGAATAAAAAAAAACTTCACAAAAGAAAATGGAGAAACCAAAGCTGGCGATAATTCATTTCTCAAAACAAATAATTCTATTATTTTATATAGTTGTACAAAAATATGAAAATACTAAGAATCAAATTCTCATTTACAAAGTAATATAAATTTTTTATAAATCCTTTTTAAATTTGTAAGTTATTAAGTAGGCAAAGTTCGCATTTCTTCTTTAAGTAATTTTTATTCTCGATACATATATTCTTCAACCAATTAGTGCCCATTTGTTTTATAGTTGGGAGGTACCAAAACTCCGTTTAGGGTCCCAAACCCAATTGTTATAGTAACTTCATGCGTTTGGGTACGAAACTCAATTGAAAATAATTGATTCCTAGTGGGTCAAAACTGAATTTTGTGGAAGCAAAAATTTCTAACTTTTCCGTTGAAAATAATTGATTCTAGATGTAGGACCCATAAAATTCTACATATTTACACCTTAAAAGTAATTTTACTTTATCATCCAAACAAAATCAATTCTTCTAAACCTATTTTTAAAATATTGTTACCAAACATAAATCAATTTTTTTAACCTTGAATTTTTAAAAATCAATTCTTTCAAAATCAATTCCTCCAAAATCAATTCTATCAAGATCTAAAACAAACAAACCCTTGTCCATTCCACGTTATATAAGATAGACCGAAACATTTACATCAGCAATTAGTGATGACTATTAAAAGACATGGTGCAAATATTTTGATAAGCTGGAAAAGATTCGAAAAGAAATGTGTAGTCAATTTCAATTCGTTGGACATATATCTAATGCAAAAGTGAGATTATTATTATAATTATAATAATATAATGATGAGTGCCTTTCCGACGTATCCAACATTGACAATGAGACCCATGAATAATGAATTTGCCGCGGGCTTTCATTCCAACTTGTGAATGAAGAAAATGTCAACCGAAGCTCAGCCATTCAACTTTTTCAGCGATACATCATATGATGGAGAGCAGTTTTATGTTCCGTGCATGGAAAGCTCTATTTACTATGCCCGGCAAACCAAACAATATCTTACAATTATCTGTTAAGATTTTTTTTCGTAGGGAAAAGTATATTGAGAAAACACGGTATTGAGAAAAAATAAGATAAGTTTTCAACCAAGAGCTCTAGATATCACCCTACCCGGAAGAACATAGCAGGGAAAAAATGTACCAGATCGATACAAATAATAATAAAACGGTGAGAACCGAGTATCGTTCTCCACGTTTGGATAACCAAGCAAGGATGAAGCCAAACTAGGATGATAGAGGGGCTAACTATATAAGTTATATGTTACGAATTTGTGAAAACGCAGGGTAATTTAGCCACCAAATTGGACCCTCATGCACTTGCACCTAGCATCAGGGTTCAACATGCATCAAGTGCGCCTTATCAATAACATTTTATACACGGCGGATCATTGGAACCCCAAATGATCAACAAACCTTTGAACAGCCATAACTTTTTTATTTGTATGGAATTTTCAAGCATATTATATACGCATGAAAGCTCTTTTCGATATCGTAGTCTTGATACACCTATCAATATTCACACTATTATTATTGTTGTAGTCTATTGTTCTCTCACCTTTCTTTCTGATTTAACAAACCTAGTTCCTCTTTGTAGCAAGGGAATGGGCCTGTCCCATTAGATTACAAATGGAACCTAGTATGCAATTTTCCAGTTCTGCCCTGATTGTTCTCTCCTCCTTCACGACACTTACCCACCGAAACACCTTGGCTTCTCCGAGTGACACCATTGTTGCCCTTACCGTCGTCGTGCGAGGATCTCGGTACGACGGTTTTGGCGGTATCTTGACTGGAAATACCCCATAAGCCGTCATCCCACTCTTGCAAGCGGTCTTACCGGCTTGTGTTTGAATTTTCGCATCCCTGTCAACCGGCGATGCTTTGATATCATCAGCCACCGTAGGGCGATCTTGGTCCGACGGCACCGGCGATCTGTGGTTTCTTGTTCGCTCCCTTTGTCATGGCAGACCAACTATTCTATGTGATCTCCTGCTCGCAAACTCGCTCTTCACCTCCAACAACCTTGACGCCTCCCTTTTAGGTCTCTTGCATCAGATTAGTTTCGTTCCTTGAAGTTTTTGTTGGTCTTTTATGTATGAGAATCAATTATGCTTTCTCATCATCTGACTGTTTACAATTCGGGTTTTGATTCATCTACCCACTCTGGTTTTGCTACTCTCTTTTATTTTTCCTCTATATCCCCGTGTTTCTGGTTCTTTATACTCAAACCTTCCTCTTTCTTCTTGTTGTCTTGCTCCAAAGAGTCTTGCTCTTCTTCTGGAACTCAAATATCTGAATCAATTTCTGGTTGAAATCTCTTAAGAATCGCCTCCCTAAAATCCCCCCAAGTGGCATTTGGATTGATAAAAACCCATAATCGGTACCATATGAGAGCACTACCACTCATCGAAGCTCTAGTATATGATATTCTTCTTCATATAACACCCCCCCCACAAACATCAAAATATTTCTCGACTTTGATTTGCCAAGCATTTTCTCCTTCAAAGATTTGAATTCCTAGACGTAGCTCCTTGAGTTCTAGTCTCCAACTTCGAATCTCTTTTATCATTTCATCAAGAATTGGATCCATCATTCTTGTTGAACCTTGAACAACCTCTGACTTCATCTACACACAGCCTCAACTCCAAGATCGGAGCTCCGATACCAGTTGATAGAAACCAACTGATAACTGATATTACTACATAAAATAGGTAAACCCCCTTTAGAATATATTCCCAAAGTATTCGAGAGCCTCTGGACTCTCCCAATGGCCCCAACTATTTCCCAAATAACAAGATATCATTTCTTGCAATCTATCCTCTTATTTATAGGCAACATGCCTTATTCCACCAAACTCCCACTAACTAATTAAGTAACTGACTAACTAACTAGTGTTATCTATCGGATGGCATAATATCTATTTATATTTTAATTTAGAATAGTTTTAAGTGAAGGGTCTTGATAACCCTAAGGACGTTGGTTAAGAAAACCACAAAAGGAAAATTCGTATTGAAAAACTAAAGGTCACACCTTTCGAAATACTAAATACACCATTTCTCATACAAATTTTCCTTTTTTGGTTCTTTAAACAATGTCCTAAAAACACTTGTTAGCATTCTCCTTAATTTAAACATTGAAACAGTTGTTCCACTTGATTTCACTATTCTTTCGTTCCAATCAGCACTGCTCTTTTGAAAAGGCCGAAATTTATCGGCCAACAAACCATATGTAAAATGAAGGCAGGGTAACCGCTTCATCCAGGGTCGGGGCAAGCTTCTTATGCCCAAGGTAGTGGATGCACTCTGTCCTATCCCCTTTTTATTTCATGGGGTTACTGACCTGCCATACTATAGGACTACAAGGATTTTATTACGAAATTCCATACTTACATTCCCAAAGTTCAAATGACCATTTATTCCTCTAATGACTGCTAATTAAGTGCACGTTTCCACGATGAATATTTAGCAAGATTCAAGATTGTATAATGGTGCTAAGTTTTCTGAACCAGTATTGCACTGCACGATTGACATTAAACAATTTCCGGTTAGTTAAAAAACCAATGTGTCAAAAACGGAAATAGGTAACAAACCAGTAAGCCCAGGCAAGGGTGAAACTACATCCATGTTCTGGAGCGACCAGAATTACGGCTCAGCAGCTTCCCAAAAAATTACATACCAAAATCCAAAATATTCAGTCACTGAACCAATGAAAATGAGGCCTTCTTAAAAACCAGTCAATACAATGAATAATGTTTCGTCCATGTAGATCACTATTTGCGCACTGTATTCCACCACCAGCACTCTCCAAGCCAACAAACATTGGTGGTGGGGGAAAGGAAGACAGAGAATATATATATAAGAGAAAGGTGAGGAGGAAGACAATGAAAACCCACCTCAAAAATTAATACACGCAATATACAAAATGAATAAGGAAACACCCAAAACCCACAAATTTTCTTCCCCGTGAACCTGCTAATCATGAGTAGCATCAATTGATTTTCCTGTCCTGGCCTGTGAGATTCGGTTTGCATAAATAGTGACCAACTTCAACTGTGTGCTGTTAAGCCCTTCCACATATGGCAAAAACGCTTTCCCAAGCATGATATAAATATCAACAAGACAGAAAACAACAGTCTGTACAATCCAACATTAACATAAAATGAGAATAATGAAAGACTCCAGTTGTAAAATAGAGAAAAAGGAAACGCCGAAACATGATAACAATTTCAAGCAATAGAAATAATACAAATCCTCTCATTCAAAGAATAATTTTATATAGAGCACTCACATTTGTCATCCATTGTGTTTATTATTAGTGTTGTAAATATTGTAAATCTTGTATTTTTGTATTAGGCCCATTAGTCAGGTCCTTTAGGTTTAGCATCGCCTATATATTCTTATGAGTGTTTGTACTCATTAAGAAATCAATATTATTCAATATAATTTTCTACATGGTATCAAGAGCTCCCGATCTTAGGGGTCTTGCTTCCGTAGAAAAACCCTAGCCCCCTTCATTGCGGCCCCTCTTAGCTGCCTTCATTGCAGCGTTTGGCATCGTCATTGTGCCCTTATCAATCATAGATGTTATTACCATTGTTTTTTTGGTACTGTTCATCCGTATTGTTCGTCATTACTGTTCATGTGATCACTGTTCATCGGGTACTGTTCAACGACCTGTTCGCACGGTTCTGCTCATCGACCACTATTCACCGAGTTATTGTTCAGCGCTCGCACTATTCACGTGGTACTGTTCATCGTGATCACTGGTTGGCGAGTTACTGTTCACCGCGGTACTATTCACTTGCACTGTTCATCAAAAAAATTTCCCCTCTTCTATGGCAGAAATTAAAGCGCAATTCTGTCAGAATGACTTGGATCGTTTGTGGACCCCTCTTGACTCTCTTAGTAAGCCTTCTGGTTCTTGTTCTCTGGCAATGACTGGTAAGAGTTTTTGAATCCTAAGGATGTTTGGATTCTTGACTCTGGTGCCACTAATCATATGACCTTCCATTCCAAATTGTTCTCCTCTTATACCTCACATTCTAGTATTAATTCTATTACTGTTGCTGATGGTTCTCATACCCGTGTGGTTGGTTATGAAAATATTGAATTACAATCTTCTTTAAAACTGGAAAATGTGCTTCATGTTCCCAGACTTTCCAATAACTTGATCTCTATTCATAAACTTACTCGAGACCAAAACTGTGTAGTAACCTTTTTCCCTTCTCATTGTGTTTTTCAGGATGTTGCCACGGGGAGGACGATTGGAGTTGCTAAGGAACAGGGAGGGTTGTACTATTTGTCTGATGAAAGATATGGTCAGAAGGTGCAATCTTCTTGCTTACAGTCTCAGTTTGAGTCTCACTCTCCTGCATCACAGTCCGGCCCGGCAAGCGTCTTGGACATCCTCCGTTTCCTCTAATTAAGTCTATGTTTCCGTCTTTGTTTTTACAACAATCTGTTGAGTCTTTCAAGTGTGACATTTGTCAGTTTTCTAAACATCATCGTGCTACTTTTCCTTCTAGTTATAAGAAAAGTGTTGAACCATTTGATCTTATACATTCTGATGTTTGGGGACCAGCCTCTATTTCTAATATTTCTGGTGCGAGATGGTTTGTTTCCTTTATTGATGATTGTACTCGAGTAACTTGGCTTTTCTTGATGAAGGATAAATCAGAAGTACCCCAACTTTTTATTCGATTTTATCATATGGTGCAGACACAATTTGGGAAAGGCATTAAAAGATTACACTCGGACAATGGAAAAGAATATGTCAATCATAGCCTTTCCGGTTTTAATAATAAACAGGGCATCATCCATGAATTTACATGTGTTGACACCCCACAACAAAATGGGGTTGCAGAAAGGAAAAATCGCCACTTACTTGAAGTTGCTCGAGCCCTTCTCTTCCAAATGTCAGTCCCAAACTCATACTGGGGAGAAGCAAGATCTTGACAGCTGCCTATCTGATTAATAGGATACCATCTCTTGTTCTAGGTAATGTTAGTCCTGTTCAGTTTATGATCTCATACTTTCCTTCTGTCCCTATCATGCAGAGTCTTGAGTCTCGAGTATTTGGATGTGTTGCCTTTGTTCATGTTCATAAGCAGCATCGAACTAAGTTGGATTCTCGTGCAGTCAGGTGTGTCTTTCTGGATTATGCACCTAACAAAAAGGGGTACAAATGATATCATCCTTCCAGTCGTAAGTACTTTGTTTCTATGGATGTTACCTTCCATGAACATGTTCATTCTTCACTCGCCCTCAGTTTCAGGGGGAGAGCAATAATTTGGAATCCGAATCCGAGTCTGAGTTTCTCCTCCTTGGTCCTCGTCTGCCTGAGTTACCTGTTCCTCAGTCACCTGTTCCTCAGTCACCTACTCCCGAGTCACCTGTTTATGAGCCTCCCGTTTCTGAGTCACTTGTTTCTGCTCCTGTTTTTACTTTGTCTTCTGTTTTACAGGAATCTGCACCTTCAGCACCAACGAAGAACAAAGCTAATGAGTTACCTGTGGTGTATCAGAGGAGAGTAAAACCCAACCTGGTCCAGAAACAACCTCAACTGTCCGAACCGGAGGTAAGTACTGAAAATAATCCACCTACTTCTGATTCTCAGTGTTTTGATAATCTTGACCCTGATCCAGATGACTTACCAATTGCTTTGAGAAAAGGGAAAAGGTCTTGTGCCAAATACCCTATTTCTCAATTTGTCTCCTCTAAACACCTTTCATTGCAACATCAGAGTTTTATTGCAGCGGTTGACTCTATGAGAATCCCAGCATCTGTTCAAGAGGCACTAAATGATGCAAATTGGGTCCAAGCTATGGATGAGGAGATGAAAGCACTTGAAAGGAATGGAACTTGGGAAATTGTTGAGAGGCCGGGGGCAAGAAACCGATTGGTTGCGGGTGGATTTATACAATCAAGCATAAATCGGATGGCACTCTTGATCGATACAAAGCAAGACTAGTGGCAAAGGGATATACTCGGACCTATGGCATTGATTATGAGGAGACATTTGCTCCAGTGGCAAAGATGAATACTTGTTCGTATTTTACTCTCTCTCTTCTTTGCTCACTCAGGGTGGGACCTTCACCAGTTTGATGTTAAAAATGCGTTTTTGCATGGAGACTTAGAGGAGGAGGTGTATATGGAGATTCCTCCGGGATTTGGACCCACTAGTGGAACAAACAAAGTGTGTAGATTGAGGAAGGCTTTATATGGTCTTAAACAGTCTCCCCGGGCATGGTTTGGGAGATTCACAAAAGCAATGGTTTGCCTGGGTTACAAGCAAAGTCAAGGAGATCATACACTTTTCTTCAAACATTCACAGGGAGGAAAGCTAAGTGTACTTCTTGTTTATGTTGACGATATCATTATTACAGGAGATGATTTGGTTGAAAGACAACTACTCAAGGAGAAATTATTTACAGAGTTTGAGATGAAGGACCTTGGGAAACTTAAGTATTTCTTGGGGATTGAGGTGGCCTACTCAAAACAAGGTATTTTCATTTCTCAAAGAAAGTATGTGCTTGATCTTTTGAAGGAAACAGGCAAACTTGGATGGAAACCAGCAGGTGTTCCGATAGAGCAAAATCACAAATTGAGCATTGAAGAGGAGAGTGCTAAAGTTGATAAGGTTCAATATAAGAGATTAGTGGGGAAGTTGATTTACTTGGCACACACTAGACCAGATTTAGCATATGCGGTTAGTGTTGTGAGTCAATTCATGCATGATCCGAGGGTGAGACACTTGCAGGCTATAGAGCGTGTTCTGCAGTATCTCAAAGCCACTCCAGGGAGAGGGCTCTTGTTCAAAAGAGGTGGAAGCCTAACTATGGAAGCCTTTTCCGATGCTGATTATGCAGGTTCAGTGAGTGATAGAAGGTCCACTTCAGGCTATTGTGCATTTTTGTGTGGGAACCTTGTCGCTTGGAAATGTAAGAAGCAAAGTGTAGTGGCTCGATCAAGTGCTGAGGCAGAATTTAGAGCTATGGCACAGGGAATCTGTGAGCTATTGTGGATGAAGATTGTGCTTGATGACTTGAAGATAAAGTGTGAAGGGGTTATGAGGTTGCTTTGTGACAACAAATCGGCTATTAGTATTGCTCATAATCCTGTTCAGCATGACAGGACAAAACACAATGAGATAGACCGACACTATCAAGGAGAAGCTAGATCGCTGATAACTACAACTTACATTCCTTCTGGGCATCAGCTGGCAGATGTGTTAACAAAAGGCTTACCAACAGAACGATTCAGTCAACTTACTTGCAAGCTGGGAATGATAGATATCCATTCACCAGCTTGAGGGGGAGTCTTGTAAATATTGTAAATCTTGTATTTTTGTATTAAGCCCATTAGTCAGGCCCTTTAGGTTTAGCATCGCCTATATAATCTTATGAGTGTTTGTACTCATTAAGAAATCAATATTATTCAATATAATTTTCTACAATTAGTTAATCTTAAAAAACAACCAAAATTTCATGTTCAATATTTGAACCTAATGGAACAAAGAGAACATTTTACTAATCAGATTTGCCACATCAAAGGAAGGTGCATACCAAGTTTCAGTGTCTCAGGCATACCGTCAAACCATGAACACTGACACAAAATTTGACACATGTAAAGGATAACTTCTAGCACACTTCTAGCATTAACCTACAATTGGATTGCTAGAATGATTTTCGTTTGAATGGCAAGGACTCAGGAGAGTAGAATGGAATAATCATTCCCATTACAATTTCATTCTAACCATACATCCGGTATGTCAAATCAAGCTGCATTGCAAGGACAGAATGAGAACAAAATCAAGGTGATGGAGGTGACCAGTAAGTGACAACAAAGGTGGCCCTGCATTGAATGGGGAAAATGCAGGAGTAATTGGTTGGTTGGGGATACAGTGGCAGTTACATTGATAGCGGTCACATCAGAAGGGATGGTGGGAGTAGCAACAATGGGCAGTGGGGGTAGCAGTGATGGTAGTGCAGATTATGTGATTTTAAAAAACAGACAAGATATACTGGTAATTGGATTAACCCTTGATGGAACATGTTAGGACCTACAGAGTGAGTTAGTTAGTTAGATGGGTGGTTAATATAGTTAGTATAGTCAGTTAGATAAATATGGGGAAAAGGTAGTAAAGGATTCAGATAATTGTATTTTGTGAGTTTGTGAGAAAGAAGCCTAGGAGGAGAATTCTTTCTCCTATTCTTAGTTGTTTAATAAATTGATGATTCCCTTTGATTGTGTTGATCAATTGCTCCGTTTTCTTTTGTGGATTCCTAACAAAACCAAACATTTCCCGAATTCAGTCTTCACTTTTCACGTATATCTGAAACTAATTAACCATCTCACAATTTCTAGTGAAATGAACTATCTGAGATTGTCCACAGCAAACATGTTATCCTGTATAGCCATAGCAATATTTGGAAATAGATATTCAGTGATTGAGAAGGAAAAAGAGGCTACGAAGAGTCGAAGACTAAGTGTTAAGCTTGACCAACCAACCTCACTGACCTACAGACAGTTCCTAGTTCTAAAGGAAATACAAAGTTCCCTCATACAATGCAGTAAATATCCATTGAAGGTCTAAGTAATCTGTCCATATTATCTCTGACAGTTTTTCAGGTAGCAAATAATTGTTTCAAATCATATATAAGCCCCAGAGCAGCTAAAATCATTCACAGCAAGTTCTGCTCAATAATCCCAAGAAATTTAGATTAGTGGTACTATTAATGTTGGAATTCATTACTATCTTTTTTGGGTTAAGAACATATTGTTTATCTTATGTGTGCACCAAGGATGTCCCCCAGTCAACGACCGGAGACTAATCCCTTTCGAGACAGAGTTCACCGAAGTGGGTACAACCTCTCCCAAGAAAGCCTTTGTTAGGATTCAATTGCAAGGTATGGGACATGAGTCCCTCATTGTAGTATGGGATTCTAGTGTGGAGTTTATATGGCATTGGGCTCTCCAGCCAAAACAGCTAGTTTTTGTTGTGTGATTCTCTCAACATTCATATTAATTGGTATCAGAGTTTTCCACCATGTCTCTCGGCTGCAAACATGCAACGCGAGTGGTGATGCCAGCATTGCATTATTCGCCCGCGTGGGTGCCGAGGCTGCGGAGCATGGTGAGATGTTAGGATCCAATTGCAAGGTGGGGCTTATATGGCCTTGGGCTCTCCAACCTCAGCGGCTAGCTTTTGTGGTGTGCTTCTCCCAACGGTTCGTATCAACCTTTTTCATATACACAGCCAGGGATCAAACTTGATCAACATGCTTACGAAACTCAGCTATCTACCAAATGTGATTTAGTAGCAAATAAGCCTCAGGTATTTAATCTCCAGTTGCTGGATAAATCGAAATAATAACTACATACACCACTTTTCAGTTTTCTTTGTCCAGAAAAAAAATTTCACCACCTAATTTTCATTAAATTAATGTGGAGAACTATTTATTAATGGGTGCAGACAAAAGAGATTTAGTACCTTACGAACATCCGCACTCTGATTTCCAAAAGCTTCAAACAGAGAAGGTAGAAATGAGGGTAACTGAGCCATCAATTCCTCCTGAGAGAGCCGGCCCACAAGCTGAAGATGGGAATAATATAAGTTAAGCAAGATATATGTTTATGAAACAAATTCAATCCATGCACAAAAATGGGTCACTTCCTATGTGGTATGGGTACAATGTGATATAGATATGGGGATATAGCGAGTTCACAAAAATATGGGATATAGTATAGATGTGATACAAAAACACAAATTGAGAGAAAACAGGAGTTGGTTTATAGTATGAGCTAATGATATGAGATCCACTTGAAACTTTTACTTACTATCAGTATCACTAACTGATATTTATACACACACGTACACATATGGCTTTATCCTAGTATAAAAAATTTAAAAGGAGATATTGTCACTATGAAGTATGCAAAACAATTAACATCCATGAAAGTAATCAGGGAATTGTGTTAAGAATGATAATAACTGGAGATAAAAGTGTAAAGCAAAACTGACAAACTGTTGTTGCAGACAATTTTACCTTTGTCAAGCAATTTATGCAAGTGACAAGAGTTTTCTCATCCTCAGTAACCAGTAGCGGGACAATAACCTGAAACATTTTAAATTCGGAGCATCAGCTTGAACCTTGAAGTTAATAAAAGCAAACCCCTTCTATATAACATTTTACAAAAGTTGGGATAAAAAGTAGAAAAATCAAAAAATCCATACACTTAAACATCTGAATGGATCGTCCTGAAATAAAACAATGGTCAGGCAGTGTTCTGCTTCATTTGAGACCTGAAAAAGGGATCGAAAATGCTAAGACTAGGAAAAGAAAGCAACTATAGAAAAGACAAACTAGAACAGGAAGAGGAAGAAGTTGGTTACCTTAGGAACAATATCCTTAGTAACATTAAGCAGCTTTTCAATTACAATCTCAACTGAATTTTCCATGGCATCTTTCTGGAAACAATAAACAGAAGGATAAAATAATCTCTTATTATATCCCAGAATGCCCACCACACAAGGGGAGAAATATGTACAGCTACAAATGCTGATAAGAGCAAGGTCATAATCCAACATAGAAACAGCACAAAAGGGAGTAATAACCTGGTTTCTAAGCATTTCAATTATCAATGAAAGAGCAAGCTCTCTAATTGAGGAATCTGAATCATCCAGCACCTCAAGCACAACAGTCAAAATCTGATTGAAGTACTGCAAATTACAACATGAAACTATCATTACAAAAAGAAGACAAATCCAAATATATTGTTCAATCACTTCAATGTTGCTTAACATAATTATAATAGAAAAATATAAGGATTTTATTTTGTTTACAAGCAGAACTTCTCTATTTATTTTTCTCACAGTTGATAGCAATTAAAGAATCAGAAAATTCGCCACTATACTAATACAACTAGGTTTTTTGGAGAGGATGTCTGAAAAAAAATTTAGAATATTAAGATAAATAGCGTTACTTAATATTAACTATCAAATACAAAACCCTGGTATGACAAGGAAACCTCATTTTATGAATATGAAGTTCGATGGACTAAATCTTCCATTCCAAGTACAACTGACAATTGTAAATCTTGGGGACAGGAAGGAGAGAGATTACTCATCGAAACAAATATACCTGGGTCCAGACAGAATGGTCATTTGCTATAGAAGCTTCAACTAGCTGTTGAAGTGCAGTCCGCTTATTTGAAATAGGGCTTCCATCACCCCCACTGCATATCTACACAAAACATTCTATATCCTTTTAGTTGACGTAATCTAAGATACAATTTTAGACAGAGTGGTTATTTACCAGCAAATAGGCTAAATAAAGTTGTCTCCACTACAGGAGCAGAACTAGTAAATTTTAGACGGGGGTGGTAAACATAAACTCACTCAAGTATACACTATACACCATAAAACTTTCCAAGAGGGGGCATATTTTATCTAATTGAGAGGGGCCACTTTCTAAATTATACGTTATGATAGTAGTCAAGAGGGAAAAAAATCCCCCCTCCCCCCCATAATACAAGGAGTTCCACTAGCAGTCACTTGTTCTTACATTGTGACTAGGGACGTAAATGGGGCGGGGCGGGTAGTAGCCACCCCACTACCCATCCCATTGGATGAATTTCGTACCCGTACCCGTCCCCGTCCCCGCCCTATATCCGTGCGGGTATCCATCTTGCGGGTTTTAAACAAATTTATCAATATTTACGGGTATCCATAGATATTCAAACATCTCAGAAAAAATTTTATTCACACTTGAAATTCAGACTAATTCCATCAATCAGACGTGATTAGAGTTCCTTGCTGCTATGAAAAATTCTGATATGCTTGAAAAGTATTATAGTAAATATACTAAACAATATGATATATAAAAAAGTATAATAACACATGTGATGAAAGGAAAAGGGGCTTGGGAGTGATACGGTTTGGGTGGTGCGGCTGCCAAATTTCACAAACATAATAAGGGTACTTTAAAAATTAGGGTATTTGGTTTATACATGTATAGGGGTATTTTATTTGTTTTACCTTAGCGGGTACCCGCGAGCATGGATAGTATACTACTCGTCCCCGCCCCATTAATAAGCGGGTAGAGAAAATACCCGTTTATTTTATCCGTGGATACCCATTAAGGTATCCATTTTCTATCCGTTGCGGATATTATCCATGGGTATCCACAGGTACGAGTAAAATTTACATCCCTAATTGTGACATGGAGGCTTCAGAAGAGGGCCTTGGCTATTTATTGAGAGTTTCGGGTTTGCCTCACCACCTTAGACAAACTTTCTTACTTGTTACCAAAATGGGTGTTCTCAAAAAATTATGGAACTGTTCACTTTTAGCTGGTGTTTGGTGTCACTGGCTGCAGCATATGCTAGTGTGTTAAAGAATGATTCTGGAGATTATATCGCCAGTGGGACAAACTTGTGCTCTTGGCCTCCTCATGGGTTAAAAGCAAATGGCTTTTAATTTGGGGTTTCTGCATCCATTTTGCAAAGGGATTTTGTTGATTTTAAGTTGATTAATCCTTCCACTTCTATTTTTTTTCTGCTGTCTTTTGCTGTTCTTGGAGGATACTTTATCCTCCCTCGTAACCTAATTCTCTATCTCTCTTTTTAATGGAACTTTCTTTATTCCAAAAATTAAAAAGTAAAAAAGCCAACTCGGCTACTAGTTGCATAACTCACCATATGAAGAATTTGAGGAATGCTGGGTCCTGTGTCTGTCATCGAGTTAACCTTCACTGCTTCATCTGAGTGATGATCATGGTTCAATTCAGACAGATGTTCTTTGTCATGTTCAAAACCTTCAGAAATATTTAAATGTTCTAATGACATCAGTCCATTAACATCCAGATAAGATGAGAGACCCTCAAAGTTCATGCTATTGTCCACATGTCCAAGTTGGCTAGTTTGAAAACTGAAGTTTTGACCCATTGAATTGGCTGTGTGAGCAAGATCATTGATTTTTGAACCAAGAATGCCACTATTAGAATCAATCTCAAGATTCTGATATTCCTTTGTTTCATCAGAAGCTGATTGGCCAAGACTGGCTTTAATCAGGGTTGAATCTTGGGAAGTCCACTTTCGGCCACCATCACTATCTAGAGAACCAGCAGAATACCTTCCAAGGTAATGAGTTTTCCTAGACAAACCAACATATCCATCATCATAAGATGATCCCACAACATCCGATGGATCATAAGTAGACTTAGATCGTTGTCGCTCTTTCTTGTTCTGCAGATAGCTCATTAGCTCTACTTCAATGCGAGGGGTGTGCTGTTTAAGGGCTCGTCTCAAAGAATTCTGTTCCTCAACTGACAAACTAATAATAAAATTCAGAACTGCAGTTGAATCAAAGTGAGAGTACACCGATATAATGCATGTAATAGCTGCTTCTTTAAGCTTTGTATTTTTGTCGTTAACCAATGGGGTTAACTTCACAAGCCATAACTTTAGGATGCCAATATTAGCAGCACCTTCCGGATTCATTGCATGCTTGTTAAAGGAACTGATTGCAAACTCAATAACAGCCAATTTTGCCTTTGGAGATCTTTGTTCATCTAGTGAGCGTAGCAACGCAGGTAAGAGAGAATCTGTACTGTATGTTTTACTAACAACTTTCAGAGTCGTTGAGCATGCTTGCCGAACAAGCTCTTTGGGGTCAATTAACCGAGAAAACACATGGGGCAGCATTCGTTCCATATAACCCTCAAAGGGCTTTCGGCATGTTAGAATAATATCTGCAAGTGTGGAAAGAGCAGCCTGTGCAACTTTATGGTGGGGATCATCCAAGTGCTGGAAAAACAACTTCATGACCTTCTCAAAATTCTGGAGTACTTCTTGAATTCCCTTTTGACCTTGCTGCAACAAAGAATGAAGATAATTAAAGGCAGCAACCCGAGCAGACCAGTTGGAACCTGAACTAAGTCCTTCACTGAGAGCTTCATGAAGAGATGTCGGTCCATCTACATAATTTGACATCTCTCCAAGAGAGAATTGGCTATCATCAAAACTCCTCCTCCTTCCAGTAGACATTTGTCCAGCTATATTCTTTCTCAATAGTGGCCTCTGGAAATTAGGCACATAACTATTATTTGAATCCCTTATATCCCCATCTCTATAAGGTGTATCCATAAACCGCCTATCCATGTTGGGGTTCATATATCGCCTAGCCTCCCTAATGTCGCTGTTTTCATCAACCGAACTTCTTTCTGGTAATCTTTCAGTAGCCCTTTTACTTGAATATGACGAAAATGCTGATAAAGGCTGCATAGCAACATTACTATGATATGAAAACTTGTTAGAATCTTTGGAAGCTTGAATTTGAGTGATTATGTCAGACAAACCCAAACCACCATTTCGGTTACTACCATTATTGACACTAGAAGCAATTGATTCTGTTGTTAAAGAGCTAGTCAGATGATTAGATGCTGGCACAACTGCTGGGATCGGTGGATCACGAGATGATGGAGGGTCAACTCCTGCACTAGGGGCTTAGGGGATAAATTTAGCCGCTCACAGAGAGTTTAAAAATCATACCACTAATACCATCAATCATTGAATGACAACAAGTCCTGAAAATTAAGTTAGAAAAAAAATTAACTAGTAAACTTATTTGGTACCTAGATCCAAACTTGATGACCGGAGAGCAGATTTGTTATGCTTATCCGACAAATCCAAACCTCTGAGCATGCTTTCAATAGCAGTAACCTTCTGTTTGCTTGCATGCAACACACTTTCCAAACTCCGTTCTGTATCTTTATTAAGTGACTTAGCTTGTGAAAGAAGAACACCAGAAGAGATAGACGTCCCTGATGATAAACTTGAATTTCTGTCCATTGCAACAATAGCAGAAGTTCCATAACCAGGTAGATTAGAGGGAGCAGAAGCTTGACTAGTTAATGACATCAGTGTGCTTCTATCATGAATTGAAGGTGAAGCATGTCGCCTATGTAGTCCACCATCCTCTTCATTTATTAACTGCAAGTTATGTTCACTTTAAAAAATGACTTAAGCAACAAAATAAAGAATAACACCTTCAGATCATAAGCATATACCCTTTGAATAGCAGGGTCAAAGGATGAAAATAGGCGACGGGAATGCTCTGGCCAGGTTTTTGCAAACATTCTGTAGCACATCCTTGCAGTAGACCGCACCTATCAAGTTTCATACCATAATCATTTTCATGCACATATACCTTGGCAACGATAACGTGGCCACAGGAAAAATGTCATGTCAACCAATATCCTGTCAAGCTTCTGTTTTAAACCAATATGTTTCGATAACTGAATAGAACAATGTTTTGAAAATAAAATAAAAGTGAAAGATCAAATTTTACAATATAACATAAACTGCACACTATTATCAAACATCTTACCAAACACGATTACACAATGAAGTGGAGTAATGAAATAATCATGTCATTTTGGATCCACTTTATTCAAAGGAAAAATATTAATATAATTTGCAATCAAATGATAAATTAATAGGCGTATGCAGGTCAGATGATCTGAGTCACTGATTCTGACTTCCAAAGGAATGTGAATTGCAGAAGAGTGGTGAGATTTTCACAAACACAACTGCCTCTACTATACTTCCTTTCCAGATACGTTGGACAGTTGATCTTTACAATTGGGGAGGGGGGGGTTCTGAAAGCATTAGACAGAAAACTAAAAGAAGTGTTGATTCAAGCATGACTTTTATTGTGCAAAATTTCAATACATTGGACAGTTGATCTTTAGAATTGGGGGTGGGGGTGGGGGTGGGGGTGGGGGGGGGGGGGGGTGTTCTGAAAGCATTGGACAGAAAACTAAAAGAAGTGTTGATTCAAGCATGACTTTTATTGTGCAAAATTTCAAAAACTTAATTATTCTTTACCACACACAGACACATAATGAGACATAAAGCCAACCAATAAATAAACTGCTTATGGTTTTACACAATTTCAGCATAAATATTTCATTTTATCACATTATACATTTTAAGAGAACTGGAATTTTGCCAAAGATAAAAGCAAAGACAAGGAGAACCACTTTCACTTCCCACAACTGCAACTACAAATGTGATGCAAATTCTTAATAGCTCAGAAAAAAGACAAACAATGAAAAGCTAATCAAAGTTGAAATCTGATGCAAGACTTATATTTACCAAACATCAAATAACCTACAACTATAAAAGCTACCTCACTCATGGCATCTGAAACACAACACCTTATCATATCCTCATATAGATCATCTGATCGTTGTATTTCTGGTGCATCAGGCCAATTTTCTAGCATCAAAAGAGCATAATCACAACACCTACAATACAAATGGTATTAATTAAAAACCAAAACCGCCATATATCCATCCCCAATAGTAGATAATTCATAGTCTCATACCTTGCACGAAGTACTGCACTACGATCATTTTTTGCACAATTAGCTATGCGAGGAAGCACACGAGCAACTTTGCAGTTGCAAAGCATCTGTGAATTAGAGGACAAAGGTGAAAATGGGATACTAAAAAGGGATAAGACAATGCAGAGATAAGCTTATTGCATTACTGTTTTTATGCAGTTATCCGCGGACTCTGCAATTACAAGCACAGTAATCACAACCAGCTTCAAAAGGGCCTGATTATCAGATCAAGCATTAATTAAGATTCTGGAAACATCACAATCATGATAATCATAAATAAAAAGTCAAACTTACTGGTATGAGCATTTCAGCACATGCTTCAAAATCACCCAAGAGATCCTTTGACAAAAAGCATAATAGATGGCAAGCCTAGAACAAAGAAAATACCAAACCAAAAACATTTGTGTTTTAGTAATTATTTAATAAGAGATTGGCTATCAACAATTATACTTTCTTCCAATAAAACCTTACCAGCTAAACTCAAATAAAACCCCATTCAAACATAAGAGGGGAAAGACAAAAAGAAACTGCAAGTCTGCAACCAACATTTAGCCAGGATATTGTTTCAAAATATGCTCAAAAACAACTTTTCATAAGTTCATGACAAGACATTCGACACCCTCTAAGGTCTGGCTGCATTCAACATATTTTAGACAGATTTCATAGGATTGTCATGAACAGTTTTACATTTTGTCTACTATAAATTTATGATACTGTTAAGGATGCTCAAAATACAGTTTGCCAAAGGAAGGCCATATCAGCTCCCCCCTTCCCTCCCCTTAATCAAAATAAAATTTCACCAACTTATTTATTTTGAGAGAACTCCTCATGAAGATCTCCCCCTTGTAGCAAAACGACCAAAGAAGAAACAAAAATGAAGATCTGTATGCTGAGACAAGACCAACAAACATATTATGGGCAGGCGCAGGATATCCTTCATGAAAATAAAAGTGATCTTTCACTTTAAGATACACAAAGCAGGAGCACTTCAAGAGAACAGAAAATGTTTTCTATTAAAACTGTATATATACAAAATGTTTTCTATTAAAATGTTTTCTATTAAAACTGTATATATACACATTAAAAAAAGAGAACAGAAAAGTAAAATAAAAATGACAGTGCACCTGCTTCACAATGCTAGACCTTCGATCTGACAATTGTGTGCTTAAAGGTCCAACAAGCTGCTTCAAGAGTCCATGAAAACAGGGAAAATCGGCAGCACCTGATATATTCAACATTCATGCAACAAACAAAAACAGATAAAGTTATATTACACTTTCAAATACCAGAGAGAATTTTTTTAAAAAAAAAAGGAAAGAGGGAAAAAGTAAAGCCAATTTTCCTTAAAAAATTGTGGGAAAAAAGGTGAAGCAAAGTAGAGAATTCAAATAATTAATAAAGCTTTAATTATGTTGGCTCTGATCACTAACATATTTAAAGTGCAACAAGCCGTCCTATTTTGTATAACTAGGATCCCAAAAATACACCTCTATAAATGGACTCACAGTTTGTTGACTTCTGGCCATCAACAGTTATAGTTTATGGCCTGACCAGCACTTAATTTCCACTTTATTGTTTATCAAGGACATATTCATTTCCATAATTCTTTCATGTCAGTAGTTCAGTTGACAAAGACTTAGATATTGAATCAATAGCTACAAGTAAAATCTAATACCAAATTCATGTAAGATCACCAAAAACGTCTTTCACAGTAATCGCATGTCAGACTGATTCTACAATGGCAAATGTTCTTGCATTTCAAAATCAAAATAGGAGGAAGTTCTTAACATTGGAATCTAAGCATATAATATTTTGTACATACTACTGAAAAGGAGACAGGAAACACTAACCTCCCAAAACAAGACCTTCAATTCTCTGCATGGCAGCAATACGAATTGACCAGTCCTTTTCTGGTACAAGGGTAGATGCAATCTTCTCAACTTCCCGGATTAACTCCTTCTCTGAATACACCTTAATGGGGTCTATGGGTTTCTCTGTGACATCACCTTCTCCTGCTCATATTTTAAAATGAAACAAAGTATGCATTTAAAGCACATTAAAGTACCAACAATTTGGCAAACAAAGTAACAGTACGTATAGATACTATATTTGTCTGACTAGGCATAGTGTGCAGCTCATAATAACACAGGGAAAGTGAGAGGGGGAAGATAAAGATGAAGAATATATGTATACAATATGGCGCATACTTTGAAAATTACATTGATACTAAATTAGAATAGAAACATTAACAATCCAAAAAATTGCAAATATTCTGACCTCCAAAATGAGAGGTCTCCTTTGATGATCTTTTAGACTTCGGACTACTTTTCTTGGAATTAACACTCAAAGGCTTAATTTCCCCAGCAATATAACCACTAGAAATAGCATCTGAGGAGCGAACTTTTGGTTGAATGCCCTCTAGCCTGGCATTAATATCTTTCACCTGAAATCATTGTGATGCAAGGAAAAAGGAATAATAAACTCCCAGAGGTCATTAAACTGCAATAGGACCTTCAAAGGTCCAAATTATAGATCTGAAATGTGTACTCCCTCCGGTCCACAATATAAGCAAAAATTTCCAAATTTATTGGTCCAAAATATAAGCAAATTTCAACTACTTCCATCCTATTTAATGAAGTTATTCTCAAAATACCCTTAATTTAATATAAATTTTGTTTTCCAATGAGTCTTTTTATTCTCAACAACACAAGTTTAATAAATAAGATGAAGGGTAATTTAGGTAACAAACTTAACTTTTTATTCCCAATGACTCTTTCAAATGATATTAACTAACCACCTTAATATGTGTGTTTTATTCAATTTTTGCTTATAATAGAGACCGGAGGGAGTATGTGTTTGAGTAAAATATTAAATAACAAAGAAATCAGGAAATTGATTTTTTGTTTAATATTTACCAAAGATGAAGGAAGATTGTGGCGTTGAAGCTCATCACGAAATTGAGGCCCAGCTTGTGCATACATCTCCTGTCAAAAGAGAATGTTAAAGAAATGTCCTGAGATTCATCATGAATTTAAATCTCGGAAACGCTATCCTCAAGTATGAATATATCATTAAAGCAATTACTAAAATATTCGATAAACTATTAAAAAAAGCTAATCAAGTTATACACAATCATGAATAACTGAATATGTTCCATTGAAAGAGAACTTCAAACTTTCAAAGAACTAAATTACATTAATTCTCAAATTTAGATCCATATCAAGTTCACAAGATGCAGGCCTTGAAAAATATTGTGATAAATTTTTATATAATTTTTTACTGTACAATATAATCAATAATCCACACTTTAGCATGATTCTAACATCGAATCATACCCTTTACTAGACCTACTTCCACTTTTCCATTCCTTAATATTGATATTCATATACAATAATGCGTTTGATGATATTAAGAGTCACATCAGCATAAATACACTCAAAAATAACTTTATTATAAAAAAAATACAATTTCAGCAATTCTTTATTCTTTTTTGGCTAAGAATTAGTTTAAATAAATATTGATATGGCATAAACCCCTTTTATTTGGGTAACAAACATGAACTTGACAATTTAACCCAGACCTTTGCCAGTTTAAACAACATAAAATGACTACAACATCAGACATTCTTACCTCAATGCACAAGATAGCTGCTTCCCTAACAGCAGGATTTGGATCATTCAACAACTGCAAAATCTGACATCGAACAATTTTTAAAGGAAGTTAGTATCGCATCCCAAAAATATTGAACTATACAAAACATATGACTGCTTGTTTGAAAAACTCGATGAAAAATAACATACAGGAGGAATAATAACCCTTTGAAGGGTAAGTTCAGTAGATGAAAATAGACCAATTGCAGAAGTGACAGTTCGAGCAAACTCCTCTCTGACTCTCCAGCTTTTGCATGTCCAAGCAAAGGACCCTGCTCTTTCAACAATTATTGTAGGAGAAGAAACCTGCAAATAATTATGATAATATTAATAGTATCTCAAAGTGAAAGGAACTTGAAGGGCACCCGGAAAGTATTTTAAAAATGCAATGAAATCAGCCCCATGAAATATAATTACTTCGCATTTAGATTTTAGACAGACATAAATACCAAAATACACACAGAATCATTGTAAGTGCACTACTGCACTGATGCTTTTTACTGTTAGGTCAAACGTACAGAATGGTGCTCCAAAAGAAACATCCAAGGTACAATAAGGGCATATATATAAATATATCCAAACTCAGAATTTACATAGATTTGCCAAACTCCATCTATTTGGTGATAAATCACAACCAACGCCAACATTTACATTTTACAACAAACCAAGCAAAATGTACAATAGATAGCAACCATCTACTCTAACAGCTTCAAGCTTAACTTGTTACAATACATAGCAACCATCTACTCTAATAGCTTCAAGCTTAACTTGTTATATAGACCTATCCTCATTCATAGGTCATTTTAGAAAGGATGTTTCACATATAGCATTTTATGTTATGGGTACACAGATATTGTTAAGTGTTGCATGACCATAAATTTCAGTATATATGAAAATATCCAGTATCTCAAAGAATACCTATCAGCAGATCATTGAAACTTACAAGTATAACTGCTAGCGGGCTTGAATTAGGCTCATAAAAAGGGACTGAATATTTTTAATTTCATTTTAAGAATATAAGACTAGCAAAACATAAAAAATTTCATGTTTTTTCTTCTGCAGAGGCAACTAGCAAACAATCAGTCATATGTTTCTTAATATTCCCTGGAATTTAAAAAAAACGTCATTAGGGCAAGATAACTTACCACTTATTAGAGTTGTAACGGATGCACCACAGTTTAAAATGACACAGTCAAGATACATGTAAGAAGTCGTGATATCAAGATTGGATGCGAAATAACCCCCCTCCCCCACACACCCACACACAAAAAAAGGATTTTGGTTCATCTAACCCGCTAGGATGACGTGCTGATGCCATGATACTACACAATTGCAATGCAATGATACTACGTAAGAATACTATGACTACATGAGAACCATGGAGAGATCTTATGGTTAAGGTCACGATTCTGATTAGATATTTTGTGATAATATTTAGAACAACGAGATTTAATAAGAGACTAAGAGTCATATCAATAAACCACAGCTAACCTTCTCATAAATTAAAAAAAAAACACAGCTAACCTCATATCCCGTAATCATTTATTACCACTCATCAGATTTTTCATTTGCCAGAATCGCAGCACATTTAGGCCAATTAAAACCATAAAAAATTTCGCTCCAAAATCTTAAGAACTAACCACTGTAAAGTTAATCCTTCATGCATATGATTTTAATGCCACTGAGCTTCCTCTCCATACACTCAAAGTCTTACTCCCACTCTCACTTTTTCATCTGACAACAAAATCTTCGACAGTTTTTCACCCTCATGATAGTCATTTTTCGTCACTCAATATTCCAGAGTACTACAACATTACAAAAAGCGCACACTTGGGTGCTGTTTGGTTTGTTTTCTAATTTCATTTTCAATTAATATGTTTTATGTTTTCGTTACTAATTTCAAAAATATCACCTACTTTTCACTTTGTATTCGGTTTTTAAACTTTTGTGATTCCTTCACAATTAAACACAGGATACGATTTTTTTAATTATAAGTGAAATGATGAAACAAACCAAACGCCTCCATCACAAGTATTCTTACTTTCAGTTAAGCAGTTCGAACTTCACTCTCACAATTCTCACTCAAATCAATCACAACATATACCATCACCAAACGGAGTTTCCACTAAGTGCATGTTTGGTTTTCATCAAATTAACCACAAATAATAAGCTAATAAAAACACAAAGTAAATTTGAAAATCGAACATGCCTCCATGAGAGTGAGCAACAGCCTCCTGGCAGCGTCGCGAACAGGCTGTTTGGCGTCGCCGAGGCGGTGAACGACGGCGGGAACAAGCGCGTTGAGGTGAAGCTTGAAATGCTCGGCGGAGAGAACGGCGGCAGAGGCCAAAGCTTGAAGCGCGCCCTGTGAGACTCTGAAACTGGTGTCGTTCAAGAGATCCAAGCAACAATCGACGAGGGAAGTTACTTCATTCGAAGTGAGGGTTCTTCTAGAAGCTTCTAGAAGCTGGTGGAGGCGCTCCACGCCAGCCATCCTCTCCTTTGCGTCTTTGGCGCGCACCAGCTCCAACGCTTCCTCCATTGGTCGGGGTTCGGATCTGGTGCGGGCGGGATCAGATCTGATCAAATGCGTCCCCCTCACCAGATTTAGTAGCACAGCATAGTAGAGAAGAGAGTGTTGCAGTTAGTTACAGTGACTGAGAAAATGCAAATGCAGATGTCATGCAAATGTAAATGCTAAATTTAGAAAGAGAGGGATTGACGCTAAATATTAGGGGAGGAGTCGAATTCAGAGAGAGATGCAGGGAGGGAGGGATAGATAGTAAAGATAGAGAGAGAGAGAGAAAAGAGGGTGGGGACTGAGTTTGACGGGGAAAGAAGACGATGTATGACAACAAATGAAATTGAAAGCTATGTTTTATGAGCTGTCCTAATTTGATATAGATCTCCGACATCATAGGCAACGTCATGGCTTCGTTTGGATTGATGGAATACAATGGAACTAAACGGAATGGAATATAATAAAACGGAAAGGAATGAAATAGAACGGATACCACTCCATTGTTTGGATATTTTATGATGGAATGGAACAAAGTTCACATTCCATCGTTTGGAAAGTGGACGAAATGGAATGAGTTATAACTTTTTTATTCCAATGATACCCTTCCTTTATTTCAGATGCGTCCATTGTCTCTTGTTCCACGCCACGGTCTTCCACCTAAACCTTCAAGAAGGCTTAGGATTTCTGCTCCAATTCTACTTCCCCGGCAATGGGTGAGAGTCATCCACCACAACCATTTTCCTGCCAATTGCACTTCACCCTCAAGCTCTTCCCCAATCTCTGATGTTGAAGATTTTGATATTCTCTCTTCAACTGGTATGGCGCCTAAACACTTGGTGTGAAGGTGTTGAAAACTTGAACTTTGTGGGGAGTTTCGTCGAACACTTGGTGTGAAGAGTGAAGGAGTTGGGTTTTTGAGTAGAAGTTAATGAGGTGATGGGAGACGAGAGTGATGGTTTGGAGACCGGTTTTGAGGATGTGGGCATGAAGTTGGAGGCCTTTGGGGAGGGAACGAGAGTGGGTTAGAGAGAGAAGGAGGTTGCAGAGGTTTCTGAAGTGTTCCTCGAAGGTTGGGTGGTGGTGATGTTGAAGATGCAGAGGTTGTTGTTGTTGTTGTGTTCGGGGAGTTTGAGGTGGCTGATCAAAATCTTCAGCGTCCTGTGAATAATGAAGAGGTGAAGAGGTCAGAAAGATATATTGGGTAAGGATAAGACAATAAATTAATAATTTTATAAAGTATCCAATCTTCCATTCCATCTCATTCCGCCCAAATTGGAAGGGAAGAAAAATGAGTATAAGTGATGGAATTGGATGGAATGGATTCCATTGAGTTCCATTCCATTCCATCCTCTTTTGCACAATCCAAACAATGGAATATCATTCCATTCCATCACATTCCCCTCCTTTCCATCCCCTTGCATCAATCCAAACAGACCCTATGTTATAGTAGTGCATTATAGTGTTACTGTAGTATCATTTTTTTTTTAAAATTTTGACTTTTTCCAGATATTTATATATAATTTATTAGATATTTATATATATTTAATCAAAAAATTTATTTCTCAAAAAAACTCATTCACCAGATATTTACACATACTTAACCAAAAAAATTATTTATAAAAAAAAAAACACATTCACCAGATAATGAACTGAATTCACCAGATATTTATACCTGATTCACCATATATTTGCACATACTTAACCAAAAATTTATTTCTCAAAAAAACATATTCACCAAATAATGAACTGAATTCACCAGATATTTATACCCGATTCACCATATATTTGCACATACTTAACCAAAAAAATTATTTCTCAAAAAAAATCATTCATCAAATAATGAACTGAATTCACCAGATATTTGTACCCGATTCACCAGATATTTACACATACTTAACCAAAAAAATGATTTATAAAAAAAAATTTAAAAAAAATATTTTTATTTAAAAAAAAAGATCCGCTGCAATACCGTACAGTGCAGCTACAGTGCCACACAGTACGGCATATACGTTGTCGCCGTATCTGATGCTAGGAAACTGTGTCAATTTAGCTTTTCCGATGTTTTATGGGTTTGGGGTGAATGCAAGTATACTTTGGTGCACCATGCTCCTTCAATTACAATTAAACATTTATTAATAAATAAAAGTAATGGTTAAGATTAAAATATAAAAATAAATAAAATGACAATATTGTTCTTGTCTCTTTCATCTTCTATCAGTGTGTCTTTCACCCCTTCACCACCATCACTACCGCGTCGCTACTAGCGCCAAAAGAAAAAACGAAACCCTGAAAACTCAGGCACCGCCACCCATGGTTTTACAAAATTAAAAAATAAAAAACTCAACTTCATAATATTGCCCATTAACATGTTTGTTCCCTTTCCTTCTCCGTCCAATTCCATCACACACAATTTGAAGCCCGCCGCCACCATTGCCTCATCACCAATGGCGAATTTTAGGGTTTTGTAACAAAAACATTATCAGAATTCAATGGAAATGCCTGGCGGAAGATCCAAGTATTCCCTTCTCAGCCAAATTCCCGACGACTAGTTCAGTGGCACGACGCCTCTTCAGGAAACACAACATCATCGTATTCCGGGGATGGAAAAACCAACTGATCGAGGAGTTAACATGCACCTGAGCTGACTCATCTTCATGAGAAACACAGCATTGCAGAGGAATGTATCATGCTTATGGCAAGAGCCCCACCACCATTATTCTTTCATATCTTCCCTTATGCAGATCTGTCCATAAATAAATGGAAAAAATGAGGTGGAGGTAGGTGGAGGTGGTGGTGGCAACGGTGCTTGGCGGTGGAGGTGGAGGTGGCGATGGTGGTGTGGGGGTAAGGGTGGTGGTGGTGGTGAGGGTAAGAAAGGAATTTGGGCAGGTGGTGCAAAACATGCACTTTTTTTAGAGGGTCAATGTTGGACGGCACCGGGTTTGGGTAGTAGAAATCTAGAAACATTACTATAACTTAGATAACCATCCACGTCCTTCTAATTTACGATGTATGTCACTGTTGTGTGTCCTTAGTATCTATGCACGCAACTGCGGAAACTAATTCCTCGAGGTTGTAGGATCATAAGGACGACAAAGTCATCCTTCAAGAGTTTTAACTTTGCTACATTTTCAAGGTTAGGATTCAAAATTCTGACAACTGATTAAGCTGGAAGAGAGTTGTTCGATCTCATATAAGAAAGTTATTCCTTTTGAAATATTATTACTTATTAGACTGTTGAGTACGGGTGGTCATATCCAAACCAATTCAAAGTAAAATCGAAAATCGATCCAAAAAATCGAAAACCGAACAAAATCGACATCTGTTGGATTTTTTGGATCTTGTTTTGTGAAAACCATCTGATCGGATTTTGGATCCATTTTTAAAATTGAACCCGTCCAAACCAAACCGCATACATAAAATTTAATATTATGTTTATTCTATTTTTTGAATTATTAATTTTTTATTTGTTGTTTTTTTCCTAATAATACTTACTAGTTTGATTTCACGTAATGTTTTATTATTTCTAATGTTCCTAACATAAATAAAATATTTTTTGAGACTAGATGATGATATTTATTTATTTTATATATATTTTATGAAATATTATTACATGAATGTATCAACAAGTATATACAGATTTAAGATTTTGTTCAATTTGACTTATAATCTTGATCATTTAATGTAATATAAATATATAACGATGTGTCAGTAAAAACCGAATCAACCGTCCAATCCAAATCACATTTAATCGGAATGGATATTTTTTTAGGAAGCAATCCCAACCCAAAAAAACCAATCCATGAACACTCCAACTGCTAGTGCCTTTTTAAACGTTTATGTTTGAAAAATATTAATTTTGATACAGGGATTCCTTATTTTTTTTTAGATTTTTTTACAAAGTTTTTCTTTTTAAATTAATTTAGATATATATTGTGTGATAAAATTAGGAGTTAGCTATATTGTGTGAATGATTATTTTAATAATTTACTATAGGTGTGATCATTTATTTAATCTATTATACTATAATTAATTTTAAAATATTTATTTTATTTGAATTGTATAAAAAATCATTTTTATATATTAAAAATGTTAATAGACTAATGGCACTATAGTATTTATTTTTATCAATGTGAAATAATCATATATACATAAAACAAATGAAAAATATACTTAAATCCCTTTTTTTTTTTAAACTTTTAATCATCCTAAAAAAGTTATCACCTTTTGTGTACAAAGTAATGACACTAATAAAAGAAAAAAATTAAAGATTTGGACTAAAATATATCAATTTTATTTCAAAATATTTTTTATGAAAAAAAATATTTTTGAGTCATTCATTCTCAAACAATATTTTGTAAAGAGAATTTTTTTTAACACAAAATTAAAAATATCATACAATATCCCATTTGTTTTTAAATATATGTGGGAGATGCATATATAAAAAAATGAATAAATAAAAATAGAAATAAACAAATATAATATCATATACAATATTTAAAATTTCTGTTAAAATAATACAACTCGTTGTAAATATCACGAGATTTATTGAGACTTAGCATGTTACATAAATGTGCCTCAAAAGAATCAAGAAAACATAAATACATTATTAGTGATTGGTTCACAAAACTACTAGCAATTAATGCATGTACTTCTTTTATGAATAATTAATGGATAATTCTCCGGTACACCGCGTAACTAATGAAAATGGTCTAAATTGAAGAGAGAGAAAAAAGTTTAATTTCTAATGCACTGTAATTTTAAAAGATTTTGATTTTTATATAAACATTTAATAATATCTTGTTAAATTATTATTATTATTATTATTATTATTATTTAATTATTAAAATAAAAACATACATATCAAAATATTACAGACAGTGTAAAACTTTTTATATTAACTATGAATACTACTTTAATCCAACAAAAGAAAAAACTTTATCAGTTAAAATAAAGAAGGAGAATGATAATATGGTTAAGGAACTAAAAAAAGAAATTTGTATTATAACTTGGTGCATCATTGAAATTAGTTTTTCAATGAATTTTCACTTATTTTGATTTTTTTTAACTAATGATTTTAGGACATTGGTTAGTATGGCTAATTAAAGAATTCAAATATTAACGAATACCTTAAAAATATTGTTCAAGAAACATAAAAAAAAATGATAAGTGATGTATTCAGTACGTTGAAAAGATGTATATTTAATTTTTATGAATAATCACCTTATTTAAAATTTTTAAACAATATCGTTAGGACACTCGTTAGCAGCATCCATTAACAAAACGAGAAACTCTTGGTAAGCACAAACCAAACACCTCATCGCACACCCAATTATATCATGACAACATTCAAAATTTAATATATATTTATTTTAAAATAAAAAAGGAGAAATTTGTTTCATCTCTCCCATCCAATAGTTTATCTCTCCTCATTCATCCCTAACATTCAACCTCCATTGATTCCACCTCGAAACCCAGTACCCATGCCAACTCTTTACATTATGGCAACTGAAATTTTTTAATAAAGTATACTAAATTTGACGAGGCCGGTCAATTTGATAGAAATTACATTCCCAGTATAATCCTATCCTTGTTTCAATCCATGCCCTTTTTCAATCAAGTCAATTTCGATTATTGGATTTGTTTAATCCATCAGAAACAAAACGACAGCTGACGTTGTAATCGTTCTCACTCTTTAGTAGACGATTTGGATTGGAATCGATGGACCCATCATTTCTCTCAAGTTGAACACGCTGAGAGAAAGCAACGGATTTTGAAGGTGGAAGAGGGATGTGTGGAGAGAGGAGAAGATGAAAGAAGAGAAATGGGTGCTGGGTTTCAAGGTGGATACAATGGAGGTTGAACGTTGGGAATGAATGAGGAGAGAGAAACTGATGGGAGAGATGAAACGAATTTTTCCTTTTTTTATTTTAAAATAAATATATATTAAATTTTGATGTGTTGTTATAATATAATTGGGTGTGCCTAAGGATGGGATGTTGGGTTTGTGCTTACTCAATACTTTCTCTAAAGAATTAAATTTTAATGAAAATGGAATAAACTTTAATTTTGATATAACTTTAGTGTAAAGTTTTTTTTATAGTAACAATCAATTAATACACCTACAAGCTGTGGTCAAAATGACAAGTAGTTTAAGTTTTTTAACTATATTTAGGATTCGAATCTTGGTAACGAGAATAGAACTGTATTTATGGATAATTACCCCTTAATTAATACTCTAGAGTCTTGGAGATTAGTGCTATCACTATTCACCGTGATAATACCTTGAGGTTCCTCCGGACAATCAATTAATACATATCTTTTATGATGGTCATTTTTATGAGTCTAACACTTTTAATAATGTAACTATTTATAATAAGTAGATTAAAATATATACTCTTTTGGTTATTTTTCTCTATCTTAGGACACTCCTACCATCATTGTTCCATTCCAATTGCAACTTCTCATTCTTCAAATTTAATGAGTTCGTGACATAATGTTTCTACCTTTCCTAACAATCCAGGTAAATCCCAAAAAAAAAAAAAATTAGACAAATCCCAAACCATTTGGATATTAGATAAGGGCAACTGACGATGTCATTTCTTTTTCTTTATCCTTCTTTACTTTTTATAGACTCATTAAACCAAATTTTATTAATCTTCCAAATGGTTACACGACTACTGGCACACATAGTGTCATAGTTTTTCTCATATATACATTAATTTTGTATGATGTATTGTACATTCTTAACCTTTCTGTAAACCTTCTTTCCATTACTATATATGTTAATAGTTCACATCAGGTTATATATCAGCAACACGTGACTAAAGAGAAGGACCTAACATCAATATTCAAATCTCATGGTGGTTTTATCCTGTGTACATTTAACTTAAGATTAATTTTAAATACATTAACAAAAAGTGGGCATAGGATTCCTAACAAATAAAAGAAAGTATCTTTCTCGAAAACTTTTTAATTTTATACAAAGAAATGTTTAATATACTTAATTAATACTTGGTGTATTATGTTTGATACTTTGATCAAACGAATAATTACATTATGGTGAATTCTCTTGTGTCAATGTAATGGTTTGGGTAAATGTTACACTGCTCACATGGCACAGTCACCATTTGTCAACTCCTTTAATGATGACAGCTCACATTGTTGGGTTTTGAGCTCCCTTCCTATGTAGAGAAAGGCCCAAATATGTAAGTTCATTTTGTCTCACTTGTCTAAGTGAAGAGAGGTCAGATTAGGGTTCTAAAGAGGTCTCATTTTGGTAAGAACATAGCACCTAACAAGAGAGAAAGCCAACCGCATATCACCAAATAGTCATCGTAAAATCGCGACTGAAGATTCGTTCACCATTGGATCGGACTGAAATTTGTGAAGCAGGTTCAGGACATGTGATTCTTCATTCTCGCCGTTCGGATTTTCAAGACGATGTCTAAAGTGAGAGATATTAGCTTCGTACAGTGGTTCTGTTTTTGGGGTATTTTCATCTTCTTGTTTCTCATTTGTAAGCATTGGTGTTTAGTTGTTTTAGTTGATTGTTAGCACGGTTTGAGCACTTGTTGGAGATTTTTTGTACCCTTATTTGATCATAGTGAAACTGTTTCATTGGTCTGGATGATCCGTGGTTTTTACCCTTGCTTTAAGGGGTTTTCCACGTTAAAATCTTAGCGACTCTTTTGTGTTTTTGTTGTTCTATTTGTTGCCATATATATGTTGTTGCTCCTCACATATTCTTGCAAGTTGGGGGGAACTTATTTCCGCCGCGTATTATTTTGTTATTGTGTTACACTGTTATATTGTTGTTCCCCCCATCATACATAACATTGATGACAACCATCCTTAGGGTGTGTTTGCTTCAACGGAGTGAGGGGATGGGAGGGATTTTAATGGAGGGGTAGGGAAGGAAGGGGAGGGATTTTAATTTGACAATGTGTTTGGTTGAGAGGAAGGGAGGGGGAGAAGCGAAATAACACTTTCATGTTTGGTTCAGAAGGGGAGGGGGAGGGATTTTAAAACAACTTTACTTTTTAACCCTTATATTATTTATTTAAAAATAGACAAATGAGGATATTTTTGTCAATGCATATAAAATATTTTAAAATCCCTCTTCTCCCCTCCAAATCCTTCCAATATTGGAGGGGAGTTAAAACTCACTTAAGGAGGGATTTTGCTCCCTTTCCCTCCAAATCCCTTTAACCAAACACTACCTTAAGTTCTTAATTTATACTCTGCCCCTTCCCAACCTTTTTGTTTTCACCATTGTCAATAGGGACCTCATTGCAAACTAAAAATTAATTGTCTTATTTTTAATTTTCCAGATCAAATAAGCCCCAAAACTCCCCTACCAATTCGGCCCCTCTACTCATCCATTCACATCATTCGTTACAGAATCCAATACCACGTTAACACCACCCTCGGGTCGAACCCTAAGTCCCAATTTCGGTCCAATTCCTCAACGATTCATCCATCCGTTCACTGATCCAGGCAAAGAACACTTTTGTTATTTACAAACCCTTCTTTTGTACGTTTTGGAGGAGGAAACTCAGTGTCCTATATTTTAAGGTAACAATTATTTTTCTGATTTGAAAATACTGAGTTACGATTGTTTGGATTTTAATAATTACATGTTTTATCCGCTATATTAAGTTGTTGCTATATATGGATAATATCAGTGGGGAAGCCTATGTACATCTTAGGTGTGATATGATTTTGCTACAAATTCTGAATGTCCAAGTAACTTTGGTGATCAGATGAATGAGGAAGATAAGGAGGATGGTGAAGACAGTTTGAAAAAAATCACTGAATTGACCAGGGAAGATATTTTTCGCCTAGAATTTGGGTCTGAGTCTGAGGCATGTGATTTTTACATCACATATGTCAGATGCCATGGTTTTGTTGCCAGGAAAGTTGAAGTTGGTCGTGATGTTAAGGGACATATTAATATGTGCCAATTGGTTTGCAACAGGTAGGGAACCAGAAGCAAGAAACACCTGAATAGGTTGGACAGAAAAAAGAGACCATAAGCCTCTCACTCGTACTAACTGCCCAATAAGTTTTGTGTTCATATTGATGGGGAAGAGATCGAAGTGGATTGTTGCTGCCTATGCTGATGCACATAACCATGTCTGACCCTCCCTGAACACGTCCATCTGATTCCTTCATATCGTTGTATGAGCAATGTAGACAAGGCTCAAGTAGAAAGCCTCCATTTATATGGTGTCAGAACATGCCATATAATGGGCTTGATGTTAGGATAGAAAGGTGGGCATGTTGATTTAGGATTTTGTAAGAAGGATCTATAAAACCACAAAGATCAGCGAAAGCATGCTAAGGGGATCTATACAACCCCTGTTGACTTTTGAAGCACAAGCCTAGTTATAAAACTATGAATTATCAACACAATCCTCGATCTAAAAAAGCACACTACTATAAATCTTCTTATTATCACTTCCTATAGATTTTGTTCAAAATTTCGTAGAAAATAGATTTTATGTGAATTTTTCTAAGAATTTTTATTTATAGGTAATACTTTTGTAGGTAATTTTTTCTTACAAATTTTATAATTCGTAGGAAATTTCCTGTAGATTTTGTCGCAAAAAATTTAAATTCTCAATAAATGTCAAAAATTCCTACAAAATTGAATCTATAGAAAAAAAAAAACTTATTTCTAAAAAAAAATTACAACAAAATTCATAGAAAATTTCTACGAAAAAAATATGCAGAAAAATCTGGAAATAATCCATGAAATTTTTTATTGTGAATACCTTTAACATAAAAATGGGATGAAGATATCAACGTGCATTAAGAAGTTGACTTACTTACAAGTAAAACCATACTAAAACTGATTAAAATAGGTAACATATTAATATTGGTGGACCTTTATGATAGCGGGAGGGAGAAATGGCTCCCCCAATTCTTTTAACAAAAACTTTTAATATAAAAGATTATTATGTCACTTTTAAAAATATTATTATGTAATTAATATTTCAGGTGTTTTAGAAATGATATTTTTATCTTAAAAAGGTATAATGGTACAAGCATGAAGGATTGATGCATTTTTTTGACAAGAAAACTTCTGATAAAGATGAAAATTATATAATTTCAATATATTCACTTTAAAAGCATTAATTATGTATATTATTTTGAAACTTTGATAAATTATAGAGTTTGATTTTGATATATTGTCAATGTAAAGTTTTTTAATTTACACTATCAACCAAATATGACTTTTAAGATAATTATGATAAGATCCATTTCAAAAGAAAAATTATGATAAGAGTTGAATATGTTTTAATGATATGGTAATATATGATTAGACGGTGGTATAAAAAATCTTTACACTAACAATATATACCATTTTAATCTAAAATTATATGATTTAATTGGTATACAATACCAGTATAAAGGTTTTTTATACTGTCAATCAATTATAAATTATTACATCATAAAAATATTTGACTTTCATAATAAATACCTTAGAAAGTTTAAGATGATTTGTGATATGTTAATAGTATAAAAAACTTTATATCAAAGATCTATAAAAATTAAACTCAAATTATATATAATTAATTATAATTTTTAAATAAATTATTTTAACTAATGCCTAACTGGCTCTCTCAAAACTTTTGGTTAAGATTTACCTGCATGTTAGATTCAAAAGACCTTTTTTTTTTTACAAAAGATTCAAAAGACTTGACTTGAACATTTCACTACAAAAAAAGTCGCGTTTAGCGACCGAAACTATTTGGTCGCTATTTATGACCGATATTGCGACCGTTTGGTTGCTTTGTAGAAAATGTCAAAATCTGGTGTTTAGCCACCGAATTAGCGATCGAAGAAGCGGTCGCAATTCGTTGCGGTCGCTAATTCAGTCGCTAAACCTAGAAGGCTGAAAGTCAATTTGATTGACCAGTTAGCGACCGATTTAGCGACCGGTTTTTTTATAGATTTAATATTTTTGACTCCTTTTAGTAATCGGCGTTAATTCGGTCGCTAAAGCGTGGTTGTGAATAGCACATGGACCTAATAGCGATCGATTGTGCGACCAAGTTATTATTTTTAACCAGCGACCGTTTTAGCGACTGAAAAGTTCAGTCGCTAAAACTAAAAAACCCTATTACTTCTTCTTTTTTCCTCATTTCTTTTAGAAACCCTCACTCTTTCAACCACAGCCCCGAAATCTCTCCCTCTTCGTCCCCAAGTCTCCGGCCACCACCTCCTCCACATAGTAAGCACGTGTCTCTCTCTCCCTCTCATTCTCTCCTTCTCTCTCTTACTCGCGTCTCTCTCTCCCTGTGTCTCTCTCTTACTCGCATCTCTCTCTCTCTGTTTGTAGGTTTTGCATGGCTGAGAGAGCACCCCCTTGGGATGCCGCACCGCCGTCTTTGCAACTATGAAGGTAGGTTATTCATGTGCCTCCCTTTCTTCTTTCAATCCAAGATCGTGATTGCAATCATCATTTATTAGGTGGAGTAGCAAGTTATATTTTGTTTAATCTTCATGTTGTTATACTATTTGATTGGTTGAACCTTTGATCTATGTGATGTTGCCTGTTGATGATTGAAGCTATTAAGCTTTGCAAAATTTGATTTTCTGTTCTCTGTTACTTGCTAAACTGTTTGGTATTGATCAAATGGGTAAAGTTTCTGGGGACTATTGTCTTGTTTAAGCAGTATGATAGGTTGTTGAGGGTAATGATAGCAGTGTGTTTGATGAAAAGCCTGAATTACCATGATTTGTAAAATATATATTTTTGCTAGGTGGTGCAGGTGCTGATTGATTTTTAATTGTACATTAAAATTGCTTTCTTTATGACTACTTGAGTTCTGGTATTTTGGGGTTTACAGGATATATCATTATACTTCTGCCACCTTTTGGCATATATCCCATTAGTTCTAATCTGGTTTTGTTTCTACTTTTTAAATCCCTCTTTTGGTGTAGCTAAAGGTAAATAATATTTTTGTGATGTTAAAAATGAAAATAACTTAACTGAATGATCATTGTTTCAATTTGATTGATCTTTTATGCTATTTATGCTATGGTTATTGCCTAAGAGGATTTTTGATTTCACAAGTCATTTTGGTGAACATGCTACGCTGGTTTGTCTCATGTGCGGTGCTCCATTTTACCACTTTTCTTTTTATTACTTCTTTTATTTTACCTATCTGTTTAGGGTTCCCGCACTATCAGTTCCCCCACACTCTCTTCCCTTCCATTCACGCCACCTACACACAGCACACTTTGGGCACACTTATATAAGTTGTTGAAGTACATAACATACCTTTTTTTTATTGCTTTGCTACTAAAATAATGCTCGACTTAAACAAGCTATGGTACTGATAAGTAATGAAAATGTCCTGTTTATACTTTCATGAGTGGCAAGTGTGCAAGTAGGTTAATGATTTCCAGGTCTATACTTTGATCACAAGAGCTTTTATTGATGTTATTAATTTTTCTTACAGTTTTCTTTGTCTATTGACAACCGCTCTAGTCGTCATTCGTTTTCACTATTTATTTGGAGTTGAGGTAGGTCAAATACTCTATCTTTTTCATTGTTGCTAGTGGTGCTTGAAGACTTTGAATTGATTTGTTGATTGTTAGTGAAGAGTTGAGCTTAATAGGTTTCTGGTTGTGTGCTGGTAGATTAGAAATGGTGCATGTGGTTGCAATTGAATATGTTGTTTGTTAGTGGAGAGTTGAGCTCAATAGGATGTTGGTTGTGTGCTGGTAGATTAAAATTGATGCATGTGGTTGCAAACTTTATATGTTGTTTGTTAGTGGAAAGCAGAGCTCAATAGGATGGACGTGTCAATTCCATGCCTTGATTGCCATTTTTATGTCCTTATTAACGTTTTTGTCGCTAAAATTATGCTCTGTTTACAGAGTTAAATTTGTATCTTCTGTTATGGTTAATGAGTTAGAAAAGCCTTAGTTTCCCGTTTGAGATACAATAATAATGAGCATGTGTACTTTGAAAAGGTACCGTTCATTATATTGGATCTTGAATTTTCCAAGTGGGACAGTTTGAGAAAAAACCCTTTTGACATTCGTGTTTATAGTCATTTCCTCTTTCAAATGGCTTATGTACCTAATGAAATTTTGGTCCGATGCATTTCGTTTTGTTCTCTGGGTGCATACTTGATTGCGATAGATCTCACCACACTCAAATCGTGTACTTAGAGACCGTGGGGAAATGCTGCCAAAATTTCGTCAAGTATAATGCATTAGAATATGGTAATAACTATTCACGGATCGAGTTTCAAAGAGGTTTTTCTCAAATAGGATAGGTTCATACCATATAACAAGAAGGAGCTGATTGTCGTGGGACCATTATTCTTTCTCTTAGATAACAGCAGTGGATATTCCCGAGAATCAATTGTGGATGTATAAAAAGGTTGGATCTCAACAAACATCTAACAGTATAATTTAGAGCTGGAGTTAACGAGTTCCTAGAGTTCGCTACTTGTAAAGAGAAGTTCAAAGGGGCACGTGTATGGGCTTGGGCAGTCATTATGTGGCCATGTTGTCCCGTTCGTCCGGAGACACTAGCATGGTGAGCGGCGTTCCTCCGGAGGTCGTAGAGCAGATGCATCATCATATTACACGCCTCCTTACTTGACTAAGGAGCTCGCCGAGAAGGATGCTAGGCAGAAGACCTTGGAGGTCGAGATTGATGAGCTTAGAGGCACCACTGGATTCATCTTGTCTCACCTGCATCTTTAGCCGCCTGTACCACCACCGCCACCGCCGCCGCCGCCGCCGCCTGTTGCAGAGGACGAGGAGGAGGATGACGATGCTGATGCACAGGAAGACGACGACCCACCTCGGTCATGATATTGATTATTTTGATTGTACTCTTAAATTTTCGTTGACTATTAGTACTTTTTGTGGATGTTTTTTTATGTCACGAATTTTTGTTTGCATGGATGGTATAGTACTTTTATTTATTTAGGTCACAAGTTTATGGATGAAAGTACTTTCATTTATTTGCGTAACAATTTTATTTAAATGCAATTTTAGTTTTTGTTTAAATATTATTATTATTAGGGTTAATTATAATATTAAAACATTAATAAAATAATTTCCATAATTAATATAATATTATATTAATAGTAAAAAATATTTATAGTATATCATTTTTTTAAAAATATATAAATTTATAACATTAGCGTCCGAATTAGCCACTACGGTATCGGTCACTATTTTGGCTATGGTAATTGGAAACAAGCGACCGAATTCGCCACTACAGATCGGTCACTATTATGACCAGGGCAATTGAAAACCAGCAACCGAATTAGCCACTACAAATTCAGTCGATATTTTGGCTATGGTTATTGGAAACCAGCGACCGAATTAGCCACCACATTATCGACCGCTATTTTGGTTACCATGAGCTCGTGACCAACTCAACAACCACCACAATAGCGATCGGATATTCGGTCACTATTAGTGATCGCTGTGAAATTTCAGTCGCTATTTAATTAGCAACTAGGGTAATCGCGATCATTGAAGATCGATCGTTGATTCGGTCGCTAAAACTGATAGCGACCGAATTTCATGATTTCGCGACCGATTTTGTAGGTCGCTAAAGAGGTGTTTTTTGTAGTGAACAATGCATGAATATGATCTAGGAAATAAAAACAATGACAATGTTTATGAAGGGATGGAAATCTTCTATCCCATTTTTCTGTCGCATTCTGACACGGACTCGGCAAGTGTACCGGTTCGTTGCAAGTAATAAAAACGGTGAGACCGGATATCGTTCTCAGGGATCGTGGACAATTACCACTTCGCAAATTTGACTACTATCTAGGCGATCGGATTTTGGATTGAAGGTTGTTCTAACATCTAGCAAACAAACAAGAAGAAAATACTTTTGTTCTTTTTGGATTTTTCTCAAACAGTTAACGTGAAAACAGAGAGATGAATAACAATGAGATAGAATTGCTGGGGTTAAACTAAGCTAATCCTCCCTTGATTGTTATGAAATGATAACTAACACAGTTCCTACTCCCCTTATGACAATCGAATCTTTTCTAATATACTCAAGCCTAATGTCTTAGGTGCATTGAGCCTAAAATCCCAAATTAAACCCTAATGTCTTAGGTGGATTAATAAGAGAAATTGCATTAAGACAAGATTCATAAGATTGCAAGTAGCCAACACCTATGTCTAGATTCTTGGACTACTTGGCATATAATTCATGAGCATGCTTTAACATCAACCGTTCAATTGTCTATTAAAGCAACTAATCATTCCTAAGATGATCAAGCCTAGGAAAGCATTAAGCATGGAATTATATACTCACAAAGAAGAAGGAAACTGTATTAAAATCAAATCATTTTTACAACCAAGTTCAGATAGCGATAGTCTAACCCCAACAAAAGGGGAGTTTAGCTACACATAATTGAAAGTAAAACAAAAGGAATAATTACAGAGATGAAGAAAGGAGAGAGCTCCATGGAATGATGCACACAGCCACAGCAGCAGAGGATTTTTTCTTTAGGGTTTTCTGAATTTTCTTCTTCTGTTCTGCTCAGTTCTTTTTATTACTCGTGGCCGGTCACGGCCGTGACTGCCATCACGGCCAGGCCGTGATGGTTTCGACTTGGCACCGCTTCATTTACTGATTCATCACGGCCGTGATACTCATCACGGCTAGGCCGTGATACTTTCTGACTTTTCCAACTGATTCATCACGACCGTGATAACCATCACGGCTAGGCCGTGATCGTCTCTGACTTTTGGAGATCTGGCACAGCTGACACGTCACGGCCGTGATAGCCATCACGGCTAGGCCGTGATCGTCTCTGACTTTTGCTAGTTTTGGGTCACGGCCGTGATAGCCATCACGGCCAGGCCGTGACAGATTCTGACTTTTGGCCCCCTTCTTCTTCAGTTTTCAGGCCTTCTCTTCATCTCAGCTTCCTCATGGCTAAAACTTGGGCATTTAATCAAAAATCCCTGCAAAACAACACACAATACCACCTTATCCGTTCCAAGTGAAAAACTAAACAAAATCCAACTAAAATGGCCTAACTAAATGCAAATGCATGTAGAAATGTACATGGAAAATGAGGTGAAATCACACTCATCAAATCACCCCAAGCTTAAGACTTTGCTTGTCCTCAAGCAAAAACCAAGGCCATAAGATGAAAACAACCAGGACAATGATAGTGAACTAAGAACCCGAATAAAATGATCCAAGCAACAGGCAGTCAATTATTTCAAGAAGAGACAATCAATTCAAGTCCAATTAGGGCTTAGTTTCCCTAGACTCACATTCTCACTAATTCGGGCACTCTATCTCACTTGCAGCTCACCCCAAGCTTGTTCATTTGCTTGGCTCTCTTTCTTGCCTCACTCACTCAAGTGTTAAGGGAATATGACATTTCACTCCATTTTCCTCAAAGAATGATTCCTACCATAAGCTTGACTATCAACCAAATCTTCACTTTATTAATGAAAACATCTAAGAATCAAGAGGTCTTATTCTTTGGTTGTAATGAGGCCATGGGATCAATTTTCAGGTGGGAATTTCAAAAATAGGAAATTTCAAAAGGCTATACAAACAATCAAGCATTGCAAGGCACGACCTTCTAAAATACCTTTCTTTGGGTTTCAGTTTACTCTTCCACCATTCTTTCATTTTTTTTTTCTTCTTTCTACTTCTCATTCCTTTTTGTCATCCCCTTCCCCATTTTTTATTTCTCTTTTCTCTTCTTTTTTTTTTTTTTCTTTTTTTTTAAAGAAGGGGAGATTTTGCAATTCAGGAGAAGTAAAATTTTTTTAGATTCCCCTTTTTTTTTCTTTCATCATCCCAAACTTTCAACTACATTTTCCAACCCATTTTTTTGCACAGTACTTTAGAAGGTCCCTCATAAGCATATTTAACACAACATTTCAGGGAACCAAGAAAAACATGTTATTCATTCAGGCTCAAAATGGGGCAACTAAGGGTAGCATTATTCATTCAAAGTTCAGAAGGCCAGAAAAAACACCTATTGCCTCAATCATTTTCAAAAATGTTTTCAAAAATTTTAAGCTTCAAAATGGTTTCAAGTCAAGTTCTAGAGAAAGCAAACCAAGAGGAAAACACTTTACACAAAGAACGGGGGCAGATTTAGTGAGTACCCCCTAATGGCTCAAAAGCTCACATTTATCAGTTCAAGAACCAGTGAGAACATAAATCCAAAGAAACACATGCTAATCATCAACTATCCAAGAACATCTCAAGCATAATTAATGAAGCCATATCACAAGAATATAAAATCAGGGTCCACAAATTCACTATCACTGCCCAATTGGCACTTAGCTCTCACAATCAGATGCTCAATCTAAGCAGGGGGCAATTAATTCATGTGATCATGCAAGACTAAAGCCTATATGAATGCAATATTTACAATGCAAGCTAAAAGATTACCCCTACCCCAAGCTTAAAGACTTACATTGTCCTCAATGTAAATAATTAAGTTTAGAGAGGGGAGAAAACTAGAACAACTCACAAGGTGGTAGTGGTGCTGAATCACATGCTTTCTGGTTTCGTTTCCTTCTGCCCCTTATTCTCCTCCTTCCTTCAAAATCTGGAATCACTCAACAAACTATTAACAAACCTCTTGAGCTTCTCAAATTATTCAAGAGGGGAAATCAAAAACAAAAGAGAAGAGGAAAATAAAGATTGGGTTGCCTCCCAATAAGCGCTTCTTTAACGTCACTAGCTTGACGTGTGATTTCTTCCTTCAATTAACCGGGATCTGCTGAACATAGAATTGCAAGAGCACTTTTCTTCCATGAAACTCCTGTAAAGAGCTGATTTTTCTTAAAAGGCCAACAATTGTGCTTCTGCTTTGCCTTTTTCGCTCTGGGCCTCTTGCCCTTTTTCTTACTCCTTCCTGGTGGAGGTTCCGTTTTCACAAGATGAGCAGGACCAACTTCCTCACCAACTGATGCATCATTTGTTTTGCATAACTTTGGATTGGCTTTCATGTTGGGCTTTTCCTTCTTCTCTGGAATAGAGGGGTGGTGTTGATGTGCAATGACTTCCTTATCTACTGTGTCCACCACTTCCATGCGGAAACACTCCTCTTCCTTGCTCGTGCGATGCATAGCTTCCAATACATTGAAAGTTACTTCCTCTTCTTGCACTCTGAATTTCAACTGGCCTTTTTCCACATCTATCAAAGCCCGACCAGTTGCCAGAAAAGGTCTCCCTAGTATGAGTGGAACTTCAGCATCCTCCTCCATGTCTAAAACCACAAAGTCTGCTGGGAAGATTAATTTATCCACTTTCACCAACAAATCCTCCACAACACCATAGGGATATGTAATGGAGCGATCTGCCAGTTGAAGAGAAATTCCTGTTGGTTTTACCTCACCGATTCCCAGCTTTTTGAAAATGGACAACGGCATAAGGTTGACACTTGCGCCTAGATCGCACAATGCTCTCCTAATGTTCACATGACCAATAGTGCATGGGATAGTGAAGCTACCCGGGTCCTTCATCTTTACTGGTAGCTTCCTCTGAATTATAGCGCTGCACTCTTCAGTAAGCATCACTGTCTCCTCCTTCCACCTTCTTTTGTTTGTAAGGATCTCCTTCATGAATTTTGCGTAGGAAGGCATCTGCTGTAGAGCTTCAGCAAACGGGATGTTTATTTGTAGCTTTTTGAATACATCCAGGAACTTAGAAAACTGCTGATCTTTTGCCTCTTTCTTCAACCGTTGGGGGTACGGGATTCTGAAATATGGGGGCAGCTCCTTGGGATTATCAGCCTCTTCCAGAATCTGTCTTCTGGTCTTCTTCTTTGCAAATTCTTCATCAACTAATTTCTCCTTCTGCGGTTTTTCAGCTTCTACACCGGTAGGAACAGAGGTAGTATCTTGGGGATTTCTGGGTTCTTCATTGTTTACCTCTTCAAATTGTACCTTATCATCTCTAGCTCCTCTTGCCTCTTCTTCTCCTTCTCTTTCTTGTGGATTTAACACTCTCCCACTTCTTGTGATAATTGCCATGCAACCTTCCTTCTGGTTCTTCTCTCGTATCTCCTGGGAATTGTCCTTGAGGTCTTTCTGCCATTTGCTTTGCCAACTGTCCTATCTGGTGCTCAAGATTTTTGATGGAGGCGTTTTGATTCTTCATAGTCTCTTGAGTGGCTTGCATGAACTGGCCTAGAATGCTCTCCAATTTGCTTGAACTCTCTTGAGGAGGCTTTGCTTGAGTATTTGAACTTTGCCCTTGTCTCCAACTAAAGTTGGGATGATTGCGCCACCCCGGGTTGTAGGTGTTGGAGTAGGGATCATTTCTAGGCCCTTGGTTGCCCATATAGTTTACCTCTTCTTGTCCCAAGCTTCCAACCACATTGATCTCACAGTTCCCATTTGCATGGTTGCCTCCACAGAAATCACACACTGAGGCACCTTGAACTTGAACAGCTTGTACTTGAGAGTTCTGCAGTTGAACCGACCCCAGTTGTTTGGTAAGAATAGCCATTTGTGCTTTGAGGGCACCAATTTCATCCAGCTCTAGAACACCTCTATTGACCATTGACCGAGAACTAGGCATTTGATAGTCATTGTTAGCCATGTTCTCAATCAAGTCCTTTGCTTCTTCCGGTGTCTTCTGACTCAATGTTCCTCCTGCAGCCGCTTCAATCATACTTCTAGAATTCCTGTTGAGCCCATTAACAAAAGTTGCGACCTGCTGCCATGTCTCTAGTTCATGATTTGGACAAGCTGTGAGTAAGGACTTGAACCTCTCCCAGGCTTCATATAGTGACTCACCATCCCTCTGTGCAAAGGCATTGATCTCTGACCTCAACTTAATCATTCTTGACGGAGGGAAAAATCGAGATAAAAACTTGCTGACCAAGTCGTTCCAGGTGATGATGCTTCCATGAGGATGAGATTGAAGCCATGCCTTGGCTCTATCCCTCAAAGAGAAAGGGAAAAGCCTTAACCGAATGGCCTCATCGGAAGCTCCGTTTAACTTGATGGTGTCACACAGCTCAATGAAGGTACCAATGTGAGCATGAGGATCTTCACTCTCCAACCCTCCAAATTGGTTTTGCTGCACAAGGTGGAGTAGTGAGGCCTTGATTTCGAAATTATTGCAGGCCACTGCAGGTCTCACAATCGGAGTTCCACATCTATCAACTCTAGGGGAAGTGTAGTCCCCCATTGTTCTCCTTGGTGCGTTCTCCTCTGCCATGGTGACAGCTGCTATTTCAGTTTGTGGTTCTTGCACACTGGGTAACTCAACTTGCTGCTCTTGTCTACTAGAAGATGCTCTTTCTCTGTTCTGTCTTGCCTTGGTTTTCTTTCTATTCCTTCTGCAGAGTCTCTCGATCTCAGGTTCGAATTGGAGTTCACCTGGGTCGATTGTACCTCGCATACACTGAACAAACGGAGTAGCACAGAACAAACAGAAAAACAGCACTTGCAGAAATTCACAAGAGATACGAGACAATAAGAACGAAAACAACACAATGAGGAAAAACAGTAAAAAAATAAAATGCCTAAATTAGGAGTCCCCTTTGGTACTCGTGATATTGGCACATTGATCCCCGGCAACGGCGCCAAAAACTTGACACGGACTCGGCAAGTGTACCGGTTCGTTGCAAGTAATAAAAACGGTGAGACCGGATATCGTTCTCAGGGATCGTGGACAATTACCACTTCGCAAATTTGACTACTATCTAGGCGATCGGATTTTGGATTGAAGGTTGTTCTAACATCTAGCAAACAAACAAGAAGAAAATACTTTTGTTCTTTTTGGATTTTTCTCAAACAGTTAACGTGAAAACAGAGAGATGAATAACAATGAGATAGAATTGCTGGGGTTAAACTAAGCTAATCCTCCCTTGATTGTTATGAAATGATAACTAACACAGTTCCTACTCCCCTTATGACAATCGAATCTTTTCTAATATACTCAAGCCTAATGTCTTAGGTGCATTGAGCCTAAAATCCCAAATTAAACCCTAATGTCTTAGGTGGATTAATAAGAGAAATTGCATTAAGACAAGATTCATAAGATTGCAAGTAGCCAACACCTATGTCTAGATTCTTGGACTACTTGGCATATAATTCATGAGCATGCTTTAACATCAACCTTTCAATTGTCTATTAAAGCAACTAATCATTCCTAAGATGATCAAGCCTAGGAAAGCATTAAGCATGGAATTATATACTCACAAAGAAGAAGGAAACTGTATTAAAATCAAATCATTTTTACAACCAAGTTCAGATAGCGATAGTCTAACCCCAACAAAAGGGGAGTTTAGCTACACATAATTGAAAGTAAAACAAAAGGAATAATTACAGAGATGAAGAAAGGAGAGAGCTCCATGGAATGATGCACACAGCCACAGCAGCAGAGGATTTTTTCTTTAGGGTTTTCTGAATTTTCTTCTTCTGTTCTGCTCAGTTCTTTTTATTACTCGTGGCCGGTCACGGCCGTGACAGCCATCACGGCCAGGCCGTGATGGTTTCTGACTTGGCACCGCTTCATTTACTGATTCATCACGGCCGTGATACTCATCACGGCTAGGCCGTGATACTTTCTGACTTTTCCAACTGATTCATCACGACCGTGATAACCATCACGGCTAGGCCGTGATCGTCTCTGACTTTTGGAGATCTGGCACAGCTGACACGTCACGGCCGTGATAGCCATCACGGCTAGGCCGTGATCGTCTCTGACTTTTGCTAGTTTTGGGTCACGGCCGTGATAGCCATCACGGCCAGGCCGTGACAGATTCTGACTTTTGGCCCCCTTCTTCTTCAGTTTTCAGGCCTTCTCTTCATCTCAGCTTCCTCATGGCTAAAACTTGGGCATTTAATCAAAAATCCCTGCAAAACAACACACAATACCACCTTATCCGTTCCAAGTGAAAAACTAAACAAAATCCAACTAAAATGGCCTAACTAAATGCAAATGCATGTAGAAATGTACATGGAAAATGAGGTGAAATCACACTCATCACATTCATTGTCCCCATCAATGACAATTTGTCACTTAATAAAATAAAATCAAAACTCATTAACACTTATGCACATTCACAATCTTTGATTGGTAATGGACACCGAAACACCATTTTAGGGACAGCAAAATCTTATTTGTTTACGAGAACCAATGTCATCGAGTTAATTAATCAAATAGCCTAGTTTTTTATGCTTGAAAGCTAGCTAGTTTTTCAAATCAATGATTAATCGTAGTTACATATCAATGAAAACTTGTAGATGAGACACCCCGTTGTGCCTCTTTGTGTCATTAGATTAAAACCTCATTATTTAATTACTTAATCGCACACTTAACGTGAAAATACGTAAAAATTAAAACTTAACTTACAAATTATACAACTTCATATAGAATGGCATATCACAATATAAGTATATTATGCATATTATAAAACACTATTGAGGATGCCCTATCATTAGGATCCCTCACAGGCACATACTTAGACAAAAAGTTAAACAGCGGAAAACATAATAAAAATACGCCTCATGAGACGCACTGGCCATAACTAACTAGACCCTAATCACCATGGGTCACAGCTCGTCCTCCAGCCTTTGGTTCGTAGGGAGTTCCATCCAACGCCTCCTGGTTACGTTCACCCACAAGGTCTTCTCGTACAATTCCACAAGGAGATAAAATACAACATACAGAAATATACAGGGGATAAAAAACAGTTCTATCATCAAAAAGTGGAAAAGAGTCAAAGTAAATTATACAGTAATTGTCACAGACAATCAAGACACATGACTAACGAATCATCCTCGGGTTAATATATATCATCATCTACCCTTACTCTCAGGCAATCTGACACGTTATTTTAACGTAACCTCTCTAATCTTGTCACCATGTCTTTACGTTATCGCGGCCACTACCACTCCTATCATCATCCCTCATTTGTATAGGGGCACACCCTCATTCCCGTTAGGATGTTCCACCTAGTGTACACCTCCATTCCTGTTAAGGTGTTCCACCCCCATTCCCGTTAAGGTGAAAGTGGTCTCGCGAGAACTCTTGATTTTACGTGTATTAAATTACCAATACACGGTGTATTATATTACCAATACACAAAAGTGTTTTACGTGTATTATAATACCAATACATGGTGTATTATATTACCAATACACAGAAATGTTTTACGTGTATTATATTACCAATACACGATGTATTTAACAACATCCTAGTGCCTTAACCTTCCATTAGAACTTGACACATATTCTATGCCATAACACCTCTTTAACATACATCATCTAAGTTAGGCACTTCTAAATCATCATTATCCTCACACCCAAAACAATCATCTCGTAGACAACATATATATATTTACTTAAAATCCACTAAGCACTAATAAAAACCAGGTAAATCATGCATAACATAATATCAATCAAAATATTCCAATATCACCAACATAGCACAAAAATCAATTCAATAGAGGTAATAAGCTCAAATCAACCATCAAGAATATAAAATCAACCTAATATCGATAAAGCTACAATCTCATAATCACCATTGGTTTTTCAGAAAAGGTTTCCAATGTGATTTTGGTCTTGTCGATTACTCGACTACTAGTAGGGTTTAGGTCGCCCTACACAATTATTATATAATCTACTACTTATCCATTCTGACCATAAGTTGGTTCTTTTCCCCACCTGGGTTATCACCGAACTCCCGAACTTGAAGCTCCTCATCGTCACACCACAAAGTATTAACTCCACCTTCTGTGAAGGTAAGGAGACTAGATGCTCGAAGAAGTATACCACGAACGTCCTCGTTTCCTCCATAATGGTAGTCTAAGGTTATGAACACAAAATCACAAGTTAAAATCAAATAAGAACACTAAACCACAAGGTATAGGTTCGGTCAAGACTAGTTCTTAGGGTTAGAGATTCCCGAAAATTATACAACTCATGGATTTATGATCCTTAAGTGTTAGGAGTTCATAAACAATGATCATTTAACAAAGTTGAATTAAAATCCCACTAAGTTATACACTTAGGGTATTCGACCAAGGCTAGTAAAATAGGCTAGCATTCACTAAACTTTCCAATCTCTTAGGTTTAGCATCCATATGTATTAAGGAGCTCAAAACCAAGATCATTTTGGAAAAATAAGAACAAAGTATCCTAGATCCATAACCTTCTAGGTTCGGTCTTCATAGGATTTATAGGTTAGAAATATTTAAACTTTCCAATCTCTTAGACTTAGCATCCAAATGTCTTATGGATCTCAAGCCCATGATAATTTTGGAAAACAATGGAAACTTAAACATTCCAATCTCTTAGACTTAGCATCCAAATATCTTATGGAGCTCAAGTCCATGATCATCTTGGAAAAATGAAAGTAGTACATCCTAGATTTAATAACATAGAATAAACAAGTTAGAAATCAAGTCCATGATCATCTTGGAAAAATGAAAGTAATACATCCTATCTTTAATAACATAGAATAAACAAGTTAGAAATCCTTAAACTTTCCAATCTCCTAGACTTAGCATCCAAATATCTTATGGAGCTTAAGTCCACGATCATTTAGGAAAAATAAAAACTCAAACATCCTAGCACCTAAACACTAAGTTTCGGCCATCATAGGATGATGAGGAAACTATTCTTTGTTTAACAATAACTCTTAGGTTTAGAACCACAAGGTATTAAGAGTTCTAAATCCATGATCATACTTGGAAAGTTGAAACATAGTATCCTAGGCTTACTTATTCATATTTTCAGCCATCATAGGAACAAGCTATCAAAACTTTCAAGATTTATAGATTTAAGATCAATAGATAGTTAGAAACTCAAACACATGATCATATTCCAAAAGTTGAAACAAAAACTTCCTATGTCACAAATGCAAGCATTTGGCCTTCATTGGAAGAGATAGGTGATGAGCCTCTGTTTGACTGGTTTTATAACTAGTAAAGACCTTGGCTTTGTGCTTATTTTATATCATTTTCACCCAAATTAGACTTGATTGTTCCTAAGTAGTATTTTGAGTCTGTAAAGTGTTTTTAAGTTAATTTAGTTGATTTAGAGTTAAATAAAATACTTATTATATTTTCTTATTTTCAGGTTAATAAAAGGAATAATTCTGGAGTTTCTCGCCCCGCGAGAAAGCTGCTCGCCTCGCGACCCCGAAGCTGACTGTTCCAAGAAAATGCAAAGTCTCTGGTTCGCCCCACGAATAAATGGCTCGCCTCGCGAGTCATCCAACCATGAAAAGTCAGAGACGATCACGGCTTGCCCGTGTTGAAGGCCACGGGCGTTGCAGTTGGGAATTTGAAGAGTTCGCCTCGCGAAGATATGCTCGCCTCGCGAGAAGACCAAGAGTTGCAGACCTTTCGTGTCATTCGCCTCGCGAGCAGTGCTTCGCCTCGCGAGGCCTTGAATTTCAGAAGTTGTATATAAACTGCTCTATGGCAGAATGAAAAGGAGCTAGTCAGTTTTGGCTAAGTCTCAGTTAGTAGTTAATTAGTTTTAATCTTATTTTCTCTTCTTTTGTTTTATTTCTGTAATGGAGAATTAGTCTTTTAGATTAATCTACTGTAATTGGTTTTTATCCATACTTGAGGTTCTTGTATTTCCTGTTTTCATTTCCTTTTCTCTTTTCAATGCCATGCTTTATATTTCTGTTTGCTTAATTCAGGAGTATATTGTGTTGTGTTGGTTTATCTCGGTGATATCATGTTCCTATATATAATCGCGTTTGCTTAATTCGCGTGTGTATGTTTCATGTTCGCTTAGTTCACGAAGTGCTTAACCCCGTTTGCTTAATTCGGGAATAGGGACATATATCTGTAGTAGTGGTTCCGCTTGTGACTTATTGCTACAACCGGGAGGGGATTGGAATCTGCTTAGGGCTAGGAATTTACATGAACCGATGACAGTTGGGAAACCAAAAGCAGTAGGTTAATCGCTTTAGCTTATTTGGTAACTGCTCTGTTTTCTTGCTTTGTTTTCTGTTTTGCTTCTTAATTTAGTTTTCAATCCAAAACCCCCAATTCTAACTTTTTCTAACTTTTTCTGTTAATAATAACAACACCTAAAGAGTCCTTGAGAGACGATCCGAGTTGTCGCTCTATACTGCATTATTTTTATAATCGCTCGTTCTTTTTGGCGCGTGGCAACAGCGCGTTCAAAAATTGGCGCCGTTGCCGGGGACTCTGGTTTGTTGTTATTAGCAGAAAATAATTTTTCAAAAAAAAAAAAGAAAAAAAAAACTTTTTGCTTTGCTAATTAGTTTGTCTGCTTTGTCTGGTCTGTAAATTTTATTTTCCCCCATGGATAACTACATGTATGGGTATTTGCCTAATGTTTATCATGAACCACCACCTTGCATGTATTATCCTAATTTTGCTGGAAATTATGAGTATAGCAATGGTTTTGATATGACTGGTATGAATGCTTATCCTAGCCAACAGGTTAGAGATCAAGGCAGCCTAGATGAGATTGCTTCAATGCTACAACAAATGGAAGAGAACAATCAACGGATGGCACAACAAGATCTTGAATTTCAACGGATGATGGAGGCGAGCAATCTTGAATTTCAACAGAAGATGGAGGCTCAATACCAAAGGGACCAAGCTGAATCTCGGAAGTTGTGGGCTCTAATTGATCAAGTTACCGCCAACTCAGCTGCAATGCTAACTCCACAGCCCCTTGAGGAACATAAGGATTCACAGATGGTTATTCCTGAAAATACTTTTGATGATAATTCTGATGATGATATTTCTGTTGATGATGAATTATGTGTTGAATCCCCTGATTCTAATGATTGTTATTGTGATGGTACTGCTGCTTTGTGTATACACTGTTATGCAGGTTTATACTTGAAAGGAAACAAAGAAAATGAGGATCAGGAGGATCAAGAGGACATCTGCTCCACCGTGCTTGAGGATAATGAAGAACCTGTGGAATCAGATGCATATGTTGAGAGTGATGGGGTGGATGAACCGTGTGCAGAAAGTCCAGACAATCAGACCTTTACTAACTCAGTTTCTGTTAATACATGTACTAACTGTACTAACTCTAACCTTTCTGTGGTGTGTGATGAGATTTCTGCAGGTTTAACAAGTGATGAATCCGGTAGTGTAGTGGATGAAGACCTTGCAGGAGTTGAAGCAACACCGGAGACCCCAACTAACTGTTTGTCACCTCCCCCTGAGGAGCCACTAGCTCTGGATTTTGCACCCTTGGATTTTGCACCATGGCCGGTCCAAGAGGTTGAGCCCCACTTCTATTGGGGAGATTTTATTGAGAAAGAGGTCATCTGTGACCCGAAGGGGAGTGAGAAGTCCGCCGCACTCGGCGAGGTTATCATAGTTATCAAGTGCTCACCTCCGCATCAAAGCTGCAAGTTAGGGAGGCTTGGAATGAATTTCAGTCCTTTGGCCATCACGTGGGACTTATGCTACAAGCAGTGGGATCCTGGTGGAACCGCCTCTGAATGAGCTTTTCTTAACCCTTTCTCCTTTTTAATTTTCTTTTGCTTTGTTTTATTTCTGTTTTGTTTTGAATAAAGCTCCTGAATAATTTGAGAAGCTCAGGAGTATTTGTGTGTTGAGTCTGGTAGTGGCAAGTTTATTGGATTTGATTGATTTTGCATAGATGAATTGCATGTAATGTGTTGACTGTTCCCCCTAGGACTTGAAAATTTTTTGAAAATATGATCCCCATGTGATTGAAAACTGAACTTTGAGATTTTATTATGATGACATGATTTATGATAAGTTTGGGGTGATAGGGAGCACACACTAGGGATAGAATCTCTTTCAAATAATTTGCAAAATTGTCCAGGTGAGGTTTTTGAGCCTCCAACATGTTCTAAATTGTGTGAAAATCATTTTTTAAGTTGCACTTTCCCGAGTTTGCTTGAATCTCTTTTTGATTTGCATGATTATGTGTTTGCTTCAAATGATTTAGGCATTTTCTTTGTAAATAGCTACTTGGCCTAAAATAACCATTTCCTGATGCATGTTCCCTAGTTAGCCCCATTGAGCCTATTAGCTTGTTAATTCTTGATAACCTAATGTTATAAGCCCAAAAATCTGGAAAACCATGTTAACCCGATCTTAGGATTAGGAGAGCATGTAATCTTAGAATGGGTGCAAGAAACCAAAGTTTGGGGTGGCTGCAAGGTGCAATGTGTTGTTTGGGATTGGGAAAAAGAAAAAAATAAAAATAAAAATAAAAAAAATAAAAAAAAGAAAAAAAAGAAAAAAAGAAAAGAAAAGAAAAACAGAAAAAAAATTTAAAAGTGGAAAAATGCCAAAAAGAAATAAAAAGGTTGTAGTCACCCAAGGCAAAATGAAAAATGAAAAAGGAGCTTGAGTTAAATTCAAAGTGTAAAAATGTTTCATGCTCTCTTAGTTCCTAGGGTCTTCAGCCTAGTACCTTTGTATATCCTACCCTTAGCCAGGCCCCATTACAACCCATAAAAGACCTTCTGATGTTGCTTGCATGTTTTCTGTGGGAACCATTAGGAGATGAAAATCAAATTTATGGGAAGTGCTCTTAAAAGTGAAAACTGAGTGAATTGTTGAAAGCCTGACACAAACTGAGCGATGAGTGAAACACAAATTTCCCTTGTGAGGAAGGCAGTTGTTTGATTTTGGTGATCTTCCTTTTGCGTGTGACTTGGATCCCCTGCTTAGATTAATGAGTGTTTGAATGATGAAAATTCTCAATTGTTTAGAATGAATGATTGTGGGGATTGCTTTGTTTGGAAGGGGGGAACATTGAAAATATTTTGGTAAATTGCTTGAAATCTGTGGAAAGTTGATTAAATCTTTTGAGCTTGCCAGGTCTTGAGTCTTTTTAAGTTTTTGAGTGTAGTTTGCTTGGGGACAAGCAAAGTTTAAGTTTGGGGTATTTTGATGAGCCTCTGTTTGGCTGGTTTTATAACTAGTAAAGACCTTGGCTTTGTGCTTATTTTATATCATTTTCACCCAAATTAGACTTGATTGTTCCTAAGTAGTATTTTGAGTCTGTAAAGTGTTTTTAAGTTAATTTAGTTGATTTAGAGTTAAATAAAATACTTATTATATTTTCTTATTTTCAGGTTAATAAAAGGAATAATTCTGGAGTTTCTCGCCCCGCGAGAAAGCTGCTCGCCTCGCGACCCCGAAGTCGACTTGTTCCAAGAAAATGCAAAGTCTACTGGTTCGCCCCGCGAATAAATGGCTCGCCTCGCGAGTCATCCAACCATGAAAAGTCGAGACGATCACGGCTTGCCCGTGTTGAAGGCCACGGGCGTTGCGGTTGGGAATTTGAAGAGTTCGCCTCGCGAAGATATGCTCGCCTCGCGAGAAGACCAAGAGTTGCGAGACCTTTCGTGTCATTCGCCTCGCGGCGGTTGCTTCGCCTCGCGAGGCCTTGAATTTCAGAAGTTGTATATAAACTGCTCTATGGCAGAATGAAAAGGGGCTAGTCAGTTTTGGCTAAGTCTCAGTTAGTAGTTAATTAGTTTTAATCTTATTTTCTCTTCTTTTGTTTTATTTCTGTAATGGAGAATTAGTCTTTTAGATTAATCTACTGTAATTGGTTTTTATCCATACTTGAGGTTCTTGTATTTCCTGTTTTCATTTCCTTTTCTCTTTTCAATGCCATGCTTTATATTTCTGTTTGCTTAATTCAGGAGTATATTGTGTTGTGTTGGTTTATCTCGGTGATATCATGTTCCTATATATAATCGCGTTTGCTTAATTCGCGTGTGTACGTTTCATGTTCGCTTAGTTCACGAAGTGCTTAACCCCGTTTGCTTAATTCGGGAATAGGGACATATATCTGTAGTAGTGGTTCCGCTTGTGACTTATTGCTACAACCGGGAGGGGATTAGAATCTGCTTAGGGCTAGGAATTTGCATGAACCGATGACAGTTGGGAAACCAAAAGCAGTAGGTTAATCGCTTTAGCTTATTTGGAAACTGCTCTGTTTTCTTGCTTTGTTTTCTGTTTTGCTTCTTAATTTAGTTTTCAATCCAAAACCCCCAATTCTAACTTTTTCTAACTTTTTCTGTTAATAATAACAACACCTAAAGAGTCCTTGAGAGACGATCCGAGTTGTCGCTCTATACTGCATTATTTTTATAATCGCTCGTTCTTTTTGGTGCGTGGCGACAGCGCGTTCAATAGGTAGAGATTTTTGTTTTACACAACCTCCTAGTATGTGAAAATATAAGTTAATATAAGACTATAGAAAGTGGTTTCAACTCAAAAGGAGTTTTCTACCATTTTAGAGAGATTTTAGAAGTTTAAAGCATATAAAGAACATATAAAGTAAACTAAGAAATAAAAGATGAAACTTGAAAAAATATTCATACGAGAGCATTACCCTTAGTATAAGGAAGAACTTTGATGAAGAACTCAAGTGGAAAAGACTAATAAAAATGAAAGCTTTAAGTGTTTGAAAAAAAAGAAGAAATGGAAGAAGTTGAAGAAGTATAAAGATGGAGGAAGAAAATGAGAGAATGAAGATGAGTGATGATTATATAGAGGAGGGAGAGGGGAGCACGAAATTTTGGAGAGAGGATGAGCTTGGAGAGCAAGTTTTGTCTTTAAGACTTGTTTGGTTGAAGAGGAAAGAGAAAAATATGTTTTTAGAATATAATCTGTTATAATTCGAAAAGTGTGATGATTACATTTTTGGAGTGTGTCATAACCCATTTCCATCAAGTCACTTCACTTCTTTTGTGCTCCCTAATATGCTCCATTTCGTACCCGGTTGTATTTTCCGATCGTAATTCTTCCGACGTTTTCGCCCAAATAAAATATTACATTCCATTTTTGAACGAAAATTTTCAAAATAACCAAAGTTGAAGAAAACATATTAAAAACACTAACCGTCTCGTTCACGGGTCAAAATTAGGTTTTCTGCACAGTAAACTTGTACCGAGAGTGAAAACGCAGACCGACTTTCGTCTGAGTTTTCAACCGAAATTTTTACCGTAACCCTCTACCATAAAATAGACTATGAATATGATTTTTTTATTAAAAAACATTTTTTAACTCTCAGATTAAAATATAATTATTTATATTTTAACTGGTTGAACAGTATAATTAAAATCAGACTGCTACAGTAGACTAGTCTAGAGTGAATTTAAGTATAAAATGAATAATTATCAATGTATATTCACTCATGATTAATTAAAATGGCTTAAAATCTAACCCACTTTTACTAACTCTTCTAAAAAAGCGTACTTTTAACTAATTAAAGATAGATGTAACCTTACTTACTATACATTTAACTCACTTAAAATAAAACCTTTTCCCAAACTTATGGTTTGACATGTTGGAGATGCTAGAATTCATAGCTCTTTAATATAGGTACATATTGTCATTATTACGAAAACACATTTTTTTTATCATACGGAAAGCAAGAAAAGAAATAAGAAGGCAATTACAATCTAGTGAACATTGTCCTCGTAGTATTAGCTAACAAAATGTCGGACAACTGATGACGACAAGTGTTCCAAGCTGTAGAACCATGATCATACTTTGCACCATATTTAGCAAGCGAGTCTGCAGCAACATTTCCTTCGTGCAAGGTATGATGGAAAGAAAGCTCCCAAACAAAATCCTTATATCTTCTGATATGATCAATAACTAGTGTAGTTGCTCGTGCGAGACGCACGGGCATCCGCTAGATGATTATTTTCGTAATAGTTTATTATAAATAAATTCAACATGAACAATATTAAATGTACTATTTTTTTAAATATAAAATAATACTATTGTGTGCAATAGTTGGATTCGTATATTCAATAGTTAATGAATAACAGGCTACATGACAAATGTGTATGGTAAAAATTATAGTAGGTTTTATAAAAGTTTGACTTTTCATTACGGATATGAGTTCATGATATGCAATATGTCAATCTTTTATGTTTATGAAAAGAATACACATTTTCATGATATTATATGTTATTGTATTGAACATTTATATAACAACAACAATAGAAGATACAATGATGAAAAAAAAAAGCAATCATACTTTGATATTTAACAGTATTTTAAATTTGTATGATCATGTTATTTAGGGTAAGTTATAATCTTGAATTGTTATGTTCAATTTAAGTATCATAAAGCTATTATAAAAAAATAAATATTACAAATCAAAGGTAAAGAAAATGAAAATAAAAAAACAAAGAGGCGTGACACAATGATTTTATTTTTTTCATAAAAAAGTGACACGTGTGACCCGTTTATTCGTCCACAATAGAATCATGCTATAATTTAAATTTAAGAAAAGACCATAGTATCAATAACACAATAATTAAAATAATAAATTAAATAATTATTTTTTTTAAAAATGTCAGATGACTAAAATATATATGGACCTGTCGGTGACACGTATCGCCCGTTTATTCATCCACGAAAAATCAAACTACAATTTATTTTAAACAAATTATCTAATATTTAAAAATTTAAAATAAATGTTGTTTAATTAAAAAAGTTTTTTTTAAAATTATTATTTTTAAAAAATCTAAAAAAAATTAATTAGAAAATAGTTACTTTCTTTTGTTAATTAGAAAAAAATTTCAGTTAAAAAAAATTTAATTAAAAAAGTTAAAAGAAAACTTTTGTTTGCTTTTTAAAAAATTTAACAAAAATAATTTTTTTTAATAAAAAATTTTTAAAAAAATAAGGTGTAAAAAAACTTTTAAATAAAAAAAATTTCGAAAAAGTTTTAAATAAAAAAGTAATTTTTTTATAAATTTTTTTTTAAAATATCTTAAATAAAAAAAATTATATAAAACAGTTTCGAAATTTTTTTAAATAAAAAATGTAAATAAAAAAAGTTTTAACTAACAAATTTATTTTAAATAAAAAAACTAATTTAAAAAAAAACAATTTTATAAAAACTCTTCGAAAAATTATTTATAAAAAATAGTTATTAAAATAAAAACAATTTTAATTAAAAAATAATATTGTAAATAATTAAAAAAAATCTTAAAAAAAAGTTGTTTACAAAAAGGTTTTAATAAAAAAATTATTTAAAAAAATAGTTTTTATAAAAAAACCAATGTCATCGAGTTAATTAATCAAATAGCCTAGCTTTTGTTGCTTGAAAGCTAGCTAGTTTTTCAAATCAATGTTTAATCGTAGTTACGCATCAATGAAAACTTGTAGACTAGTCTAGAGTGAATTTAAGAATAAAATGAATGATTATCGATATATATTCACTCATAATTAATTAAAATGGATTAACATCTAACGCACTTTTACTAATTCTTCTAAAAAAATATACTTTTAACTAATTAAAAATAGATATAATCTTACTTACTATACATTTAGCTCACTTAAAATAAAACCTTTTCCAAAACTTATAGTTTGGCATGTTGGAGATGTTAGAATTCATAGCTCTTTAATATAGGTCCATATTGTCATTATTACGAAAACAATAAAATTTTTTTTTATCACACGGCAAGCAAGAAAAGAAATAAAAAGGTAATTACAATCTAGTTAACATTGTCCTCGTAGCATCAGCTAATAAAATGTCGGACAACTGATGAGGACACGTGTTCCAAGCCATAGAACCATGATCCATACTTTGCACCATATTTAGCAAACCAATGTGCAGCAACATTTCCTTCGTGCAAGGTATGATGGAAAGAAAGCTCCCAAGCAAAATCCTTATATCTTATGATATGATCAATAATTGATGCATGAGGATGAGTGTTATGAATCCCTTGCTCAACTAAAGACAATGCCGCCATTGAATCAGATTCACAAATGAAATTATGATGATATGCTTCCCAAGCAATTTTAAGACCATAATATATTATTCAAGACAATAATATTTGAGACAACATTCGTTGTCCTTACGAAAATTTTGATATATTTTTAACATATATAATAATATAAAAAAAAGGTAAGTAAACAATAAAAATAATGTATATAATATCAAATACAACATTTAAAATTTAATTTTTAAGTAATTAGTGTTTAACCGCTAAATATATATGGTAGTAAAATTTGCACCTGTTCATGTTATCTCTCACGAAATATAATAATGGTCCCACGACCCTACATCGCTTTATTTTTAATCAGGTAAAATGATGGCTAAGACTCCATATAAAAAAATTAAAAATAGATAAGAAGTTCCACCAGAATATAATAACTTCAGATTGTTTGTTCATATGTCTTTCAATGTCATTATTACATAAAGATTAGTTAAATGGATTTCGAGAAGGTGGGTATGCATATGGTGCAGCAGTCACAAAGGAAGAAAAAAAGGCTAACATCATGACAAAGCTTAACCAACAACCTGTTTTGGACATAATTCGAAACAAGGAGGGAAAAAAAAGATATTATAAGGAACAAAAGCATAGGTTGTTCGCTTTTACTCCATCACGTTAGGCTTTATTATAACATTATGCAAGTTCAGTTTAGCGAATGAAATGGCTTGCTCCTTTAAGGTTGGATGGTGAGAGTTTTGGCATGGTTTGTGTATTCAAATTTGGGTCTTCCAAACCGGTGTCCAGTTCTAGGGATATTAGTTAAAGAATTCATAACAAACAAGTTTGTCTTGAAACACTAAGTATTTACCTTCTTAAGATATTAAATACACTATTTTTTAGGAGTGTTCATATCCAAATCGATCCAAAAGAAAATCGAAAACCGATCCAAAAAAACCAAAAACAGAACAAAGTCGATGTCTATTGGATCTTGTTTTGTGAAAACCACTTGGACCATATCGGATTTTGGATCCTTTTTATAAAATAGAATCAATCCAAACCAAACCGTATACATAAATTTAATAAATGTTTATTCTATTTTTTGCACTATTAATTTTTTACTTGGCTCTTTTTCCTAATAATACTTACTAGTTATATTTGACGTAATTTTTAATTATTTCTAATGTTCCAAATATAAATAAAAGATGTTTGGATAATAGATGATGATGATATTTATTTATTTTATACATATTTTATGAAATGTTTTTACATGAATGTATCAACAAGTATATATATATATATATATATATATATATATATATATATATATGTTTAAGATTTTGTTCAATTTAGCTTTTAATTTTTATTCTTTGATGAAATATAAATATATAATGATATGTCGGTAAAAACCAAATCAACCGAACCGATCCAAACCACATTTTATCGGACCGAATCGGATATTTTTAAGGAAGTCATCCAAACCGAACCAAACTGCATACTCTTTTTATCTTTGGATCAGATGATTTTTTACCTCAAAATCGATCTAAATCGAACCACGAACACCCCTACTACCACTACAAAAAAAGGTTATTTAGCGACCGAAAATAGTGACCGAATTTTTTGGTTGCTGTTTGCGACTGAAATGGCGACCGATTGTAGGATCTACATGAAACACTGGTTATAGTTGATACTACGACCGAAATAGCGACCGAAATAGAGCGTAGCTGAGTTATCGTTCGCTATTTCGGTCGCTAAATAAAGGAAAGTAAAAGTCAAAACTTGCTGACGTTTTAGCGACCGAATTGGCGACCGAGTTAAATGCAACGGTTAAATTTTATTTATATTTGCGATCGATATTAATTCGGTCGCTAAACGGCGCACAAAAAATTAAAATAGAGCGTGTTAGCGACCGATTTAAAAATCGGTCGCTAAATTTATGAATTCAAATTTCAAATTAACCCAGTTAGCGACCGATTTTGCGATCGAATAATTCGGTCGCTAAAAATAAAATCTCTAAATCGCGATTTCCTTCCTCTCTTCCCCCATTTCTCTCTTTTCTTCTCTTCTCTCTCACGCGCAGCTCCACCCCTTCCTTGTTCCGACCGTGCATCGCCACCTCTCAGCGTCTCGTCCTCCTCCAGCCACCACTTGGTAAGGTTCTCCCCTTATCCTTCTCATTTTGTGTTTCTCCTTCTCTGTCTCTCACTCTCTCTTTCTCCTCCCAACAGCACCGTGCCACCACCGCCACCACCGCCATTACGACCACCACTGTAGCACCGTGACCTCCTTCTTTGGTAAGGTCTCCTCTTCTCTCTCTCTGTATCTCGCTCTCTCTCTCTCTCTTGCTCGGTTCTCTTTGTCTCAGTTTCTCTCAATGTCTCTCTCAGGTGTTGTCACTTCCTCCTCCGGCCATCACCACCATCTCAAGGGGTTTTGTTTGCGCAACCCCCCCAGTCTCCTCTGATCAGTTATGTCTCAGGTTAGGGTTTAGGAAAGTTCTGTCAGTATGGGTATTTATGCTGTCAAATTAATCATTGATGTTGTTCTAGTGAAATCCAGAGTAGAGAAATTTTGACAGTAGGGGTATATTGATTTAAATAACTTATTGGATAGATAATATAAGTTATCTTCCTCTTGATTCACTATCTCTTCGACTGTAATGCTTGGAAGTAGGACTACTATAAGTTTCATGGCCATCCCTGCATAAAATAAGCAAATATGAAGCCAAGAATGTAATTAGTAAATTACAGGCACATTGTATTAGACATAAGGAAGACTATTTTAATATGAGTTTGAAGACCAAGTCAATGACAAATTGATAAGAAATTAGATATCAGAATAGATTATTATAAATATAAGTATTGAATTAGATGCTTGTGAGCTATAACTACAATAACAAGCATTCAAGGAACAAGCAGACACCCACCAACGACCAAATATTTGTCAGTTTGTTGAAATGTTAGTATTTGACATGTTAGTTGTTGGTAGGTTATCAAGTCACTATTTTTTGTATTAAATAGTTATAATCTGAAGCCTGATTATCAAACGGTCTGGACTTGAATAGTAAACTCTACATTGAACTTGTTTGATATATATCGTATTGTATAAACAAACCAACTTGCTAGGAAGTAAGGATGTTTCACCAAGCCTTATGCTCCGCACCCAAGTGGTATATACTTCACGACTTAAATATTATAAGTGGTGCATTAAGTCATTGATGATAGATTGTTTTATACATGGTTATCTAATTCATTTCTGTTCTATTCATGTCATGAATACAGAAATAGATTCATTTGCATGAAGTTTGCTAAAGGTTCATTTAATCAACTATTTTGCATTGCTTTCTGTACAACTCTCTCTCTGTTCAAATATGTTATTCATGTGTATATCCTTAAGAAATTCAAAGAGTTTAAGACCCAATATAGCAATGATTTAAAAAACACGGAAAGAGAGGACAAAAGTAAAAGGCCTAATGGCTTTCAACAAAGTCTTAAATATTAGTTTCTTAAATGTTAGTATTTGACAGTATTAATTTTATTTATGCATTATAGGTCATTGCTCTATTTCTCGTGAGTTGAAACCGAGTCCCTTCATCCCCTCTCCATCTCCATAGGTAATCAATTGGTCGTAATGGCAATTTGTTGAACTTTTATATTACTAACTTGAATACAATTAAGCTGGATCTAAGGATATTAATTTGCTTTCATATTGTCTTATTATATTTATCAGTTCCCGATCTTCTTGTCTGCGGCTCCTCCCCTTATCCTTACTTGTTTTTGCATTTTGTCGTATAGGTAAGTTCTCTCAATACTCTCTTTTAAGGTTCTGCTTTGTCTAAAAGGTTCTGATTGTGTGGTGCTTGTAATGTGTTATGTGAATTATATATCTTGTTGTTTGTTAGTGGAGAGCTGAGCTCAATAGGAAGGTATCCTGCCTGAAAGGCAAGATGCTGATTGTGTGCTGATAATTTAATATTTATGCATGTATTTGCAATTATGTGTTGTTTGTTAGTGGAGAGCAGAGCTCAATAGGATGTGATCCTATCAAAAAGGCGGGATGCTTGTTGTGTGTTGCTAATTTAGAAGTTATGCATGTGTTTGACAATTATGTGTTACTTGTTAGTGGAGAGCGGAGCTCAATAGGATGTTTGCTACTATATTTTATCTAAGTTTGTATTGAAATATGCTTCAATATATATTTGTTGAAGTATGTTGCAATCCTTATAGGTCAATGGTTTTATTTTCTGCTAGAGTTAATTATTAAGCTACGAAAGCCTTAGTTTCCTATTTGAGATTCAATATTAATGAGCATGCGTACCTTCTCAGGGCACGCATGCTCATTCAATATTTTGGATGTGCTTGAAGGATTCTTGAAGTTTGAGGTTTTTCTTTAATTCTGCCTTAAGGCCAAGGTCTTAGATAATGAAGGATTAAGTATAGGGTTAGATAAAATGAAGGGTGGGGCACATGCAATTTGCCAGGCACATGACGTGCCGTCATCATTCAAACATTATTCACATTAGAAAGCAGCTCTGTATACAATATTATGAAAGCAACTCTGGTTTTCTACTCATTTGTTTCACTAGGCAATGGAGCTTTCCAGAAATAGTTGTTGATGACCATCCTTACTAGGTTATCTAGGCATTTCCGAGGGGAAAAGTCCTCTCTATGACCATCCTTCAAAACGACGTAAAAGCATCTGCTTTCCTGAAAACTACTATGTTTGCTAATCTGTAAAGTTGCATGTGAAGTTGCATTTCTTTGTTCTATTTTAACATGCTAGTATGCTACATAGATCTTTCCATCTTTTCTTATTATCACTTGATGAGGTTTAGACATATGACTTGTTTTCCTTATCGTTTTATCAGAAAATGGATCCGACTAAATGTTTTGAGACAGCCATCCATTTAGACCAGGTACAGTATCTCATCAACTTACGAATAACGATCGGATTCACGTAATGATGGTTAAGGCATAAATTAATCATTACTAAATTGTTCTTGTGTATTTGCAGGATTTGATTTCAATCCCACGATCATTCTACCGTCGTTGGAGAAAATAAATACCACGTGTTGTGACTATTGAAGACAAATGCGGAAATCTGTTCAATGGGAATATAGTAATCCATGAGGATCGCCCATATTTTGCAACAGATACAAATGGTATCAGGGAGTTGTATTTGCTGTCCACTGGTGCATTGACAAAGTTTAAGTACCTTGGGGTTTCTCGCTTCTACATGTTCATCCCTTTGGAAGATTGATGAGTTTTGATATTTTGATTAGTACTTATTGACTGTGGTGTGTTTTTATGTTTTGATCGTTAATTAGTATATTATTAAACTTTTTTTTATATAAACAATTATTAAACTTGCGTTAATTAATGTATGTGTTTTCTTGATCATATTGACTGTGGTGTTTTGGATCGTTAGTACATCATATTTACGTTTTCTATTTATTCAAAAAAAATATTGGTGTATTTTGTTTATATCAGAAATTAAAAATCAATGGGGTAATAGTTGAAAAACAAAATTTGGTCAATAGGATTAAGTTATAGAAAAAATTTTATAAACAAAAATTCAAAATTTGAGATCGAATATCAGTCACCAAATTCGGTTATCTGAGCATGCGACCAACTATACGGTGACCGAAATATATAATTTTGTGACCGAAATATCGGTCGCAAATTTGCAACCGAAATATAAATTTGGTCGCTAAACATTTAGCCACCAGGGTTTCTGCTACCCCCTTAATTTGGTCGCTACACAATATAGCAACCGAATTATCATGTTTAGCGACCGAAATATTCGGTCGCTAAATAAGTTTTTTTTTTGTTGTGTACTTTCCGATAAAAGTTTATTTCCCTCTTCAAAAAAAATTAAAAAATAAAAGTTTTTTTCTTTTGGTTTCTTAACCTAATCAATGCCCTAAAGACATTGATTAATATTCTCCCTTAAATTTTCAAGGTATTATACACTCGCATGGGGACTTTAGAAAAGTTGAAACGAGACACGAGCCTTGTGTTATTGAAACAAATTCCTCATAATAAGAACAGATAAAATAAATGGAAAAAAAATATCACTCTTTTTTTTTAAATATATTTTCATACCTATTTGATAATTAGTAATCATCTATTCTTTCATAAAATAAAAAAAAATCTATTCATTTGCTTTAGAAACAATAATAGACAAATGGTTAATGATTATAAAATAGATATAAAAAATGGTATGTAAAAAAACGTGTGAACATCATTACTAAAATATTCTATATTATTGCAATAAAAGAGGAAAATCCTTCATGCCTAGGACAGGGAAAAAAAAATTATTCTCGAATGACAGCAATTTCAATCTTTTTTTTTGGTAGGAAGACGACAACAAAGCAAAAGAAAAAGAAAATTGCACCCTTAAGAAAGCAACACCAGGAATGTGCATTGCCAAGGCCAGTAGGAGGAGAATCACAAAAATCTAAAATGATCCTCTTGAGAAGCTCCCAACTTAGCAAGGAAATCAACATATTGGTCCACTTAACTTGGTCCAACTCCCTCCAAAAGCTAGGATCATTAAAACCAAAGGCCTTCCAAATACTCTGAACATAGGTACAGTCTCCAACAGCATGCAAAAGAGACTTTTCCTCCCTATGGCATCGTTGACAAACATGAGACAGTAAGACTCCCCTGTGATTCAATAACTCACTAGTAGGAACTGAGGCGGCACTAAAATCATTAAAAAATCTGCATATCCATTTCAAACCATATCAAGTTTCAATAATATATATTAAATTATCATGTTTGTTTCTTCATCAATTGATCATGGCTGAAAATGTTTATCCTGCTGCAGCCAATGCCAATCTCAACAATATGTTGAATCCTTACGAATGAAACCCCTAGTGTGGCAATTGTTTCTCATGTTCTCACTGGTGCCAATTACTGATGATACCAATTTCAAACTCTGGGATTACTGCAACACACTAGTGGTTTCTTGGCTTCATCATTCTCTTGATTATTGCAAAGCATAATGTGGATGGAAAATGTTTTAGATATTTGGTCTGCTCTCAAGAAGCGTTATTATTACGAAGGTGATGTGTTTCGAATTAGTGATTTATAAGAAGAGATTTATTTTTTTAAAACAAGGTGATGCAACCATCACTACCTACTTTATTCAATTGAAAGGTTTGATTCAGGAATTGGGCAATTTTCGCCCCATTCCCTCTTGTACCTGTGTTGTGGCTTGTTCTTTTCAGCTCATTCCCATTGTTAAAGGTTACAGAAAGGATGGTTATTATGTGATTAAGTTCTTAAGAGACCTTAATGAACAATATTTTGCGGTTAGGTCAATATTATGATGATGGACCCTCTTCCTGATTTAGACAAAGTATTTTCTCTCTTAATTCAACAAGAAAGGAAGCTAGTTTTACAGTTTGATGATTGAATAATTCAACATAGAGCGTAGCGTGCGTTTTTTAACAGCCTTATTTCCTTTTTTGGAAAGGATCCCATGGCAACCATGCGAGACCTCTGCACTCTTAACCCAATTTGAGCATTTTCGGAGGAGGAAGAGTCCTTCATCATCTAACACAAACTGTATGGAGTTTCCTCTTTTTTGTCCCCTCCTTTCTTATTTTCTAGGATTTAACATGTCCACCTAAATTTTTCTTAACTAGGGAAATAATGTAGTCCATTTATGTTGATTGTTAAGTCTTTACTTACAACTAGACGAGCAATTTTTATGCAACTTACAAACATAATTGTGTTCGCAAGAGGAACACACAATATTGACAATATTAGTCAAGTTTTGGAAGAAAAAACATGAACAACAATTACTTCTTTAGATTTTTTTTTTTGATAGGCCAAAGTCAGTTTATACTAGTGTGTTAAATGTTAACGTGTGGGGTTCCAACCTTGTCCCTATTACACCTCTCAACCCCTATAATCCCTCACTGCTAACCATCAAGCCATCCTTATGACTCCAACTAGTTCTTTAACTATGAGAACAATAGCTAATTGTAAAAAATGAATAAAGCACTGTACACAGTATCCATAAGAACATATTCTTGGAGAATCAAAAGTTAAATAGTAGGTGATGTGTATCTTGAATTTTAAGGGGCATTCCCCAAAACAACTGCACTTCCTTATTATAAGAAGTCAAATGTTGTATCATTTAAAAAAAAAAAAACATTTTAACAACATCCATGTAGGCTTTAAGACTCAACCAACTATCCAAATTTGATGTGAAGTTTTATTTATACATCACTTTGTCAATGTAACATGACTGGTTGTTCAAATATTCATAGAATTTAACATCAACATTGTGAATAGAATTAAGAGTTTTCCACATGAGATAAAAATGCATAATCCTTCTCAGTATTCACCTTTTCCCAATATTTAAATCCTATTCAAGTAAATGGATTTCATTGTGTTGCAAAATAAACAACACGAAAGATAAAATATATCATCTACTTCTGATGAATACTCTAACTAATGAAATCTTTTACACCAATGAGTTTGAAGTACGAGGATGATCTTCTTGACCAGAAATTAAATACACATCCATAATAAAATGATATGCTCCAAACTTTATATATGTCATTTAAATTTCATTTTGTTGATTGATAGGTTGCTGAACATCATTTTTAGAATGACTCTCCGAATTTAATTTATTTAATGATGTGTCACACATAAATTACAGTGAAACACCCATTTTATAGGTAATCACATTCAAGCACAGTACAAGTCATACCGCATATTACGACATATATATATGCTATGATATAACTTTCGAAAGCATAACAAGGCTAGTAGTAAAACACAGATCCAAGCACATACAATTACAATTGCAATGAAGCTTTTGCAACCCTCTAACGCTCAAAGAACAATTATATAACTAAGGCATATATATATAGCTATTATGTTAGATGTTGGAGTCCATGGCCATGATGGTACTGAGGTTCATAGGGCTCATGTAGTCGGAAGTTCCACTGAAGATGTCTCGGACGATAAAACCCAATGCACGTTGAGATGGGTGAAAAGGGTCCCAAAATGCATAGACATCACGGTTTGGGCACAGGTTTGATAAGGAGGTGCACAGTCCCACCCCATTGAAACGACCTTGACCACAACATGCTACCTTTGATGTAACAAAACCTGCTTCCACCAACAATTAAATTAAAGATGAGCATTGATATAGAAACATTGGACTAAAGAAAAGTACTCCTCAAATGAAAGAAAAGGATCCATTTAAATGTAGTTTTCTTTGTGAGACTTATTCAAATCTGTTTTTATTCTTCTATCTCTTGTAATTTGAAAGAGCAAACATGAAAAACAGAAAGAGAAAATCCAAATTTAATAAAATTATAAGATGATTATGTGAAAAATAAGGTCTGACACATATTATATATGATAAAAATGTATGAATATAAAGTGACATGTGTATGAGTGTGTGTGATAGTATTCTTTTAATGATTTAATTAGTGTGCAATGTCGGTGTAAAAAAAAATTACATTGATAATAAATTATAAATAGACACTTCATTAAAAATATTTGATTATTATTCTAATTACCTTAAAAGTCACTCATATCAGGGCCAATCCAACATATTTGAGATAAGGCTTTTTTAAACTAATGATAAAATTTTATTAAAAATATTAAATTTTTATTTTTATTTTATATTTTTTATGAATTTAGATATTTTTAAAGTATAATTATTATGATTGATGTAAATTTTTGTCGTATGTACATGCAACCTCGTGTAAGATTTGCTATTGTTTATGCTTTAGGGTTTTAAATTATTTTTCATTTTAAACTTAAATAACAAAAAAAAGATTAAAGGCCTAAATTTGGAAGCCTAAATAACAAAAAAAAATAAAATTGGGGGCTAAACCCCTAGCTTTAGCTAATTGAGGGTTTTGCCGGCCCTGACTCGTATCATGATTTTTGATCGACAGTGTAAATTTTTTTACACTAATACTACATACTAATTAAATTCTTATTTTAAATAAAATATTAGGAAACAAAATTGGAAAGCAGTGAAAGTTAAAGTGTATAGACCAAATCTTTGAGGGTTGGAGATGAAGTTCATGTTCATTTGGAAGGCATTGACAGCAACAAAAACGTCAGAGCCCACTTGGGTGTTGAGGTCTCTGAGGGTTTGGACCAGAAGCGGGTTGAAAATTTGTGCAGCCAGCTGTAACTCTGGCACGCACTCTCCGTTTCTGCTCCTTTGTGCAAGCTGAGAAGGAACACAGCCCAGTGGGCCAGTTCCAGTTACAAGCACCCTTCTAGCTCCCAACTCAAACAACCTCTGCATTACAATTTATGTACCATTTTACTTAAATCAATACAACACGAACACGGCATATATCAAAATGAAAGGGAGTAGAACTATCAGTTATCAGTCATGGACCCAAAAATTTTGGGGTTTTTAATTTTTTTTTCAGTTTCCGTTTTCATTTTATTTTTTAAAAATAATTATAAAACTGTCACATTGTTTTCATTTTATTTCTTGTTTTCAGAAATTTATACAGGAAACAGTAAAACAGAAAAAAGTTGTTTTCAAAGTGTTTCCTGTACAAATTTCTAAAACAGGAAATGAAAACTGAAAACTGGAAATAAAGCAAATAGACCCTTGGTTTTTTCAAAAATGACATTAAGGAATCCAAACATTTTCCCTGAAAGAGGATGAAAATAATATAAGTCCTTTTTTAAAGAAAAAAAATTTTGGAGACTCGAGTGTGTGTATTGTAATTTACACACACGCACAGTGGGTATTATATACACCATGAAAGCCCAGTAGCCCAGACGTTTTAAGATACAGAATGGGCCTAGCCACATGAAGAATCCATGTAAACAGTAACAAAAATAAAATAGTCATTACAGTGGGTTGAGCTTGATGTGTTATAATTTTTTTATTTTTTTTGGGAACCCACCCTAATTAGACATTTGGTCTGAGTCTACCAAAGTTTCCACAACTTAGGTCATTCGAGTCGACTATGAGACTAATCTATAGTTTAACTGATTGAACATGATTTTACTCATTGACTCTCGGTTTAATAAGTTTGGTAATTCAATGAATGTGTTAAGAAAGAATTACCGCCAGAATTTTTCGATACTCGGTGATAAGGTAGCGGGAGAACTGAGGGATGTTGAATTGTCGAGACCTGAAAGTGATAGGAGCAGCAAAATAGTTGTTAACAAAGTCGTTACCACCCAGTGTCATCAGTACCAGTGCTCCATTCACCAATTTTTGTGCCTGGGATTCCCCTACCTCTGCACTTAACCGCTGCTGGTACTGCTGGAACAGTGCAAACTGTTGGAACATTCTTAAGATGCCCACCTGTGCATTTGAGGTTCAAAAACATTATAATTATGATGAATTTAATTATAAGTACATCAATTAATTATGATCGATGGTATATAAATTATTAATAGAGATAAGAGAAAGCATGCAGATGTTTAATTACAAATTGGATGCCCGTGTCATTAAGGATTCCTATCCCTGCGGAAGCGAAATTTGCCCCAACCAAGAGCTTTCGTCCGGTAAGTTCAGGGCTCAAGTATGGCAATGTGGGTTCTGCCCCAATATGCTGGCCTACAACAACAAAAATGTATACATATCAGTATGCGTTGTAGCACCACCATAAGATGCATTTAGTTTGATCTGAAATTGATACATATGATATAAGCATAATTGGGATGGAATTAGATCAATTTGATATCTAAACACAATATATAAATTTGAATATTATAATGATAGAGAGATAGAGAGAACCGCTAGGATCATTTCTAAGGCCAGCCTCGCCAGGTATGTTGGAGACCCTAAAAGAAAGGTCTAACATTCTTCTAGGCAAGTCATGGTCTCTATGCCACTTAGGTCTTCAAGAGCAATCCTAATATCTTTCATCTCTCCACACATTTCTTATTCCAGATCATTTACTAATGTTTTCTCATGCACAAGATCTTCATAAGGGGCAAGTACTGTGGAGCATGCTTCCATATTTTGGTTTGTATTTTCATTTCCTGTTTTTATTTCCTAAATTTAAAAGTAATTACAATAAAATAATTATAAAAATATCATTCTGTTTTAATTCTATTTCCTGTTTTGTACGGGAAACAATTTGTTTTCAGTATAAATCTTTGTAAATAGGAAACAAAATGACATTTTTATAACTATTTTGTTGTAATTAATTTTAAATTTATTAAATAAAAACAAGAAATGAAAATACAAACCAAACATGCCCTTCGATCGGGCCACATAGTGATACAATATAATTAAAAAGAAATCAAGAAGGAGGAAGAGAGCTTTTACAAGCAAAACATCTTAGAAAATATTGTAAGTTTTACACATAGTTGATATATGGAAGCCGAAGGTGTGAAATCTTAAATATAGGAATAATCTAATTAATGGCATTCATAAGATGCATTTAGTTTGATCTAAATTAATTCATTAATTGATATGATATTTTTAATTAGTTCATTTTCTTGGACCAGGATACAAACAGGACATGTCCTGAGCATAACTATATTGGAATTAAATCAACTCAATACATAAACTTAATAGTAATGAAAGAGAAAGACACAAAAATAAACTCAAATATATTTTAATGTTTTTTTCTCTAATTATATAGGAGGAAAACATGAGAGAAAAAATGGAAAAAATCACAATCCTATGTGATAGTAAAAGGTGTTGAAACAAGTTAAGCCGTGACTTGAACACAAGGTGAACCTGAACTAAAATTCTAAAAATGAAGCAGTGATAATTTGTTCCGGTCTAGTAAGAACTAAATGTAGCTGAATAGTGAATAGCATATATATTGAGAGAAGGAAGAAAGAGTATATAGAAAGAATGGCGATGAACTGACTGATGAGGTCAGGGAGGTTGAAGCCATTGGAGAAGCGACCGGTGGGTCGATGAGTAGGATAATCGATGCCGTAAGGGGGAGAGTCGGCACGTGCCGTAGTTGGCAAGTAATTGTTGTTCCCATTATCAACCAGTGAGTCCCCGAACACAAAGAAAGCACGAGCAGCTTCTGCTCGCATCGGAGCAACTATGCAGATTTCCACCATCACCACCAGGGTGAGGGTGAGGGTGATGAGGACCACTCTCATGCTTGATGACATCACGGACCTTATTTTTTGGGGTTGGATGGATATTGTGGCTACTTGCCAGGTTGCAGTGCTCTTAAATAAGGTTCTAATGATGCCCTGTTTCTACTCCTTTTTACTTCATGTTAACCCCCCAGCAAAGAATATGAAAAAGTAGATATGCTTATTTAATTTCTTACTGTGTGGTGCACGATGTGTAGAAATTCATGCCGCACAAAACCACTGCTTGATATAAGTATCTATATGTTTTTTTCTTTTTAATTTGTCATATAAGTTTTTTTCTTTTAAAATTTGTCCTACACGTTACGTTCCGTTTCCACGTCTGTCATTTTTGTTAATTTCGACCTAACGTGACTATCACGTTAGTCTGACATATGGCTTTTGATCTGACTGTATTTGATCGAAATTGACAGAAATGACTAACGAAAGAATTGAACGTAACGTGTATGACCAATTTGAAAAAGAAAAAAAACTTGTCTAACGATGTGAAAAGACAAAAACTTACATGACCGATATAAAAAATAAAAAAAAACGTATAAAATTAATCTACCTATTTTACTTTAAGATATCATTAGGATAATCTAACTCATATACATGGTAAGAATAAAACAACAGGTCGTATGTAAATATCTTACTGCCTCTCTAACATCCTATAATTACAAATACCACTATACCAGTATGCACTTTACCAAAGCCTTGTCCCCATCCATGTACATCAGCATTAAAAGAAGCAAATAATTTTCAACCATTCCCTATTGAGTAACACAAGTACAGCACAATAAATTAGCACCTGCATACTTTTCCCCATGTAACAATGAAGTAACAGTAGCAAATTACCAAACAATCCACCACTGCGTTTGAATAATTTCTATATTTTATTTGCTGGTAAAATTTGTTTTGGTAAAATTACTTTTTTACAAGATTAATTTTAATTGTTTAAAAAATTGATAAAATATTTTTTTTAGGAATAAATGTTGTTTGAATATAGTTTTGGGTTAATCATTTTGCGGAATGTAAAACTATTTTGGTGCCTATGAAGTATGTGAACTTTAATTATGACATGGGGTGCGTTTGGGTAAATGACTTAACTAAGCACTTATAGCATAAGGCTTTATTGTACAAGAGCTTATGCCATAAGAGCTTGAATTCAATAAGTCATGTGCGTTTGGATGCATATTTCCAAAAGCACTTATACAAAATTAAGGCGTTTGAATACATTATTATATAAGTGCTTATGGACATTTTTTTTATAAAATTACAATAAAAATGTAATTTTAACAAACAATTTGATTGCTTCAACAAAACAAACCAAATAATTTGAAGTATTGGTTTTTTTTTAAGTTAATCTCAAAACATATTTATGATAAATTTTTTAAATGTTATTTTATAATGTAATATTGTCTCATTTTGATAGAAAATAGAATATTGTTCAATAACACCAAACAAGTTGCATTACTACCATAAGATTGAGGCACAACCATCAAACTAGAATATTGTTCAAAAATACCATCAGTTGCATTAGTACCATAAGTTAGAGTTACAACCATCAAACTAGAATATTGTTAAAAAATACCAAACAAGTTGCAACATAATTAAACTAGATAAATCCAGGCATCTGGTTTCTAATGGTGTCTCTGACTTGCTCCATTTGCCTAACACTTTGTTGATTTGGTTCCTCCCATGTGACTTCTTCTAATGTAGTTTCATGTACATCCATATTATACTCTAATTCAACATTCTGATCAAATAAAAGAAATTCTTCATCACCTATGTCATTCCTTCTTATGAAGTTGTGCAAAGCCATACAAGCAACAATTATGTGAGTCGCAGTTTTTATTGGGAACGGAGGCATGTTGCCCAGTATCTTCCATCTAGCTTTGCAACACCCAAATGATCGTTCGATCGTGCTCCGGAGGCTAGAATGTAAATAATTGAACACTTCATTTCTTCCTCTAGCTCTCGGCCCTATTCTAAAATGAGGGAGATGATACCTAGTAGTTTTGTATGGTCCCAAGTAGCCCATAAAGTTAGGATAACCAGCATCAACAAGATAATATTTACCTGAAAATAAAGTATACAATAATTTAATATGTATTCATAATGGTGAAAAAATTTTAAAAAAATATGTGTACAATTCATGAACCTGTAGGAGGATGTGGAAAATGCAACTCAGGCTTGCGTAAAGCTTCCATAAAGATTCTAGTATCATGTGCTGAACCCTCCCATCCTGCTAGCACAAAAGTAAAGCACATATCGAAATCACAAGCAACCATTACATTAGTTGTTGTATACCCCTTTCTGCAAGTGTACGGAATTTGATTTTCAACAGGGACTATAAGCTTCACATGAGTGCCATCTATAGCACCAATGCAATTCTTAAAGTAAGGATTATATCGGTCATCGTTGCTAATATGATGAGGAATGTCTCTAAAGGTTGGATCAACAGGCTTTACAATATCCCTGGAAAGTGCAAGTACCGCCTTCAGAACCCGATGGAATTGTCTGGAAATAGTCTCTCCAGAATGTTGAAATCTCTCCTCCACATTACGAATTGAACCTGGTTGTCCCAACACATATAAGAAAAGACCAACTTGTTCATGAATACCCACGCCCCTTGTTGGTTTTAGACCATAATTCTGCAAAACATTACACAAGTGCAAAAACACATTTTTTTTCATCCTGAATTGTTGATAACAACGAACCCCATGTCCATTGAGAATCTCTTGAACCCATAAATGACCTGTCAACGCAGAAGACCTACATGACCTCTTTTCCACATGATTCAAGAACCACTGTGCAGCATGAATTACCATCGACAACAATACCTTTCTTTTCTTCTTGCTTTGTGATAAATGACTATAATCACATGAATCATCACTATCTAACCCAGAATCAGTATCATTTGTACTAGTTGTAGACATCCTGTGCAATTTCCAAATATAAGGATAACATCATAATCATAAAAAGAAATGCATATAAACGATTAACAACATTTAATAACTTGATAAGTAATTTTTACACACATAAGTTCACCTAACATCACATAGCAAATCCAAATCAAATAAAAATAAAACAAGTCAAGGCTTCAAATAGAAATTAAACAGACCGGGAAACAACTACAAAGTCAAAGCTAGTACATAATTGATAATTCAAAGACGAGCAACATCAGCCAAAGTGTGGCTCTTGATCCAATTAAGCTGAAGGACGGGGTCATTCATTAGAACAAAGGCCTCCCTATTTGACTTGCGGTTCATTAGTCTAATACCTATTATATGAGTCTCCCCGCCATACTCCAACCCCGGCAATTGTTTAAGCATATCCATGCATTCAGCCAGTGTAGGAACATTGCTAACATTGCTAACACTGGCACTAGTAGCAGAATTTTCAGTGTTCAAACTTTCAATTATGCGATCGAATTGCTCACACATTCGATGCCCGACACTACCTCTCTTGTTATCCCCCCCACCTCTTTTCCTCTTGGACCTTTGACTAGAAGGACTTGGATCAATTGTGAGGTCTTCAATCCCCTCATATTCTTCCTGAACACCACGCTCCTCGGTCATTGGTGCATACCTTTCACTACTATTTTTTCTTGCTTCTTCCTCTGGGTCTTGAGATGGTGCATATGCACCAGTACCAATAGCCACAGTATCCTTAAAAAGGATCTCCATTTCATTCAAATTTCTTAGACCTTCCTTTCTGAATTTTGCAAACTCGGGATAAACCTAAGATAAAAGTACTTCAAATTAGTAAATACTTTAAACATATAAACAAATATATAAATATATAATTACATCAAGGATATCAAATTACCTTAATCTTTTCATCCCACCAAGAATCGATGAGCAATTGTCCCCTTACTGTGATCCATTCCAAGACCAGTCTCCAATGTTCTGAGTTTTTCCCACGTCTGCCACTCTTTTCTCAAAATATCCCATTTATTTTTCATTTGCTTTTGCTCATAACATAACCCTGATTGTTCATTAAAACTCTTGATCAAGTTTGCCCACCCCGCTTTGTTAAAGTGAGCGTGTGGCCTATTCCCAACCCGTACTTGTTCAATGCAACACTTAAGAAATAATTCATTATTTTTTCATTCCAATCTGCCTTGGGTCGTTTTCCATTACCACTACCATTTCCATTCCCTTCAACTGGGTTTGAAGACATCTTAGAGGCAATTCTAACACAATATAAATACACAGCATTAAGAAGATCATCTAATTTCGTAAACTACATAAAATAAGAAAGATTGAGAAAGCTACATACTTTCCTTTAACTTTTATCCAAACACATATGACCTTTCCAACACCAAAACAAACACACAATCATCATTTCGAATTTGCCTATACTAGTATACTTGTGGTAGAAGTTTATGTTACATTTTTGTAATCTTGTTTTACTTGCCCTGCTTGACTACTTTGATCACAGAACAGAAAACAGATACAGACCCAGATAAGATCTCGCAAAGAGGAAAAAGAAATGACCAATTTGACAACAAACAAGGTTAGTCAGAAACAAAAGCAATTCATAACCGTGAACCCAGAAAATTCAAGAAGCAAGCAGTGAAACAGATCATCTGAATTGTCCAAAACAGATCAGCAATTCGTAGGTTAGTACTAATCATTATTAAGAATTCATTTACCCAGAACATTTAGAATTTTACAATTTGAGCTTTCATTGCTTTGGGATCTCTTCCCAACACCCCATTATTAATTCTATCCAAGATTCTCTTCCCTGCTTTAAGCCTTCCTTGCCATGTTACTGATCTCTCTTTGCAGGGGCATTTTCTGGGTGGGAGTAGAAGATAAAATGTGTCTTTAAAAAAGTTACTATTAATTTCCCATCCCAGAGTGAAAGTCGAAGACAGGTAAATAAAATACTGAAGAATGCATGTAAAGAAGTTATCTTATTACTACGGAAATCTGCTGACAAAATATGCAACACAATCATGAGAACAAATACCCCTTTTGATCATGGTACACTACAATCCATTTGCACAGATGGCAATATAGATCACACAAATATAGCAGCCTTGAATCATCCAGGGAGCAATTTCAGTGTTCTAACTTATAAAAAGCAGATCATCAAAAAGATGCAGATCATCAAAAAGATGCAGATCATCAAAATAAAACTAAAATGCAGATCCTCAAAAAGATGCAGCTAACAGCATAAATCAAGAGACAAACAAAAAGGTTTTCAACATTATCAAGAAGGTTAAACAGATCAACAGCAACAGATCAACAGCAACAGATCAACAGCTCAACATTATCAAGAAGGTTAAACAGATCAACAACAAAACATCAACAGCAAAACATCGAATCTCTCTGATAATTTTTTTTTAACATAAACAGATCATCTAACAGAGGGGAGGGAGAAGGGGAAATGGAGAAGGGGAAAGGGAGATACAGGCAAGGGCGAAGGGAAAGGGAGAGAAAGGGAAAGAGAGAAGGGAGAAGGGAAATGGAGATTCAGGGAAAGGGAGAAGGGAGAAGGGAAAGGGAAAGAGAGATACCTTCGTGGATGGCGTTGCTCAACAGATCTCGCTGGAGGAAGGCGGAAGGCGGAGCTCGGAGGAAGGCGGCGCTTGCTGGCGGAAGGCGGAGCTCGGAGGAAGGCCGCGATCGCTGGTGCAAAGTCGAAGTCGCAATGGGTCTCTGATCGAAGTAGAAGAATAAAAGGAAAAAAGAAAGAAAAAGGAAGGAGGAGCTCAGATCGAAGGAGAAGAAGAACGAAGAAAAACGAAGGAGGAGGCGAGGAGCTCTGGTCGAAGCAGAAGAAGAAAAGGAAAAAACGAAGAAGGAGGCGAGGAGCTCTGGTCGACGCAGAAGAAGAAAAGGAAAAAACGAAGAAAAACGAAGGAGGAGGGATTCGAAGGGTGAAATGTTCGGGGAATGTCTCTGCAGAAGGAGCTTTTTATTTTTCCATAAGCTAGTTTCCCTGACTTATGAGAATAAGGTAAAAACAACTTATGAAATGCCATAAGTTCTTTTGATAAGTTGTGCCAAACACGTGTCATAAGAGCTTATGACAGAAGATAAGTCATGAGGAGCTTATTTAAGCTCTCACAAACGGGGCCATGATCTGTGGCTATTGATTATGATTAATGGGAGTGTGACAAGATAGGTATACATATATATGAGATTTAGGTGGCGTTTGGAAGAGCTTATTTAAGCTCCTTTTGACTTATCTGATGACATAAGCTCTTATGCAGTGTGTTTGACAGAGCTTATAAAAACAACTTATGTCATCCCATAAGGAGTTTTTGACTTATATTCATAAGTCACAGGGAGAAGTTTATGGAATTATCATAAGAGTTTATGCACTAAATACCATCTCCGTGTTTTTCACTATTCGAATCATCTCATGCCCCTTTCTTTCTTTAAGCGCTTATGACATAAGCTCTCATGGGATAAGGTCTTATGTGATAAGCTCTTAATTAAGTTGTTTATCCAAACGTACCCTTAGTAACATGTTAGTGGGCAAATTCTAGGGTGAGACCATAAGAGACTTAGAATGATTGGTTACAACAGGTAAAATAAGTTAAAGATATTTTGCATCTCTTCTCCAACGTAGCGTCATCCACACTGCCCCATCCTCTCCCTCCATCATCACCAATCTAACCATCGTTGCCAAACGGCAGAGGGAGCATGCCAAAGGCATCGCTAATGCAATTTGAGCTCGGATTCTCGAGGTCTCTATTCACAACCGCCCAAAGATCTTATCTTTTGTTTTTCCCATCAAAATTTGTAAAATATCATTGGATTCGGACCAAAGCATCTGTTTTACTTGACTAAAATTTATGTCTCTTTTGTTAATTTCAATTTCAACAAGTTTGAATGTCATAATTTAGGTTATAAATTTGCCCCCTTCCATAGTCTTTACTGACCTTTTTCCTTTTCTTTTTTCTTTGTTTCCCCTTTCCCCATATACATAATAGATGAAAGTGAGACAAAGTTTTCGTCTTCAACATTCTCAAAAACCAATCTGTCCAACCAAACTGCTTTCTGGGTTTGAATTTGTATTTTCATTTTCATGATAAAAGAAAGACTCAACTCATAGAAGCAAAAAGTTTCGAACTTGGAGACAACCCAATGGCCAGCGAGGCTTTGATTTTGCCCTTCCGTGTTCTGGTATCGCCTACTAAGGACGACCACCGGAAAGGGGCGGTGGTGTGAGTTTCGATGACCATAGTGGTGTGGAAGAGTTGTTATAACACCCCCTTGGGCATTACCTACTAATTGTTGAGACCTCATAAGTCTGAAACACATTCAATGTGTAAATTCTCTAAGTTTTCATGATTCCAAATAGATTAAGTATGGTAATATTGAACCATATGAAATTACTGACAAATCTGATAAGTGTGCAGGAAAATAGACTTAAATACAACTCGTCTGATTTTTGACTCGTCTGATTTTTGATCAAGCTCAGTTTTTAGACTTGTCTGAAAATCACTCGTCTGATATTTAGTCAAATACCAAGGCTACGCCAAGTCAAGATCTGAACATGATTGATGGCATGGCAAGACTCAGTGGATCACCCGTCTGACTTTGGAATACGCTAGCACCCGTCTAGTTTTTGAACTGCTTGAGAACTCGTCTGATTTCTGATTCCCTCTCACCCGTATAATTTTTTTCAACTATGCTATGATGTCAGTTTGTCAGAAATTAAGTCCAAGTCATCTTATTCAAATTAAATGCCTTCCTTAAGGATCTCGAAAACCTCTGGATAATAGCTCAAAGGAAAAAGGTTAAAAAACGTTGTTTCAAGGTTTTAAGGAATAAACATGCAACCTCTATACCACTGCAGTAACCTTTTAGTTGTTTTTAGTACAAAGTAAAAGTGCTTTCTGGAAAGTGAACCGACTGTTGTACTGAAAAAGGAAAGCTCTCTGCTGCAAGAACAAGAAGTCCGCTGCTGCATACTCTGAAAACAACAGCTGATTTAGAATAAAGTGTACCCTTGGACAACCTTGTCAAAGCTCAACGTTTCCAAGCATTTAATGTTTATACAGAACGACTCTTTGGCATTAATGGTGTCTTAAAAGCTCAAATCAAAAGAACACATTTTCTGAAAATGTGTCTAAACGGATCTCTTGCTTGAAGCCTTTAAATAGATCAAACAATGAAGATGAAGACAAGAAGTTGAATATCATTAAGAACACTGCGCATAAGCATTTAGTCTCTTCATTAACTTCTTCATTTTTTTATTGAATATACTTTCAATCATTTGATATTAATTCGCAGTCTTTCATACCTTATATTTATTTCACTCTCTGAGTGTGATATGAAAGACTTGCAAGTTATATTAATTACACAAAACCTTTATATTCTTTACCGAGTTGAGCCTGAAGAGGCTAGGTGAGCAAAGAATACTTGTTTGAATGTTGAGCCTGAAGAGGCTAGGTGTGCAAAGAATACTTGTACTATAAATTACTCAGTTATAGTGGAAACTTGGTGCTGCCAAGAAACTAGATGTAGCCTTGTGGAATTTGGGGTGAACCAGTATAAATCTCTTGAGTGATATCTCTCTTCCCTTATCCCTTTGTTTTGTTAAGTATCTTTTGTTTTTAAGTTTTTAACATGGGGAGTTAAGCTGCAAATCCCAATCCTTGTTTTACCCTTCTCTGTCTGCCCGTGTGCCTTGTTTGAATATTAGACGATTCACTCGTCTGATTTTCTCTTATCTAAGTACAGCTTGTTGTTCCTCTAAAAATCCTTTTTAAAGTAACCGAAAAAGTTGGTAAACATAATTCAACACCCTTCTTGTGTTAACTTTGGTTATTTCATTTGGTATCAGAGCTCAACCTCTGGGTTGAGCACTTAGCAGTGTAGAGGAAAAGATCTTGGAAATGGCAGGAGAAGCCATTACAAGCAAAAACCATGCTGGAGAAGAATCCTCAATGTCGAGACCTCCTTACTTCAATGGAGAGGATTACATATATTGGAAAGAAAAGATGAAGTGGTTCTTACAATCCACTTCCTATGATCTTTGGGATCTCATTGAAGATAGCCCCTATATCCCTAAAGATGACAAAGGAGCTGAGATTCCTAAGGCCAACATGACCTCTGAGCAAAAGATAAAATGTCAGTCAAATGCCAAAGCTAGATATGCAATCATGTGTGCCTTGAGCAGAGAAGAATTTGAAAAAGTGTGTGCTTGTGAATCTACAAAAGAAATGTGGGATTCACTAGCCATTGCTCATGAAGGAACCAATAAAGTCAAAGAGACCAAAGTCAGCATGTTGGTCAGAAAGTATGAGCTATTCAAAATAGAGGAAGGAGAAACTATTGGCCAAATGTATGGAAGATTTCAAACCATAACCAATGGATTGAAATCATTGGGAAAAGTTTACCAGACTGAGGAACATATTCAAAAGATTCTCAGAAGTCTTCCAAAAAAATGGAGACCACTTGTAACTGCTGTGTCCCAAGCCAAGGACCTAACAACAATGAAGCTAGACAAGATTCTTGGCATTCTTCAGATCCATGAACAGGAGCTGATTGAAGAAAACAATGGAAAGAAAAACAAATCCATTGCTCTTAAAGCTGACAAGAAGTCATCTAAAGGAGCAGTCTTAAAATCTCTCAAAGTAGATGAATCTTCAGAAGAATCTGAGGAATCAAATGAGGGTGACTATGATGATGAACTTTCTCTTTTCACCAGAAAAATGAAAAAGTTATGGAAGAAAAGGAACCTCAGAAAGGATAAGCCCTTCAGATGCTTCAACAAATAAAAATACAACAAAGATGATGGATCTAATGACAGAAATGTCATTGTATGCTATGAATGCAAAAAGCCCGGTCACATCAAGGCAGAATGTCCTCAACTCAAGAATGAAACTCCCAAGAAGTTCTTCAACAAAAATAAGAAAGGAATGATGGCCACTCAGGAAGATCTTGATGAAAGTTCCACTGAAAGTGAAGGAGATGAACTTGAAGCAAATCTCTGTCTTATGGCAGATACTGATTCTGAGTTAGAAACTGAGGTACATTCTGAACTTGAGAAATTGAATGATGCCTATGATGAACTGTTGGAAGAATCAAACTATATGTCTAAAGCTTTCAAATCCCTCAAGAGACAGTATGTTAAACTCTCAAATGAGTATACACAGAAATCTCAAGAGTGTGAGAAGATAGCTGAAGAAAATAGTAGGCTTAAGACTGAAAAGTCAAGAGCTGAGATCTTAGTTGAAACTTTACCTTCTGAAGAAGTAATTAAACTTCAACAGAAAGTAGAAGAGCTCACCTCAGATATTGCCAAATTTGTTAATGGTAGAGATAATATGACTAAACTTTTGGGAAGTCAGAGGTACTCTCTTAACAAAGAAGGCATTGGTTATTCTAGTGAAGAACATCTTAAAAGAATCAACAAAGTTCTCAAAAATAACTGTCAAATCTATGTCATTTGGCTCAAACAAATCTATATGCATATACTGTGGAAAAGCTGGATATATAACTTCTAAGTGTATCCACAAAAAGAGAAAGAAGTCTTCACAGACCCCTTATACTAACAAAAAAGGACCCAAGAAAATATGGGTACCTAAGTCCATGATCATTCCTGTTGCAGACTTACTTAACAGGACAAAAGAAACACCTGTCATGATACCTGGACAGTGGATGCTCGCGACACATGATAGGAGAAAGGTCTTTGTTCCTAGACCTCCAACCTAAGAAAGGTGGACATGTAACTTTTGGTGGTAACCAGAAAGGAAAAGTTGTTCGTGTAGGTAAAATTGGTGGTAAACCACCATTGTCTATTATCTGTGATGTTTTATATGTGAAAGGGTTAAAACATAATCTGCTTAGCATAAGTCAATTGTGTGATAGTGGATTTTATGTATCTTTTTCTAAGGATGCATGCATAGTCAATGACAATAGTGGAAAGACCCTCTTTTCTGCTAAAAGGCAAAACAATTTGTATAAGATTGACCTGTCTGAACTTTCGGATCAAAATGTAACATGCTTTATGTCTAAAGATGATGAAAAGTGGCCATGGCATAAAAAACTAAGACATGTTAGTATGAAACAAATTTATAAATTGAAAAAGCATAACCTTGTGAGATGATTGCCTGATATTTCTTTTAAGAAAGATATTTTGTGTGATGCATGTCAGAGAGGTAAACAAGTAAAATCAAGTTTCAAATCTAAAAAGGAAGTCAGCTCCTCTAGACCTTTGCAACTATTACATATGGATCTGTTTGGACCAGTCAGTGTAGCTAGCCTAGGTGGAAAGAAATATGGTCTTGTCATAGTTGATGACTATTCTAGATTTACATGGGTACTCTTCTTAACCCACAATGATGAGTCTTATAAGGCCTTTACAGTATTCAGTAAGAGAGTACAGAATGAGCAAGGTTTCTGTATTTCTGCTATTAGAAGTGATTGTGGAGGAGAATTTGAAAATGAGCAGTTCAAACTGTTATGTGAGGAAAATGGTATTTCTCACAATTTCTCTGCACCCAGAACTCCACAGCAAAATAGAGTGATTGAGAGAAAGAACATATCGCTTCAAGAGATGGGAAGAACAATGCTTAATGAGAATAATCTTCCTAAGTACTTCTGGGCAGAAGCCATTAACACTGCTTGTTATGTGCAAAACAGAATACTGATCAGACCTATCCTAAATAAGACTCCTTATGAATTGTGGAAAGGTAGAAAACCCAACATATCATACTTTCATGCATTTGGATGTGAATGTTATATTCTCAATACAAAAGATCATCTAGGCAAATTTGACTCAAAAGTAGATAAAGGCATATTTATTGGATATTCTGAAATGTCTAAAGCTTTCAGAATCTTTAATTCTAGAACCTCTGTGGTAGAAGAATCAATTCATGTAAAGTTTAATGATGGTTTGAAGACTGATAGGGAACTATCAGATCTAGAGGATGATAATGCAGGTATTGAACTTAATCCTGTAGTAGAAGAATCTTCAGACAAGTTAAAAGTAGACATGAAGAAGGATAATGTGAAGAAGGATTGGAAATTCAAGACCTATCATCCAGAAGATCTTATCATTTGAAGTCAATCTCAAGGAGTTAGAATCAGATCTGCTTTGAAAGAAATCAACACCATGGCATTCATATCAGATTTGGAACACAACAAGATTGAAGAAGCTTTACAAGATGAAAGCTGGATTCTATCCATGCAAGAAGAACTAAATCAGTTCAAGAGTAATAATGTTTGGACTCTAGTTTATAAACCCAAAGAGAAATCTGGTATTGGAACCATATGGGTATTTAGAAACAAACTGGATGAAGATGGAAAAGTGGTAAGAAACAAAGCAAGATTAGTTGCTCAAGGTTATAATCAACAAGAAGGTATTGATTTTACTGAAACTTTTGCACCTGTAGCTAGATTAGAAGCAATTAGAATTCTCATGTCATATGTTGCTCAACATGATATAACTCTTTATCAAATGGATGTTAAAAGTGCATTTCTAAATGGAATAATTGAGGAGGAAGTGTATGTAAAGCAACCTCCTAGTTTTGAGGACTCTGAAAATCCTCACCATGTCTACAAGCTTAAGAAAGATCTATATGGACTCAAACAAGCTCCAAGAGCTTGGTATGATAGGCTAAGCACATATCTAATGGAAAATAATTTCATTAGAGGAAAAGTAGACACTACACTTTTCAAGAAATGCTCAAAGAAAGACTTCATAGTAGTACAGATTTATGCTGATGATATTATATTTGGTGCTACTAATGAAAAGCTCTGCAAAGAGTTCTGAGTTGATGCAGAATGAATTTGAAATGAGCATGATGGGAGAGCTAAAGTTCTTCCCTGGTCTTCAAATAAAACAGACAAGTGATGGAATACATATTCATCAACAGAAGTACACCAAGGAACTTCTGAAAAAGTACAAAATGGAAAACTCAAAACCTATGAGTACACCTATGCATCCATCAATTGTTCTGAACAAGGATGAGGAAGGTAAAAAGGTAGATCAAACTGTCTACCGAGGTATGATTGGATCTCTTCTATACTTAACTTCTAGCAGACCTGATATTCAATTCAGTGTTTGCCTTTGTGCAAGATTTCAATCAGACCCTAAAGAATCTCACCATATGGCTGTTAAAAGAATTTTCAGATATTTAATTGGAATCACTAACCTTGGTCTGTTATATAAGAAATCTGGAGGTTTCAGGTTAGCTGGATTCTGTGATGCTGATTTTGATGGAGATAGAGTTGATAGAAAAAGTACCAGTGGAGGATGTCACCGCTGAAGCAAAAGGCAAAGTACCATTGCTCTATCAACTGCTGAAGCTGAATATATATCTGCACTCAGTTGTTGTTCACAACTGGCTTGGGTAAAATACCAACTTGAAGATTATTCAATGTTTGAGCATAATATACCTGTTTGGTGTGATAATACTAGTGCTATTAATCTGTCTAAGAATCCCATACAGCATTCTAGAGCAAAGCATATAGAAATAAAGCATCATTTTATTAGAGATTATGTTCAAAATGATGTTTTTGAAATTAAGTTTGTAAACATTGAATATCAGTGGGCATACATCTTTACAAAACCCTTAAGTGAAGATATATTCGTTTTTATTAGAAAGAATCTTAATATGCATAATGTGTCTGAATGAGTGTTTGTTGATATGTCTGAAAATTTTACTTGTCTAAATTTTATATATGTTTGGCTCGTCTATTTTAAGCTAAGCGTTTGATGACGGGGCTAAAAGCACTTAGTGCTAAATCCTGACTGAGACACGTGTATATTGCATTTTTCCCTCCTTTTTTGAAAAACGTTTCATTTGATTAACAACTATCTTTTTAAAATTTATTGTTGTTTATAGCAATAATCTCTCTCCTTGTTCCCAACACAAAAAGAACTCAAGTGTTTTAACAAAAGGGATTCGTGTCGTTTCAAAACTACCCACTCAAAATCTCTTATCTCTCTCTGAATTCTCTTCCTCTTGGTTCCTTCGAAACCTTTCCTTTCCAAACCCTAAAAATCTTCTCCTATGAAACGATGGCACCCAAAAAGTTTTCTTGAAGAAGTTGCTTGAAAGATCCGAACTCTCTTTAACAGAACTAAAGAAAGTGCATCATGGAAGGGTCCCTAACTTCGCTGAGTTGAAGAACAAAGGATTAGATGTTAAGCCATAAATTGTGTATGCTGGGTGGCTACCATTCTTCCAAGTTATTAAAGATGTCTATCCTTCCTTGGTTAGGGACTTCTGGAAAAACTCTAAAGTCTCCAAGGACAACACAACCTTCATGATCTCTGGAGATGTTGATGAAGACCATGTCTTTATTACCCATGAGTCACTCGCTGAAGTGACTAAGTGCCCTAGAGAAGTAGCTGGATATGACAAAAACTGGGTGAAAAATCAAGGTGGGGAAGCGACTGTAAATCTCATACTGTATGGAGTTCCCAAGCCAAAGGGCTTTGATTCAAAGTTCCTAACTCCTAAGGCAAGATTTCTTCATGTTCTTCTGATTAACTGTGTGATACCTAAAACTGGCTCCAGGGATCATGTGAGCAAGATAGAAAAATTTGCTATCTACAACTTAGTCCAAAGAATCAAAATAGATATCATAGATTTAATTTTTGGACACATACAGAAAACTGTTAAAGGGAAGTGCAAAGGTGGATATCCCTATGGCATGTTCATGACAAGAATCTTCAGGGCCAACTCTTTGAACAACATGTCACAAGCCTTCCATGCTTATCTCTGCACAGAGATAAATTCAAAGACCTTGTCTTTGATGAAAATACAACTTCAACCTATAGTGGAACCTTCTATTGTTGAAGCATCAACATCTGCTGCCTCTGCTAGTGAAGGACTGAGCATTCCAGTGGTTAAGGCTGAAACATTTGAGGAGCCTGTTGAAGAAGAAATGCCTCAGCTTCAAAGGAAAAGAAGAATAACTGCTGAGCCATTTGCTCAAGCCTCTGTTGAACCTGCTGCTTATGTCCCCATTGGACCAAGCATAACAAAAGTTTTTAAGAGAAAAAGAGCTGCACAAACTGAGGGGGGATCTCAACCAGAAGAGACAGTGATCCCTAAGAAAAAGAGGACCATTGTGACAAGAAGGAAATTGGTATTACATTCTACTTCATCACCATCACCCTCACCTTAAAGAGAATCCTCCTTTCAACCTCAACAAATAACCACAACAACCTCCATTCCATAACCATCATCACCATTTCCACTATCTCCACAGACAGCACCAACACCACCACTACACACAACACCATCACCACTACCAAACAAAAAACTCCCACTCCACCTGCTTCACCAAAAATTCCAACTCCTCCACATACATCACCCATTAGACAACCAACACCTCTTCTATCATCACCTGTCCATGAACCCTTACCTTCATTCATCATTCCCGAATCAGAAACAATTGAAACTCAAAATTTTGATCCTAATCCTACCCTCTCAGACACACACCTATCTGAAACTCATTCATCCAAACCTTCCACATCACAAGCATCTCACTTCTCTGATATTCTTCTCAGTGAGGATATCAACGACTTTACATATTTTGACAATCCCATTCCTACTCCACCTTCACTCAAAACCCAAATTCCTGACTGTATCAAAAATCAGAACTAAGTCCCTTTGAGGATAATCTTTCCAGATTTATTCTCTGAAACAAGACACAACCCACTCCCTTTATCCACCTTACCTCCATACCACCTTTGATCCAGAACCACTCCTTTCTCTGTCACAGATGAGTCTTGCTCAAACTTTTTCAGCAGCAAAGACTTGGATGTCATTGCTTTTCTTGAAGCTGAAAGGCAGCTTGTTAAGCTTGCCATAAAACAAAAGCCAGTAAACAAATGGCTCTTAAATCCTCATATTTTCATGAGACCCTCTACTAAGCTCAAAGTGATGCCCGACTCAATGACCCTGAAGGGAAAGCAAAAAATCATTAATTTACCTGGAGAACAACAATTTTGTCTGATCAAGCTCAAAGACAACAAATGCAAATTCAGAGTGAGGTTGTTCCTTACTGAGACTCATCACAAGTTTCTAAAGGTCAGAGACATCTATTGGAGATGTGGCTCTAGCTCTGGAATGTCTGAAGAAGAGAAGAAAACCATTCCAATCAGAGGTAGACAAGCCTATGCTCTATATCCCTTTTCACCCTCCATCTATACCTTACCTCCCTTCTTTATGTTTTTTTACCTTCTTTCTTCTAAACTTTCCTGAATCTATCCCTGTTAATCATATCAATCTCATTAGGAGATCTTATGAATTCCTCCTTTTAGTTTTAGACTCACCTCTTCATCATGAGCTTATTCATGCTTTTTCAGAAGAGTTTTACACCAATAATGACTTTGTCACCACTATTTCAACAAATATCTTTCTTGACCCTCATCCTGAGGACCACATTTCTGTTGAAGAGTTTCCTCCTACCCCTCCTCCTAGTCCACCTCGTTCTTCTGCTTCTGCAACTACACTGGCCACATCTGATTCCACTGCTCCAGTAGTTGCTTATGACCCTGCCGTTCATCAAAGGTTGGATGAAATGGCATCAAGCCTAGACTGTCATTCAGAGACAAAATGAAGCCATTGCCCAACAAAATGCATTTCAAGCCTAAATGCTGGCTCAACAGGAAGCAATGCAGAGAATGATGGAAGCTTTCTTTAAAAACCAAGGAGGACCTAGCTCTTAGCATTTAGGACTTAGTCTTTTTAAGTCATGCAATGTCCTGGTGTGTGATGTTCAACAATTGTACTTATATTTGATTATATGAAATGAATTGAAGTTTTACTATATCTTTTGGCTTTCTGTTTCAATCTCTTTACCTTTCTTTACTTTGTCCAATCTATATGTATTCTAAAAAGTTTAAGTTATGCTCTGACATAGTCTGCTCTGGTATCTGCTTTTATCTAATGGAAAAATTTAGGGGGAGCATTAAAAATTATATCTTCTGAAATTTCTCTTATTGCTTTTTGATGTTCAATAAAATCAGAAAAAAAAATATTTGTCATCATCAAAAAGGGGGAGAATGTTGAGACCTCATAAGTCTGAAACACATTCAATGTGTAGATTCTCTAAGTTTTGATGATTCCAAATAGATTAAGTATGGTAATATTGAACCATATGAAATTACTGACAAATCTGATAAGTGTGCAGGAAAATAGACTTAAAGACAACTCGTCTGATTTTTAACTCGTCTATTTTTTGGTCAAGCTCAGTTTTTAGACTTGTCTGAAAATCACTCGTCTGATATTTAGCCAAATACCAAGGCTACGCCAAGTCAAGATCTGAACATGCTTGATGACGTGGCAAGACTCAGTGGATCACCCGTCTGACTTTGGAATACGCTAGCACCCGTCTAGTTTTTGAACTGCTTGAGAACTCGTCTGATTTCTGATTGCCTCTCACCCATCTAATTTTTTTTCAACTCTGCTATGATGTCAGTTTGTCAGAAATGAAGTCCAAGTCACCTTATTCAAATTAAATGCCTTCCTTAAGGATCTAGAAGACTTCTGGAAAATAGCTCAAAGGACAAAGGTTAAAAAACGTTGTTTCAAGGTTTTAAGGAATAAACACGCAACCTCTGTACCATTGCAGTAACCTTTTAGCTATTTTTAGTACAAAGTAAAAGTGCTTTCTGGAAAGTGAACTGACTGTTGCACTGAAAAAGGAAAGCTCTCTGCTGCAAGAACAAGAAACCCGCTGCTACATACTCTGAAAATAACAGCTGATTCAGAATAAAGTGTACCCTTGGACAACCTTGTCAAAGCTCAACGTTCCCAAACATTTAATGTTTATACAGAACGACTCTTTGGCATTAATGGTGTCTCAGAAGCTCAAATCAAAAGAACACATTTTCTGAAGCCTTTAAATAGATCAAACAATGAAGATGAAGACAAGAAGTTGAATATCATTAAGAACACTGCGCATAAGCATTTACTCTCTTCATTAACTTCGTCATTCTTTCATTGAATATAGTTTCAATCATTTGATATTAATTCGCAGTCTTTCATACCTCATATTTATTTCACTCTCTTAGTGTGATCTGAAAGACTTGCAAGTTGTATTAATCACACAAAACCTTTATATTCTTTACCGAGTTGAGCCTGAAGAGGCTAGGTGAGCAAAGAATACTTGTTTGAATGTTGAGCCTGAAGAGGCTAGGTGTGCAAAGAATACTTGTACTATAAATTACTCAGTTATAGTGGAAACTTGGTGCTGCCAAGAAACTGGATGTAGCCCTGTAGATTTTGGGGTGAACCATCATAAATCTCTTGAGTGATATCTCTCTTCCCTTATCCCTTTGTTTTGTTAAGTATCTTTTGTTTTTAAGTTTTTTACCTGGGGAGTTAAGCTGCAAATATCAATCCTTGTTTTACCCTTCTCTGTCTGCCCGTGTGCCTTGTTTGAATATTAGACGATTCACTCGTCTGATTTTCTCTTATCTAAGTACAGCTTGTTGTTCATGCGAAAATCCTTTTTAAAGTAACCTAAAAAGTTGGTAAACACAATTCAACCCCCCTTCTTGTGTTAACTTTGGTTATTTCACTAATCACATGCGGAAATAAATTGAAAGGAAAGTTTACTGGTTGCTTTCGAAAAAACTTCCATTATTTTCATAAGTCTGAAAATATGGGGGTAAATTTCTTTTCTTTTCTGCGGAGTACTTAAAAAAAATGCGCACAACACCATAGTACAAATTATATCATACTCACCAACATACATAGATTGATTTTATTCAAAAACGAACTCTTCAATAATGTACAGATTTCTCTTGAAAATCCTTCATTATTCACAACTTAATTTCAAAAAGGTTCTCAGACCACATAAACCGACATTCTCAAAACATACAACCCAAAGAAAAATCCTAAGCTGGTCATTCTAATAGACATCTATGAAAAGGAACTCTGTAGTTCTCACCATATTGATCGTCACCAACCTCTTCAAGAATTCGGGAATTAATATTACCAAGTGAGGTCGGAAACATTTCGGCACCACTTGCTCTCGTGTACCAAGGCACCTCAACAAAGAACCAGGGAAACCTGATATATTGTAAGGGTGAGATACCAATACATGGATTAATTAGGATAACTACATGCACACACACAAAACAACTTGCACAAGTAATATTCATATTCAACTGAAGATTTTCACAAATAAACATAACATTCAATAATCATCGTCGTTTTTGAAAAATGCATGACACTTCTATATTCAACATCTATCTTAATCTCTGGAGATCCCTACTTCAATTTTAAGAAATGAGTTGATCAGGCTCGATTGCCAAAAAGGCACAACGTCACAACGTCCATTGGTTTTGTATGTTAAGGTTCCAAGTTCCAACTATTTAAGTACGTAACTCGGTTGGACACGAGCTCCAACCATCATCGTACGTGGTTCACAAGAACATCCAACGATAGTCGTACTTAACTCGGCCTATAAAATATCACTAATATCCGAGCTCCAAAAATAGTCGTACATAGCCCGGTCTTTCCAAAACACAATGTATCACTTAACATGGGTACCTTGTCCATAACACGTTGGACAATACACAGGACGCCATGTTCTACAACACATGACACGTTTACCAAATAATGTATGTAAAAGCATTTTTATTTTCGGAGCTTTTCTTTGTGTTTCATTCTTTCCCTGTCGAGGCTCGAGGCCCACGCCCATCCATGAATTTTTTCTATGTTTTAAAACTTTTCATTGTCAACACAGGACATTTTAGTCTGAGTGTCCAATCACAACAGTCCTAGACCTGTGCACCAGTCTTAGACTCTGTGGTCGTAGAAAACAATTTTTACCTTTTTACTACGTTCACCACGTTTTATTACAACGTTTGTAGGACACACAGTCCACAACAACGTATATGGGACACACAGTCCTTAACAACGTGTATAGGACACAGTCCACAACAACGTATATAGGAGACAGTCCATAACAACGTGTATAGGACACACAGTCCACAACAACGTATATAGGACACACGGTCCACAATGTCGTGATGCGGATCATAGATCCACGTTCTTTAAATCTCTAGTATCCCGATGTCTCAGTTACTAGGTTCACTTTTCAACGTTATTTTTCGTTCAGTGAAAAACAAATACAAAACAAAACTTCTGTAACTTATCAAGTTATCGGATATTTTCTTTTTGAATAAAATCTTTTAAAGAAAACTTTTCCTTTGAAATTCTTTTGTTTAAAACTTTAAGTTTTTGGAAAAGTCCATTCTATTTCCAAAATCCAAATTGTTTTATTTTTAAAATCTTCATTTTCCTAAAAACAGTTGAAACTTTCAAAAAGTTTCTTTTAAAATCCCAAGATAAATTTTTGCTTTCTTCAAACATTAAAAAAATTGATTTTCTTTCAGTGTAAAATCATTTGGTTTTCCTTCATAAAATTGTTTTTATTTCTAAAAATTTTCACCAAACATTAGAATTATTTTACTTCCCGTTTCATCAAAACCTTGTTAAAAAGAATCTTTACTTGTGATTTTCTTTGTAAATATTTTCTTAAAGTTTTTATCTTGTATTATTAATTGAGCTCTAACCAATGGTTAGGCTTTTCATGAAATCAACCAAACGGTACAGATATAACATACATCAGCTAATTCACATACATTCTTAAATAGTTAGTCCAACATACCAATTTTAACATGTTATTCAATCAAATAAACCACTTAAATTATCACATCAAAACATTCAACCAATCACCTAAAGACAAAAACAAACAACATATACTTATCAGACCAAGCAAACAACTTAAGCCACTAATCAAAACTCAGCAATCACACATAAAATCAATCACAAACAACATGTAGTTATCATAAAGAGCATCCCTCAGGCGGTCTCCCTTTACCTGATTCGACGGGTAGAAAAAGTATTTGTTTTCGTGTTGCCCAGAGCGAACTTCCTTTGCCCACAGCGTGCTGCAAGTCTAAGAATTTAGCGAATGACTTAAATTAAAACAACAAAGTCATCTTATCTTTCTAAGTATAGGTTTTGGCCATGGCTAAAAAAAATGATGCTAGAGGTGTCCAATCTTTTACAAATTATTGGATTACATTTTGTCCAAGACTTACTTTTATTTATATATATACATACTTTAATCTCATATTTTTATATCTTTACATTAACACTTGTTTATAGTCCACTTTATACCAAAATATTTACTTGATCATGTTAGAATATATTATTTTCAAAACCATATTTTTTTCATTCAAAAATTATGAAGAACTCTTTTATAAAACATTTTCAGAACAGCAGTGGGTTTAAAATATGAATGACCACTCAAATGACCTTTAAAATTTTTGAAAATTTAATTGAAGGTAGCCAACTCACATATAAACACGTTACAGTTAGTTCCATGTCAAAATTCAAAGGCATTAATTTATTAAAAATCACGCATTGCCTCTGATTGTACAGGATTTTCCAAAAATCCAAGTTTACCAACATGTAACTTTATGAAATTGTTTCTCTTTATATACACATGTAAAAATATCAAATCTTCAACCAAACTTTATATATACTTTAGTATTATCCTAGAAAATTTTATAAAAGTTTTTAACCTTCAAAATCATATTTAAAATCATCATGCAACCAACTATGTTCATATTTTCGCAGACAGAACTTGACTCTACTTTGATAGGGGTTTTGACACAAAATATTATCCAAATACTTACATATTATATATCAAATTAAAGCCCCATAAGTCTTATTTCCAAATATAGATTTATTTTTCAGAAATACGTTTTGTATAAAACTTTATGGGCTTAAGAATAAATGTATATCATTCTACCAGAATCACATTTTACCCATTTTTATCCACACCAAGTTATCATCTTTACTCTGGCATCATTCACAAGCCATAAAACCAACATGCAAGGGTCCTAGACCCTCAAAAACCTACATGCAAACATATATCAACCAAAAGTAGTAACCATTATTATCAAATAATGGTTCAAACAAAGAGTTGAGAGAGAATCTTTAAATCAAGTATAAGAAATCACTAGTGCAATAAGTGCTGTTTACGTCGCTTAAAATTGATTTTTACGTCGAATCTTGATCGACGTAAATACAGCTGGCGTTAATAGTTAATATTTTAACGTCACTTGAGAACTGACGTTAAATATAAATCTATTAACGTCAGTTCCTTAACAAAACCGACGTTAATTTTGTAAAAATTAACGTCGGTTTTTTAAACAACTGACGTTAAACTAAAACTATTAACGTCAGTTCTTTAATACAACAGACGTTTATTTTGTTAAAACTAACGTCAGTTGTTATAAAGAACTGACGTTAAAGGTTTAATTTTAACGTCAGTTGTAATAAACAACTGACGTTAATAGTGTACTGTATATTTTATAAAATACTATTAACGTCAGTTGTTTGATACAACTGACGTTAATAGTTTTTTTTTTTTAAATTCAGTTTTAAAATATCACTCCCCTCAGCTATCCCCGCATTCAGTCCCAAAGAATACGGAATATCACACACATTACAGAATTGCAAAGGAAAATCGAACAATGGGGGGACTTAAAACCAAAACCCATGTATATATATAAATAAATTTTAGTTCCAATGTCTAAAAAACAAAACTATCTAAGGATATATATATACATGTTATTAATTAGTTTCTAAAGTCTAACAAAAAAAACTATTTATCTAAGTAGTGCGGAGGTATGTTGTCAATTCCTTTTTCAGCCGCATACTTGAAGAAGAATTCAGCGAAGCACATCCTCAAGTCTCTTAACTCATCTTCTTCAATAGGCGATTGGTCGATAAATGCCTTGACACGTTCAAATAATAACAATAACATCAATGCAAGTCATCTTCAAAACTATAATATATAATTTAACAAGTTGTTTAAATATTACCTTCTTCCATCCATCCGTAATAGATGCGGAGACTATGTTCAGCATATGAAGCATCACATAATAGCCGCACGACCAACTGCCAGTTTGAAATCGAGACTACCAACAAAATTAATTTCAACGTCAGTTGAATATACACATAAATTAGTAATTATAATATTAATTATTTGATAAATAAACTACCAAACCTTGAGGATGTTCCATACAGGATTTGCTTTAGCCTTAGAAGTCCTACTTCTCCCGTTGGCGCAACTTATGCTACTCGCCTTCAGCGCGCTATCATAAACAAATAATCATGTCGATCAATTAACAAACTCATATATCATGTGTGTAATAAACTAAAAACAGCTGATATTAAAACTTAAATTAAATTTAAGATTAGTTACTTACATATTTACAGCTTCCACCACCTTCGGTGACGGATCTTGGTGGAGAGAGCAGAAGAATATGACAGTATGCCTAGACGGGTGAAGTACGAACAACTGCCAATGGCGTTCCATACAGTAGGGAGCCAGATATAATTCTTTCGAATTGTCTCCCAACAAGTTCCCTAAGTATTTACTCAATGCATCGCCAGCAAAGAACTTGGGCAGAAGGATTGACGGATCTAAGAAATCGTAAACTGATGCAACGCCCTTATCAAGCTGAAGACGATGGAGATACCTAAGATAAGAAAAGGTGTGGATGTTAATTACATAATATATATATTGAAAATTAAAATAAATTATTAAATGGAAAAATACCAAAAATAAATAAGTTATAAAATTAAAATTAACTTACGTGCACCAGAGACCGATGACATTGCTGTTCATCCAGACGTTATTTCTGTAGGCGTTCTCGAGATCGTCACCAACGAAGGAAAATATCCTCTGTTGATCTGGGCGTGCCACCCATCCATCGTGATCCAATGGACATTCAAAAATCTCAAACGCATAATCCTCACCAAGTGAGAACAAACGAGTGATATGTGACAGCGACACCGACGTCGACTTGGCCTTCAGTTTAGGAAAAATAAAATATATAAGTTTTTGATAATTAAAAAAACACAAGTAATTATTTGACTAATTTGGACATTAATAATGAATAAATACCTTTGCTAACATTTCGAGCTCACGTCGTTTGGAGTCCAACTCAAGCTCACGCCTTTTCATTTCCAACTCATGCTCATGGCACTGGACTTCCAACTCCCGCTCCCTAGCTGCCAACTCATCGTCCTCCACATGTGCCATACTAAAACTCTCTTTTGTGCTCACATGTGAAGCGTTGGCAAGCCTTGCGGTGTCCTGGGATGTACCGACGGAGGAAAGCTCTCGGCAAGCGCCGCTTGAATTCTGGTTGGCTATTAAGCCTTGCATCGATGTGTTGTAATATCTGGGTTGGACATGAGGTGCTGAGTAATGTCAGCCAAAATTGATGCTTCATTGACCACCCGCTTTCGTGAAGCAGACTTGCCATAATATTGTTTGATGGTCACGTTCCCAGGAACACCGAGAACCCAACCAGGATGGTCTTTCTTGCCTAGAGCAGTCATCAAGACGTCCTGCCATCCAGAAGGGACGAATGCGCCCTGGGAGGATTTTTCTTTAAGATCCATCTACAATGAAAAAAATTGAAAAAACGTGCAAGTGAAAAGTGTTGCAAATATCTATACAAATATCAATTGAAATCAAGTTAATTATTTACTTACAATCTTATCTGCCACTTCGCGAGTGGCATCAACTTTAAAAGATCCCGCCTTTGTCATGCGACCGGCTAACCAGACATCCTCGCGGTCGATGTCCGACGGAGGACTTGTTGGTGTGCCCTCAGGCACCTCTCCTCTTTCAATCCTAGCAGAGTGCTCTTCCCCGCTTCGCCCTCACCTATCCACCATCATCTCTGGATCCGAGTATGGTACCCACCCCGAGACATGGTGTGGCGGTGGACGTTCTTCGCCCGATTCTCGCCGACCCTTATTTGCCTTAGCCTATTCAAACAAAAACACATAATTAAATACAGTTAAATGATCTATAATAAGCATACAAAATTAACTTAATCAACCAACCTGAAATTCTCCATCCTGTCGACTCCTGGCAAACATATCCCAAGTATCCTGATCAATCCAGGGATAATCCGAGAACATTTTATCAAGCCGCTTCTTCCCAGATACATAGTACTTGGTAAGATCATGCTTGAACCCATTCCAACGCTTTGATGCCATTTTCATACATTTATGACGATGATCCTCGTCATTTGGCACGATCAAGCTACCTACACATTAGATACATATATAACAACTGGATGTATTATAACTCGGATAATTATCTAATAATGTAAATCAAACGAATGTAAAGGTAAAATACCGTGATAGCCTCCCAAATCCGATCCTTAACGTTACGTGGAACGTCATTCCGATGGTTGTAGTTGATGCTTACGTGCTGCTTCACTTGTAGAAACACTCACTTATTAAATTCTTTAGCACGGGGTCCCTGGGCATTTAGATTAGCATCGAAGGACACCTCAAGCTTCTGTCCGCTCTGCTTGTCCTTCTCTAGTTTCTTCAACGAGGTGGCTCCTCTACCCCGTTTCCTATGAGCCTGTGATGTCTGTATGGACAAAAAAAAATGATAAAATAGAGGGCTGTAACATTATAAACTTACATTAACAAGAAGGACTAAAGATAGTATATAACATGTAAACTTACACTAGAATCAGGCGTAGGCGTGATCGGGTCCTGCGAAACCCCCACAGTGTCCTCCCGTGCATGTGGGCTATCCGACTGATCCATATGTATGCCTGTTCAGAAACAATATATATGTATTAACATAGGTTATAAATCAAAATAAATACAAAAGTATAAATAAAAATAACTAGATAGGTCCTGTAGATATACAAAACATCTATATATCCAATATAAGGACAATACGGGAGATTGAAAACTATAGTCTTTGAAGATTGCCAAGCACTGGTCATGGCTTGGCCGTGATGTCCATCACGGCCGTAACGTGCCAACTGAACCAGACCCTCATAGGCAGAACTGATCACGGCCTAGCCGTGATGAGCATCACAGCCGTGACAGATCAACCAGCAGAGCAACATGCACTCAAAACAAAAAATAGAGACATTCCGAACAACTCAAACTCACGGTTTAAAGTTACAACTACTGAGACTACAGTTTCAACATACACTCAAAACCAAAAATAGAGACATTCCAAACAACTCAAACTCACAGTTTCAAGTTTCAACTACTGAGACTACAGTTTCAAACCAGCAGAGCAACATGCATGCACTCAAAACCAAAAATAAAAAAATGTGCCCTAATTAAAGACTCACCAGAAATAGGAGCTCGCGTGGTGGTGGGGGGGAAGCTCGAGTGGTGGCCAACGTTCGATGTGGTTACTGAGAGCAGAGGGACAAGGAGAGTTAGTGCGCGGGAAGGGGAAAGAGAGATGTCAAGTTATTGCAAAGAATGAGCGGGAAAGACAGAGTTAGGGGTTAAGAGTGTACCTCACGGTGGTGGCGAAGAAGCCCTCGCGGTGGTTGCGGTGGAGATGAGCTCGCGATTAGGGCAGAGTGGGAGCGAGAGTGAGGGTTGAGCGTGATGAAAAGAGAAAAGACGTACAGAGAAGTGGAGAAGGCGCGCGGGGGTAAACGTTATAATTAAAATAAAACCACATTTTACGTCAGTTTTTGGTAAAACCTGACGTTGAAGATCATATATTTAACGTCAGTTGTCTTAATAAATGGACGTTAAAAACTCTCACACTTATTACGTCAGTTGTTAGTAATAACTGACGTTAAAAGGTCATATATTTAACGTAAGTTGTATTAAGAAACCGACGTTAAAAACACTCACAACTTCTTACGTCGCTTGTATTACACAACGGACGTTAAAGGTTTATTAGTTTCTGCAAAAACATTCATTCCCTTGACTACTGTGCTACTTACCCATTCACCTTTGTACCTAATCCTCTTAATGAGCATTAAGTTTATAGATAAGTTTTCAAGAAAATCAGAATAACTTAGTAACTTCATCCACTACTCCTATAAATAGCTTCCTTCCATCCTTTTAATTAATTTTCTGCTTCACAATATGGCTCTGCCGTGGAGATTAACTTCATCACTCTTTCTTCCTATTCCTAGACTCAAAGGTCTTTGTCTTAATGGTCAAACAACTTATGAGTTTGAGTAAATCACATTACATGGATATTAAGGTTGGGTGAATCACGTAATGTGATTCTCTCACTTTATTTCATCCCCGTCATCCCTTTCACTTTGCTTTGGAAGCAAGTGATTGTGGATTCAAGATGATGCATCAAGGAACCCCACTGAAGAAGAAAGATGCAAAGATCCATTTCACTTTGCTTTCGCTGCTAGTGACTGAGGATTTACTTTGCATCATGGAATTCAAGTGAGGGAGGTGATGCATCCATTGGAGTTTCTGATGACAGGACTGAGAAGAAAATGATGTTGATGCAGAAACTTTTTTATATTTTAGGGCTATGTTGCAGAAATTTTTTTTAATCATGTAATTTTAACTTATGAATCACTTCAATGTCATACGATTTGATTATACATATAACTTGTTTTATGTTAAGTGTTTATTTATTTTAATTTGCACAATAATTTGTTTACTAATTCAAGCTAATTAATAAAAATTAAAAATAAACTTGTATAAAAAAAAGGTTTAGAAATAAACTGCAGTACTATATGGAGTGATCTGCGTTAAGAGGGACAACAGGGACATGACAACCAATGAAATGAGTTTCATAATTATTTACGTCAGTTATTTATAGAACTGACGCAAATAGTTTACCCACCACCTCATTTTTAAGGTCAACTCAATTTATGACCGACAAGTTTTCGTATATTAATTACATTATTTCCAATATTCATTCTGCACGTTTATAATATATAGGATTATTTACGTCAGCTATTTATTTAACTGAAGTAAAAATCAAACTTTTAACGCCGGTTGTATAAAAACGACGCTTAACAATTAATATTTTTTATTTGAAAAACACTTTTAACGTCAGTTTTTTTAAAAAACTGACGTTAAAAGTGTATAGATATCTGCAAAAACATTCATTCCTTTGACTGTACTGTGCTACTTACCCATGCACCCAGTAACTCAAACCTCTTAATGAGCATTAAGTTTATAGGTAAGTTTTCAAGAAAATCAGAATAGCTTAGTAATATCATCCCCTGCTCCTATAAATAGCTTCCTTCCATCCTTTTAATTTTCTGCTTCACAATATGGCTCTGCCGTGGAGATTAACTTCATCACTCTTTCTTCCTATTCATAGACTCAAAGGTCTTTGTCTTAATGGTCAAACAACTTCTGAGTTTGAGTAAATTACATTACATGGGTGATAAGTCTGAGTAAATTACATTACGTGAGTTGCTCACCTTACCACCTTCCGGAGAATCAGCTGCTGGAGGGCTAATCAGGTGCTCGGGGGTCACGGTTCCAAAACCTCAGCTTTGGCAGCAAGTGACCGTCTTGGAAGTCTCTGGAACCACTGCCTTTGCTTGAAACAGATCTAGTGCACCTGTTTTTGCCTTTCTCTTGAGCTCTCTCATGCCCCCCAATTTTCTGAGGTCTTCGGAGTATAGTTTTCCCTTTGGCATATTTCATAAAACTCTTTGATGGGATGTAGCTTTAATGTTTAGGATTTTAAACCCTTTCAATGTAACTTTTTATAGGATTTTAAACCCTTTCAATGTAACTTTTTATAGGATTTTAAACCCTTTCAATCTTCTCAGATCGATCAGATTACACTTCATGAATGAGATCCGGTTTGGGTTATTGATTCAACTTATAGTTTTCAAAACAGAAACACAAAACATCAAAGCAATTCATGTGAAACTGAAACTTTGAGGAAGGCAATGCGGAAGGGATCATATACTAGATAAAAAAATTATTAAAATAACCTTTAACGTCTGTTGATGTAAGGACTGACGTTAAAAGTGAAGTGACTTACTTTTAACGTCAGTTCTTTATAGAACTGACGTTAAAATCTTTGATGTTAACGTCAGTTTTTTATTGAACTGACGTTAAAAGTGAGTCACTTCACTTTTAACGTAAGTCATTAAAACAACTGACGTTAAAATTGAATTAATGAACTCTGATATTTACAAAACTGCCACCGCCTCCTTTTTAACGTCTAGCTTTTGGTTAACTGGCGTAAACCTTTACCGTCTAATGTATATTTTCCACTAGTGAATTTTGAACAAAAACACCAACTTTCCTACATAGGGTTTTCGGCCTCCCTATAGGAAATGTGTTTGAAGAAATTTTTGTTACATGCAAGCATGTAGGATGAAAATAAAGATGCATATGAGTTCATAACAATTGGTTTTCTATCAAAAAGATTTTTCTAGGATTTTCCAGGAATTTTTGAGTGGAATGTTTGAACATGCAATTCTATGAAAGAACAACATGCATGTAAATGGAAAGAATTTTTTTGAGAAGATGAAGAGTAAGGAAGAAGAATTATACCATTGATGATGAAGAGAAGATGAAGATGAGCAAAGGTTGCTAAGCTCCCAAGAGTAACAATAAAGAAATGAGTGAACAAGAGAGCAAGTAGGTGAGTGTGTGAGTGAGTGAACAAAAAGAGAGAAGAAGATGAAGTAGGGTATTTATAGAAGAGGGGAGAGAGACAGGCGCAGCTGAGTTGAGAGTTTAGGAGAGGATTTTAATATTTTTGTTAAATTAAAACTTTATGTTTAATTAAAATAATGGGTAACTTGTAAAAATCAAATAAAATGATGGTTTGTAATAAATATAGTCACTATTCACATCAAATCCATCAATTTATTTTCATATCAAGTCTCTTCAACCTTCACCTACTCCATTTAGTCAAATCATCATTCTATCCGGTTCCATCGATCTCCCGACTATAAATTCCGATTGTGTTTCCTTTAAAGATTTCGTCCGAGAAAATTTTATTATATTATTTATAAACAAAAATTTTCAAAATTTTGGGATTCATTATAATCGTGCTAGGAAATCTAATGATTTTGTTCACGAGTAAAAAATTTGGTTTCTCGATCAGTAAAATTTTACTGATAGTGAAAACGCAGACCGGTTTGCATCTGAATTTTCAACCAAAATTTCGACTGTAGCTTCCTACTATAAAATAAATCATGAAAATAATTTTAGTTTATCAAAATAATCTCTCAAATTTAAAATAATAAACACACCTACACATACATAAACACATTATCAAGAAACAAAAAATGGGGTGTTACAGTTGCTGGGTGTGGTTCCTTACAACCTCAAAGGATCGACAGAACAGACCGGCTCTTTCGGTTGCCTTGGGTGCCTCTTGGACGTCCATCTTTTTTTTTGTTCAATCCAACAATCATGAGATTGTCGATCACGGTACGCAACTTATTTACCTCGCACAAGGTAGAAGCAGCCCTTGTTAGTGTAAGGTTTTTTTAATTTTTAAAATGCAACAACTCAGATTTGATTGACAGTTAAAAAAACCTATATTGACAATAAATATCAGTTAAATTGTATATATATATATATATATATATATATATATATAATCTCATTAATTATCTTAGATGTCAAAATGGATGTTATATATATATATTTTTTTTTGAATCATATGTTATATTTATTTAGTGGTTTACAAAATTTTATTTCACATAATTACCTTAAATGTTTCATCTTCAAATTTTGAAACTTTAATCAATCATCTTAATTATTCAAAGTGGCCATTTTAATCAATCATCTTAATCATCCTAATCATACCATTTTATCAAAGTGGTCATTTAATCATCATTTCCTCCAACCCTTCACCACCACCCACCGACCACCACCCTCCCTATCACCACCTCAGCAGTGAAGACCACTCCCTCTGCCACCACAGCACCGGAATTGCAGACCCCCCCCCCCCCCCCAATTTGTACGGTTCACCCCACCACACAATCGACAACCCAGTGCCCAAAGCCGCCTTCCCCCCATCATTCCCACTTCACCTTCTCATTGATCTCCCCCTCCTCGCTCCCTCTCACCCAGAACCTTCATCGCTGTCGAGACTCCATTTCCATCTCCATCAACCCACAACCACACAGCAGAAGCTCAACAAGTATAGCTCTCGCATCACCGAGCCTAAATCCTAGGACGGTTCCCAGGTCGTCCTCTATGGCATCGGTCTCTCCAAGGATGACATTGCGAAACCCCAGATTAGTGTCTCCTCCGTTTGGTACGAATGGAACACTTGCAACATGAATCTCCTTCGTGCAAAAAGGGTTGGGGCCAGGAATTGGGTTGGAGGTAGGGGCGAGGTGGCCGGGGGGATGGGTGGTGGTGGTTATCAGTGGTGGTGGTGATGGTGGTTATCGGTGAGAAAGAGGGGGGAGTACAGAGAGAAAGAGGAGGGCAAAGTGGTATTTTCACTTTTTTTTGTTTTTGATTTTTATTGGATCATTCAATATCAGTCGTCCATTGCATTCTACTATGAATCCTACGGTCAAAAACTTTTCACTCACAACTTGGCAAAAGTCTATACCGGTACGGACATCAAAAGCCAACTTCACCTTAGATTTTGCCGATTCAAAATTAACATACGAAATATTCATAAAATTTAGAATGAAAACATTCTTTATAGTTTGAATCTTAAACCAGTTCCAATAGTAAAAACAAACCCTAAATCATCTGGTCTCAAGTCTTCCTACGTAAGAACTATAACTCCCGTCCCATTGGCTACAGTGCTGCACCCAAATGAAATACTTGCCCAGGAAGAACCACTGAATTTTGAGCAAACACCCCTGTCCCTTAGTTATATACGAACACTCTGATTTTTGTATGATTTTATTTATCCCATATATGTTCGGAATATTAGCACCTAGCTAGGTTGGATAAAGATTTGTTGTTTCACTTTGTTATCACATACCTTATCCACATCAAAACTATCGTGCCATATCAGTTAAAAGTTCATGTAATGTTAGAAAAATGATAGAGTAAAACCCAAATTTGGTTTGAAATTGTAAAAGTATATCAACTCTCGGTTTCTGGAATTTACAAAATTCTAAATTCATCCTCAAAATTGTCAAACACTGATCAACTTGGTCCCTCCATCATACTTAACAATGTTTTTTTTTTATTTGCAACAACGTATTTTATTTATTAAGAGTACAAGGGGTAATTTAACCTTTAAAACTGATAACCAGTACAGACTCACCACCAATTACAACAAAACGGAAGAGACATAATTATTGTCGCCAACCCATATTTATTGAAAATAGTAACAACACTGATGTGGCATGCTATATGCCTGAGTGACACATGTCAATAGACAGCTGGTCTCCACATCATTGAACCTAATCGCAACCATATTTCAGGGACCTATTTGCCACTATATGAAGGTTAATTACCTTGTTTGGATTAGAATGCTAATATTGAATTCTAATCAAGTGATTTGTCATTATCGCAGCTTTACATTATATCCTATATAATTTTAAGGAGAATGCTAATAATTGTCCTTAGGACATTATTTAAGTAATCAATAATATAAATTTTGTATGAAAAATTATATATTTAATATATCGAAAAGTGTTAAACTTAATTTTTCAATACAAATTTTTCTTTTGTATATTCCTTAACTAATATTCTAAAAACACTCGTTAACAAAATCCTAATTTTAAATTTGACTGAAATAACTTATTATTGGTTACAGCCTGCGGCCCCGCCCACAAAGATTTGAATTTAATGTATTTGACAAATGAGGAAACGAACTTATTATTTAGTAGTATGAAGGAAAACCTATAATTCTAAACACCGTCACGGGATACAAATCATAGCATGTGATTCATGTTAATCAAAGGAAATAGAAGAATTTCATACCTTGGAGGTTCGCAGAATCCATCACAGAGAGATCGAGGGGGTGAGAGGGAGATGAATAGTGGATCGAGAATGTTAGAGAAGGTGAGAGGGTTACTCCTCTCTTTCTCGGTTGGTTCAGTTTTGTGTTTTACATGCATTAGAATGCCTAATGGGAGGCTATTCTTATAACCTACCAGCAGAGAGAGTAGGACCTCTCAACAGTTAACATTAGAATGACCCATCCCATCATAGGGTCACTCTTTAGTAAATACCCAACAACAATTTCACCAATTGGTTACGTAATTAAGAATTAATTTTATAACTGATATATTAATAATTTAATTATAATTTAATAACCAATTAATGCTAATCCACATATTATACACATTAAAATTTAACATTCTCCCACTTGGATAGCATTAATCAATTATTAAAGTGAAATACCAGTTACGATCAAAGCACACGTTAACCAAAGATATAAGAAATACAAGCTTTAACAATGCAGAAATAGTATCCGATAGGGAAGTAAATCATACATGCTAAAGACTCATATTTCACATAAAGATTGATGAATATAAAATTGCATATAATTAATAAAGAGAAATATGCTATTCAAAAAATGGTCCAAGCATCTTAAAATGCTATAAGAGATATGAAACCAAGAATGACGTCAATTTACATATCTCATAAAAAAAAATGATAATGGGCAAATAATGGTTTCAGACTCCCACTAATCCAATACATCAAAAGACTTAACTAAACCCATATGAAATACATGATTCCGGAATATTCCAACAGTTAAGCCTTTGGTTAGTGGATCAGCAAGCATGTTTCCTGTATCAATATGCTCAATACGAGTCTGAAACTCCTGAATCTTCTCTCTAACGAACAAATATTTCACATCAAAATGCTTAGTGCGAGAAGAGCTTCTATTGTTATGAGAGAAGTTCACAGCAGCAGTATTGTCACAATATATCACAAGTGGCCTAGATATGCTTTCAACAATATGAAAGCCAGAAATCAAATTTTTCAGCCACATGGCTTGACAAGTAGCCTCATAGCAAGCAACATACTCTGCTTCCATGGTAGAAGTAGCTGTAAGCGTCTGTTTGACGCTTTTCAAAGAAATAGCTCCTCCCCTGCCATCATAAAGATAAAGCCAGTAGATTTTCGGTCGTCAGGGCAACCTGCGAAATCAGAATCAGAATAACCAGTGACCTGAAGTTGATCAGACTTCTTATAGGTCAACATATAATCTTTGGTTCCATGCAAATATCTCATGACCTTTTTTACGGCTTTCCAATGTCCCAAACCTAGGTTGCTCAAGTATCTCCCTAAAGCATTTACAGCAAAAGCAATGTCGGGACGAGTACAAACTTGAGCATACATTAAACTGCCAACAATGGGAAGCATATGGGACCTTTTTCATTTCATTTATCTCTACATCATTTTGAGGACATTGAGATTTAGAGAATTTTTCCTCACCCTTTTGAACAAAGTGCAGCACATGGGGAGCAAGAATGCATATTAAACCTTTTGAGGACCTTTTCAATATATCCTTTTTGAGACAATCCAAGAACACCACGTGACCTATCACGATAAATCTGGATGCCTAAAACAACAGAAGCATCACCAAGGTCTTTCATATCAAAGTGGCTACTCAACATGAGTTTTGTCTCGGTCAGGATTTTAACACAACTCGCTAGCAAGAAGTATATCATCAACATATAGAACGAGAATGATGAATTCACCCTCACAAGTCTTCAAGTAAACGACCGATCCGAGGCATTTTCTTTGAAGCCAAGAGAAGTGACAACCTTGATCAAACTTCAAATACCATTGTCCGGAGGCCTGTTTCGTCCATAAATAGACTTATTCAACTTGCAAACCAAGTGCTCTTTGCCTTTTTGATAGAAACCTTCAGCTGAACCATGTAAACATCTTCATGAAGGTCTCCATTCGAGAAGGCCGTCTTCATATCCATCTGGTGAAGTTCTAGATCAAAATGAGCTACCAAGGCCATGACAACTCGAAATGAATCTTTTGTAGAGACTGGTGAGAAAGTCTCCTTATAGTCAATGCCTTCTCTTTGGTTATAGCCTTTAGCTACTAGTCTGGCTTTGTACCTTTCAACTTTACCATCTGGAGTACGTTTGGTTTTGAAAACCCATTTGCATCCAACAGGGTTTACAACCAATTGGTAATTCCTCTAGACTCCAAACACCATTATGAGACATAGAAGACAACTCATCATGCATAGCATTCAGCCAATCAGAAGCATGAGAGCTAGAAATTGCCTCCTTAAAGGTAATAGGATCATCATCATCATTGAGGTCAAACTCATGTTCCTGAAGATATACAACATAATCATCTGGTATGGAAGGTCTGCGCACTCTTTGAGATCGTCTCAGTGGAATTTCATCAACAATAAGATCATGTTCTTGTTCATCTACAAGCGGTCTTTGCCACACCATCTTCATGTTGAAGATTCCGATCAACACCATCAGTTGGAATCAAAATTTTCGTAGGAAAAGGAACAATGGTATAGGAACAATGGTGCGATCTTCTTTAAGAGTAACTGGTCGTGGTATATCACTCCCACTATCCAAGTCATCCTCAAAGAAAACCGCTCGATCGGATTCGACGACTCGCATAGAATGAGATGGACAATAGAATCTGCTACCTCTGAACCCACACAATAGCCAATAAAGAAGCCACTAACAGTCTTAAGATCAAGCTTCTTAGACCGAGGATTATAAGGTCTAACTTCCGCCTTACAACCCCATACATGAAAATGTTTCAAACTCGGCTTCTTTCCACTCATGAGCTCATATGGAGTTTTTGGTACAGACTTGCTTTGGGTACTTGATTTAGAATATAGACAACAGTTTTTAAGGCATCTCCCCAAAGAAAGTCCGGCAATGATGAATGGCTCAACATACATCTTACCATCTCCATAAGTGTGCTAGGTTACGCCTCTCGCAACTCCATTTTGCTCGGGAGTACCAGGCATAGTGTATTGAGCTTCAATACCGCATTCCTCAAGAAATCGGCAAAAGGTCCTGGGTTTCTACCCGTCTCATTATATCTACCATAAAATTCTCCACCTCTCGCGGGATCTTACACATTTTATTTTCCTACTGTTTTCAACTCAACAAAGACCTTAAAGGATTTGAAAGCATCTAGGGGAACTAGACTTTTCTTGAAGAAGATCTATCCATCCATATCTCGAGAAATCATCTATAAAGGTAATGAAATACCCATATCCACCCATGGCAATGGGTGTAATAGGTCCACACAGGTCGTGTGAATCAACTCGTAGCACATCATCACACCTATTTGCCGCTTTATTCCTAACCTTGGCAATAAAATTTGCCCTTGATGCAATCAACACATGTATCAAAATCGGAGAAGTCTAGATCATGGAGAATACCTTCCTTGACTAGCCTCTCAATACGGGGCCTAGAAATATGCCCCAAACGTCGATGCCATAACATAGAAGAATGTTCATTAATCCCACTGCGTTTGTTTCCAAAAAGTGAATTGTGATGGACATGTCATGTAGATCTAATATATAAAGGCCATCACGTAAAACTCCTGAACCAACGGAAATAGAATCTGAATAAACAATCAATTTTCCACTACCAAACTTAAAGGTGTAACCACATTTATCCAAAGCAGAAACAGAAATCAAGTTCCTTCTCATAGAAGGTGCATACACAGCATCTCTTAAAAGCAAATTATGTCCAGAAGGCAAAAGTAAAGAAACAACTCCAATGTCAATAACAGAAACTCCAGCTCCATCTCCCATAATAATCTTAGACTCAGCATCACTTGGTTTCCTCAGGCTTGTGAACCCCTGCAAGGAATTCACAACATGAATGGTTGCACCTGAATCTAACCACCAAGTATTTGGAGGAACATCAATGACATTGGATTCAAAGCATGTTAAAGCCAGGAATATACCTTGCTTCTCTTGTTTCTTTTTCAAGAAATAGCAATCATCTACCTTCGTTGTGTTATGGACTTGGGGTCCTTTGGACTTTGAGGTCCTGTAGACTTGGTGTCTACTGTATATGTGGTGTATACTGTGTTTAAATATTTAAGATGTTTTCTATTACCACGAACCTATGACTGGTGCATCGGTGTAGGGGTTTCATGATTGAGCACTCGGACTTTGAGGTCCTGTGTTATTAATGAAAGTTTTAAGATGTTTAAAACTATGATTAGTCGTAAGCCATTTTGAGCTTCGGCAAGGAAAGATTGAACACAAAGAAAAGTGTCAAGAATAAAATGTTTTACATTTGCATTTACGACAGACGTGCCTGACGTTGTTTAACGTGAGACCTTAATGGAAAAGGTATATCATGTGACGGTGTATCATTATGCTTGAATGAATAATGAGACGATGTATTATCATTGTACTTAAATGGACAATGAGACAATGTATATGTATCATTGTGCTTAAATGGACAAGGATGCGATGTATATATCATTGTACTTGGATGGACAATGAGACGATGTATTATCATTGTACTTAAATGGACAATGAGATGATGCATTTATCATTGTACTTAAATGGACAATGAAATGATGTATTATTGTTATGCTTAGCTAGCCAATGAGACGATGTATCGAGTTTGATCAACTCATTTTGAAGACGTTGGGATCTCCGGAGATTAGGTGTGAATGTTAGACAATGAACGTTGAAGTGTCATGCAAATTTTTAAAATAACGATGATCAGATATGAGACCCAGTGATAAACTACTTGTTTAGTTATGCGAATCTTATGTTGTTATGGTTATATATGTCTATGTGATAATGTTGTATGCCGTGCATGTGATTATTGTTATAAACTTATATATCGGCATCTCACCCTTATAATATATCAGGTTTTTGGGTTTGGCTTTTGTGTCTTGATACAAGAAAGTAGATGGTGCAGAAAAGTTCTTAGCCTCACTCGGGAACATGGGTTCCGATAGAAGAAATGTTTGAGTGTGGGAATGACCATGGGGTCTTTACAGTAGATGTCTTGTAAGGCGACCAGCTTGAGATTTTCTTTGGGTTGTGTATTTTTTGGAAAGTTGTTATAAATGGTTTGAAACACCTTGTAAGGTGTATAATAAAAAAAAAAACAATTTCAGAAAAGCTTATATGTTGTGATGTTTTGGTTTACGAATAAATTCAGCTTGTATGTAAGTATAATATAATTATGCTATTGTGATGTATATATCTTTTCTGTAGTATTTCACAGGAAGAAAAATTTTACCCCATTTTTGGACTTATTAAAAATTATAGAGGTAATTTTTCGAAAGCATCCAGTAAACAACTTTTTAATTTATTTCTGCACGTGTTACGAAGTAATTCCCAAGGGGGTGTTATAACAACAGCCGGGTTGGGTCGGATTCGGGCACAAATGGCCCAAGCCGAACCATCCCGCCTCTCTATATAAGTCACCCATTTCCATCCGTTGGGCCTGTCAGGTTGGGCGGGTTGCGGGTAGATCAAATGGTTGGCGGCTGCCCTCTCCATTCACATCAGAGTCTCCATTTCAGATATCACTCGTATCTGCCTACCACTCATCGATGCCGCATCGCACCGCCGCTCATTGCCGCCGTGCCACTGCTCATCGTCACCGCACCACCGCTCGTCACCGTCGCGAGTCGCGACCTTCGCACTTCGTCACCGTCGCGAGTAGTGACCTGCAATATTGTTCGCACTACATTGTCATCTCCCTCTCTCCATCACCGGAAATCCCTCCCCCAAGCCATGGCAGTGCCACCTCCGAGAAAGATAAGACCCAAGAGTGAGTCTTTAGTGTTAGGGTTTTTAGTTTCTAGGGTTTATTTTTTACTTCTTTATGGGCTTATGGCCCAAACGTTTTCTATTTCTTTATGGATCTATTTAACTTATGGTCCATACTTTGTTTGCCTCCTTCCTATTTTCCTAGTTCCTACCTTCTGTAATCAGTTCGTTGCTTCTTCCCTCTGCTTCCATGGCTTCACCTTCCATCCCTCTTTCTCTCTAGTTGGTCGGATATGGTCGGGAGTGGAATTTTTTTGCCACACCCGAACCCGCTTGAGTGTAGCCGTGTGAAACTAAAGAACACAGCCCACAACCCGTAGACCCGTCCACATCCGCCCATGTGCCTGCAGATTCCTACTAGGTAGATCGGGTTTCGGTCGGCAATGAAGATTTGTCCAGCCCTGCGTACATTGCTTATAGAATATTATTGACAATATTTATAATTGTTGTTACTGTTGAAAGAAGTTTTTCAAAATTTAAATTACTTAAATCTTATTTAAGATAATTTATGTTATAAGATAAATTAAATGGATTAGTCATATTATCTATTGAAAGTAATATATTAGGTTTATTTGATCATAAAATTTTAATAAATGATTTTGCAATTTGTAAAATTAAAAGAATAAAATGAGAATTGACGGATTACACTAAATTAAACCCCCTTAAAGAAATTTAATTATGTGAAACCCAAATTAGACAAAATCTGATATTGTGGATTTGCTGGGTTTGTTAAATTTAATTTAAAGTTAATCTCATAATCACACACACCAATCAAATTAACTAACATCAATCACTAGTTCAATACTCGGAAATCAGAACTGATAATTGGAACTAACTACTTCTGAATGCTCTTAAAAAGCATGCATGCACAACCTCTATAAACAGATATATTTTAACTATACACTCACTTTTTTGAAACTTCCATATATAGAATTAAACTTTTTTTTAAGGAACAAATAGAATTGAACTTTGTTTCACATGGATTAGCTTGAAAAATATGTAATCCACAAACGTGTCAACATCTCCAGACACTCTTTGTACTACTCTAATTGTAGGGCAACATACTTTTGTTTTTACATTAAATTTTAATTTAATTTGGAGAACGCTATAGGAACAGGCACTTGGAAGAAGTCATTGTTCCATTTACCTACCACTCCCTGACTTATAAAAAACTTAGAGCTCTCTCTCTCTCTCTCAACCTTCTCTCTAATCTTCTTTTCCTTCTTCCCCGTTGATCGAAAGGGGTGGTTTTGAGTCATTTTTTGGTATGAAATCACTCCTGTACATAGTTTTTTCTCTCATTTTATCTAAATAAGTGGTTTTTCCATGTAGATCTGGTTTTTCTTTCGCGTTTTTCCATGTTTTCGTCGTCTGCGTGTGGCGGTGTTTTGTTCGTCGTCTTGTTGCGGCGTCGTTTGGTTTCCCGTCTTGTTGCGGTGTTTATTTGGTTCAGATTGGCAGATGAGCTTCGATCCATTACAGATGCAATCAAGACTTGGACATCAACGTTACAGATCCGGAAGCATGAGTATTCCGGTCACTTTGATTTTGTCATATTTGTAGGCATTTTGTCGGGTTATGCTATTAATCTGGGTGCTGTGAGTTTATTCGTATGGATTAGCTTGAAAAATATGTAATCCACAAACGTGTCAACATCTCCAGACACTCTTTGTACTACTCTAATTGTAGGGCAACATACTTTTGTTTTTACATTAAATTTTAATTTAATTTGGAGAACGCTATAGGAACAGGCACTTGGAAGAAGTCATTGTTCCATTTACCTACCACTCCCTGACTTATAAAAAACTTAGAGCTCTCTCTCTCTCTCTCAACCTTCTCTCTAATCTTCTTTTCCTTCTTCCCCGTTGATCGAAAGGGGTGGTTTTGAGTCATTTTTTGGTATGAAATCACTCCTGTACATAGTTTTTTCTCTCATTTTATCTAAATAAGTGGTTTTTCCATGTAGATCTGGTTTTTCTTTCGCGTTTTTCCATGTTTTCGTCGTCTGCGTGTGGCGGTGTTTTGTTCGTCGTCTTGTTGCGGCGTCGTTTGGTTTCCCGTCTTGTTGCGGTGTTTATTTGGTTCAGATTGACAGATGAGCTTCGATCCATTACAGATGCAATCAAGACTTGGACATCAACGTTACAGATCCGGAAGCATGAGTATTCCGGTCACTTTGATTTTGTCATATTTGTAGGCATTTTGTCGGGTTATGCTATTAATCTGGGTGCTGTGAGTTTATTCGTAGATTCATCATTTTCGGTTTTTAGCGATGTTGAATTTGTGTTGTTTTCTATGTATTTTATCAATTTGAATGAATGAATATTTTTTTAATAAAATAAAAAGAAAAAGGAACAGACACTTGGGTCCCATTCTAATATTAATGAAAATGAAATTGTTGACTTGAAACACACTTTGTTTGCTGGCAACCTCTACCCCACGTACATCAAGTGGTACACCAACAAAATCCGAGTGACCATCATGTGGCTGTTTTTATTTAATGGGTCGGCAGAAAAAGCTATACGAAGCTGTGCACCCATGTGAATTACATAAATAGCTGTTGCTAAGGTAGATCATTTCAGTTTTCACTTTTCCCCTCCAAATGTTAGATGAAACGCCACATTGTGGGGGAAGCACGGCCAGATTGCTCCTAATTAAAAATAATAGAGCACATATGGTTTCCAAAATATGAGTTGAGCATAATGTAGTATATATGCTTTTGGCTTATATTATAGAGTAAGAGTAAATCGTGAATCTTGGTCCCTAAAATTAGGGTATAGTAATAAGTCGGTTCCTGAACCGGAGGAAATAGCAAAATAGTCCATAAAATTGTAAAACGTTATTTAAATCAGTCCATGCTGCTGTCACATTAAATTCAACTTCACTCATTAAGCTTTCACAGTGCAAATGCATGTTTTAACCCTTCTTTTATCCAGACCCCAAGATATTGTACGCGATACCAACACCGCCACCCGTAACAAACCTTTAGAATAACACAAAACTGTTCACACTACAGATCCGCACAAGATCACCGGCAAGATCTTCCGATTCTCCAAAGAAAAATACTTAAAAACATAAACAAGAGATGGTTTTAAGGTTAAGATGACTGGCAAATATCCCTGCATTGCAAGGGTATTTTAATTTTAATATTTAATAGCAAATAATTACTATTTGAATTAATTTTCAAAGGTAACAACTTGAATAAAATATGATAGCAAATAATGTATTTTTTTTTACAGAAATAACAAATAATGTAGACAATCCAAAAAGTAGTATTTGTAATTGCAAATATTTGCTTCGAAGAGGGAAAAAATTAAATGAAAAATAAATCAGGATTCAGTAATTATAGCGTTTCATTTAAAGATTTGGAAATGTATTAAAAAATAAATAATATATTACAAAAATTACTTAATATAAATGATGTCACGTGGAGGAGAGAAATTGTGGAGAATGACCAACCTTCAAGGGATTGTGGGGGTTATGTTTTCTTGATTCACTAAGGAGTCGGGTTTTAACTAGTTAAGGGATTTTAACCTTCAAGAAGAGAATTAGGATTAAGATAATTAGGTATTGGCAATTTAAAGAGTTCTTTATCTATGAAGTACCCGGAGTCATAAAAGAAAAAAATTGGATCTTTAGCCATGTCTTAATAGTGAAAAACTCAAATAATAAATTCTTGCATGTGTATTTTAGAATTTTGTAGTTGATTTTATATTTAATTTTCACATTTGAATTTCATAATTTTGCTTCCTCAATCAATTTATCATAAATCCAATGAACCAAAAAGTGTTAAACTCAATCTTTGTGAAGATGATACTCTATTCACTTTATATTATTTGTGTGATCTTTTTTTGGATCAAATATTTGTGCGATTCAATACACTTGTCGATAGCATGTAAATTTCCGTTGTATTAAAAAAATTAGATAATAAAAATATATACTTTAATTGATATTAGTCCTATTTTGTTTTCCTCCAAACAGCTAAATCCCAAGATAAAGGAAAAGGGGTCCCATAATTTTTCATGGTCGTCGACCCCTTACTATGCTATTTAATGGCGACATTAATTCAATATCTAAACCTTATTAAATATGTAACATAGTACTTTTGAGTTTATCAATTATGTCAGATATTATGAATATTTGACTTTGATTTATTTTTAGAAAAAGTATATTTTTCAAATAGCTGTATTAGTAAAGTATATTATAATTATAAATTATTAATAAAAAGTATGGGTCAACTTACTAACAAGTGACCTAAGGATATTGGTTATTAAGAAATCCTTAAAAAAAAAGGCTGTATTGGAAAACTAAGTGTAACACTTAAAATACTAAATACATTATTTCCCGATACATTTTTTTTAAACAATATCCTAAAGACACTTCTGCTTATCTGCAAAAAGTATTATGTTCTCCACTATTTTTAGTAGTTTTCATATTTGTTCTCTAACTTATTTTCATTCTAAATTAGTCACCTAACATTTTAAATTAACACATTATTTTCTTGGCACCTATATATGTGCTCATGAAGACTAAGGTCGCTAGCACCATCATCTTAGGTGACAAAAAATGACTTACATGTCATTTAATTTTGTAATGTATACACAGGTTTCATGACGTATTCCTAAGACGTCTTGTTCTTTTTACTTATAGTAGATCGTTTCTTTCTTTCTCTCCCATTTCGTCCACAAATAATCAGTCAGTGCGGTTTCTTATCCAAAAATAGATAAACAAGTATGGAATTCATAAGCTAGCTAGTATCGGTTTCTTGCTTAATTATTCCTGAACATATCAGGACAATTACTCCCTGAGAATTGTTTTAAAATAAATCTTCTACCATAGAAGGCTATGGAGGCAAAAACCAATTTCATAGTTTTGTTCTCGGGAATATTTGGGTTGTTTTCTTCGTAGAAGTCAGTCCAAAACAAGTTTGTAAGTGATTCAAGTGAATTCAATACTTGCACTAAATTGAAATTGCTTTAAATTTGAAAGCAATATGAGTAAATCACCACTTTTGTCCTTGGAAAGTTAAAACCATGTCACTTTAGTATGTGAGGCTATATTTGGGAGGATGGGGTGGGGTGGTGAAAATCTATTAATCCATTGTTTGTAAGTTTCTTCATTAATGGAGTGAGTTGATTGAGGATGGTAATCCAAACCACTCTACTCCATCCAATCCCTCTCATTTCCATACCCTCCAAATTGAGGGGTTTAGGATTTTCTTTCATTTCCTCATTAATCTTCCAAACAATGGAGTGAGATGATTCTCCTTTACAATCAGAAATGAATTAAATAAAGTTTGGTCTTCCCCAATCACCATCGTCATCTCAAACAAACATATGACCGGGTAATGAGCGACATCTAGCAATGCATCATTACTACCCAATTAGCAAGAGTATCAGTGATCCGATTTTAGCTTTACCGTGCAGTAAATGTCCCTTCGTCCATATGTCTTAGTTGATCACAAGGCATAAGAGTGTCATCATTGTCATGTTCAATTATTTGTTCCTCGATCCCCGAGTAGACGTGTAATCACAAATGGCGCCCAATATCACATATTGGTCTACTTCTGCGTGGTCACACATATTTCATGTCCCACTCTATCGAGGGGCCCAATACATTATCCATGTTATGTGGGAGGGACGAATCATGTCTACATCACTCACACTGCTCAACATGATTTATTGCAGGCCCAATAACTACCTTTATGATCATCGTGTTACGTGTGATATTTGATAGCATTAAAGCTTACAACTCCTCGTGTAGGAATCATAGTGACTTCAAGTCAAATGACTACTTCACTATGATCGTCATGAGAATAATTATGGCACTTACATAACTATTATGAAGTATTCTCATAGTGGGTCATCCGGTATAAATATTACTCCTAATATTTATGTCTGTGTGCCAACTTGATATCACATATTCATGATCCGTGAGATGTGGTCATCGATCTACTCACACAATAGTCTCTATGTATTATTGCCGTTCGAATTAACAATAATACTCGACTACATATATTTTAAGAATAGCGTTCTATTATTCAATGAAGTCTCATGATTAAGTCACGTACTTAATATCTCATTAAATGAATTACCTATTTTAAGGACTTTATTATGTTATAAACTAATAACACAATAAATTAATGCCTTATTCATATATCAAATAGATGATCAAATTCATGATACAAATAATGGTCTATTCAAAATAGATTGGCCACTAGGGCTTACGCCAACAATATATTCCATCTTGGCATTCTTTGTCCATCGCTTACAAATCAAGCTGTTAGGAATAGCATTGATGTGCTCATGTCTCATCCCACAAAAAATATGATTGCATGAGATACCACAAGACTCAAACATTCTGCAATCATATACAATTTTTCTCTCTAACATTTCAAAAACATCATTACACTCGTTGCTTGATTTACCTCGATTCATCCTAAACTTCACCTGGTTCCCATCAATTGATCGATCTACAATATTCAAAGCACCCCATTCCTCAATCTCATTCTTAACTTCCTTGAACTTATTCCTTGTCAACAATTTTGAGGCACGTTGTTCATATTTATGTAGTGGGGTTGTAATTATGGGATGACCATACGAGGACTTAAAATCAAACATCAACTCATTGTGCCTACATTCTTTAATAGCTCGCTCAAAAATATGCAAAAAATCAACGAGGCTACTACGTTGCTGGACATACCTTTTGATGAAGGAGTTAATGCCTTCACACATAGAGGTTGTTTTGATACCGCATAATAACTTATCACGTAGGTAAGCAATTGACCACATCTCATTTAGCTTGTACATCTTATTTGCCCAATTGTTGTTATGGGGAGCATATTTCCTAATAACTTCCTTCAATTGAAGTTCAAACTCCTCTGCCAACAAGTTGGCATAGATCAACCTCTTGAACTCTTCTAAGAAGTTAGGATTCATAACATTCTCAATCGCATTTTGTTGTAGGTGCCACGAACATAGACGATGAGTGGCATTTGGAAAAACTGTCTTAGTAGCCTCCCTCATAGCATTGTCACCATCGGTGACTATGGCATTGGTATGTTTATTCAACATAGCTTCACAAAATGTCTTTAAAACCCACTTATATGTCTCTGTCTTCTCATCATCAACAAGTGCACATGCAAAAATTGTGGTTTATCCATGATGATTATAACCACAAAATATCACGAATGGCTTGTTGTACTTATTCTTTGTAACACCCCAATTTTTTATCACTTTCTTATATCTGTTGATATATTTAAATGTGGATATTTTATCAGAAACCCAGAAAATGATTTTGGATAAAACAAAACCATTTCTAAATTCTATCTAATAGAACGAAGTTCCAGTTAAATTTTTGGAATGAAACTCAGACGAAAACCGGTCTGTGTTTTCCCTGTCAGCAAGAATTTACTGATCAGAGAACCTAATATTGACTCGTGAACGAAAAATCAATGACTTTTACTCTGTTTCCCTTACTTCACAAGTTTAGAAGTTTAAACTCCTTTGGAACTTCATCAAGCTATTGTCACTTTCAATCTCCAGGTAACCTCATGATCTTGTTTTTCTCTTATTCTTTTTCAATCATTCTTACCCATGATCATGATCAAACTAGTTGAAACCCATTTCAAGATTGAACCATCTTTTTGTATGAACTTGAATCATTGTTGATTTTAATGATCAAACTTGTGAAACATAAACTTATCTCATGATCTTGTTATGATTGTTGTTGTTATTTGAACACAATGAAACCCAAACCCTCACCCCTATGATTAGGCTGAAACTGAAAAGTGAGGGAGGATTAGTGATTTTGTCTCATTTTTTATTTTTAACACTTGTTTTAAGCTCCCTAGGACCTATATGATCAAGCTCTAAGAGTTTAAGTTAAACCAAAATTCCTAGCCAAATTTTCTAGTAAGAGCCAAAAATCACTCCTATGTGAGCTAGAAGGAATTTTTCAAAGATTGACAAGTATGGTGATGATTTGTGAAGGAAACGTGGTATAAGTGTATTGCCTGGACTCGTTGGAGGAAGCTGAGGGCTACATGATTCATTTCAAGTCAAGGAAGCTAAATTTTTGAGGTAAAGGGAGTCAGCCTGAGGAGTTCCTAGTAGTTATATATTTAATGTTATGAATTTTCTATGATGTTTTAAAATATGATTGATTGACTGTGGAATACCGATCTAAATATGTAGTAAATGATGCTGAGATAGTGAAACTATATATATATGTCTGATAAATATTTTTCTATTATATCAATTGATTGAGACTGGTTGAAGCGTGACATGAGTCACTGCTTAGTAAATAGAAATTGTTTTTATAAAGAGTATATGAATATAGAAAAGTTGAAAAGTAATTTTGTTTCTCTTTGGAAAGAGAAAAAGGGAATTGACCTAGAATGCCGAGCTCTAAACCCGGGCTGGATTCGGATGACCGAGGCATCGGGCTGGATTCGAGTCTTGGGTAAGCGGGCCGTGTTCCTACTACAAAGAACCTAGAGTTACGAGACGACGGACTAGTGTTCGTTTACGAAAGAGGTTTAAAAGTCTTTGAGAATAACTTAAAAATTGTAATTTGATGTTTAAAAAGATAAAACGATATTTGAAAAATGTTTGTAGCGAGACATGCTGTCGATTTCTGACTTCACACGGGGTGAACTAACAAATTTGATAGTTCACGGACCAAAGGCATGTTCAGGGACATTCGGGCTCGAACTCCACGAAATGCTCGAGGCTTGTGCAACCTCTTGTCGTGGAAATCGATTACCCTGCACGGATGTACATAATAGGGAACTATCCAAATATTATTTAGGTGATATGCGATACCCTAGAACAATTGTGGATCTGACCCAAAAGAGGCCGACCCAACGCGAAACAATTGTGTTATAGGCATTATCGCGTTCCTATCATGCTTGAAGAAGGGAAGTTAGGATCTCCGGAGATTGTGTTAGAAAGTGGGTATTGAAGTGTTAATAGAAAACTTACGAATAAAGTCTTAAATCTAAACAATCTTATAATATGAATATTATTATATTTATATGAGTTGTTACTTTGGTATTTTAATGTTGTTTATGATGTTAAATATATGGCTAGTGTGTTTAAACTCATGTATTGGTAACTCACCTTTATGTTGTTTTTCTCTGTTGTGGAAAAAATTATGTTATGTGTTTAGATGGACCCTTTTCACCACATGACTCATTCGGGCTTCCTAGCCCACACCTTTGAGTTCAAAGATGAAGCTGGCGCGTGGGTGATTCACCCCGGAGCCCGAAGCGCTACTTGTACGGGGCCACTGTTAACTACTAAGGGATTAGAGGATAGAATTAATTCATGCACTCATAGTGTGAAGACTGTGGAAGTACCACTACTGCCCATCTGGAGTTGCTGCGACATATGGTCGAGACAGGGAATACATATCACCAACCACCACCACTGTAGTTTATTCCTGGAGGAGCACCCGCATCACCACCGCCTGTTCCTGTAGTTATCTATGGAGGAGAGGAGGACGATGAGGATATTATGGTTGCTGATAAACTTCCCGAGGTTGACCCTGTAGAGGAGGATCCCATTGAGGAGGATTCTATTGAGGCCGAGGAAGAGGTGCCTGATTATCATCCTCTAGATGAGGAGATGCATCCAGTGGTGGCTGAGGCTGTAGGTGTAGTGTCTCCTGACCCATCAGATCCTGGGGATGACCATGGAGGTCTCCCTAATGGACACCTTTAGATGTCTTGCATAAGTTTGTTGATACTTTTCTTTTTGGATAGTGTTAACTTCATAGGGTTTGCAGATTCGGCTGTTGAGAGGCAAGTTTTTTTTGTATTAGTGGTATTCTCTGCCAAACCCTTGTTTTTGTATATCCTATGTCTATATGAAATTAATTACCAACAGTTCGAACTCAGAATCAATGACCCCTGGTTATAAGGGTCCTGACATAGTTGATGCATAGGTGAAAGAAACTAATGATGCATAGTTATGTATACATGTGTATGTTATGGCTCGGAGAGCCTTTCTTTCAAATAGAAATATGAGTTTATTTGTAGGTGTTCTATCTGGAATGTTAAAAATTATAGAGGAGACTCTGTCATTTTTTTTCATGACCAAGGTTTTAAGTAATTTTCGAAAGTAACCAGCAATAAGTAACGATTCCTTTTTCGTGCTAAGTTGTAATTTAAAGAGAAAATCATGTAATGCCGAAGAAGACGTTACATTAGTGGTATCAAAGCTGGTCGAGTCTTTCGGGAATCCTTGGGAATTGGTCTGTTATATCTAAGTTGTGTAATCTCCGACTAAGACCTGTTTGAAATTACTTCTTAGAGTAATGGGTGTTGTTAAGTGAGAGTATATCCCAATTTTGAGTTAAGATCTAACTGATTGTATCTTGTAGGTCAGTAGGGAAATCGGAGCTGGAGGTAGACGTGGTCGAGGACGTGGTTGCGGCCCTGGGAGAAGCCGTAGAGGTGGCCGGATAGCTGGACAAGTTGATTTTGAGGAACACTGTAACATCTGTTATTTTATGCATGGTTAATATATAAGGGTTAGGGTTAGGACTTGGATTATATAGCTGGGATGTGATTTGAGGCATAGAGACCCTTGCTTAGCAAGCACACAACCTTTTCGAGTGAGTTTGAACGTAGAAACAAAATTAGGGTTTCCTGGTTAGCATCTTTGAGACATCTGAATGTGAAATAAGAAATTTGGAATTAGGAATGAGATTAGACCTTTTTGATGGTTTGAAGATGTTTAATAGGTCTTGATGAGCCTATATCTCAAATTTGAGGTCAATCGGACGCCGAACGGGTCAAGAACGCAAAGAAACACAAACCGAGCGTTTTGTGATCGATTAATTAATTGAAAGTTGGAATATTAATTTAGGTCGATCCTGAGTACAACAGGTCTTTGGATTAACCTCAAATAATTATATAAAAATATTCCAGCAGTAGGTTACACAGGAAGATGCGAAAGAAAACACTCGGTTGTGCCGACGGAACAACACCCGATGATACATGTCGTTACCGGGAGGAAGGTGGCCATGGTGACGCCACCTCACATTCCACCTAACCCTTTTGCATGTGTGCCACATAACCCTTTTGCATGTGTGACACCTAACCTTTTTTGCATGTGTGACACCTAAACCTTTTGCATGTGTGACACCTAACCCCTTTGCAGGAATGACACCTATCTCCACTACCCCTTTTGTATGCATGACACTTGTCTTCCCACTAACTTATCAAAACCTACCTAAATTCATCTATAAAAGAAAAATCACAAAAGTACTTCATTTTTCCTCCCCCAGCCTCATTTCACTCATCCTTCCATAGCCAATTTCGTTCCCTCACCTCTACATGTGTTGGCTGAATAGATAAGTGAAGGAAAGAACAAGTTGCACACTCATTCACTCCTAAAAACTCATCTTATCATGTTTATGTAAAACCATCCCCTCACCTTCTTCCACCATTGGATCGTGTTGAAATTTTATAGAGAGGTTCTAGGCTAGTAGTTCTTCACATCCAACGGTTAAAAGTTTTGTACGTTCCCTAGAGTGAGAGTTATTCAACTCAAAAAGGAGATAAGCTCAACCAGTGTAGCTCCTGACCAGTCACCTTGGGAGGTTCATCCTAGGCCCATCCACCGTTGAATCGAGCTGAAATTTTTAGAGAATGTAAGGAAAAGGTATCTCTTTATTCTCACCGTTCACTTTTGTATATAAATGTCTGGGTTGTGAGATATAGAGCAAAAACAGTGGCGGATTTTAGGGTGTTTGTTGCAGATTCTAAGTTCCTTACAAGGTGTTGTTCACAATGTGGTTTCTTAGGTGGACTTTCGGAGACTCAGGGGCCTAGGTCCTTGTGAGGCAGAATTGTGAGGAGTAAAGGACGAGTAATTTCGTTACGTCTAGGTCATCGATGCGACTCTCCCGGTGGGGGAAAGAAATTATTTAACATCGGAAACGGCACGGTGACGTTTAATTTGATAATGGCGTAGGGCGACCCAAACCCTACATGATTGCGAGTAACAGACAATGTCCATATCACGCTGGGGACTACTTAGTAGTACTCGTGATGATATTGAGATTGTGCGTTTATCACCGTTATGTTTATTATATATTATTATATGATTGTCTGCTTGGATGATTTGACTAGTTGAATTGATATTGATAACTGCTGGATGATGATGTTATGAGTTGTGATTATTTTATAAGCATGATATCTTATTATTTTAATTAGATTTTGATAATGATTATTATTTTGGAGATGATGATTTTATGACATGTTAGTAATGATGATGCTATGACATGATGATATTATGGTATGATGTGTTGAGTGTTATAATTGTGATTAGAATTTGAGTAAACGATAAGTTATATCGAGACATGAGGATGTATTGGGGAATTCATGTTATATGTGTTAGTAGTGCCTAACTGAGATGATTCCTGAGATATGATGACAATGAGCTTGATGAGTTAAGATTTTATTTAGGTTACCTATGAGATTATGATGAGCGGTTAGGGCACTAGGGGGTGACCTGAAACATGGTCTGTGATATGGTGGACTTGAAACATGGTCGTGTGGGGTCTATGCCTCGGAGGGAGAATTCCTGGGGATAGGCTAACAGCAGACCGTCCCAAACATGATTTCATTTTAGTTGCAGCTATAGTTCATGCGTTGCATGAGCACCCTGGTCGGGGTTCAGAGGTGTGCACCGGATTGTGCAGCTATAGTATCATTGCTTTGCATGGGCATCCTCCATCCGCGGACGAGGGTGTGTGCCGGGGACTCTAGGACCTGTCGATTTATTGATGTGATATCCGGATATGGCCGATACCTGACGAGATGATTCATACAACATTTGCATTGCATCTTGATGGAGGGTAGAGGAAAGATCATAGATGTGGATTGAGGATGATTGTGTTTTATTTATGTATACTCTTGGAGATGGATGTTCAGTGTGCCGTTAAACCCTTTCCACGTTTGACGTTATGTTGTTTCTTATCCCTTTTCTTCTTGTTGTTGGGTATGTTTTATTTATGTGATCGCTATAAGAAGACTCGGTGGCGAAGCCAGCTATGGAGGAACTAGATGGAAACTCTTATGAGCCAGATGCTGGAGGAAGAGCAGTGGACCCGAGTAGTTGAGTAGAGAGACTACGGCCAGTGCGTCTTTTTGAGGTGTTTTATCTTTTGTTGTTTGTATTAGTTTGCACCTATTGGGATCCTACTGAAAGGATTCCCTTTACTGTACTGCATCAGGATATGATGTGTATATGTTATGCATGTGTGTATATATTTTGTTTATATTTTAAGTTCAAATTTTTCCGCCGTTTTAATATATACGCTTAATGATAATAACACCATTAGGTCCTAACTATTATGGGTTTTCTTTAATGGGACGTCGGGGCGTCTCATTTGGTGGTATCAGAGCAGTTCGGTTCTGAAACGGACTATGATTAGGGTGAACTGGTCATTTAGTTGAATCCATATCAGATAATAGCAATGCTTAGAAGTTGGGTAATGAGTTTGACGCGACATCTTTATGGCATATAGTATTCATATTCCTGTTTTATGTTGTATTATATGTCATATTGATGTGGGCTAATGATTTATTCTAACAGAATCATGGCTCGAGGTAGAGGACGCGAACGTGATAGACGTGGTGGTAGAGCTATTGAGGGTGTTGAGAATGAGCCTCATCAGCCAGAGGCAGGGATTGGAGATGGAGGAGAGTCCACCGAGACTCTTCGGACTATCCGCGAGTTAGCATCCATTCTGTTGCAGCAAGCACAACATAATGCTCAGAGGGTACAGAGAGAGGTAGAGTTGCAGGAGCTGCAGGATAGAAGGAGAGCCGCGGAGGCTGAGGATGCAGGACTAGATACCTTTCTCAAAGGTAAGCCACCACAGTTTGGAGGAGAGTATGATCCCGAGCGGGCAGAGTGGTGGATACAGGAGCTCGAGATTATCTTTGACACCATGTGATGCAGAGATGACAGGAAGGTGACTTACGCCGCTTTCATGCTAATAGGAGGAGCCGAGTCATGGTGGAGAGGCAAGAGGAGACTGCTTGAGGCTGAGGGCAGATTGACCAGTTAGGAGTTGTTCAGAGAGTGTTTCTTTGAGAAGTACTTCCCTCGGTTAGTCAGGCGGGAGAAGGAGAGACAGTTCATGAGTCTCCAGCAGGGAGACAGATCTGTTGGTGATTATGCGGCCAGATTTGAGGCCCTGATTCAGTTTTCGAAGTTCTATCGGAGGTTCCCAAATGAGGATTGGATGTACCGGAGGTTTGAGGAGGGTTTACGACATGAGCTGAAGAGGGCTATAGCGCCCTTGGATATTTTGAGCTTTCCAGAGATGGTGGAGAGGGCCAGTGCTATTGAGAGCATGGATAAAAGGCAGGCTGCAGAGCAGAGACAAGAGCGTAGTGGGGGTCCTACCTGAGCAGGTCATCAGAGGAGAGGTGATAGGGATTCTCAGTGGAGGAGAGGACCATATACTAGACCTGGGCAGAGCGCTCAGACATCTGCATCACCAGCACAAGTTGCTAGAGAGGGCCAGCAGTAGAGGGCCCCAGTATGTTTCAGATGCGGAGGTCCTCATTATCTCATAGACCGTACAGATAGATCTGGTTGCTACACACTACTAGAAAAATTGAATTTTCGGACGGAATTTTCGGACGGAAATGTTTCCATCCGAAATTTTCAGAAAATTTCGAACGGATTTCAGACGGATTGTGTTATTTTTTATATTTTCCATGATCCGTCCGAAATCCGTCCGAAATTTCGGACGGATTGTGTTATTTTTTATATTTTCCTTGAACCGTCTGAAATCCGTCCGAAAATTTCGGATGGATTTCAGACGGATTTTGTTATTTTTATATTTTCCTTGATTTATCTTACATCCATCTGAAATCCGTCCGAAAATTTCGGACGGATTATGCTATTTTTTATATTTTCCTTGATCCGTCCGAAATTTTCGGACGGATTTCAGACGGATTGTGTTATTTTTTATATTTTCCTTGATTTATCTTACATCCGTCTGAAATACGTCCGAAAATTTCAGACGGATTTCAGACGGATTGTGTTATTTTTTATATTTTCCTTGATTTATCTTACATCCGTCAGAAATTTTCGGACGAATTTCAGACGGATTGTGTTATTTTTTATATTTTCCTTGATCCGTCCGAATTTTTTGGACGGATTGTGTTATTTTTTATATTTTCCTTGATTTATCTTACATCCGTCCGAAATCTGTCCGAAATTTTCAGACGGATTGTGTTATTTTTTATATTTTCCTTGATCCGTCTGAAATCCGTCCGAAAATTTCGGACGGATTTCAGACGGATTGTGTTATTTTTTATATTTTCCTTGATTTATCTTACATCCGTCCAAAAATTTCGGACGGATTGTGTTGGTTTGTTTATATTTCTTACATCCGTCTGAAATCCGTTCGAAATTTCGGACGGATTTCACACGGAGTTTGTTATTTTTTATATTATCCTTGAAAAAATATTAAATAATTTATCTTATAAATATGATTAAAATATTTGATCTTAATAAATTTAGAAGTAAACAAGATTTATGAATTGAATTAAACAAGATTTATATTTCTTACAAGATTTATGAAGTGAATTAAACAAGAAGTACAATTGTTTGATCCTAATAGAACCCAAATGGACTGTTTAGGTCATATACGACCTAACTAGGCCAATTTGTACTTTTTCAGGCATAAAGGAGCCCCAATGGACTTGTTCGATCCTAATAGAGCCCAAATCGACTTGGTAGGACCTAATTGGGCCAATTGCCCCGTACAGCCCAATTGTACTTCTTTGGTCCTAATGGATCACAAATGGACTTGTTTGATCCTAATAGTGCCCAAATGGACTTTTTAGGTCATATACGACCTAACTGGGCCAATTTGTACTTCTTTCGTCCCAATGGAGCCCAAATGGACTTGTTTGATCCTAATAGAGGCCAAATGGACTGTTTAGGTCATATAGGACTTAACTAGGTCAATTTTTACTTTTTCGGGCATAATGGACCCCAAACGGACTTGTTTGATCCCAATGGAGCCCAAACGGACTTGTTTGATCCTAATAGAGCCCAAATGGACTTTTTAGATCATTTAGTACCTAACTAGGCCAATTTTTACTTCTTTGATCCTAATGGAGCCCAAATGGACTGGTTTGATCGTAATAGAGCCCAAATTGACTTGTTAGGACCTAATTGGGCCAATTGCCTCGATCGGCCCAATTGAACTTCTATGGTCCTAATGAAGCCTAAATGGACTTGTTTGATCCTAATAGAGCCCAAATTGACTTTTTAGGTCATATACGACCTAACTGGGCCAATTTGTACTTCTTTGATCCTAATGGAGCCCAAATGGACTGGTTTGATCCTAATAGAGCCCAAATTGACTTGTTAGGACCTAATTGGGTCAATTACCCCGATCGGCCCAATTGAACTTCTATGGTCCTAATGAAGCCTAAATGGACTTGTTTGATCCTAATAGAGCCCAAATCGACTTTTTAGGTCATATACGGCCTAACTGGGCCAATTTGTACTTCTTTGATCCTAATGGAGCCCAAATGGACTGGTTTGATCCTAATAGAGTCCAATTTGACTTGTTAGGACCTAAGCGTAAGCTCCAAACATGATTTTCTTTGAAAATAACCTTGTTTGGTAATAATATTAAGTGTTTAGATCAAATTAGAATGTGTGTTTGGTCATGCGTAATTAAATTACTCTCTTCAAATTATTTTATTGGGTGCGTTAGCACTGACTTATTTCAGTGAACGCACGCTTACTAGACAATAATTTACGTTATTGTCACTATTATTACCAGTACAGAAAAATGTTTTAAATAATATGATTAAGAGAAAAGCATTTTCATATTTTTATCCTATTTGATTTTAGAGTTAAAAATATTTTGGTTTGACATTAATCGGAGATTAATTTTGGACAGACTATTTTCTTAGTTGATCAGTTCATTATTAATCTTTGCTCTAATTTGAATTTCAAAATCATATATTTATCAATCATTATTTGAATGGAATTCGTATGTTAGATCCAAATACTGCAACAGCCCGTTTTTAGTTACGCTGTTTAACCGGTTAAAATATAATTACACATATGATTAATTATTTTATTTGGATGTTTATGTTAATTTTGTTATGTGGTTTAGTTTGAGTAATTAAATTACTCTCTTCAAATTATTTTATTGGGTGCGTTAGCACTGACTTATTTCAGTGAATGCACGCTTACTAGACAATAAGTTACATTATTGTCACTATTACTACCAGTACAGAAAAATATTTTAAATAATATGTTTAAGAGAAAAGCATTTTCATATTTTCATTCAATTTAATTTTAGAGTTGAAAATAAACTGGTTTGACCTTAATTTGAGATTAAATTTTGGACCGAGTATTTTCTTAGTTGATCAGTTCAACTATTAATCTTTGCTCTAAATTGAATTTTGAAATTATATAGTTATCAACCTTTATTTTTAGATTCCAAAAAGTAAAAACATATTTATTTTAGGCTTAATATTTTATCATTCATTTTGTACCTATTACTAAATAATTAACTTAAAGACCTAAGTTTCTCTTTTCTCTCTCTCTTTCTCGACGCCCTCCCCCCTCACTTTCTTTCTTTTTCTCCTTTTTCTCTTTCTTTCTTTTTCTTCTTTTTTTTCTTTTTCTTTCTTTCTTCTTCGGTCTCCTTTCTTCTTTCTTTTTTTTTTCTTCTCCCTCCTGACTCCATCTTCTTCTTCCTTCTCCCCAACCTTATCTTCTCCCTTCTTCATTCAGTCCAGCCACCGCCGCCTGAAGCTCCGACCGTCGCCCACCACTCATCGACGCAGCAGAGAAGCCCGCGACCACCGCGTCACCTGAAGCCGCTCGAAGCCGCGCGATCTGGCCGAGCTCCGCCGCGAAGCCACCGGTTTTTGTGGTGGTTTCCACCCTGTGAGTTCCTTCCAACCTCCTCCTTCTTATTTCCTTTGGTCTTACTCTATCTCTCTCTTTTTGTTGTTCACAGAAAGCGAACCGCCGCTAGGGCCACCGTCCGCCGCCGCATCAACCACCGTACCACCACCATAAGCTTGCCTTCTTCCTTGGGTAAGTGGTTTTCTCACTTCCTTTGCTCAGATTCAAAACCCCCAAATTGATTTTGAAACCCTAACCCTAGGTTTTGATTTTTAGTTCTCAAAATCTGAAATTAATTGGTGTTTTCTGAAATTGGGAGCATGATTAAGTGCCGCCCCAAATTGATTTTGAAACCCTAACCCTAGGTTTTGATGATGAGTGTAATGATTGTGCTTAGAGAACATTGAGAATATATCCTCTTGAGAACATAACAAGATGTGAAGTAAGTTTGTTAGCTTCCTTATTGACATTTTGACTATTTCTTTAAAATTAATTTTTGTAACTAGTCTCAATATAATATGTTTCTAATTTAATTATGCAGAAATTTGATTCATCTACCTTTGCATTCTGGTCAAGGAGCTCGGTGGATGTGGAGCCAGGACGAATCAGATTGCAATCCAATAGTTACACTACTAACACACTTTTGGATACTGTGACTGTTGCTACTATACAGGTATTCTGAGAATTTCATCCTCCTTTTGTGGAAATAGTTTTTGCAATGTAAATTTTATAAATATCTGCTGGAGATGCTGGGTGTGCTTTATGTTATTGGGGGACATGATTTAGTTTTAGTTGCTTGCCTTGTATGAGTTGCATTGTGTAGTGTACATTCAAGGCCATGTTTTTTCTCACGATATGTTTTGTACTATTTGAAGATTCATTATCATTGGATAATGTTTGTTATATTCAGTGCAACTTACCTGTTTCAACCTTTTCTCTCTTATTCACCGAATCTTCTGTTCTTTAATCTTTATCAAATTTAAAGATTCCAATATTGATTGTTTGTGTGTCGTTTGTTTTGTGTGTGTGTAGTGGAAATAATGTTGGTTCTTTTGGCTATCCTAATACTCTTGTGCATTGCAGATTTTTTGTTTAGCCTCAACATTTGACTATCCTTTGAACTAAAGTGTAGTGTATGCTTAGGCCTAGGAATTATGAATGGACATGAGTTAGATAAATATTCAAACAATTTGAGGGTTTGCTAGCAATAAAGATCCAAACAATTTGAGGGTTTGCTGGAAAAATCTCTTGATAATTTTTATTATTTGTACTTTCTGTTAGTCGCATCAATTTAAATGCCAATAATTAATAAATAGCCTTCTAATTATGCTTTTTGGCTGTTAACAATGCTTGCAGATAAAATATGTCCTATGCATTTAGCACTTTTTAATTGATAAACAATTAGATTGCACTTTCCAACTATTGGAAGTACCATCGATCTTACTTATCTGTAGCATGTATATTTGCTCAGACGGCTATACTAAACAGTATAGATCACATGGGCTTCTTTCTCGGCGCAGTTCTTTTGGGGTTCTAGAGTACAGTTGAACACATGTGTGCACTTATTTTTGTTTGTTAATTAATTGACTTGCTTGGTTGATGGAAAGGTTCATTCTTTTACTGAATTGTTGGATATAAATCTTTCAGGTGTATCGTGGGGGCATCTCCATTGATGCAGGTCATTCTACTTCTAAAGGAAAAATGTCAGCAAATTTGGAGAGGCTGGATTCTCAGATTCCTCAACTTGTTGGTTCATTACATGACCTTCACAGTTCACAGTGGCTTGATCTTCTGATAGTTTTTAAGTCATGACTTTTGGATTGCATGCAGCAATTGGTATTTGATTTTTAGAAGTTGTATGGTACCAAGGCTGTATTTTGTAACAATAGTCAAATTCATGATTTTGTGATTGAATGTGAAACTACAAATGTTAGTGATCGGTGCCATATAATTCGCATAGATAGTGAAACTGTAATGTAAGTGAAGTGATCTGTCACGGTCGTGATGGGCATCACGGCCTGGCTGTGACAGCTTCTGCCTTGAATGTTGCTTCACTAAATGGTCTGTCACGGCCGTGATGGGTATCACGGCCTGGCCGTGACAAATTCTGCTTAGAAGGGGTCTGGCTCAGTTGACATGTCATGGCCGTGACAGATTCTGACTTTTTATTCTTCCGTGGGAAATCCGTCCCAAATCCGTCCAAAAACAAAAATAAATCCGTCCGAAAAATAACCAACAAAATCACAGCATCCGTCCCAAATCCGTCCGAAAACCAAAATAAATCCGTCCGAAAAATAACCAACAAAATCACAGCATCCGTCCCAAATCTGTCCGAAAACAAAAATAAATCTGTCCGAAATCCGTCCGAAAAATAACCACAATCCGGATTTCCACGTTGTCCATATTTCGTCCGAAATCCGTCCGTAAATATTTTCGGACGGAATTTGGGACGGATTTTATAATTTTCCACGAGGCTTTTTCGGACGGGTGCCATTCCGTCCGAAATCCGTCCGAAATGAATTATCCGTCCGAAATTTGTCCAATTTCCATCCGAAATCCGTCCGAAAATGATGGATTTCTAGTAGTGACATCTGTGGCAAACCAGGTCATTTTGTTAGAGATTGCCGACAGAGAGCAGGACAGCAACAGCCAGCTACCGGCAGAGGAGCCAGTGGTTCTAAAGGTGGAACTGGGAGAGGAGTTCCAGCGGCAGGGCAACAGACGGCCATAACTCAAGCCACGGGGAGAGTGTTTACAGTAAGAGGATCTGAGTCTTCTCAATCTGTAGATCTTATTCAAGGTATGTGTTTACTATCTGGCAGACTCTCGCGTGTGTTGTTTGACTCAGGTGCTACACATTCATTTGTTTCTCTTGAGTGTGTGGATCATTTACATATATCCATTTCTCAACTACCATATACTTTGACAATATCTACCCCTACCAATGATCCTTTAATCACTATGTCTGTTTGCTTATAGTGTCCTATAGTTGTTGAAAATAGGACATTTCTGGTGGATCTCATCTGTTTGCCTATGCAGCAGATAGACGTTATCCTTGGCATGGATTGGCTTTCGGCTAACCATGTAGTGTTAGACTGTGCCCAAAAGACCTTATCTTTTCTTGAGCCTTCTAGCATAGTATCTGCCAATGAAGGAACAACTATGAGGAGTGACGAGTCTCAGCAGTATGTGATACTTTTCTCTTTGGAAGCTAAGAAGACTCTGAGTATGGATTCTTTGCCTATCGTGAGAGAGTTTCCTGAGGTTTTCCCTCCAGATGTTCCAGGTTTGTCACCAGAGAGGGAAGTGGAGTTCGCTATAGATCTCATACCAGGGACCGGACCTATATCAGTAGCTCCTTATCGCGTGTGTTGTTTGACTCAGGTGCTACACATTCATTTGTTTCTCTTGAGTGTGTGGATCATTTACATATGTCCATTTCTCAACTACCATATACTTTGACAATATCTACCCCTACCAATGATCCTTTAATCACTATGTCTGTTTGCTTATAGTGTCCTATAGTTGTTGAAAATAGGACATTTCTGGTGGATCTCATCTGTTTGCCTATGCAGCAGATAGACGTTATCCTTGGCATGGATTGGCTTTCGGCTAACCATGTAGTGTTAGACTGTGCCCAAAAGACCTTATCTTTTCTTGAGCCTTCTAGCATAGTATCTGCCAATGAAGGAACAACTATGAGGAGTGACGAGTCTCAGCAGTATGTGATACTTTTCTCTTTGGAAGCTAAGAAGACTCTGAGTATGGATTCTTTGCCTATCGTGAGAGAGTTTCCTGAGGTTTTCCCTCCAGATGTTCCAGGTTTGTCACCAGAGAGGGAAGTGGAGTTCGCTATAGATCTCATACCAGGGACCGGACCTATATCAGTAGCTCCTTATCGGATGTCACCAGTAGAGTTGGAAGAGTTGAAGAAACAGCTGGATGACATGATGAAGATGGAATTCATCAGACCGAGTATTTCGCCTTGGGGAGCACCGGTATTGTTTGTCAAGAAAAAGGACGAAAGTTCTAGGTTGTGCACGGATTATAGTCAGTTGAATAAAGTTACAATCAAGAACAAATATCCGTTGCCTAGGATAGATTACATGATGGATCAGTTGAAGGGAGCTTCGGTATTTTCCAAGATAGATCTAAGATCAGGATACCATCAGATTAGGGCGAAGAAGGAGGATGTACCTAAGACCGCTTTCAGGACGAGGTATGGACACTATGAGTACCTAGTAATGCCTTTTGGTGTAATTAATGCTCCAGTAGTGTTCATGGATTACATGTACAAAATCTTTAGATTGTCCCTCAATAAGTTTGTGGTGGTGTTTATAGATGATATTCTCATCTATTCTCGTAGCAGGGAAAAGCACGAGGAACATCTGAGAGTGGTGTTACAGGTGTTGACAGATAGGCAGTTGTATGCTAAGCTATCCAAGTGTGAATTTTGGTTAGAGGAAGTACAGTTTCTAGGGCATATGATCGACAAGGAAGGGATAGTTATTGATACAGTTAAGGTAGAGGCAGTGATTAAGTGGGAGAGGCCTAAGTCAGTGAGTGAGGTGAGAAGTTTTCTAGGATTAGCCGGGTATTACAGGAGGTTTATCGAGGGTTTCTCGAAGATTACGTTGCCTATGACGCAGTTAACGAGAAAGGGTATGACATTTTTCTGGACAGAGAAGTGTGAGGAGAGCTTTCAGAAGTTCAAGGAGAAGTTGACTACATCTCCAGTGCTGATGTTACCAGATCCATTGGGACAATTCGACGTGTACTGTGACGCGTCATATCAAGGTTTGGGATGCGTTTTGATACAAGAGGAAAGAGTTGTGGCTTATACTTCCCGTCAGTTGAGGGTTCATGAAAGGAATTACCCGACCCATTATCTGGAGTTAGCAGCCATAGTGTTCGCATTAAAGATATGGCGACACTATCTTTATGGGGCTAAGTTCAATGTGTTCAGCGATCACAAGAGTTTAAAGTATTTGTTTGATCAGAAGGAGCTGAACATGAGGCAACGTAGATGGATGGAATTCATTAAGGACTATGAGTTTGATCTTCAATACCATCCAGGGAAAGCTAATGTTATGGCAGATGCACTAAGTCGGAAATCCTTGCACGTATCCGCAATGATGGTGAAAGAGATGGAGTTGCTTGAACAGTTTAAAGATTTGAACCTAGGTATGGATTTGACTGAGGATATAATATGCTTAGGTATGATCACCATCAGTAGTGAGTTTTTGAGAGATCTTAAGGTTAAACAGGGTCAGGATGAATACTTGGTAGAGGTCAGTTGAGGCATAGATGAGGGCAAGGTGTCAGAGTTTAGGAGAGGATCAGACAGAGTGTTAAGGTTTAGAGATCAGATATGTGTGCCAGAGGAATTAGAGATTAGGAAGATGATCCTAGAGGAGGCACATAAAAGTAAGCTGAGTTTCCACCCTTGAGCCACCAAGATGTACCAAGACATGAAGAAGATGTTTTGGTGGCCAAAGATGAAGAAAGAAGTGGCAGAGTATGTTCTATCATGTTTGGTGTGTCAGAAAGCTAAGATAGAGCATCAAAAGCCAGCAGGGTTGTTGCAGTCCTTGGATATCCCAGAGTGGAAGTGGGATAGCATAGCGATGGACTTTGTGGTTGGATTGCCACGAACTCCGAAGAGGTTTGATGTGATTTGGGTTATCATCGATAGGTTGACAAAGTGTGCTCACTTCTTACCTATTGGTGAGAGCTATAGTCTTGAATGGTTGACCCAGATCTACATCAAGGAAGTAATGAGGTTGCATGGTGTGCCGTCGAGTATTGTCTCCGACCGAGATCCTAGATTTACATCTAGATTTTGGAGGCAGTTACACAATGCTTTGGGGACAAAGTTGAGGATGAGTTCTGCTTATCATCCTCAGACGGATGGACAATCAGAGAGAACGATTCAATCATTGGAGGATCTTTTAAGAACCTGTGTGTTGGAACATGTGGGCAGTTGGGATGAGTTCCTACCTTTGATTGAGTTCACATACAATAACAGTTTCCACAACAGCATCGGGATGGTGCCATATGAGGCTCTGTATGGGAGAAGGTGCAGGATTCTGTAGTGTTGGTATGAGACTGGCGAGAGCCAAGTGTTGGGTCCTGATATGGTACAGCAAACAACAGAACAAGTTAGGAAGATAAGAGAGAAAATGAAGGAAGCCCAGGAAAGGAAGAGAAGCTACAGTAACAAGAGGAGGAGACCCTTAGAGTTCCAAGAAGGTGATCACGTGTTCTTGAGAGTCACCCCGAAGATCGGAATTGGCAGAGCTATAAAGTCTGGAAAGCTCACCCCCCGATTCATTGGACCATTTCAGATTCTTCGACGAATTGGTCTAGTAGCTTACCAGATAGCATTACCGCCTTACCTTTCCAACCTTCACGATGTCTTCCATGTTTCCCAATTGAGAAAATATTACCCAAATCCTTCTCGTGTCATTGAGCCTGAGTCCATACAACTCCGAGATAATCTAGAATATGAGGCTTTACTGTCTAAGATTGCCGATAGAAGGATTAAAGAACTCCGTTGTAAACAGATTCCCCCGGTCAAGGTCATATGGGATAGTGTCGCACGAGATGCTACTTGGGAGCGTGAGGCAGACATTCAGCAGCAGTACCTCCATTTGTTTTCAGGTATGTAAATTCTGAGGATGGAATTTCTTTTAAGGGGGTAAAGATGTAACATTCGTTATTTTATGCATGGTTAATGTATGAGGGTTAGGGTCAGGACTTGGATTATATAGCTGGTATGTGGTTTGAGGCATAGAGACCCTTGCTTGGAAAGCACACAACCTTTTCGAGTGAGTTTGAACGCAGAAACAAGATTAGGGTTTCCCAGTTAGCATCTTTGAGACATCTGAGTGTGAAATAAGAAATTTGGAGTTAGGAATGAGATTAGACCTTTTTGATGGTTTTAAGCTGTTTATTAGGTCTTGATGAGCCTCTATCTCAAATTTGAGGTCAATCGGACGTCGAACGGGTCAAGAACACAAAGAAACACAAACCGAGTGTTTTGTGATCGATTAATTAATTGAAAGTCCGAATATTAATTTAGGTCGGTCTTGAGTACAACAAGTCTTAGGATTAACCTAAAATAATTACAGAAAAATATTCCAGCAGTAGGTTACACAGGAAGATACGAAAGAAAACACACAGTTGTGTCGACGGAACAACACCTAGTGATACGTGTCGTTACCAGGAGGAAGGTGGCCATGGTGACGCCACCTCACATTCCACCTAACCCTTTTTGCATGTGTGACACCTAACCCCTTTGCATGCATGACACCTATCACCACTACCCCTTTTGCATGCATGACACTTGTCTTCCCACTAACTTATCAGAACCTACCTAAATTCATCTATAAAAAGCAAAATCACAAAAGTGACTTCATTTTTCCTCCCCCAGCCTCATTTCACTCATCCTTCCATAGCCAATTTCGTTCCTTCACCTCTGCATGTGTTGGCTGAATAGATAAGTGAAGGAAAGAACAAGTTGCACACTCATTCACACCTAAAAACTCATCTTATCATGTTTCTGTAAAACCATCCCCTCACCTTCTTCCACCGTTGGATCGTATTAAAATTTCATGGAGAGGTTCTAGGCTAGTATTTCTTCACATCCAACGGTTAAAAGTTTTGTACGTTCCCCAGAGTGAGAGTTATTCAACTCAAAAAGGATATAAGCTCAACCCGAGTAGCTCCTAACCAGTCACCTTGGGAGGTTCATCCTAGGCCCATCCACTGTTGAATCGAGCTGAAATTTTTGGAGAAGGTAAGGAAAAGGTAGTTCTTTAATCTCACCGTTCACTTTTGTAAATAAATGTCTGGGTTGTGAGATATAGAGCAAAAACAGTGGCGGATTTTAGGGTGTTTGCTGCAGATTCTAAGTTCTGTACAAGGTGTTGTTCACAATGTGGTTTCTTAGGTGGAATTTCGGAGACTCAGGGCCCTAAGTCCGTGTGAGGCGGAATTGTGAGGAGTAGAGGATGAGTAATTTCGTTGCGTCTAGGTCATCGTACAACTCTCCAGGTAGGGGAAAGAAATTATTTAACATCGGAAACGGCACGGTGACGTTTAATTCGATAATGGCGTAGGGCGACCCAAACCCTACATGATTGCGAGTAACGGACAATGTCCATATCACACTGGGGACTACTTAGTAGTACTCGTGATGATAATGAGATTGTGCGTTTATCACCGTTATGTTTATTATATATTATTTTAATATTTATGATTGTCTGCTTGGATGATTTGACTGGTTGAATTGATGTTGATAACTGCTGGATGATGATGTTATGAGTTGTGATTATTTTATAAGCATGATATCTTATTATTTTAATTAGATTTTGATAATGATTATTGGTTTGGAGATGATGATTTTATGACATGTTAGTAATGATGATCCTATGACATGATGATATTATGGTATGATGTGTCGAGTGTTATAATTGTGATTAGAGTTTGAGTAAATGATAAGTTATATCGAGACATGAGGATGTATTGGGGAATGCATGTTATATGTGTTAGTAGTGCCTAACTGAGATGATTCCTGAGATATGATGATACTGAGATTGATGAGATAAGATTTTATTTAGGTTACCTGTGAGATTACGATGAGTGGTTAGGGCACTAGGGGGTGACCTGAAACATGGTCTGTGATATCGTGGACCTGAAACATGGTCGTGTGGGGTCTATGCCTCGGAGGGAGAATTCTTGGGGATAGGCTAACGGCGGACCTTCCCAGACATGATTCCTTTTTAGTTGCAGCTATAGTTCATGCGTTGCATGAGTACCCTGGCCAGGGTTCAGAGGTGTGCACCGGATTGTGCAGCTATAGTGCCATTACTTTGCATGGGCATCCTCCATCCGTGGACGAGGGTGTGCGCTGGGGACTCTGGGACGTGTCGATTTATTGATGTGATATCTGGATATGGCCGATACCTGATGAGATGATTCATACAACATTTGCATTGCATCATGATGGAGGGTAGAGGAAAGATCCTAGATGTGGATTGAGGATGATTGTGTTTTATTTATGTATACTCTTGGAGATGGATGTTTAGTGTGCCGTTATTTAATTAAATGTTGCTAAACCCTTTCCACGTTTGATGTTATATTGTTTCTTATCCCTTTTCTTCTTGTTGTTGGGTATGCTTTATTTATGTGATCGATATAAGAAAACTCGGTGGAGAAGCCAGCTATGGAGGAACTAGATGGAACCCCTTATGAGCCAGATGCTGGAGGACGAGCAGTGGACCCGAGTAATTGAGTAGAGAGATTACGACCAGTGCGTCTTTTTGAGTCGTTTTATTTTTTGTTGTTTATATTAGTTTGTACCAGCTTGTACCTATTGGGATCCTACTGAAGGGATTCCCTCTACTGTACTGCATCAGGATATGATGTGTATATGTTATGCATGTGTGTATATATGTTGTTTATATTTTAAGTTCAAATTTTTCCGCCATTTTAATATATACGCTTAACGATAATAACACGATTAGGTGCTAAATATTATGGGTTTTCTTTAATGGGACGTCGGGGCATCTCCAACACTACGAGGATGTCGATGGAGCTGACTATGCAGCTCAAGCGATGGCGGGTATTGCTGCTGCTATTGCCCTTTAAACTGCTGCAATGAATGCTCAAACTGAAGCTGCTGTTGAAGGAAAGGGACTGACGGCTTTCCGACGTCAGAATCCATCTCAATTTCATGGAGAGATTGATCCTGACAAGGCAGATCTATGGATTGAAGAACTTGAGAAAATTTTTGAGTTAATTCATACTCAGGAAGACGTCAAGGTTCCGTATGCTACTTTCTTGTTGTTGGGTGATGCTGAATACTGGTGGAAGGGAACCAGACAGCTGTTAGTTGCGGATCATCAGGAAATCACCTGGAATGTCTTTCGCGAGACCTTTCTGGAAAAATATTTTCCTCAAAGTGCCAGAATTGAGAAGGAACAAGAGTTCCTAGGCCTAAAACAGATGTCTCGAACTGTTGGGGAGTATGCTGCAAGGTTCGAGTCGTTTGCCAAATACTTCCGATTCTTTCGATCCCAACCCAATTAAAGCTGGAAATGTGAAAGATTTGAAGCAGAGCTGAGGTTTGAAATCAGGGAGTCTGTTTTGCCATTACAAATAAGGAATTTTCAAGCTTAGGTGGAGATGAGTCGGAAGATTGAACAGATGAGGAAGGAGAAGGATAGCCAAGGGAATGTCGGAGGACCAGCCAGATCTAAGAATCAATTCCAAGATTAATGTGGGAAGCAAGATCAGGGGAAACCATATTACAGACCACCCGGAAACAGCCAGAATCAACAGTCGTACAGTCCGGTTTCTAGTGCATCTGGGAGTGGGAGCCAAAGATATCAAGGCCAAGGCAATCTTCAGAAATGCTACAAGTGTTGGAACCAAAGTGGTTTTGGATTTAATAATCTCTAAGTTTTGATGCTAACAAAAGGATTAAATTTACTTGGAAAAGTGTTAGTTGAGATCTAACATGTGCTTTCAGTTATGCAGGTATATTTACATATAAGAAACATGGGATAAGTTTCAATTGAAAAATACGCGCCAACCCCTGTAGACGGTTATGTAATTCCTATTTTGTAGGCTTTTCCCTTTTCAATACTATGCTATATATTTCTGTTTGCTTAATTCAGGAGTGTATAGTGTTGTGTTGATTTATTTCGATGATGTTATATTCCTATATTTAATCACGTTTGCTTAATTCGCGTGTGTTCAATTCGTGTTCGCTTAGTTCACGAAGGGCTTAACCCTGTTTGCTTAATTCGGGAATAGGAATATATATCTGTAGTAGTGATTTCGCTTGTAAATTGTTGCTACAACCGAAAGGGGATTAGAATCTGCTTAGGGCTTGGAATTTACATGAACCGATGATAGTTGGGAAATCGAGATTAGTAGATTAATCGTATTTAGCTATTTGATAATCTTTTAAACTATTCTGTTTTTAATTGCTCTGTTATTGCTTTGTTTTCTTATTTGCATTCAATCCAACCCCCCCCCCCCCCAAAAAAAAGATTTTTGTGGTAAATAACAAGTCAAGAGTCCTTGTGAGACGATATCCGAGTTGTCGCCCTAAACTACATTTTTACAAACCGCTCTCTTTTTTTGGCGCGTGAGCGACAACGTGTCAAAAATTGGCGCCGTTGCCGGGGACTCTTGTTTGTTATTTTTCGCATTTTATTTTTTCTTTTCTTTCTTTTATTTTCGTTTTTGTTTTGAATTGGTCTGGCTACTAGGTCTAATTGCCCTGACTTGTGTGATTTTGATCCTGAAATTGAAAGAACACTGCACACACGCCGTAGAGCACTTCGGGCTAGTACTAGTGGTGATTCTAATTCTGAAACTGTTTTCGATAACATGGGTGACCAAAGGACATTCAGGCAGCTTGCTGCCCCTGATGTTAATTATAATGGATTTTGTATTGAATATTCTGGTGCTGTTACTCCTTTTGAATTAAAATCTGGTCTAATCCATTTCTTGCCAAGGTTTAATGGTCTTGCAGGTGAGGATCCACACAAGCATTTGAAGGAATTCCAGGTTGTCTGCTCCACAACCTTGAGACCAGAGGGAGTAACTGAGGATCACATCAAGCTGAAGGCTTTTCCGTTCTCACTCCAGGGCGCTGCAAAGGATTGGCTGTTATATCTTGAGCCAAACTCTATTACTACCTGGAACGATTTGAAGAAGCTCTTCCTAGAGAAATATTTTCCTGCATCCCGAGCTGCATCAATCCGGAAGGAAATATGTGGCATCAGACAAGGAAATGAGTCATTGTCTGAATATTGGGAGAGATTCAAGCAGTTGATATCCAGTTGCCCCGACGATCAGTTTACGAACGACTTCTTATCCAGTATTTTTATGAAGGGTTCTTGTAGATGGATAGAAATATTGTGGATGCTTTGCTAGTGGGGAGCGCTTGTTGATAAGACTCCAGCTGCTGCCAAGCAATTAATTGAAAATATGTCACCGAACTCCCAGCAGTTTACTACCAGAAGAAATTCTGTTGAGACAAGAGGTGTGCATGAGGTCCACAGTTCTTCTTCCAACCAGGACCGTGATGATAGAATTGATAGGCTCACTTCTTTGGTGGAGAAATTGGCAATGGATAAGGTTCGGTCAGCGATGTTGTGTGGCATGTGTAACTCTCCTGAGCACCCATTTGATGCATGCCCCATTCTGAGAGAAGGGTCAGCTACTGAATTGCCTCAGGCTTATGCAGTCCATCCTTACAATCAAGGCAACAGTTAGAACCGGTACAACACTCCTGACCTCTCCACAAATAGGTACCACCCCAATTGGAGGAATCATCCTAATCTTCGGTATGGGAACTCATCCCAACAACAACCGATGGCAGCACCACAGAATCCTCCTCAAGTGACCACTTCTGCACCTTCCGAACCTTCCCTAGAGGACATGGTCAAGAAATTGGCGGCAAATAATCTCCAGTTTCAGCAGCAAGCACAGACTAGTATTCAGACTTTGAACACACAGATTGGACAGATTGGACAGTTTCAGCAGCGGACGGATGCTACCATTCAAGCCTTGCAGACACAGATTGGGCAGCTTGCCACTTCCATAAACAACATACAGCAAGCTCAAGGATCCAGTCAACTGCCGGCACAAATAGTGATAAATCCCAATGTCTCCAATCCTAATGTGAGTGCCATTTCTCTGAGATCTGGAAAAGTTGTTGAGGCAACCTCTGGAAAAGATGAAGAAACTGTTGAGGTAACTCCTGAGCCTACTGTTGATGTTGAAGCTAAGAAAGTGTACATACCACCGATCCCCTTCCCACACAGAGTGCAGAAAAATAAGAAGATTGGTGGGGAAGACAAGGAGAGGGAAATTTTAGATGTGTTCAGAAAGGTAGCTGTGAATATTCCTCTTTTGGATGTGATCAAGCAGGTGCCTAAGTATGCTAAATTTCTGAAGGATCTATGCACCAACAAGAGAAGGTTGAAGAGTAATGAGAGAGTTAATTTGGGAAGAAATGTTTCAGCTCTTATCCAGTCTAAGCCTGCACCAGAAAAAGTTACTGTTTCAGCCCCTACTCAGGCACTACCATAGAAGTGCAAGGATCCAGGCACTTTTACTATTCCATGCACTATTGGGGACATTGAAAATTGCATGTTGGATTTGGGAGCCTCCATAAATGTCATGCCCACCTCTACTTTCAATAACCTTGATCTTGGTCCCTTGCAGTATACAGGTCTCACCATCCAGTTGGCCAACAGGACCAGTGCCCGCCCCATGGGGATGGTAGAAGATGTGCTGGTACAAGTTGATGAGTTGATTTTCCCTACTGACTTCTACATCCTAGACATGGCAGGGGAAACAAATTCAAGTAGATCACCAATAATCTTGGGCAGACCATTCATGAAGACAGCTAAGACTAAGATTGATGTTAATGATGGGACCATGTCTATGGAGTTTGGTGATATTGTGGCAAAGTTCAACATCTTTGATGCTATGAAACATCCATTGGAGGAGCACCCTGTTTTCCAATTAGAGTTGCTTTCTGAGATTATTGAGGACACCCATGAGGACCTTGTTTCTGATTTTCCATTTATTTCTGGCTTTGATGATATATATTCTTGCACTGACTGTACTGACACTAGCCCGTGTGCTGTTTGTGCTGAGTTTCTTGATTCAACTTTGCAGGGTGATAGTGAGAGTGAAGCTGTCTGTTCAGCCAGAGTTCTTGACATCATGGCTACTCCAAATGTACCATCCATTGAGCAGCCACCCTCCTTAGAGCTCAAGCCACTTCCTGGGAACCTGAAGTATGCTTACCTGGAGACGAATGAAAAACTTCCAGACATTATTTCCTCCAGCCTTGACTCTGACCAGGAAGCAAAACTATTGGAGGTTCTGAAGAAGCACAAGAAGGCGATTGGGTGGACCTTGGCTGATATTCTAGGAATTAGCCCCTCCAGATGTATGCATAGAATTCTGTTGGAGGATGGGGCTAAACCAGTTAGGCAGGCCCAAAGACGGCTCAATCCATTGATTCTGGATGTGGTGAAGAAAGAGGTGACTAAACTTCTGCAGGCAGGTATCATATACCCCATCTCTGATAGTACTTGGGTAAGTCCAGTGCAAGTTTTACCCAAAAAATCCGGCCTCACAGTGGTAAGGAATGATAATAATGAGCTTGTAACCACTAGAGTCCAGAATAGCTGGCGAGTCTGTATAGATTATAGGAAGTTGAACCAGGCCACCAAAAAGGATCACTTTCCTTTGCCGTTCATAGATCGGATGCTGGAACGGCTGGCTGGTAAATCTCATTACTGTTTTCTTGATGGCTTTTCCGGGTACTTCCAGATCCATATTGCCCTAGAGGATCAGGAAAAGACCACTTTCACGTGCCCCTTTGGCACGTTTGCCTATAGGAGGATGCCATTTGACCTTTGTAATGCTCCTGGCACTTTCCAAAGATGCATGCTTAGCATTTTTACTGAATTTATTGAAAATTGCATGGAGGTGTTCATGGATGACTTCATTGTATATGGCTCCTCATTTGATGCATGTCTGCATAGTCTGAGTTTAGTTCTAGAAAGATGCATTGAGACTGATCTGATTTTGAACTATGAAAAATGTCACTTTATGGTAGAACAAGGGGTAGTTTTGGGTCATGTTATTTCTAAAGAGGGTATTTCAGTAGATCCTGCAAAAATTGATGTGATTTCTTCATTGCCTTATCCATCTTGCGTACGCGAGATCCGTTCTTTTCTTGGCCATGCAGGTTTCTACAGGCGCTTTATTAAGGACTTCAGCAAGATAGCTCTGCCATTGTCAAATTTGCTGAAGAATGATGCCATGTTCCATTTTGATGACAACTGCAAGAAGGCATTTGACTACTTGAAAAGAGCATTGACCTCTACCCCCATCATCTAGCCCCCTGACTGGACCCTCCCTTTTGAACTCATGTGTGATGCTTCTAATTATGCTATGGGAGCGGTTCTGGCACAAAGGGTGGGCAAGGCTGCCCATGTCATTCATTATGCTTCTAGGACATTAGATGCTGCACAATCAAATTACATCACCACTGAGAAAGAACTGCTAGCTGTTGTTTTTGCACTTAATAAATTTAGGTCATATTTGCTAGGTTCAAAGGTTATTGTTTTCACTGACCATGCAGCTCTGAAGTACCTGTTAAAGAAACCAGAAGCTAAGCCAAGATTGATCCGGTGGATGCTTTTGCTCCAAGAGTTCAATGTGGAGATAAAAGACAGGAGTGGAGCTGAAAATTTGGTAGCCGATCACTTGAGCCGAATAGCAAGGGATGAGGATCCTTCTCCCATCCAAGATGATTTTCCGGATGAACAGCTTCTACATCTGTATGGGGTAACACCTTGGTTTACTGACATTGTTAACTTTCTTGTTGCTGGTGTTGTTCCTGTAGGTACAAGTAGATCCAAGATCCACAAGCTCAAGAGTGATTCAAAGTACTACGTGTGGGATGATCCCTACCTTTGGAAGTTTTGCAGTGATCGGGTGATTCAGAGGTGTGTCCCCGATCATGAGACAGAGTCCATATTGCATTTTTCTCATGCCTCTCAAGTAGGGGGACACTTTGGACCACAGGGGACGGTAAGAAAAGTCCTGGATTCTGGGTTCTACTGGCCCACAATTTTTAGAGATGCCTATGAGGTCTACCGGAATTGTAAGGAGTGTCAAACAGCAGGCCCTGTCATCACTCGTAGGAGTGAGATGCCTCAACAACCCATGTTTTTTTGTGAGGTTTTTGATGTGTGGGGAATCGACTTCATGGGTCCTTTCCCTGCTTCTTTTGGTTTTCTGTACATTCTTTTGGCTGTTGACTATGTTTCAAAGTGGGTGGAAGCAATCCCCACTAGGACTAACGATGCTAAAGTTGTTTCAAAATTTGTTAGGTCCAACATTTTTTGCAGGTTTGGCATACCTCGGGCTATTATCAGTGACCAGGGCACTCACTTATGCAACTGCACCATGGAAGCCTTACTCAGGAAATATGGAGTTGTGCATAGAGTTTCCACTGCTTATCATCCCCAGACCAATGTCCAGACTGAGATATCAAACAGGGAGATAAAGCAGATTTTAGAGAAAATGGTGTAGCCGAATAAAAGGAATGGAGCCACCGTCTGGAAGACGCACTGTGGGCTCAGAGGACTGCTTTCAAGACGCCAATAGGAATGTCCCCCTTTCGGCTTGTATTTGGTAAGGCGTGTCATCTCCCGGTGGAAGTTGAGCACCGTGCATACTGGGTAGTCAAGTGCTGTAACTTGGAAATGAAGAAAGCTGGTATTGAAAGGAAACTCCAGTTGCAGCAGCTTGAGGAGCTTAGTCTAGAAGCCTATGAAAGCTCCCGGATTTACAAAGAGAAAACAAAACATTTTCATGATAGGATGATTGCTAGGAAAGAATTTTCTGTGGGCCAGCAGGTCTTACTGTTTAACTCCCGCCTGAAAATGATGGCTGGGAAACTTAGGTCCAAATGGGATGTCCCCTTTATTGTTACTAACGTTTTTCCTTATGGTGCAGTAGAGATTAAAAGTGCAGGTACCAACAAGTCCTTCAAGGTTAACGGGCAGAGACTGAAGCCATTCAATGGAGTGGCTGCTGGTGTTCCTGCGGATGCTAATGTTGAGGAGCTCTCCTTGGAAGCTCCCGCCTACACTGCCACTTAATCAGGGAGCACCCTTTCCTTTCCCTCACTCTGATTTTATAGTTATGTTGTTCATTGGGGACAATGTATGTTTTAAGTGCGGGGGAGGGAACTAGTTGTAGTTTTGTTTTGTTTTGTCTTTCTTTTAGCTCTTGAATAAATTGTATGAGTCTTTGGTCGGTGAGCTTGATTGAATTTGATTGATTTTGCACAGATTGATTGCATGATTGATGTGATGATTCCCCCTAGGTTGAAAACATTTTTTTTGTTGGAAAGTGATCCCCATGTGATTGAAAACTGAACTTTGAGATTTTGTTATGATGGCATGATTTATGATAAGTTTGGGGTGAAGGGATGCACACACTAGGGATAGAATCTTAGTCAAACAATTTGTAAATAATGTCCAGGTGAGGATTTGAGCCTCCAATATGTTTTTGACTGTGAGAATCACTTTCAAGTTGCACTTTCCCGAATTTGCTTGAATCTCTTTATGGTTTGCATGTTTATGTGTTTGCTTCAAATGATTTAGGCATTTTCTTTGTAAATAACTACTTAACCTAAAATAACCATCCCTGATACAAGTTCCCTAGTTAGCCCCTTTGAGCCTAATTAGCCTCTTAATTCTTGTTGACCTTATGTTATGAGCTAAAATCTGGAAAACCATGTTAACCCGATCTTAGGATTAGGAGAGCATGGAATCTTAGCAAGAGAATGGTTGCAAGAAACTAAGTTTGGGGTGGCTACAAGGATATGATGTGTTGTTTGGGATTGAGAAAAAAAGAAAAAAAATACAATAAAAAGGTTGGAGCCAAAGGCAAGAAAAAAAAAGAAAGAGAAAAAAAAAAGAAATAAAAAGTAAAAAATGTCAAAAAGGCTATTTGAATAAAAAGGCTGTAGTCACCCAAGGCAAAAAGAAGAATGAGAAAAGGAACTTGAGTGGAATTTCAATGTTTTGAAGTGTTTCATGCTTTCTTAGTTCCTAGGGTCTTCAGCCTAGTACCCTTGTATATCCTACCCTTAGCCAGGCCCCATTACAACCTTAAAAGACCTTTTGATGTTGCATGCATGTTTTCTGTGGGAATCATTTGGAGATGAAAATCAAATTTATGGGAAGTGTTTCTGAAAGATGAATTGAGTGAATTGTTGTTAGCCTGACACAAACTGACCGGATGAGTGAAACACTAAACTCCCTTGTGAGGAAGGCAATTGTTTGAAATTGGTGATCTCCCTCCTGTGTGTAACTTGGATCCATTGCTTAGATTAATGATTGTTTGAATGATGAAATTCTCAATGTTCAGAATAAAGGATTGTGGGGATTGCTTAGTTTGAGAAAGGGGGGATCATTGAAGAAAATAAATAAATTTGGTGAACTGCTTGAAATTTGTGTAAAGTTGATTGAATCCTTTAAGCTTGCCATGTCTTGAGTCTTTTTAAGTTTTTGAGTTTTAGTTTGCTTGGGGACTAGCAAAGTTTAAGTTTGGGGTATTTTGATCAGCCTCTGGCTCATCTAGTTTTATGGCTAGTATGACCAGGGTTTTGTGTTAATTATATCCCGTTTTTGCCCAAATTAGACTCGATTGTCCTCAAGCAATGTTTTGAGTCCTTTAAGTAGTTTTAGGTTAATTTAGCCAGTTTTGAGTTAAATAAAGCACTTATGGCTATTTCATTGTTTTCAGGTTAAGTTAGAAGTTAAGGAAATGAAGAAATAAAGGGGAATTTCATCGTGGAGGTATTCGCGTCGCGAGAGTTTTCTTCGCCCCGCGAACCTGAAAGCCAGCTGAACAGCAAAATGTCATCCTCTCTGGTTCGCCCCGCGAACAACACCTCGCCTCAGGGTTGCGAGGCGAGGTGTTGTTCGCGGGGCGAACCAGAGAGGATGACATTTTGCTGTTCAGCTGGCTTTCAGGTTCGCGGGGCGAAGAAAACTCTCGCGACGCGAATACCTCCACGATGAAATTCCCCTTTATTTCTTCATTTCCTTGACTTCTAACTTAACCTAAAAACAATGAAATAGCCATAAGTGCTTTATTTAACTCAAAACTGGCTAAATTAACTAAAACTACTTAAAGGACTCAAAACATTGCTTGAGGACAATCGAGTCTAATTTGGGCAAAAACGGGATATAATTAACACAAAACCCTGGTCATACTAGCCATAAAACTAGATGAGCCAGAGGCTGATCAGCAGGTATATTTACATATAAGAAACATAGGATAAGTTTCAATTGAAAAATACGCGCCAACCCCTGTAGACGAGCTGCTCAAATACTTTGGTAAAGTTACTTAGTTATTTAATTAAGTAGATTGACTTTCTTTGGTATACTAGGCTATAAATATTTGCTAAATAAATACCAAAATAACTTATTAGGTACAACAAGTCCAAAGACTTGATAATAAGCGCGTCTATCTTGCCACGTAAGCAGACGGAAGTAATTAGTTGAAGAAAATGAACTAAAACACAAAGTAATCTAGTAGACGAGCTCTATACGCCACGTCACTAAACGGAGATCATTATAACTCATTAAGGAATAGCAAGTTTGAAGACTTGATAGATAAAATCATATGCCACGTCATCAGACGAGCTAAGTAAAATATAGAATAGACTTCGACTCTCATATGAATGAGTAGACAAAGTTTCTTTGCAGACGAGCCCCATCTTTGATTGAATTAAATGCAATCCGAATCTCTTATATTTATTTCAAATGATTGATATTTATTTCAGTAGAATATTTGTTCATCACATTTGTTTTATCTACTTTAATATTTCAACTTGTTATGAAAGAAACATAGTACAATCAAGAAATACAAAAAGCAGAATCATACAAATAAGATATCTTTGAGAATGATTTGTACGATGACAACTTTATGACTGAAAAACTTGGATTATATACAAAAGAGGAACAACAAGTGCTCAAACTGCAATACTCAGTGGAGTGAACCTCCAAATTCATGCTACCTCGATGACCAAGAGTACTATTCAGCATTGCTACAATCAAGCTATCAGTCACAACAGATATCATGCATTAAATGCTATCTATAAACGGGATTATTCAAAGTAACAGTTGAATAAATACAAATGAAGAAGAAGGTCACTATATATTGAAGACCTCAGATACTGAAGAACAACTCTTGTCTGCACAATCTTGCTAGCTGAACTTTTGCCATTTGATAATCATTTATTCCATTATTTTTTCAAGAGCAAGAGTCTGTATTCATTAGTTTGAATATTGTTGTAATATTCAACTGATCTTAAACTGTCATATTCTCACCAATAGTGAGTTAAGAAGATCAACCATTAAATCTCTTTGTTAGAGTTAGAGCCTGAAGAGGCTTGGTAAGAAAAGAATACTTGTAGCCTGGAGAGGTGTTGAATACTTGTTTGTAATCTATTTGGAGAAATAGTGGATAAATCCTTCAAGTCAAAGGGACTGGACGTAGCTCTTGGTTGGAAGAGAGTGAATCGGGATAAAATCTCTTGCGTGAATCTTCTATCCCTAAACTCTTCAGTTTTATTTGCTTATACTAACTGTGGGGTTTTGATATTGCTTTTGTTAAAGTCTTTTAAAAAGGATCTTTGTCTTTGTGTGTGCTTCTGTTTCATATCTCTTTGAGTACAAAAATTGTTTTAAATGTTGTTTTTGAAAATTATTAACAAACACAATTCAACCCCCCTTCTTGTGTTTGTCTGTGTCTACTTCAGTTGGTATCAGAGCTCAGCCTCGAAAGGGTTGAGCATCTAACAAGTGCTGAGGAAGTACGATCCAACAACCATGGATGCAGAAGGACAAGCTATCAACAGACCTCCTCTCTTTGATGGTTCTGATTATGACTATTGGAAGAAGAGGATGATGGCCTTTTTGGGTGCACAAAGTCTAGACATCTAGGAGCTCATAGAAACTGGTTACACTGAACCCAGAAATGAAAATGGTGCTGCTGTTGCTAGAGCAGATTGGACAACAGATCAAAAGGCAAAGCATCAACTGAATCTGAAAGCTAAGCATTATTTGATGTGTGCCATCACCAGATCTGAACATGACAAAGTCCACAGCTGCAATACTGCTAAAGAAATCCGGGATACTCTTGCCCTAGCTCATGAGGGTTCCTCACAAGTTAAGGAATCCAAGATCGGCATCTTTGGTTCATCGGTGTGTGAGCTGTTCAAGATGGGTGAACATGAAACAATAGACCAAATGTTTGGAAGATTCCAAACCATCACCAACAGTCTCAGATCTCTTGGAAAAATCTATGAAAATAGAGATCATGCCAGAAAAATTATGAGAAGTCTATCCAAGCAGTGGAGACCTAAAGTAACTGCTATTCAGGAAGCAAAAAACATGAATACACTCTCTCTGAAGAGCTTCTTGGATATCTCATGGTTCATGAACTTGAACTCAATGAAGAAGAAAATTCCAACAAAGGAAAATCTATTGCCCTAAAGGCAAAGAAAGCAAGTTCATCAAAAGTTCTCAAAGTTGTTGAGTCATCTGATAAGTATGAATCTTCTGATGATAATGAAGAATCAAGTGAGGATGAATTATCCTTTATCTCCAGAAAGATTCAACATATGTGGAGAAGGAAAGGTGGTTTTAGAAGGAAGCAACTCAATAAAAAGTTTTCAAAGGAGAAGTCAGACTCCAAGGAAAAAGGTCCACCCTTGTGCTTTGAATGCAAGAAACCTGGTCATTTCAAAGCAGACTGCCTTGAGCTAAAGGACAAAAAGAAATTCTTCAAAAAGAAGAAAGGATTAATGGCCACATGGGAGGATCTTGATCTATCTTCTTCAGATGAAGAAAATGAAGCTGAGGAAGAGGCAAATATGTCTCATGGCAGACACTGCATCAGAAAGTGAATACACTGATGCTGAGATAATGGACTCTGACTCGTCCACTCTTCAAAATGCTTTTGATGAATTTTTTCATGAGTCATCTATACTATCACGAGAATATAAGAGTCTCAAAAAGACGTTTTCTAAACTATCTAAAGAATATGATAGGGTCTGCATTGAGAAACAAAACCTCAAAAATGAAAATGACACACTAAAATCAATGAATGTCAGTCTAGCTGACAAAATGGTGTATGAACCTGATGTTCCTTGTGAAGTTGCAAAACTGAAACAAGATGTAACATATCTAACTGATTCTCTGTCAAAGTTTGTAGGTTGCTCAGATAAGCTTTGTCTCATTTTAAGGTATTCTAGGTCACCTTGTGATAAATCTGGTCTTGGTTATGACAGAGAGAAGCAAGACGAATCTCACAAAAGTGAAAACCATTTAAACAGCATAAAGCTTTAAAAGTTCAAAATAAACATACCAAAGCTAAGTCTAGCTCGTCTAACACCTTTTGTAAAGTATGTGAAAAAAATGGGCATATTACATCTAGATGCATACATAATAAATATGCTAAGCATACTCGTCCAGTGACAACTAACAAGAAAGGACACAAGTCAGTTTGGGTACCTAAAGATAAGATAATACCTGTTGCAGATTTACTTAACAACAGGAAGAAAACAGATGTCTTGGTACTTGGACAGTGGCTGCTCACGAAACATGATGGGAGAAAGGTCTATGTTCCAAAACCTTAAGCCCAAAGATGGTGGCTAGATCACATTTGGAGGAAATCAGAAAGGGAAAATCATTGGTATAGGTAAAACTGGTAAACATCATTTTCCCTCCATTGATAATGTTCTTTTAGTAAATGGCTTGAAGCACAATCGACTGAGCATAAGTCAATTATGTGACAGTGGATGTGAAGTGTCTTTTGATAAGGATATGTGTACTGTCAAGAAAGATGATGGATCACTTTTATTCACTGCAAAAAGGCAAAACAATCTCTAAAAGATTGACTTGGAGGACCTCTCAAATCAAAGTGTCTCATGTCTAGTGTCCATTGAAGATGAGCGATGGATTTGGCACAAAAAGCTCGGTCATGCAAGCTTGAAATTAATTTCAAAGCTTAACAAGCATAACCTAGTGAGAGGACTACCGAACCTTAAGTTCAAATCCGATGCTCTCTGTGATGCATGTCTAAAGGGAAAAAAAATCAAAGGTTCTTTTGAATCTAAGAATGTTGTTAATACCAATAGACCACTAGAGTTGCTACATCTTGATCTTTTTGGTCCAACAAGGACTGCCTCTGTCAGTGGTAAGAAATATGGTCTTGTCATAGTAGAAGATTACACTAGATGGACATGGGTTATGTTCCTAACTCACAAGGATGAGTCTTTTAAGGTCTTTTCTGTATTCTGCAAACGTGTACAGAATGAAAAAGGCATGTGTATCACTTCAATCAGAAGTGACCATGAGGGAGAGTTTGAAAATGAGCTATTTCATAAGTTCTATGAAGAGAGTGGTATCTTTCAAACTTCTCAATACCTAGAACACCACAACAAAATGGTGTGGTAGAGAGAAAGAACAGATCTCTTCAAGAGATGGCTAGGACTATGCTCAATGACAATTCTGTCCATAGACACTTCTGGGTGAAGTCATTAATACTACCTGTTACATTCAGAACAGAATATACATTAGACATCTCATGAATAAGACTCCTTATGAACTGTGGAAAGGAAGAAAACCCAACATATCTTATTTTCATCCCTTTGGTTGCAAATGCTTTATACTTAATACTAGAGATCAACTTGGTAAATTTGATGCTAAAACAGATAGTGGAATTCTATTAGGATACTCCGAAACATCTAAAGGCTTTAGAGTTTATAATTCTAGGACTCTAATAGTAGAAGAAAGTATTCATGTCAAGTTTGATGACAAACAACCTGATAAGAAATTATCAGAGCTAGATGAAGCTTTTGCAGATCTTGATCTAAGCACTCTAGGAGACTCACCTGCGATAAAAGTTGATGATCAAGAAGATGACCCCACTGAACAACCAGAAACTTCCACTTATCAACATAATATAGTTCAAAAATCTTGGTACTTCAAGAATTATCATCCACAAGATCAGATCATTGGAAACCCCAATGACAAGCTAAGAACCAGATCAACCTTCAAAGAACAAGATAATTATGCACTAGTCTCTGAGTTGGAACCAAAAACGGTAGACGAGGCTCTGATGGGCGATGGTTGGATTCTAGCTATGCAAGAAGAACTCAATCAGTTTGAAAGAAGTAATGTTTGGACTCTGGTTCCACTGCCCAAAGATAAATCAGTGATTGGAACAAAGTGGGTCTACAGAAACAAGCTTGATGAAAATGGTAAGGTAATCAGAAACAAAGCAAGACTTGTTGCTCAAGGTTTCTCTCAAGAAGAAGGTATAGATTATACTAAAACCTTTGCACCTGTTTCTAGATTAGAAGCTATTAGAATTCTACTTTCATTCGTTGCACATCATAGTATTATGCTTTTTCAGATGGATGTTAAGAGCGCTTTTCTAAATGGCTTTATTAATGAAGAAGTCTATGTTATGCAACCTCCGGGTTTTGAGTGTGAAACCCATCCTGAACATGTATATAACCTTAAGAATGCTTTGTACGGTCTTAAGCAAGCTCCTAGAGCTTGGTATGATAGACTAAGTTCCCTTCCTATGGAAGATGGATTCAATAGAGGAAAGGTTGATACAACCTTATTTAGAAAATCCATTAAGTCTAATTTCATAGTTGTACAGATATATGTTGGTGATATTATTTTTGGTAGTACTAATGAATCTCTATGCAAATAATTCTCTAAGTTAATGCAGAAAGAGTTTGAAATGAGCATGATGGGAGAACTCAAATTCTTCCTTGGACTTCAAGTAAAACAAACCATGGACGAGGTGCTCATCCACTAAACTAAGTATACAAAAGAACTTCTGAAGAAGTTTAAGATGGATGACTGTAAACCAATGAATACTCCTATGCACCCCACCTCCATACTGAACAAAGATGATAAAGAGAAAAAGATAGACCAAAAGGTATACAGAGGTATGATAGGATCTCTTTTATATCTTACTACGTCTAGGCATGATATTATGTCCAGTGTATGTTTATGTGCTCGATTTCAATCTGATCCTAGAGAATCTCACTTAGCAGCAGTTAAGAGAATTTTTAGATATTTAAAAGGTACTACTAATATTGGTTTATGCTTTAAAAAAATGAAGATTATAGATTAGTTAGTTTCTGTGATGCTGACTATGCTGGAGATAGAATTGAAAAAAAAAAAAGCACTAGTGGAGGATGTCACTTGATTGGAGTAAATCATGTCTCATGGTCAAGCAAAAGACAAAGTACCATTGCTTTATCAACTGCTGAAGCTGAGTATATATCAGCTGCAAGTTGCTGCTCACAACTTCTCTGGATCAAACATCAATTGGAGGACTACAATGTATTTGTAAGTAGTATTCCGCTTATGTGTGATAATACTGCGGCAATAAATCTATCTAAGAACCCAATTTTGCATTCTAGAGCTAAGCACATAGAGATTAAACATCATTTTATTAGGGATTATGTACAAAAAGGTGTGATTGATATTCAATTTGTAGATACTGACCATCAATGGGCAGATATCTTTACTAAACCTCTTGCAGAGGACAGATATATCTTTATTAGGAAGCATCTTAATATGATATGTGTGGATTAGAGTAGGCGTCCAGCCTAGAAAAAAATTTGTTTTGCTAATTCTGCGTCTATTATATATGCTCGTCTAATACATATTTAAAGTTGTGTGTCTATTGCATAATGTATTGCACGCGTCCACTGATATTGATACTCGCGTCCATTGTATAGTTTCAGACGACTTCGCATCTGCCTATGATTAAAATTATTCAATTTGTGTGTTAATAAATGCATTTATTTTGTCACAAGACAAATCTATCCTTTATTCTCTTTGCTGAGTCAGTACTTCCATCAATCCCATCAAGACCTTTTTATGGTCCCAAGTTACCAACGCCGTTTTATCATAATGACATGTCATATCAAAAGCTTTTTTTTAAACCTTTGATATTCAAAATTCCTTTAAAAGTAATCTTTTCCCTATGAGAAATACTTTACGCTTCCATAATCTCTTAAGCTATCTCTCTTTTTACCTCTCTCTGCTTTCCAAATCCTAAGCTCTTTGATCATCTACAGTGGCATCTTCAACCTTCAACTTGGACAAACTCAACTTAGCTATAGAGCATCATTTCAACCTTAGTGTGCTGAAAGACTACAATCTTGACATAACCAAATATGTCAATGCAAATGGTCGGAAGGACTCTTTGCGGAGAAAGCCTCTATCTTCCCCAATCTAGTCAGGGATTTTTGGAGAAACATCCAACTGAAAGAAACTGACTTCTACTCAACCGTGTTAAGAAAGAAGATTACAGTCTCGGAGAAGACTATTACTGAAGCAATCTTTTGTGCTCAGGAAGGACTAGTTTTCACTGAGTCTTGGGAAGAAGACTTGGGCAGCTCTGAGACTATAGAAGTCTGTCTCATGAAGGAGGACACGGTCAGGATTCACTCTTGGAAGGCCGTTGAAATGAAGGACATCATTCGTATCCCTCACCAGCTTCTCAACAAGGTGGTGCTTCACAAGGTTGGATCAAAGGACAACCTCTCATCTCTTCACAAATTCTGTCCCTGCCATCTTCTCACAGACAAGAATCAATCTTCCAAGAATCCTTTATGGAAGATTCAGAGACGCGGTGATGAACAAGAAAAGACTCTCTGCACTTCCTTTCTGCCATATTCTCTCAAAGATTTTCAAGGCTCGGGGAGTACATGAGTTTCTTGCTGCTAAGACTCCCGAGGAGTAAGCTAGATTATTAACAGATAAACCAATGTATGCTGCAGACTTTGGAAAGATGAACATAGCCAACACGAACCTCAGTACCTATGCTGCTGCTGTAATGGCCAAGACTGTGGAATTAATGACGGCTAAAGAAAAGATGATTGAACAGAATAATGCTGAAGTCCTAGGGGTTAAAAGGGTAACCATGCAAAAGCCAACTGCTACAAGGATGCCTGCCCCCAAGAGGCCAGCAAGTGGGATTGCTATCAGGGAGCCTTCTGATGCCCCTGTTGCAAAGAAACCAAGAAAAATTATCCTCTCTCATAATGAAGATGAGGAAGCTGATGAGGATAGCATTCCTATCAGTTCTATCCTAATGAAGCAGAAGACCTCTGCTGCTGCTGCTGAGGCCGTTGTGCCTGATCCATCAACTGTACCAACTAAACCAAGGAGGCAACCAGCAAGAAAAGCTAGGTCAACTAAAACTCCTAAGGTAACCATCTCTGCTGATGACCTTGTGCAAATAGCTGTAGATGGCCTAGTGTCTAGCTTAGAAACTAGTATAGATGATATACCTGTCCCTTCTTCAAATGATGTATATATTCCCACACCTCTCTCACCCTAACCAACACAAACAACCACTTCACAAGCCGATAATACCTGGTTAAATCAACCAGATGAAGGCATTTCCCCTGGTGCACCTTCCCCCAAACCTTTGAGAACCCTATTTCCTCCCATCACCCCAACTTCTGTCCTTTACAATGGTAAATCTGAGGATTGGGCCAAAGTAAAAAGGGAATGGAAAATTCTGTTTCATTCTCACCAACCTGAACCAGAACATATCCCAGACAGATGGTATCCTCTACCCGAATATGAGGAAGAAGTTAGCCAATCTGTTGAATCCCTCTACCTACCTCACCCTGAGTGTCAATTAATAAAGACCGTACCTTCTCAAATGCATAATGATTTAGGGCCTTTAGTCACTCACCTACCCTTAACCAAATTCCCCCCAAGAAAATTTACCTAAACCTTGTCAAAACTCCTCCATTCATACCACTCACTGATGGAGTTGAGAGACACATTATACCCGTATGGGAGACTGACCCTAAGAGGAAGAATCTTCCTACTATTCCTGAGAAGAGAGCAAGATCATCTAAGCATGTTCTCATGATCATGCCAAGGGACACAAAATGGATGTCCTTTGAGCATCCCAGAATCTATGGAGGGCTGCTGATTTGTTTCTGGATCAACTCTACTATGATATGCTGAAATGGGAGTTCAGTCAAATCAGAGCTGATAGAGCTGCAAATTTTGTTCCTCCATCCTGGCTAAGGCATAATGAAGCAACTAGGATTGGAATCAAGTGCTACAGGATCTGTCCGAGATTGCCAATGCTGGATCTTAACAAGGATAAGGACAAGGACCTGAAGAACAAAAGATTCAAGGGAGTGATGCCTGAAGCTGAGTCAGCATTGCTTGACCTTGATCAAGAGACTTTTGATTACTCAATGTTGCATTTACTTCTAAATACTGAATCCATTGAGTTAATCAATGAGCACAGAGCTGTTGAATTCTGGAAGTCTCACATAATTCACTGCACCAAAGAGACATCTTCCTCTGGTTTATCTGAAGAAGAAAAGGAAGATATTCCCAAGGTTAGAGGAAAATGTGGACTATCACACTTTACATATAATATATAAAGATCTCTGGGGACTTCCAATCAACAACATGAATGTGGAGTTTATCTACCCTACTAGATGGGCAAAGGAAATCATAGTAAAACCCAAACCTACTCCAAAGCTTATCTCAGATGACTTTGTTGCTGAAGAAAATGGACAAATTGTCATTGCTGATAATTTGGAAGACACTGCTGAATCCTGTCATCAACAAAGCTCATCAGAAAAACAATCTTCTCAACCTTTGGCACTAGTTGTAATGCACCCTGAAGAACAATCAAGAACTCTGAGCACTTTTCAAGAATCTGCAGAAAGCTCAAGGCCACAGACTCTGCCATCAAATATTGAAGAAGTTCTTGGAAAACTGGTTGATGAAAGGGTTGGCAAGTTGGTAGATGAGAAGGTTGAAAAGATAGCTGAAAATATCAAGGAATATGCTCATCAGCAAGTACAAACTTCAATGGCTCCAACCTTAGAGGTTGTGAATAAAATGCTCGAATTCCTCATGGATTTCAAGAAGAGTCAAACTCTGAACCCTCCTCCTCCACCACCTCCTTCTGCTTAGCCTTTATTTTTTTCTTTGTACTGACAATGATGGTCCTCACCTTTTACTTTTTTTGGCTGATGACAAAAAGAGGGAGAAAGGAAATAAAAAAGAATTATATATAAAGTTTGTTTTTGAAATTTGCATATTCTTTTCTACTTGATATATTTCTCTGATATACTTGTGTTTATATAGATTCTAAAAATAATAAGCGGTTGCACCTATCTGTTAGCTTATAAGTCTGCTTAAGTATTTGAATGCTTTGTCTTAGGAGGAGCCCTGCGAGCTCTCTTAGACTTTGCTTTTCAAATTTAATTATTTTTGTCATCATCAAAAAGGGGGAGATTGTTAGAACCAAAGTGGTTTTGGATTTAATAATCTCTAAGTTTTGATGCTAACAAAAGGATTAAATTTGCTTGGCAAAGTGTTAGTTGAGATATAACATGTGCTTTCAGTTATGCAGGTATATTTACATATAAGAAACATGGGGTATGTTTCAATTGAAAAATACGCGTCCACCCCTGTAGACGGGCTGCTCAAATACTTTGGTAAAGTTACTTAGTTATTTAATTAAGTAGACTGGCTTTCTTTGGTAGACGAGACTATAAATATTTGCTAAATAAATACCTAAATAACTTATTAGGTACAGCAAGTCCAAAGACTTGATAATAAGCGCGTCCATCTTGCCACGTAAGCAGACGGAAGTAATTAGTTGAAGAAAATGAACTAAAACACAAAGTAATCTAGTAGACGAGCTCTATACGCCACGTCACTAGACGAAGATCTTTATAATTCATTAAGGAATAACAAGTCTGAAGACTTGATAGATAAAATGACATGACACGTCATCAGACGAGCCAAGTAAAATATAGAATAGACTTGGACCCTCATGAATGAGTAGACGAAGTTTCTTTGCAGACGAGCTCCATCTTTGATTGAATTAAATGCAATCTGAATCTTTTATATTTATTTCAAATGATTGATATTTATTTCAATAGAATATTTGTTCATCACATTTGTTTTATCTGCTTTAATATTTCAACTTGTTGTAAAAGAAACATAGTACAATCAAGAAATGCAAAAAGCAGAATCGTACAAATAAGATACAGCAGAACGATTTGTACGATGACAACTTTATGACTGAAAAAGATGGATTATACACAAAAGAGGAACAACAAGTGCTCAAACCATAATACTCAATGTTGTGAACCTCCAAATTCATGCTACCTCGATGACAAAGAGTACTATTCAGCATTGCTACAATCAAGCTATCAGTCACAATGGATATCATGCATTAAATGCTATCTCTAAACGGGATTATTTAAAGTAACCGTTGAAGAAATACAAATGAAGAAGAAGGTCACTATATATTGAAGACCCCAGATACCGAAGAACAACTCTTGCCTGCACAATCTTGCTTGCTGAACTTTTGTCATTTGATAATCATTTATTCCATTATTCTTTCAAGAGCAAGAGTCTGTATTCATTAGTTTGAATATTGTTGTAATATTCAACTGATCTTAAACCGTCATATTCTCACCCATAGTGAGTTAAGAAGATCAACCATTAAATCTCTTTGTTAGAGTTAGAGCCTGAAGAGGCTTGGTAAGAAGGGAATACTTGTAGCCTGGAGAGGTGTTGAATACTTGTTTGTAATCTATTTGCAGAAATAGTGGATAAATCCTTCAAGTCGAAGGGACTGGACGTAGCTCTTGGTTAGAAGAGAGTGAACCAGGATAAAATCTCTTGCGTGAATCTTATATCCCTAAACTCTTCAGTTATATTTGCTTATACTAACTGTGGGGTTTTGATATTACTTTTGTTAAAGTCTTTTAAAAAGGATCTTTTTCTTTGTGTGTGATTTTGTTTCATATCTCTTTGAGTGCCAAAATTGTTTAAAGGTTGTTTTCGAAAATTATTAACAAACACAATTCGACCCCCCTTCTTGTGTTTTCCTGTGTCAACTTCAATAAGTGTGAGAGAACCAATCATACTACCAATGACTGTGTATTGAAAGGAATACAATGCTTCAACTATGGACAGATAGGACACATATCCAGAGACTGTAATACTCATAATTCTGCACCAATTTCTAACAACTCTCAGACCAATAAACCACATGCTAAGGGAAGAGTTTATACCATGAGTGGAGCCGAGGCTTCACAATCTGATGATTTGATACAAGGTAATTGTGACATAGCGGGTAATCTTTTAACTGTACTATTTGATTCGGGTGCAACACACTCCTTTATTTCGATGGATAGTGTGAGACATTTAGAATTGTCTGTTTCTTCCATGTCATATAATTTAATTGTTTCAACTCCTATTGCTGAACCTGTTATTGTGAACTCAATCGGTCTAAACCGTCCTATTATCGTTCAGGATAGACATTTTATTGTGAATCCGATATGTTTGCTTTTAATACAGTTAGATGTAATTTTAGGCATGGATTGATTATCTTCCAAACATAACCTTTTTGACTGTGCTCGGAAAACTTAAGTTTTTCCTGATCCTGAGATTTATGGATTTTTATCTACCAATCAAGTATGAACTTCTTCGAAAGAAGAAGATCGGGAATGTTTGTTTTTATCTAGCTCATAAGTCGAGGGAGAACTTGATTTGAGTGCAATACTTGTAGTAAGGGAGTTTCCCGTTGTTTTTCTGAACGATGTTCCGGGTTTGCCACCAATTCGAGATATCGAATTCTCTATCGACCTAGTTCCAGGAATCAGTCCGATTTCTATCGCTCTGTACCGAATGTCACCGAAGTAACTTGAGGAATTGAAAGCTCAACTGGAGGATCTTTTATCAAAGCAATTCATACGGCCGAGTGTATCCTCGTGGGGAGCACCATTTTTGCTAGTGAGAAAGAAAGATGGAGGTTCGAGACTCTGCGTCGACTTTTGACAAATCAACAAGGTGATAATCAAGAACAAATACCCTTTGCCACGCATCGATGATCTGATGGATCAATTGAGAGGAGCCGTGTTATTTTCAAAGATTGATCTAAGGACAGGTTATCACCAGTTAAGGGTGAAGATAGAAGATATACCCAAGACTGCGTTCAGAAATCGTTATGGACATTATGAGTATCTCGTAATGCCTTTTGGAGTGACGAATGCACCAGCTGTTTTTATGGACTACTTGAATCATATTTTTCATCCGTTTCTTGATAAGTTCGTCGTAGTGTTCATTGATGATATTCTCATTTACTCGAAAAGTTATGAGGAAAACGAAGAACATTTGCGACAAGTATTACAAATCCTGCGTGAGAAAGTTTTGTATGTAAAACTTTCCAAATGCGAGTTTTGGCTCAACGAAGTAAAGTTCCTAGGTCACGTGATTACTAAAGAAGGAATTGTAGTAGATCCTACGAAAGTGGAAGCTGTACTTTCTTGGGAAAGACCAAAGACAGTGACGGAAATTCGAAGCTTTGTTGGATTAGCGGGCTATTATCGGAGGTTTATAGAAGGATTTTCAAGGATAGTAGCACCTTTAACACAACTCACAAAGAAAGACCAGCCTTTTGTATGGACTGAGAAGTGCGAGGAAAGCTTTCAAAGAATAAAAGAACGACTGACAACTTCGCCGGTATTGATACTTCCTGAACCAGAGGAACCTTATGAAGTATATTGTGATGCTTCACATCAAGGCTTAAGTGTGTATTGATGCAACACCGAAAGGTTGAAGCCTATATGTCACGTCAACTGAAGACTCATAAGAGGAATTATCCGACGCACGATCTGGAATTAGCCGCTGTGGTCTTTGTTCTAAAATTGTGGAGACACCATCTTTATGGAGCAAAGTTTGATGTTTTCAGCGACCAAAAAAGTTTGAAGCACCTGTTTGACCAAAAGGAGCTCAACATGAGATAGAGACGGTGGATGGAATTCTTAAAAGATTATGACTTCACGTTGCAGTATCATCCAGGAAAAGTAAACGTGGTAGCAGATGCACTGAGTCAAAAATCCATTCATATTTCAACTATGATGGTGAAAGCACTCGAATTAATTGAGAAATTCCAAGATCTCAATTTGATTATGGAAGTAAGCCGAGATAAGATCGGTGTGGGAATGATAAAGAACTCTAGTGGACTGATGGAAGAAATAAGAGAACAACAAGTTGTGGATGTGTTTATCCAAGAGAAGAAAGACTTGATGGAAAATGGAAATGCTACCGAGTTCAGCTTAGGATCGGATCAAATCTTAAGATGCAAAGGAAGAATCTGTGTACCGGACAATCCAGAGATGAAGAAGATAATTTTAGAAGAATCACACAAGAGCAAATTAAGTATTCATCCTGGATCAAAAAAGATGTCTCTAGATTTGAAACAAAGATTTTGGTGGCCAGGCATGAAAAGGGAAGTTACAGAGTATGTGGCATCATGTCTGACTTGTCAAAAATCAAAGATAGAACATCAAAGACCTGGAGGGATGCTTACATCATTGGACATACCAGAATGGAAGTGGGACAGTATATCAATGGATTTTGTCGTAAGTTTACCTAGAACTTCCAAAGGATTTGACTTGATTTGGATAATCGTAGACAGGTTAACAAAATCAGCCCATTTCTTTCCTGTCAAGACAAATTTCACTGTGGAAAAGCTAACTGATGTCTACATCAAGGAAATAATCAGACTACATGGAGTGCCTTCGAGTATCATTTCAGATCGAGATCCGAAGTTCACTTCAAGTTTCTGGGGAAGTTTGCAACAAGCGTTAGGAACCCGATTGCGATTAAGCTCGGCATATCATCCTCAGACAGATGGACAAACCGAGAGGACAATCCAATCACTAGAAGACTTACTGAGGGCATGTGTTTTAGATCATCGTGGAAGCTGGGATGATCTCTTCCACTAATCGAATTTACATACAACAGCTTTCATGCAAGTATAGGGATGGCTCCCTATGAGGCTTTATATGCACGAAAGTGCCAGACACCGTTGTGTTGGTACCAAGATGGAGAAAGCGTGATTCTTGGTCCCAAAATCCTGCAATAAACGATGGAGAAAGTTAAACAAATCCATGAGCAGATGAAAGCAACTCAAAGCAGGCAGAAGAGTTACCCAGATCAAAGAAGACGGCCTCTCAAATTTCAAGAAGGTGATTACGTGTTCCTGAGAGTCACACCCACGACTGGGGTGGGTAGAGTACTAAAGTTCAAAAAACTCACTCCGAAATTTATTAGACCTTACCAAATTATTCACCGTATTAGTCCAGTAGCTTATCAAATTGCTTTACCCCCTTTTCTTTCAAACATTCATGATATATTCCATGTCTCACAACTTAGGAAGTATATTCTCGATCCATCGCATATAATCTAACACGATGAAGTACAATTAAAAGAAAACTTGTCTTATGAGGCATCACCTGTACGAATCGAAGATAAGATGCTTAAGCAACTCAGAGATAAACAAATCTCCTTAGTCAAGGTTATTTGGAATGATACAACTGGAGAAGCAACTTGGGAGACTGAGGACAAGATGAGATTACAATATCCTGAACTTTTTTCGAGGTATGTAATTTTGAGGACGATTTTTTTTAGTGGGGTAGTAATGTAACACCACAATTTTTTACCGCTTTCTTATATCTGTTGATGTATTTAAATATGGATATTTTATCCGAAACCTAGAAAATGATTTTGGCTAAAACAAAACCATTTCTGAATTCTATCTAATAGAACGAAGTTCCAGTTAAATTTTTGGGTTGAAACTCAGATGAAAACCGGTCTGTTCTTTCCCCGTTAGTAAGAATTTATTGATCAGAGAACCTAATATTGACTCGTGAACGAAAAATCAATGACTTTTACTCTGTTTCCAAGTGATAGGAGTTATTTCGAAATTTTTCGAAATAATTAGTGAAAGCACGCAAAGGAAGTTTGAGACAGGTAAATAACAGAACATGATGTAGTGCAGAAATAATGTGGAGCAGAGATGATAAAAGTGAATGATGAGACTCATGAAATTGGTCACATCATAACTTTTAATCTATGGTTACACTTAAATATATTATTATACTACCTAAAAACCCATTAATCCTAATTAACTAAAACAAACACACCTTACCAACTTTTATTCTTTCCTAATCTTATAAATCCCGCCCCTCACACCCGGTGCTCACCTCTTCCTCACACTCTTAATTTCTTTTCATTTTCCTTACTTCACAAGTTTATAAGTTTAAAATCCTTTGGAACTTCATCAAGCTATCGTCACTTTCAATCTCCAGGTAACCTCATGATCTTGTTTTTCTCTTATTCTTTTTCAATCATTCTTACCCATGATCATGATCAAACTAGTTGAAACCCATTTCAAGATTGAACCATCTTTTTGTATGAACTTGAATCATTGTTGATTTTAATGATCAAACTTGTGAAACATAAACTTATCTCATGATCTTGTTATGACTGTTGTTGTTATTTGAACACAATGAAACCCAAACCCTAACCCCTATAATTTGGCCGAAACTGAATAGTGAGGGAGGATTAGTGATTTTGTCTCATTTTTTATTTTTAACACTTGTTTTTAGCTCCCTACGACCTATATGATCAAGCTTTAAGAGTTTAAGTTAAACCAAATTCCTAGCCAAATTTTCTAGTTAGAGTCGAAAATCACTCCTATGTGAGATAGAAGGAATTTTTCAAAAATTGACATGTATGGTGATGATTTGTGAAGGAAACATGGTACAAGTGTATTGCCTGGACTCGTTGGAGGAAGCTGAGGGTTACACAATTCATTTCAAGTCATGGAAGCTAAATTTCCGAGGTAAAGGGAGTCGATCTGAGGAGTTCCTAGTAGTTATATATTTAATGTTATGATTTTCTATGATGTTTTAAAATATGATTGATTGACTGTGGAATACCTATCTAAATATGTAGTAAATGATGCTGAGATAGTGAAACTAGATAAATATGTCTGATAAATATTTTTCTATTATATCAATTGATTGAGAATGGTTGAAGCATGACATGAGTCAATGCTTAGTAAATAGAAATTGTTTTGATAAAAAGTATATGAATATAGAAAAGTTGAAAAGTAATTTTGTTTCTCGTTGGAAAGAGAAAAATGGAAAGGACCTAGAATGCCGAACTCTAAACCCGGGCTGGATTCGGATGACCGAGGTGTTGGGCTGGATTCGGAATGCCGGTAAAGCCGGGCTAGTGTTCCTACTACGAAGAATCTAGAGTTCTGAGACGTCGGATTAGTGTTCATTTACGAAAGAGGTTTAAAAGTCTTTGAGAATATCATTTGATGTTTAAAAAGATAAAGCGATATTTGAAAAATGTTTCTGGTAGACATGCAATCGAGCTACAGCTTCACACGGGGTGAATTGACAAATTTGATAGTTACGGACCAAAGGCATGTTCTTGGGCCTTTGGGTCTTTAGGGACATTCGGGATCGAACTCCACGAAATGTTCAGGGCTTGTGCAACCTCTTGTCATGAAAATCAATTACCCTGCACGGATGTACTCAATAGGGAACTATCCAAATATTATTTAGGTGAGATGTGATACCCTAGAACAATTGCGGATCCGACCCAAAAGAGGCCGACCCACCGCGAAACAATTGTGTTATAGGCATTATTTTTTATCCTATCATGCTCGAAGAAGGGAAGTTAGGAGCTCCAGAGATTGTGTTAGAAAGTGGGTATTGAAGTGTTAACAGAAAACTTATGAATAAAGTCTTAAATCTAAACATTCTTATAATATGAATATTCTTATATTTAAATGAGTTGTTACTTTGGTATTTTAGTGTTCTTTATTGTGAACACCTAATTTTGTCCGGGTATTTTTTTCCTTTTTAATTAATATCTTGAAAATAAAATAAAAATGCATAAAAATTTCCTAAAAAATTGGTTATGTTATTGGCCCAATTTGTTTTTGTTACAAGTTTTTGTTGAGCCTAACATCCAAGCCCAAGTGAAATTTTTTTTAATAAAAAACAAAAACAAAAAGCAAAAACATATGATTTTCTGAAAGTTAAGTATTCTGTCCATTGTGTTTTGTCCATCCCACCATAGCTCTTCACAGTGCACAAGACTCAAGAACATAGACTCCCATTTTTGGGTAGTTTTCAGAACTTGAGAAGAGTGTTTTGCTTATCAGAGGAAGGAAATACCAAAAATGGAGGTTGACAAGGGACTAAGCATACTTTAACATCTGCCACACTGCACAATACCCCATCAATGGTCCCTTTCCTACACAGCTGGCGTGAGACATTTGGTCATTTTTCTTCACTGGTTTTTGTTTAAGTTGGACAGCATGTGAATAAAAGGGGGAGGCGTAAAAAAGGAGAAGGGGGGACCAGACCAGTTTTCTCATCTCTTCACCATTAGAGAGATCCAAAACCCATCACCTCACCATTTTTCCTCCACCATTACAGAAACACACACATAAACACCCACCTAACAAAAACCATCAATGTCATTAAAACAAGCAAAATGAAAATAGCTTCCAAACCAATACCCATGGCAGAAACCCATCTTCAACCTCAAACACAACAAATAAGAAAGAAACTAAACAAAAAAAGGTCGTCTCTGCCCCTGTCCTTCATAACCGCCATCGTCGTCGTCGCGCCACCACCGACGGTGCCGCCTCGCCTTTCCCCAGTCCGGATATCATCTCAACCAGAAACCCATCTCCGACGCCTCAACCCCCAAAACACCTCTCAATCTCATCCTCCTTAAATCTTCATCATCCCTACCTTTTTCTTCATTCTAGCCCCTGTTTTCTTCTTCTTCTCAAATAAAATCAGAAAACCCAAAAAAATATAAAACTAAATACCAGAAAAAAAGCAACATACCCTCTTCCTTGGCCACCACCACCAATCTGTCATCGTCTTGCCAATCCTCTCCGCCGTCGTCTCCTTCGCCCGAGGCTCAGTCCACCGCGACCACTCATCCACCGCAGGCAGCCATCATCGCCTCGTTCATTCGTCGCGCCTTGTCGAAGGCCACCGCCATTGTTGACACCAGATCTGTTGAGGTCACCTCCATCTCACCGGGACGTGCCCCTCGCACGGCCACTTCTCTCCATGCGACGCCGCCGTTCGTCTCTTGCCCAGCATCACACTCGCCACCACGACCTCGACCGTAAGCCACGGACCCACCACGAATCACCACCAAAGCCGCTGCTCAGTCCCTCACCACCTCGAACCAGATCCGCGAACAAGAGTCGTTTTTGTCCGGAACCGCCGCGGAAACTTCCAGCCCGCGTCATCCACCGATGCGCCGCTCAGTCGCGCCGGACTACTGCGAGACGCCGCCGTCTGTCCTCCCGATCCGGCCATCATCATCCCCTTCCGTAGGCTTGTGGGTATGGAGAACTCAGAGGCTATAAACCTCTGAGTTTGTTGCTTTTTAGTTTTGTTGTTTTATTTATTATATTTAGGTTGATTTACTCGTTTGGTTCATTGGATGGGTTTGGGCTTCTATTTTTTCTTTTGGGCTGATGATGAATTTTACTTTTTAAGTTACTAATTTCTTTCTTTTGGTTTGTTTGTGTTAGTGAGTCTTTTTTCTGTCTCTTATCTGCTTTTGGGCCAAAGCTAAAAAAAAACAAAAGAAAAAAAAGAAAAAATTCTCTTAAAAAAAAAGTAGAAAGATTTTCAGCTCCTTTCTTTTGTGTTATAAAAATACCCTTTTAAAAAAAATGAAAAATCCTTTTTAAAAATAATTTTAGTCCTTTATCTCTAAATAAAAATCCTTTTTGTTAAGAAAAATTCAAATCCTTATCTTTTTAGGACATATGAGTTGTGACAACTTGATGATCATAAGCCTCTAAAAATAAAATAAATTAACTTCTTTTAAACAGGGTAAACTGAGATGCAACGTCTTGTTAACCCTTAATTTTCTTTTCAAAAATTAAATCAACCATCCAATCAAATCTTTTCAAGAGAACTACGTGGCTTTGAGTTTCCCATCGCACCCGGGAATACGTAGGAGCAAGATAAATCATCTTGTCGGGCCAAAACTAAATTTTCCCTTTTTGTATCTCCTTTTTATGTTAAAATAATTAATCAAAAATTAAACTTTTCTATTTTTAGGGATGCTCTATGGACACGGTGCCATGTTCAGTCCCTTAGATTTGAGGTTGCCCTGTGGACTCATGCGCCACGTTCAACCTCATTTAATTAATTTTCCTTTTTTTGCATCCCGTTTTTTTCGTTAAAATAATTAATCAAAAAGTTAAACTTTTCCTTTTTAGGGATGCTCTATGGACACGGTGTCATGTTCAGTCCCTTAGATTTGAGGTTGCCCTGTGGACTCATGTGCCATGTTCAACCTCATTTAGTTTTTATAAACAATAATTTTAAAAAAACGTAAAAAATTAATAAAATATTTAAAATATTAAAAATAAAAGAATAATTCTTTCTTGTAAATAATTTTTGGGGTAAAATAAATATTTAAGAGTTTATTAAAATGATTTTTGCACAATTAACTTGAGGTACCGTTTTTAAACGGGCGACGTAGGATGCTAATACCTTCCCTACTCGTAACCGACTCCCGAACTCATCTCTATCTTTTTTAGACCAGTTTTCCTTAAAATAAATGGTTTTCCCAATGTTTTTTCCAAATAAAATATTGGTGGCGACTCCTCTGTTTTTTTTATCCATTTTTCGTGCCTCCCGGACGGGACGGTCGCGATGACAATTTGGCGACTCCACTGGGGACTTTAGAGAGTCAGGCCTATCATAGTTGGTTGTGCAACTTCTTTTAATAACTTTGAAAATATTAGTTTTACCCCTCTTTGTTTTATTTGTTTTGTAAATTGTTATATGCTTTAATATATGCCTGTGTATATTCTTGCAACCCTAGGGTAGAGAATTATTATGTTGTTGGCTGTTCTTTTTTGCATGTGTGATGTAGTTTTCATTTTAATAGGTTTGGAGCGGTGTGTCGACATTGTCATTGAAGAGGTCTTGTACCCCCCTGATATTTGTCGATTCACCACTCAGGTTGTACCCGATATCATGGGATGGTCATATTGAGAGGGTTTATCCCTACTTGTGGCTAGACTCATGAGTCGGATCCTTATCTTTCGAGATAGGGGCAATCTAGGGACCATGGATTTTAGAAGTCTAGAACCTACCCAATTTTCACTGATAGAGCAAACTTAGGGGCCAACCAATTAGAGTTATGACTTCAGCTGTGTCCGACCCTAAGTTTTTACCGTCTTAAGACACAAAAGGGGGCATGATTATTCTCTACCTTTCTCTTCATATTCATACATCCATTTCAATTTTTAAAATAGGAAACGACCCATTTTTTTAAAAAAAAAACAAAAAAACAAAAAAACCATTTCATGCATTCAAAAAAGAAAAAAAAAAGAACCTTTTTTCCCTTCATTTGTCTCTAAACAAAGAATTCTCATTTGTCTCCAAACAAAGAAAATAAATTCATTCATCTCATGCATATAAAAAAATGATTCTTCTAAAAAAAAATAATAAGAAACTCATTTCATGTATCACTGTTTTGATAGAAGTTCCTTCATGCATCTCATGTATTAAAATTTGGGTAAGTATATAAAAAAAAAAAAGTAAATCTTTTCCATGCAACCCGTGCATTAACACCTTCTTGGGTCAAGAAAAATCTTTTTCATGCATCTCAAAAGGTTATCTTCAGTAAACTTTCACAAATAAGGATTTAATCCCTTTTCCCCCAAACTTCGCAGTGACTTTTTGAATAATTGCTCTGTGGCACCCTTATTGGACTCGATCACAAGCCAAAATCATGGATGAGGAAGAGCAAACGCAGAAGTTCATAGAAGATTGGAGTCAACTCAAAGAGAAGATGACCCAAATGACGGTAATGTTGCAAGTCATGCAGAAGGAAAAGAACACGAATGAGAGCCCTTCAGCCTCAACTGAAGAGCAGCCGGCCATACCACTTCTCACTCATGAGAACAGCCAACAAGGGGTCGTGATGTCTTTCACTGGCTACCCAAGCAATCAAAATCGTCCTTCATTTGACCCAAGCAATCCCCCATATGGTCTTCCTCGAGGATTTGTGCCGCCAGTCGCTCCTGGACCAACAAATGGCAATCCAAACTCACAAAACACAACCCAGACACAGATCCCTACCAATTCTATGGTGCATTCCGTTAACCCAAACACTTCACCATTCACCTTCCACATCGGTGCCAATGGGATCCAAGTGGCACGGGGCTTCGCTTCCCCACAGTATGTTCCTGTGAATCAGTCGTGTGGGAATCCTCAATCAATAGAAAGGCTGGAGGTTCTAGAGGAAAGACTGCAAACTATTGAAGGGGCAAACAGTCATGGTCTCCGGGATGCCTCTGAACTCTGTCTAGTGCCCAATGTCGTAATACCTCCAAAATTCAAAGTGCCAGATTTTGACAAATACATAGGAACCACTTGTCCAAAAAGCCACTTAACCATGTACGTCAGGAAGATGGCATCACATGCCCAGGATGATAAGCTCTTGATTCATTTCTTCCAAGATAGTTTGACTGGGGCAGCCTCAAATTGGTACATACACCTCGAGCGGGCCCACATTCGATCTTTCAAAGACCTAGCAGATGCATTCCCGAAACAATACAAGTATAATATTGACATGGCACCTGATTGGACGCAACTTCAAAATATGTTAAAAAGGGATACAGAAACCTTCAAGGAGTATGCTCAACGGTGGAGAGAATTGGCTACTCAGGTAGAACCCCCATTAACTGAGAAGGAAATTATAGCAATGTTCATTGATACACTTCAGCCACCCTTCTATGATAGAATGATTGGAAGTGTATCATCAAACTTTTCTGACATGGTTATCATTGGAGAAAGAATTGAGAATGGGATGAGAAATGGTAAGATTGTTGAAAGTTCTTTGGGGGTAGCCGGGATGACAAAAGCTCCATTTGTCAAGAAGAATGAAGAAGAGGCACATGTTGTGGCATCTGAGCAAGAGTCTGAGTGGTTTGGGCATTGGATACCGGGTCAAATATCTATCAACTCTCAACCGTCTTTTCAAACAACCTACACTCCATATTATCCACCACATCACCAACCTAACCATCCATATGTAGCCGCCATCTCACAATTTCCAACCCAATCCTATCCTATGAGGACACCATACCACCCATCAAACCCTTTCCAACATCAAACCTTTCCCGCCATACCACCCCAACAAAACCTAAATGCAAATCAAAGGAGACAACCTTACAACCCAGAAAAGAAGCCCATGCAGTTTGACCCTATACCTATGACTTACACGGAGCTATTGCACAGCCTTATTGAAAAATCTTTGTTGGTCCCAGTCCCGACCAGGGCGGTGCAACCCCCATACCCAAAATGGTTTGACCCAAATGTCAAGTGTGACTATCATGGGGGAGTGATAGGTCATTCAACTGAAAATTGCAAGACCTTAAAGTATAAAGTGCAAGATCTGATCAATGCAAATGTGCTAAGTTTCCAACGAGACACTCTTGATGCAGGAGGTTCTGGAGTCCATGCCGTAGAGGACACTTTGGAACATGACCTTTGAATCTTGTGTAGAGTAATTCATTGATGCTAATCCTTTAGCTCTGCCCAAGGCTTTAGGAAGTTTTTAATAATGGGCTTACTTGTTTCCATTTCAGTATGAATAAATGAATGCATTGAGTTTCCTTCCTTTCCTTCATCTTCTGATTTTACCTTCATCCTTCTTCTTTTTTCTTGAAAGTTACCAATAAAGCAGATCTGAAGGTGATTCTCTTTAAAAATAAAATAAAATAATAAGTGCTAGAACCTCATCGTATGATCCTGATCACCTCATTAACCATGCTGGTTCGGACAACTATGGAAAGTTTCCTCATGAGATCAACCGAAGATGATTGAGGCAATCAAAGGAAATCTTTTTGATTCAAGCTAGACTCCATGATTTGAAGAAAAAAAAATTAAAAGGGAAATCGAGAAAGAGCGCCCGGTTATGCTTTTGCAAGTACTATCATTTTTTGTCTTACTTTTAAAATTTATGAAAATTAACAATCAAAATTTGAAATGAAGAATGGCCATCTTTCTATATCTTTCACATGCTTGTACTATCCCTTGTTACTCCGTTTGAGCTTGAAATTCTTTCAAAGAACCCGGGACAAGGATCACCCCTAAGCAAGGGGCAAGAACTTCATGCAAAGGCAAAAAAAAAAAAAAAAGGAGGAAATAAAAAGGAAAGTTAGAGGAAAACAAATGTTCTTAGAAATCGAAAAGATCGTGGATCCTCGGTCCTATTCAACCTTAAAACATTTGTTTGAGCCTTATATCCTTTCCTTCATGACTCTCAACCATTGGCCGCGTTATGAGCCTAAAAAGTCCATTCTGATCAATGAAAGATTGTTATCATTTTCATTAACTTTAATTGTGAGACAAAATGTATGTGCTTTTTCAATGCATCGCTCTCGGAAAAAGGAAAAGAAAGAAAAAAAAAAGAGAGAAAATAGCAGAAACGAGGGGGGGATTGGTAGCAGAAAAATCAAAAAACGAAGAAGGGGGAGAAAAATGAAAAATTCTGAGGAGAGCAAGAATGGAGAGAAGCAAAAGGAAAAATCACCCTGAGACCTCTCTTGATCTCCTCTTCTTCCACGTTACCTTTTCTTCACTTCAACTCAGATTTCAACTTCTTTTCTCTTCACATCAACTTCTCCTCCCCCTTCCTCTTGCTCTCAACCACGTCTTGCCGCCCTAGGAGCACCTACACCGCCGCCTGACTGGAGAAGACGAACGCGTATGTTGAGTCGTCGTTGCATCGTCGTCCAGCCGCGCTTCGTCTGGTGTCGTTCGACCTCGCCGCGTGAGAAGACAGCCGCGCGACCCAGCTCTGTCCCACGTGATCTGGTTCGCTGCCCCGCCGTGTAGAGTCGTTTGCCGCCGTGGAAGGAACCTGTTTCCGGCCACCGCACAACGAAGGGAGGATCACCAGCACCACTGATTCGCCATAACCGCCGCGCCTGACCCAGCCACTCCAGATCCCGCCGTCCCTGTCCGTCACCAGCCGCGCACCACCACAGGGGAGGACCTCCGACCGTCGCGCCACCCCTGTTGCAGATCTGCTCTACCTCTTCACCCCTTCAGCAAAGCTCCTTGGTCCTCTACCCTTTTTCTGTTTCGTTTGGTAAGCTCTTGGAAGAGAACAGAAACTTCCCTTTTATTTTTCCTGATTTCTTTGTTTTATTATTATTATTATTATTATTATTATTATTATTATTATTATTATTATTATTATTATTATTATGTAATGGGCTTTTGTTTTGTTACTGGTTATGGTGAGGCCTGTTGCGTTTTTGAGAGAATGGCAGCATGTTCAGTTTATATTATTTAGCTTACGTAAATAATTGAAAATAAAAACAGTAAAATGTGAATTATTCAAATAATTTGGGGTCGTATTCTCTTTTCATCAATTTTACCCAATTTCATTCTATAAAAAAAAATCTTTTGAATTCACGCAACAATCTACGACGTTGGTGTATGATTTTTCATCCTCAAGTGGCGTATGAATGGTAAGGGTTCATCGTATAGCACTGCTATCTTGAACTCTGTGCAAAGGTGAATTTCTTTTAAAATAAAATCTCTTTTTAAACCAAAAAAAATCAAAAAAATCACATCTTTATCAAAATTAAAAATCAACGAACTAATCAAAATTTTCTAAAGAGAACTACGTGGCTTTGAGTTTCCCATCGCACCCGGGAATACGTAGGAGCAAGATAAATCATCTTGTCGGGCCAAAACTAAATTTTCCCTTTTTTGTATCTCCTTTTTATGTTAAAATAATTAATCAAAAATTAAACTTTTCTATTTTTAGGGATGCTCTATGGACACGGTGCCATATTCTGTCCCTTAGATTTGAGGTTGTCCTGTGGACTCATGTGCCATGTTCAACCTCATTTAATTAATTTTCCTTTTTTTGCATCCCGTTTTTTCGTTAAAATAATTAATCAAAAAGTTAAACTTTTCCTTTTTAGGGATGTTCTATGGACACGGTGCCATGCTCAGTCCCTTAGATTTGAGGTTGCCCTGTGGACTCATGTGCCATGTTCAACCTCATTTAATTTTTCTAAACAATAAATTTAAAGATATAAGAACTGATAAAAATCTAAAATATTTAAAATTAAAAATAACACTTTCTTGTAAATAATTTTTGGGTAGAATAAATATTTAAAAGGTTATTAAAATGTTTTTGCACAATTAACTTGAGGTGCCGTTTTTTAAACGGGCGATGTGGGGTGCTAATACCTTCCCTACTCGTAACCGACTCCCGGACTCATATCTCTCTTTTTTAAAAGACCAGTTTACCTTTAAATAATTGGGTTTTCTAAGATTTTCCCAATAAAAATTTTAGTGGCGACTCCTCTGTTTTTATCCATCTTTTTCGCGGCTCCCGGACGGGACGGTCGCGACATTTATGATGTCAAATATATGACTGCTGTGTTTAAACTCATATATTGGTAACTCATCTTCATATTATTTTTCTCTGTTGTGGAAAAATTTATATTATGTGTTTAGATGGACCCTCTTCACCACACGGCTCAATCAGGCTTCCTAGCCCACACATTTGAGTTCAGAGATGAAGCTGGCACGTGGGTGATCCACCCCGGAGCCCGAAGCGCTACTTATACGGGGCCATTGTTAACTACTAAGGGAGTAGAGGATAGAATTAATTCATGCACTCATAGTGTGAAGACTGTGGAAGTACCACTACCGCCCATCTGCCAGTTGCTGCGAAATTTGGTCGAGACAGGGAATACATATCACTATCCACCACCACTACAGGTTCTTCCTGGAGGGGCACCCGCATCACCACCACCTGTTCATGTAGTTATCTATGGAGGAGAGGAGGACGATGAGGATACTATGGTTGCTGATCAACTTCCCGAGGCTGACCCAGTAGAGGAGGATTCTACTGAGGTCGAAGAAAAGGTGCCTGGTTATCATCCTCTAGACGAGGAGATGCATCCAGTGGTGGTTGAGGCTGTAGGTGTAGTGTCTCCTGACCCATCAGATCCCGGGGATGACCATGGAGGTCTCCCTAATGGACACCTTTAGATGTCTAGCATAAGTTTGTTGATAGTTTTCTTTTTGGGTATTGTTAACTTCGCAGGGTTTGCATATTCGGCTGTTGAGAGCCAAGTTTTTTTGTATTAGTGGTATTCTCTGCCGAACCCTTGTTTTGTATATCCTATGTCTGTATGAAATTAATTACCAACAGTTAGAACTCAGAATCGATGACCCCTGGTTATAAGTGTAAGATTCAATGACTTAGAGATTTTGATATATAACAAATACAATTTAATGTGTGTGCAAGTGTTTTAGTGTCAAATTGCAAAGACAGGTATCAAGCAGTGATCAACAAGTTCATTAAGAAAATTCAAGGAAAATATTCAAGGAAGAACTTGAAGGAATCAAGGAGCTTCATGTAGAAATCAAAAGAGCAAAGTCAAAGATCAAAGGATCATCAAGACCAAGAGTAAAGGAGAATTTTAGATTTAAGTCTTAGATGATTTGTAAGAGAAAGAAATCTCTTAGTCACAAAAAATCTCAACTAAAAAAGATTCATGAAGAAAATCAATTTTCATAACCTGCATTAAAAGGAATAAGTTTTCGTTAATGAAAATGTCTTTTGGAAATAAGAAGTGATCGTCCACTAAAGTGATACAAGCGCTCATCCACTAAAGTGACAGAAGTGCTCGTCCACTAAGTCCACTAAAGTGACAGAAGTGCTCGTCCACTAAAGTGACAAATGCTCGTCCACTAAAGTGATACAAGCGCTCGTCCACTAAAGTGACAGAAGTGCTCGTCCACTAAAGTGACAGAAGTGCTCGTCCACACAAGTCTTTGGACTTGCTAAGTCCTAAATAAGAATCTCGGTCCAATGACGTGGCATATGGAGCTCGTCTACTATCAACTATGAGTCCTGAGGATTGAAGACGACGCTGATGTAGAATCTTATTTCAAAAACCAGAATCAAGAAAACAGATTGTTAGCAGACCCAAATCTGTTTTAATTGATCCCAATGACTATAACTTGTTTTCTATATAAAGAGGGATCAAAGGAACACTTTTAACAATAACATATCATACAACATATCAGAATTACACGAAATCAATTTGAGAGATCAATTGTGAAAATCATTCATCATCTTTCTTGAGCTTATTGTTAAAAGAGTGTTTCATTCTCATAAGATCTTCAATTTGTATATCTGACTATTGAGAGTTAGGAATCAATTTTTTCATTCTATTTGATTGTAAAGACAAAGGGAGTCTCTCTGAGTGATTAGGGTGAGGTATCCCTAAGGAAGAACATTGAGGCTCTTCACAAGAGTGTGGTATCTCGAGGTGAAGGAGTGCTCTGTGGTGTAATGGTTTTTCAAGCTACCTGGCTAAAGCTTGTTGTGTTAGTGTATGAAAACCCACAGGTGGAGTGGGGACTGGATGTAGGTCACAGTGGTGGTGACTAAACCATGATAAATCTGGTTGTGTGGTATCTCTAAACTCAAACTCTTTAATTTCTGTCTTGCACATATAACTGTGATCTTGATCTTCTAAGTATTCAATTGATATCAGTTCTTGATCTGCATAATCAGTATTAAATCTTGAGTAAACTGTAATAATAACTGTGTATTCAATTCTATTCTCAATGATCAATATTTGAATTGAATCTTGCATCATATGTGATCAAATATGAATAGCTTAATTTCTGTTTCTTAATCACTGAAACCTGCAAGTTTGTTCTTGATTGTTAATGCTTGTATCTGAAACTTGCATAACTTGTTCTTAATCTTTAAAGGCTTAATCAGTTTCTGTATTTTGTTATTATTGAGTTTTGAACCTGAACCTATTCTATGATCTATTAATTCTGAATAATCTTTCTTATCCTCATCACCTTCTATTCATGATTTAATAAAAAGCCTTTCACTGTTTTTGTAAAAGATCCTGAGACAACTCTGATTTGAAAATTAAAGTTTTTGAAAAGGAAGAATTTTTGAAAACTCAATTCACCCCCCCCCCCCCCTCTTGAGTCGTTGAAGCCAAAACAACAATTGGTATCAGAGCTAAACTCTTAAGTTTGGCTTAACAGCTATAAGAGTATGGCTTCCAATGACTGTTTGAATGAAGGGGCTTCCCTTGCACGCCCTCCTGCCTTCAATGGATCTGAGTATATCTATTGGAAGGAAAGAATGGTAATCTTTCTTGAGGCAGCAGGTGTTGACATATGGGATGCAGTAGAAAATGGACCATTTGTCCCCTCTACTGTAGTTGCTAATGGTGCTCCAAGAAATAAGCCTAAAACTGAATGGAATGAGGATGAAAAGAGTTCAATATAATGCACGTGCTAAGAATATTATAACATATGCTTTAAGCCGTGATGAGTTTTTCAGGGTTTCAAATTGCAAATCAGCCAAGGATAAGTGGGATACATTGTAAGTAACACATGAAGGAACCACAGAGAAAATGGCAAGAATGAACACACTGACACATGAATATGAGTTATTTTGCATGAATCGAGGAGAACCTATGACTGAAATGCAACAGAGATTCACTCACATTGTCAACCAACTTGCTGGTCTTGGAAAAGCTATATCAAATGAGGATCAAATTAACAAAGTAATGAGATGCTTGAGCAGGGAATGGCAGCCTAAAGTCGATGCAATCTCAGAATCTAGAGACCTCTCATCAATGACCATTGGTACATTGTTTGGAAAAATGCAAGAGCATGAATTGGAGTTGAACAGACTGAATGAGAATGAAGAAACTGACAAAAAGAAAAAGGGATTGGCTCTGAAATCACAAGTCAGAGAAGTAGAAGACAGTTATGATGATGATTCAGCACAAGAGGGAGAATCTGGAGAAGAGATGGGAATGCTAGTTAGAAAATTCAAGAAATTCCTAAAGAAGAAAGGCAACTTCAAAAGAAATCCATCCACTTTCAAAGGAGAAATTTCAGCAAAGGTGACAACTCTTCCAACAACATCACATACTATGAATGTGGAAAGATTGGCCACATGAAGCTTGACTATCCAAAACTGTAAAAGAAGGACAAAACAGAAAAGTTTGACTCAAAGGACAAGAAGTGGAGAAAGCCATGAAAGGCCTACATTGCTTGGGATGATAATGATGTAGATTCCACTGAAGAATCTGAATCTGAGGAGGAAAACTTGTGCTTGATGGCCAGCAATAACAGTGATTCAGAGAGTGAGGTAAATTCTGAGTCACAACCTACTTTTGATGAATTGAAAGATGCATTTGATGAGTTACATGCCGAATATCTTAAGATTGCTAAACAACTTGTCTCATCTAGAAAAATAATTGCTAAACAACGTGATGATTATGCATGCTTGAAAATGAAAGAAAGATAACTTAAAGCTAGGAATAAGGTCTTGATTGCATCTAACTCTAATTGTTCTAAGTGTTGTACATTGACTAAAGAAGTTGAAAAACTGAAAAATGACTTAGCCAAGTTCACAAATGGTAGAGATAACTTGAATGCTTTATTAGGCTATGAACCTAAGATACATGAGAAATCTTTCAAGAATTTTTTTGCTGCACCTAAGACATCAAACACACCATTTGTTAAATGCAATTTTTGTGCTAGAAAAGGTCACAGCTTCTACATGTCAATACAGAAAATTAGCATACAATAAATCTAAGTATATATGGGTTCCTAAAGGAACTATTGCTGAAACTAACTCAAAAGGACCCAAACAGATTTGGGTACCTAAAACACATACATGATTCTGTTTTGTAGGTGTGTTGGAAAGCCAAAAATGTGAAATGGTATCTTGACAGTGGTTGTTCCATGCACATAACTGGAGACAAAAGCAAGTTCATTTCCTTTACCCCTAAGTCAAGTGGTAGTGTTACCTTTGGAGACAATAATAAAGGGAGAATACTTGGCATTGGCAACATTGGAAGTGACTCAACAACAATCATTGAGGATATACTATATGTTGAGGGACTGAAACACAACCTATTAAGTATCAGTCAACTATGTGACAAAGGCTTCAAGGTAAAATTCAATTCCAATAGTTGCTTAATAGAAAATCAGCATGATGAAAATTTGAAATTAATTGGACATAGGACAGATAACATCTATATGCTAGATTTAGATAATATCTCTTCAAGTACTGCATGCTGTCTTATTTCAAAAGAAGAAGAGAATTGGCTTTGGCATAGAAGAATTGCACACATTCACATGAACCACTTGAATAAACTGATTCGTAAAGATCTTGTAGTTGGTTTGCCTAAATTGAAATTTGTGAAAGATGGACTATGTGAAGCATCTCAAAAAGGAAAGCAAGTTAAGGTCTCTTTTAAACCAAAGAACATTGTTTCAACAACTAGACCCTTGCAACTTTTACACATGGATTTATTTGGTCCATCTAGAACCAAAACCTTTGGTGGTAACTCGTATGCATTTGTAATAGTAGATGATTACTCTAGATATACATGGACATATTTTCTATCTCATAAGAGTGATTCATTTGCTACATTTAAGAAAATGGCAAAAATTGTGCAAAATGAAAAGGACATGAACATTGTTTCTATAAGAAGTGATCATGGGGGGGAATTTCAAAATGAAGTGTTTTCAAACTTTTGTGATGAGCATGGCATTCAACATAATTTTTCTGCTCCTAGAACTCCACAACAAAATGGAGTAGTGGAAAGGAAGAATAGATCATTAGAGGAGATAGCAAGAACTATGTTGAACGACTCTAGCTTGCCAAAACATTTTTGGGCAGATGCTGTCAATACAGCCTGCTATGTGCTAAATAGAGTCTTGATAAGACCAATATGAAAGGAAACCCCTTATGAGATTTACAAAGGAAGAAAACCAAATATAGCACATTTTCATGTTTTTGGTTGCAAATGCTTTGTTCTTAACAATGGAAAGAATAATCTTGGAAAATTTGATGCAAAGGCTGATGAAGGAATTTTCCTAGGTTACTCTCTATCTAGTAAAGCATTTAGAATATATAATAAGAGAACACAAACTATTGAGGAATCTGTGCATGTGACATTTGATGAGTCTAACCCCAAAAGGTTGGGAAAGGATTCTGTTATTGATGATCTTGCAGATTCAATTGAGAAAACTCTCCTAGAAGAGAAACAGGATAATGACCAAGATGAAAGCTTAAAGAATGAATTGCTGCAGCAGGAGCAAACAAAATAACAGCCTGACCTACCAAAGGAATGGAGGACTGTCAGAAATCATCCAATTGATAACATCATTGGTGAAATTACAAAGGGGGTAACTACTAGACAATCTCTTAGAAATGCTTGTAATCATATGGCATTTGTGTCTCAACCAGAACCTAAGGACATAGATGATGCTATAATTGATGAACATTGGATGATGGCTATGCAAGATGAGTTAAACCAGTTTGAAAGAAACCAAGTTTGGAAACTAGTGCCTAAACCCAAGAACTGTCAAGTAATAGGTACAAAATGGATTTTTAGGAATGAAAATGGTATAATTGTAAGAAACAAGGCTAGATTGGTAGCCAAATGGTATAACCAAGAAGAAGGCATAGATTATGATGAAACATATGCACCAGTAGCAAGATTAGAAGCTATAAGAATGCTACTTGCTTATGCTTGCATAATGGGATTTAAATTATATCAAATGGATGTTAAGAGTGTTTTCTTAGTTGGATTTATACAAGAGGAAGTGTATGTTGGTCAACCACCTGGTTTTGAGAATAATGAATTGCCTAACCATGTTTATAAACTATATAAAGCACTATATAGCTTAAAACAAGCTCCTAGAGCTTGGTATGAAAGGTTAAGTAATTTTCTCATTGAAAAAGGATTTAAAAGAGGTAAAGTTGACACAACTTTGTTCACTAAGAAAAAGGCACACAACATTTTACTTGTACAAATATATGTGGATGATATAATTTTTGGTGCCACTAATGAGCATTTGTGCAATGAGTTTGCAAGTCTTATGCAGAGTGAGTTTGAAATGTCAATGATGGGTGAGCTGAACTTTTTCCTTGGATTGCAAATAAAGCAAACTGAAAATGGAATCTTTGTTAGCCAAACCAAGTACTGCAATGAGTTGATCAAGAAGGTTGGCATGGAAAATGCGAAGGAGATGGCTACTCCAATGAGTATCTCCTATTATCTGGACAAGGATGAGCAAGGTAAACCTGTTGATGTTTCTAAATTCAGAGGTATGATAGGCTCACTACTTTATCTTACTGCTAGTAGGCCATATATCATGTTTAGTGTATGCATGTGTGCTAGGTATCAAGCAAATCCAAAAGAACCACACTTAACAGCAGTTAAAAGGATAATTAAGTATCTGTTAGGAACAAAAGACATGGGATTATGGTATCCCAAGGGAGCTACATGTACTTTAAATAGCTATTCAGACTCTGATTTTGCTGGTTGTAAACTAGATAGAAAGAGTACTAGTCTTGCCATTTACTAGGAAACTCATTGGTATCATGGTTCAGTAAGAAACAATCTAGTGTGGCTTTAGCCACTGCAGAGGCTGAATATGTAGCAGCTTGTCGCGGCCGTCCTGTCCGGGAGCCACAAAAAAAGAAAGTAAAAAGACAGAGGAGTCGTCACTAAAATTTTTATTGGGAAAATCTTAGTAAACCCAATTATTTAAAGGTAAACTGGTCTTTAAAAAAAAAGAGGGAGATGAGTCCGGGAGTCGGTTACGAGTAGGGAAGGTATTAGCACCCCACATCGCCCGTTTAAAAAAATGGTACCTCAAGTTAATTGTGCAAAACCTTTTAATAACTTTTTAAATGTTTATTTTACCCTAAAAATTATTTACAAGAAAGAATTATTTTTAATTTTTAATATTTTAAAACTTTTATTAATTTTCATATTTTTTTGAATTTATTGTTAAAAAAGGAAAAGTTTAATTATTTTTAACATAAAAAGAGAAACAAAAAAGGAAAATTTAGTTTTGGCTTGACAAGATGATTTATCTTGCTCCTATGTATTTCCAGGTGCGATGGGAAACTCAAAGCCACGTAGTTCTTTTTTGGAAAAAAAATGATTGGTTGGTTGATTTTTAATTTTTTTGATAAAAATTTAATCTTTGATTTTTTTTGTTTAAAAAGGGATTTTATTTTAAAAATAAATTCACTTTTGTTTAGAGTCCAAGATAGCAGTGCTATATGATAAACCCTTACAATTCACACAACACTTGAGGATGAATAAGTCCATACATCAACATCGTAGATTGTTGTGTGAATTAAAAACATTTAATATATTTTTTTTAAAAGGGGATTCACTTTTGCACAGGGTTAAAGATAACAAAGCTATACGATGAACCCTTACAATTCATACAACACTTAAGGATGAAGAATCATACATCAACATTGTAGATTGTTACGTGAATTCAAAAGGATATTTTTTTTATAAAAATGTTAGCAATATAATTTTATTTAAATCGATGATTGAAAATATTTTAAAAGACCCTTTTTTATTTATTTTCTGTTTAAAACTCTTTAGAAGCAAAATGGGTTATTATACTCCTTACTCTGAGCCCAATTTTGATTATAACCCCTAGTCCAATTTCAGGAAAGAAAGAAAAAGAAAACAGATAATTTGGGCCCAATAACAAAACCCATGAACATGAAAAATAAAAAAGTTAGCAGCCATGAAAACAGATCATTTAGGCCCAATACCAAATCCCATGAACATGAAAAAAAAAAAAAACTAGCAGCCATGGAAACAGATCATTTAGGACCAAATACCAAAACCCATGAATCATGAAAAACCTAGCAGCCATATAAACAGATCAAGCAAAATGAAAAGTCACCAAAATGAAGAGCTTGCCAATCACGCTACAGACAGGGACGAAGCTACAGTGCTGGTTCGAGATGGAGATGCTCCAGAGGTCGCGTGGTGACGACGGCGTCCGTGGCAGAGGCGTCCGGCGCGGTGGGGGAACGGCCGGACAGAGCGGGTCCGGTCCGGGCGCGATGGAGGCGCGGATCTAGTCTTCCTCAGCGGAGAGGCCGTGGTGGTTGCGCGGAGGAGCGGCGACAGTTGCGCGGTCGTATCACCCCTAGCGTGGTGGTCTGAGCAGCGACTGGATCTCCTTAACTAGGTGGCGACGCGGCTGTTTCATGGTCTGTAGAGGAGGAGGAGGAGAAATTAAGTTTAGAAAGGGAGAGAAGAAGATGGGTCTTGGTCTGATGAAGAAGGAGAGTGGTGTGGGTGTGGCTTTTTTTTGTTTTACTGTTGTTGGTTTTGTTGAAGAAGATGAAGAATGAGAGGAAGGAGATGATGCAGGGAGGAAGAAGGAGAAACAGAGAACGAAAGAAAGAAAGAAAGAAAGTGTTTTTTTTTTGTTTTTTTTTCTTTGGTATCAGAGAGTATTTGGGTACTTTGTGTTGGTTTGTGATTTGGGAGTGATGGTTGCTAGAGGTTGGAGAGGAGAATATTGAGTATTTTTTTTTGCTGTTTTTCCCCCCTTTCTTCCTTTGGTCACTGTTCAATATATAGCACCAGAAGGAAGAAGATGACAAATCTTCCTATTAGGCCACCTGGTGTGGCTACAAGTAGTGGGGAGCAAATCAGCTTTTGCTCCACCACCTTGCAGGAGCAGCCATGGTGCAAGGGTAGTACAGTACCATTGTCCCTCTTTTCTTTGAAAAAGAAGAAGATGACAAAGAGGGGTACAAGCATGGGATCAAATTTTTAAAATTTTTTACTTTTTATTATTTTTTATTTTATTTTTAACAAATCAGAATAGTAACAATTTTTTGTTGGGTTTGGGATAATGGGCCCAAAAGATAACTTGGAACAAAAACGAAAATGGGCTCAATTTGATGATGTAATGGGCCCAGAATAAAAACAATGTTTTATTTTTATTTTTGTCTATTATTTTCTTCAAAAAATTAATTAAAAAATAATCCGGGTAAAATTAGGTGTTCATAGCTGCCCCTCTTTACTTGTTTCTTATTAGATAGTAGGTGTAACCATAGTTAACCTATTATCGTTATAAGAAACGAGTAAAGACATGAACTCCAATTTTGGCCGGAGTTCATTGGCAAGTAAACGGATGCATAATTAAAAGCTTACAGGATGAGCTGCCCGTAGAAGCTCGAATAGAAAGATAAAAAGCTTACGGAGTCGTTTGTCCGCTGAAGCTTGAACAAGCAGAGCTCACGGGGTATGGTACCCGTCGAAGGTTGACAGAAAGGTTAAAAGCTCGCGGAGTCGGTTATCCGCCGAAGCTTAAAAGGAAATGCGAAAAGCTTGCAGAGTCGGTTATCCGCTGACGCTTAGAAACAAAAGTATTAAAAGCTTGCGGAGTCGGTTATTCGCTGAAGCTTTAAAAGAAGCAGAGCTTACGGGGTATGGTACCCATCGAAGCTTGACAAAAAGGTTAAAAGCTTGCGGAGTCTGTTATCCGCCGAAGCTTAAAAGGAAATGCGAAAAGCTTCCGGAGTCGGGTATCCGACGAAGTTTGAAAAGAAATGTTAAAAGCTTACGGAGTTGGTTGTCCGCTGAAGCAAAAATGATTAAAAGCTTGCGGAGCCGGTTATCCACTGAAGCTTAACAGAAAATAAAAAGCACGCGTAGTCGGTTATCCGCTGAAGCTTGACAAAAAATAAAGAGCACGCGGAGTCGGTTATCCGCTGAAGCTTTAAAGGAAAGGTAAAAAAGCTTACGGAGTCGGTTGTCTGCTGAAGCTTGAAAGCAAAAGGATTAAAAGATTGCAGAGTCGGTTATCCGCTGAAGCTTTAAAGGAAAGGTAAAAAAAACTTACGGAGTCGGTTGTCCGCTGAAGCTTGAAGGCAAAAGGATTAAAAGCTTGCGGAGTCAGTTATCCACTGAAGCTTGATAGAAAAGGTAAAAAGCATGCGGAGTCGGGTATCCGCTGAAGCTTTAAAGGAATAGTAAAAAGCTTACGGAGTAGGGCATCCGCTGAAGCTTGAAAGCAAAAGGATTAAAAGCTTACGGAGTCGGTCATCCGCTGAAGCTTGAAAACAAGCAGAGCTTACGGGGTATGGTACCCGTCGAAGCTTGACAAAAACGTTAAAAGCTCACGGGGTCGGTTATCCACCGAAGCTTGAAAGCAAAAGGATTAAAAGCTTGTGGAGTCGGTCATCCGCCGAAGCTTGAAAATAAGCAGAGCTTATGGGGTATGGTACCCGTCGAAGCTTGACAGAAACGTTAAAAGCTCACGGGGTCGGTTATCCGCCGAAGCTTGAAAGAAAAAGGATTAAAAGCTTACTTATCCACTGAAGCTTGAAAGCAAAAGGATTAAAAGCTTGCGGAGTCGGTTATCCGTTGAAGCTTGAAAGCAAAAGGATTAAAAGCTTGCGGAGTCGGTTATCCGCTGAAGCTTGACGAAAGGTAAAAACTATGATGTCTGTGCAATTTACTGGGTTTTGTGTTCACAAAGGATAAACAGTTGCAATGCATGATGCCAGAAATGTCCTATATGCTTGATGAAAACCTCAAATGATTTTAATGCAACACATGGAAAGCCTGTAATATATTACAATTTTTATTTTTTCATCTTTTAGGGGGTTTTTATTATCACCCTTGACCCCTTGAAGTATTGATCACGGACAAGCCCCGAGATGAACTAAAAAGTCCTGTCCTCGCGGAGAATAAAGGCCAAGCACTTTTGAAAGGGTACGCTTCCTTTGCAATGATCGTCCCCGTGCTTCTTGTCAGTAGACCACGGTGTCCTTTGTCGGGAGATCATCTTGTTCTTTGCGAACTTTTTGAGATTTTCAAAGAAATCCTAAATGTACCTTGAAGACACCAATACATGTTTCACATTTCAGTATATACTTATCATGATGAATGCACACACACAATTGACAAAAGTTAAGAGAAAGAGATAAGGGTAAAAAGAAATGGGAGTCAATGTCATTATATTTGGACCGAAAAGGAATACAAAGCAGATATTACAATGGAGTATGGAATTGTAAAAGGTTGTGGAGTGGAATCACATCTCCTCAAGTGACACCTCTTTCCATGACTAGTGTTAATATCCCTCATAATATCTCAACTGCTTACTAATCAACATCTGAGAATGCTATCTGCCCCAGTCTTCATGCATCTAGCCCACTGATTGCCCCAATTCATCGGCTTGACGACACTTCCATTGTTATGTTCTTATTTTATGAACCCTAACTTTTGCCTAGACCGCCTTTTCAGGTTTTCAGCCTAGCGGGTTGCTCTAACTTTTGCCTAGACCGTCTTTTCAGATTTTCAGCCTAGCGAGCTTTTCTTCTTTTCATTTTTTTTAGTTTTTCTTCTTCTTCTTGGGAAATGCATTTAAGCGTAATACTTTTTGACTGCATCTGAGTTTACAGGGAGTGGAAGATCTTCCCCATCCATCCTGGTGAGAATTAAAGCTCCTCCCGAGAATGTCTTTTTTACAACGTAAGGTCCTTCATAGTTCGGGGTCCACTTCCCACGATGATCCTTTTGGATTGGTAGGATCTTTTTGACCACCAGATCACCCTCCCGAAATTGCCGGGGGCGTACTTTCTTCTCGTATGCTCTCATAAACCTTTTCTGGTACAATTGACCATGACACAATGCCCCTAATCTCTTTTCTTCGATGAGGTTCAATTGGTCTAGTCGATCCTGGACCCACTCCGCCTCTTCCAATTCTGCTTCTCTCAATACTCTTAATGAGGGGATCTCTACTTCAATCGGGAGCACTGCCTCCATCCCATAAACTAAAGAATATGGCGTTGCCCTGTCGAGGTGCGAATAGAGGTACGATATTCGTGTAAAGAAAAAGGTAACATCTCGTGCCAATCTTTATACGTCACTACCATCTTTTGGACAATCTTATTGATATTTTTATTAGCGGCCTCAACTGCCCCATTCATCTTTGGGCGATACGGGGAGGAATTGTGATGTTTTATCTTGAAGTTTTCACACATCTCTTTCATCATCTTGTTGTTCAAGTTAGTCTCATTATCAGTGATAATCTCGCTTGGCAACCCATAACGACAAATTAATTCTCTTTTTACAAATTTGATCACGACATTCCTGGTCACATTGGCATATGATGCAGCCTCAACCCACTTTGTGAAATAATCAATGGCAACGAGAATGAAGCGATGCCCATTCGAGGCTTTTGGTTCGATTGGACCGATCACATCCATTCCCCACATTGAGAGTGGCCAGGGTGCCGTCATGACATTCAAGGGAGCTAGCGGCGCATGAACCCTATCAGCATATATTTGACACTTATGGCACTTCTTCGCATAATTAAAGCAATCTGTCTCCATTGTCAACCAGTATTGGCCAACCCTCAAGATTTTTCTTGCCATTGCATGACCGCTCGCATGTGTTCCGAAAGATCCTTCTTGTACCTCCTCAATTATCCGTTTAGCTTCGTTTGTGTCCACGCACCTCAATAGCACCATGTCATGGTTTCTTTTGTAAAGAATACCTCCATCTAAATAGAAACCCATTGCAAGTCTTCTTAGAGTTCTTTTATCATTTTCTGTAGCGCCCGGATAGGTATTCCCTTATTTGGATGAAGGATTTGATGTCATGGTACCACGGTTTTTGATCAGACTCTTCCTCTATCACTTGACAATATGCAGGATGATCACGACTTTCCATTTTGATGAGTGGTAAGTTCCTCTCGTCACTTACCTTGAAGATCGAGGACAAGGTAGACAGCGCGTCAGCTAATTGGTTATCTTCTCAGGGAATATGATGAAATGTGACTTCATCAAACTGCTCAATCAAACCTTTGATGTAATCATGGTACGGGATTAACTTGGCATCTCAGATTTCCCATTCCCCTCTTAGATGGTGGATGACTAATGCAGAGTCCCCGTATACCTCCAGTATCTTTGCCTTTGATTCTATTGCTGCCAGGATCCCGAGCGCACAAGCTTCATATTCGGCTATATTGTTTGTACAATCAAAGCAAAGCCTTGAAGTGATAGGGAAATAATCATTTTCCAGTGAGATTAGTATTGCCCTAATTCCATGTCCCAATGCATTAGAAGCTCCGTCAAATAACAAGGTCCATTTTTCTTTTTCTGGTGACTGCTCGCGATCGAACAAAGCCATTATATCCTCATCTGGGAAATCACATTGCATCGATCCATAATCTTCTACTGGCTGATTGGCTAGATATTCTGCGAGAGCACGCCCTTTTATTGCTTTTTGGGTGACATAGACAATGTCATATTCTGATTGCAGGACTTGCCAGCGAGCAATTCTTCCAGTCAGAGCTGGCTTATCAAAGATATACTTGATCGGATCCATTTTGGACACCAACCAGGTAGTGTAACACAACAAGTAGTGCCTCAAACGGCGGGCCGCCCAAGCCAAAGCACAGTAGGTGCGTTCCAGCAGTGAGTAGTTGGCTTCACAACTGGTGAATTTCTTACTTAGATAGTAGATGGCATGTTCCTTACTTCCTGACTCATCGTGTTGCCCCAATACACAACCCATTGATTCATCTAGCACAGTCAAATACATGATGAGAGATCTTCCTGGAACTGGGGGAACCAAGACTGGAGGCTCCTGCAGGTATTGTTTGATCTTCTCAAAGGCTTTTTGACAATCTTCATTCAATGTTACCGCCTGATTTTTGCGTAGCAATTTAAAGATGGGTTCACATGTCGCGGTCAGTTGGGAGATGAACCAGGCGATGTAGTTCAATCTTCCTAAAAACCCGCGAACTTCTTTCTCCGTTCGAGGTGCTGGCATATCGATGATTGATCGAACCTTTTCAGGGTCAACCTCTATTCCCCTTTGACTAACAATGAACCCCAGAAGCTTGCCTGACTTTACTCCAAAAGTACATTTGGCTGGATTCAGTCGGAGCTTAAACTTTCTTAACCGCTCAAAAAGTTTCTGTAGGTGATCAACATGGTCCTCTTCGGATCTGGACTTGGCAATCATGTCATCTACATAAACTTCTATCTCCTTATGCATCATGTCATGGAATAAAGCCACCATAGCCCGCTGAAACATTGCCCCATCATTTTTCAAGCCAAAGGGCATAACCTTGTAGCAAAAGGTTCCCCACAAAGTGACAAATGTAGTTTTCTCCATATCTTCAGGTGCCATCTTGATCTGATTATATCCTGAGAATCCATCCATGAAAAAGAATAATGCATGTTGGGCAGTATTATCTACAAGAACATCAATGTGAGGTAGAGGGAAATCATCTTTTGGGCTAGCTCTGTTCAGATCTCGATAGTCGACACACATTCGAACCTTTCCATCTTTCTTGGGGACAGGAACGATGTTAGCAACCCATTGAGGATACTTTACCACTTCTAGGAAACCCGCATCCAGTTGTTTCCTGACCTCCTCCTTGATCTTTAAAGACATTTCCGCTTTCATCCTTCGTAGCTTCTGCTTTACTGGAGGACACTCCGACTTTAGCGGTAGGTTTTTATTCTGCTACACTAGGGTCTAACCCTGGCATGTCTTGGTACCACCATGCGAAAACATCTTTATAATCCATCAACAACTTGATCAACCTACTTCGCTCATTTTCTTTCAGGGAAAGACCGATCTTGACCTCTTTTTTATCATCTTCAGTTCCCAAATTGATTAATTCACTCGGCTCTTCATGGGGACGAATTTCCCTGGCTTCTTGTTCTACCAATCTCAATAATTCAGGAGGAACTTCCCCGTCATCATCAACAACCTCATCAGCATGATCAATAGGATAGTCAAAATTATATGTTGAGTTATTAACAGTGTCATTTTCAAGAGAGTCGCTTTTAGATTTTGAAAAAAACTCTACGGTCCTGGGGAACTCGATGACCTCCCAATTGTTTAGCTCTGTGTCCGGAGGGCATGGATACACCAAATTAACACCATGATCGGCGAGATAATCATCTTCAACAGCTGCTGCTTGGTCCAGGAATACGAACCCTACACTTCGGAAGCTTTGTCGAATGTCACAGATGGGAACCCTTTCAGCCTCGTATTCACGATTTTCCAGCCGAGCCAACCTCATTCTTTTCTTCTCTTCTATAACCCTCATCCTGTCAGCCTTGGTGGGTTTATATCCCAACCCAAACCTGTCCTTATTCTCGGTGAGCATGAGGACGTCAGTGACACCTTGGCTATTCTTCCCCAAACCGCTTCCAGGTCGGTATCCTCCTTCGAGCATAACCCTAGCCACCATAACAGACGCTTTAGATGACTGAGCTTTCAAGAGTGGAGCACCGTCCCCGACATAAGTGGCATTGGCAATTTCAAGCGATTGGAAAGCGGTCTCGAGAGCTTCTTCGGCAGCTTCAATGTAAGGGGTTGTTGATGGCTTACTCACTAACATATCCTCCTCTCCAGAAACAATAATCAATTTGCTATCGACAATGAACTTCACTTTCTGGTGCAGCATGGAAGGTACAGCTCCAGACGAATGGATCCATGGTCGTCCCAGGAGACAACTGTAAGTAGGCGTGATGTCCATTACTTGGAAGAGTATTTCAAAGGTGCAAGGGCCAATCTGAATGGGCAATTCAATTTCTCCCATAACTTCCCTTCGGGTGCCATCGAAAGCTCTTACAATCATTGTGCTCGGCTTCATGTGAGTTCCACCGAAAGGCAACTTTGCCAGTGTTGACTTCGGCATTACATTCAAAGAAGAACCATTATCAATGAGAACCCTATCCATGACATGATCTCGACACTTCACCGAGATGTGTAACGCCTTGTTGTGCCCCATTCCTTCAGCTGGAATTTCGTCATCAGTGAAAGTAATATAATTATCAGCAACAATGTTACCCACGATGTTATCAAGCTTATCAATTGTGATGTCATGAGAGACATGAGCTTGATTCAACACCTTCATCGGTACTCTCCTATGTGGCTCAGAATTCATCAACAAAGACAAGAGAGATATCCGAGTTGGAGTTTGATTCAATTGATCCACCACCCTGTATTCGCTCTGCTTGATGAACTTCAAAAATTCACCGACTTCTTCATCAGATACCTCCTTTTTATTATCACCCCCTTTGGTATCCTCTTCGGCTGGTGTTCCTTCCACCTTTTCTTTCCCCTTGCGATCTTTTCCTTCTTTTTCTCTTCCTTCCCTTCGCAATACTTCGGGAGTATATATGCAACCACTCCTAGTCATTCCACAAATTCCCAAAATGTTGGTAACCACAGTGGTCCCGTTGGGAGGACTTTGTTGAACCTGCCCATCATATTTCCATGGTACCGCTTTGGTGTCCTTGTAAGGTAAAGGACCTGTGATTCGGATGACAACTGGTGTTGGCCCACTTGAGACCGGCATAGGTTCCTTTTTAGTATAGTGTATCACCACTGGCTTCGGAGCGACTTGCTCAGGGGCCGGTTGAGGATTAATCCCAACAGTATAAGGAGTTATCTTAACTGGAATTGGGGAAATTGTATATTCAGCGACCATGTTAATGCCACACTCATTCGGTTCACAACCAATTAGGATAATCTTCATATCTATTAACTGTTGCACAACCTATCGAAGTTCTGCACAGTCTTCGATTGAATGCCCCACATTCCCGTCAAAGTCACACCTTATCTCTTCATCAAAAGTCTTCTCTTCAACCATTGAGGTTTGCACCAATCCATGTTTTTGCATCTCCCTTAAAATAACTCTCATGGGAGTTCTGACATCAGCCACTCGGCTCTTAAGAGTAGGTTCCATAAAGCTATCAATGGCATTGACTCCCGAACCACCGTGATTTGGCATAGGACCTTGTGCCCCATTCGGAGCATCTTTCTGAAAGTTCAACCACTTAGCATCAACAAGGTCTTGTACCTTAAATTTGAAAGCCCTGTAGTTCTCAGTGGAATGACCCATTGCCCCCGCATGATACTCACATTTAGCATTTGGGTCAAACCACTTAGGATAAGGAGGCCCCAGTGGTTTCATTGGGATAGTAGTCAACACGGATTTGCTTATAAGCTGATGTAGTAGCTCAGTGTAGGTCATGGATATCGGGTCGAAATGTACTGACTTTCTTTTCGAGTTATACGGTGGTCTAGTTTGGCTGGTGTTTGGGTTTGGACCTAGAGGCTGGACAATTTGAGGTGGCATGGTAGGGTGTGTTTGAGGCTGAGAAGGGTATGATGGTCGGTAAGGAGCCATCTGTTGAGGATTTGGAAATTGTGAGGTCGCAGCGATGTATGGCTGGTTGGCTTGGTGATACGGGGGTGGTTGGTAATATGGGGCGTATTGGGCTTGGAAGGTGGGTGTTTGGTTTGGTCTATATTGGTTTGGTTTCTTTTGTTCAAAGGTTACTGCGTGTGCTTCTCCTTCTTTCTTTTTCACAAACGGGGCTCTCTTCTGGCCGTTCATTACTGAAGTTTCAGTGATCTTGCCATTCCTCATTCCACTTTCAATTCTCTCACCGATGATGACCATGTCGGAAAAGTTCGATGACACACTCCCAATCATCCTATCATAGAAAGGTGACTGGAGGGTATCAATGAACATTGCCACAATTTCTTTTTCGGCCAATGGAGGCTCTACCTGAGCAGCCAATTCTCTCCATCGTTGTGCATACTCCTTGAAAGTCTCTGTGTCTCTCTTTGCCATATTTTGGAGTTGCATCCTATCGGGAGCCATGTCAATATTGTACTTGTATTGCTTTAGGAACGCATCTGCTAGATCTTTGAAGGATCGGACGTGGGCCATCTCGAGATGCGTGTACCAATTTGAAGTTGCCCCAGTTAAACTGTCTTGGAAGAAGTGAATCAGGATCTTCTCATCTTGAGCGTATGATGCCATCTTCCTTACATACATGGTCAAATGGTTTTTGGGACAAGTGGTTCCCCAATATTTGTCGAAATCGGGTACCTTAAACTTCGGTGGAATTACAACATTTGGTACCAGCCAAAGTTCCGAAGTATCCCGCAGGCCATAAATATTTACTCCTTCAATGTCCCGTAGCCTTTCTTCTAGCACTTCCAACTTCTCTTTAGATTGGGAATTCCCTCCTGACTGATTCACTGGAGTTTCACCGTACATATTCTGAGGGAAGGAGTATGGCATGTAGGAGGATCCGAAGTTTGGCATCATTTGAGTCCCTTGGGGTCCATAATGTAGGGTGTATTGAGGATTTTTTGGATGGGTAGAAAGTGTCACTGTCGGGGTGTTACCATTTGTAGGGTTGACAGTTTGTGTTTGTGGCATTTCGACAGCATCAGTGGTGGTTTGTGCTTGAGTGATATGCTCAGAGTTTTGAATGCCATCTTGTGGGCTGGGGGCCGTTGGTGGCACAAATCCGCGAGGCAAACCATATGGGGGATTGTTCGGGTCAAATGAGATATGGGTTTGGTTGCTTGGATAAATAGGGAGAGGCATCATGGCCCCTGGTTGGTTGAAGCCCCGAATAGGAATCTGAGCAAAACCGGGGGGAATGAGAGGTGTGGCCGGATGTCCTTCGTTCGAGGCTGGAGGGTTCTCCTCTGTGTTCTTTTCCTTCTGCATTGCTTGTAGGATTTCCATCATCTTAGTCATCTGATCCTTGATTTGACTGACTTCATCCCTGATCTCTTGGACTTCTTCTAGCTCATCCGCCATGGCTCTTGTGTGACCGAGTGCGATAAGGGTGTCTTCGAGCAATTGTTCAAAAAAGCCACACATTATTTTAAAACCACAAGAGAAATGACAACAAAATGTTTGAAAAAAGCAAAAAGCTTTTATGAAAATCACCTTTGGAGTTTATTATTATTTTTTGAGTTAACACCTTATAACAGACAAGAGGTGGTCCCTCCATCCCACACAGAGAGCATTGTGCTCATAAGATGAAATGGAGTTGACAACAAATCTAGGGGACAAATAACTCTCCACAATAGATATTGTCTCAAACACACTAGCAATTCTAAATTGAGACATCTCATCCTACCTTTTGCATAGAAGCAAGAGTCCTATAAGGCAAAGATGTAGTTGACAACATACTAAAGGAAGACCATGCTCCACGATAGGTGTCGTCACGAGTCAAGTGCAAGAGTTGGAGTGCAAAGGAATCATAGAAGCAAGAACTGATTTCATTCAAAACTCCTCAAAGCAAATACATAAAATTATGGAGGCAAGGACATATTTCATTAAAATCTCCTCAAAACCATACATAGATTCGGATTACATCACAATTCTCAACATTGTTTCAACATTTTCATCCTAAAGTCAATAGCTTAGGTCTCTTTCTTTTTAGCCCTCGAGCAAACCCTCCACACATTTGCATGAAATCATCCAACTCAGCTGGGAGACGAAGCATAGGGTCCGCACGAATGTGTTCTTTTGCCTTTTCAAAGCATTGGACGAAATTCGGAATACAATGGCTTAGCTCCAAATCCATGCTCATATATCTTTTTTTCCATATGTCAATATCGATCCCTTGCTCTCGGGCCTATTCTCTCCACCACTTCACGACATTCATTACTTGAACCCTTTGATCATGATAGTGTTTTGCTGAGGTCCACCCTAGATCGCACTGCTTCTTGATTTCGACTAGTAGGATATTCAGCTCTTGGACCTTTTGTACCAACTCATCAATCATCCTGTCTTGTGCACAAATTGGTTTTTGTAAGTTGGCATTGACTCCCTTTTGCCGATTGACTTCCACTTCCAATGACTTTCTCACATCTCCTTGCTGAATGACTTCTTCTTCTAACTGATGCTTTTCTTTTCTTAGTTGATGCCTCTCTGTTGTCAAGGACAATACTTTGCTTTCAAGATTTTGGATCCTAGTCATGACGCTCGACGAGACCTTGTCTGTATTCTTCTGGACTTTTGAGGTTGCGGAGATATCTGCACACAAATATTTTAAATGTTCATTTTCTTTTGTTAACTTCTCACAACGCTTCTGACCAATGGCTATTTTCAACTCGGCATCTTGTTTTTGTTGTTCCATTTCCTTCATTTGTGCTTCCAGGATTTTCAGTTGTTCTGCCATTTGAGTTACCGAATGGGAGTAATCTTCAGCTTTCGTGCTTTCTGTAGGAATGTTTATAGGACCTTTCCTTGATTTCCTCCATGCTTCATACTCTGAGACGATGATTAGGATTGGTCGGCCCAACTGTGATCTCCCTGCCATCTTCACATTTTTCCATGCATTTCTAACTTCCTTTGCCAACAACTTGGTATTCTCACCATCCTCGTATCAGAAACAGCATCCACCAAGTTGTTCTTCTTGTGGCACGGTTTGCGTCCAACAAAGTTGTCGTAAGGCTATGGCGGGTGTGTAGGATATGCACCCTCTCGGGCCCATCAAAGGAACATTTGGATAGTCACCACAACTATAAATGATATCTTTCCCCTGTTGACTTTCGTACCATGGGCATACCCACTTAAAAGAGTCTCTTTCCACTTTGTCAAACTCACTCTTCCATTCCACTTCATTAAGCTGTCTTATAGGGATGTTATGGAAGCCTCTTAGTGGATCTGAATGGCGGTTGATATAGCCTTTTGCATACATGTGAGTCATGACCCATACATAGAGCAACTGCGCACAACATCTGAGCTTCCCTTTTGGATGCCGCTGGAAAAATTCTAGAGTCAAAAGCATTTCAGTCAATACTGCCGGCACGGGGTTTTTCTTTCTTTCAACTGTGAAGAACACGTCCCTTGCTGCTTGATCGATCATGTCCAACCCATATATTGCTAGTGCCAATACCCTCTCAAAGGTTTCCCAGTCTTGTCGATCCATTAGTTTCCTCAAATGATTTTCAAGAAACTTTCGGGTTAACCCTCGTGAGTTTGAATGCCCGGTCAAGTTCACTTCAATTTCAGGAAGCCCTAGTAACCCTGCTATGCTTGCAGCGGTCAAGTATTGCCCCAGGTGAAAGTACACAACGGGATTTTTCTGCATTGGCAAACTTAACAGGCAAGCATATTCTTCAATGGTGGATGTGATGTCCATGTTTGGCAACTCGAAACACCTGAGATGTGGGTTCCAATACTGACTTAGAGCACTCAAAGCAGTAGCTTCAACCGGTATGAAAATTAGGTCCAAGATTCCTCCATACTTCTTGACGAAGCTTTTCCGATGTTCTTGAGGCAAAGATTGACTCAACTCTTTCAGATTCTCTAATGAGTTAAAAATCACCTTGGAGCTCTTGGTGGTGGGAGCATTGCTAGTGTGTCTGACTTTTTCCATCTCTTGTTATCAAAGGTGTTATCTCTCACCAAATTATCTGTGCAAAGGAAATTTTATTTTATTAATAATACTTAGAAAGCAAAATTACTTATGCATGAGAGCGTGCCAAGATGCATGAATGAATGATATATGGATGATGCATGGCCTAAAATATTACATGCACGAGGATACAATATAATACTGAGTGGAACATAATGCATGAATGAATTGCATGTTGAGGTGCACGTGGGATGCGTGCAGAAAATCGTTATGATGCATGTGATATAAAATGTGATTATTCATGTTGCAGAAAAAGATGGAAGGCACTCCCTTTTATCCTAAATAGGTCATATCCTAAAGTTGGGACTTCTGAAGTCAAGACCCTATTTTGGTAGGCTGCTAATGGCATTTTATGTGCATGACTTTCGGGATAGATTTAGACCCCTAAATATATGGTCCCCGGATTACCCTCATCTAAAAGATAAGGATCCGGATCCATGAACCTCACCACAGGGACAAAAAGTCACAATATGGTAGTTCATGTACCAGTAGTAATCCGAGCGGGAGAATCAATGACTGTCAGGGAAGCAAAAGCATCACAATAACATCACTGAAGCCCCTTCTAATCTTATGGCATTCCAAGACTTGGGTATAGAGCCCAAAAGTGTGTGCAACATATGATAGTGATGTGTGTGATGGGAGCATACAAACCTTCACAAAAACCTACTAAAACAAAACTACCCCAAACCTGCAAAAAAGGAACAAACAAATACCAATACAAAAATTCTTTATCCTAAGGTTGCAAGAATATACAAGAGCAGTTATGAAAGCATAAAAAAGAAATAAAATAAAAAGGGTAAAACAAATATTTTCAAAGTTGTTAAAAAAAATTTGCACAGCCAACTATGATAGGCCTGATTCTCAAAATTCTCAGTGGAGTCGCCAGCTATCGCGACCGTCCCGTCCGGGAGCCACGAAAAAAGAAAGTAAAAAGACAGAGGAGTCGCCACTAAAATTTTTATTGGGAAAATCTTAGTAAACCCAATTATTTAAAGGTAAATTGGTCTTTAAAATAAAGAGGGAGATGAGTCCGGAGTCGGTTAAGAGTAGGGAAGGTATTAGCACCCCACATCGCCCGTTTAAAAAAACGGTACCTCAAGTTAATTGTGCAAAACCTTTTAAATGTTTATTTTACCCCAAAAATTATTTACAATAAAGAATTATTTTTAATTTTTAAGATTTTAAAACTTTTATTAATTTTCATATTTTTTTGAATTTATTGTTAAAAAAGGAAAAGTTTAATTATTTTTAACATAAAAAGAGAAACAAAAAAGGAAAATTTAGTTTTGGCTTGACAAGATGATTTATCTTGCTCCTACGTATTCCCGGGTGCGATGGGAAACTCAAAGCCACGTAGTTCTTTTTTGGAAAAAAAAAATGATTGGTTGGTTGATTTTTAATTTTTTTGATAAAAATTTAATCTTTGATTTTTTTTGTTTAAAAAGGGATTTTATTTTAAAAATAAATTCACTTTTGCTTAGAGTTCATGATAGCAGTGCTATACGATAAACCCTTACAATTCACACGACACTTGAGGATGAACAAGTCCATACATCAACATCGTAGATTGTTGCGTGAATTAAAAGATTTTTTATAAGAATGAAATTGGGTAAAATTGATTAAAAGTATCAATTAAAAAAAACATTTAATATATTTTTTTCAAAGGGGATTCACTCTTGCACAGGGTTAAAGATAGCAAAGCTATACGATGAACCCTTACAATTCATACAACACTTGAGGATGAAGAATCATACATCAACATTGTAGATTGTTGCATGAATTCAAAAGGATATTTTTTATAAAAATGTTAGCAGCATAATTTTATTTAAATCGATGATTGAAAATATTTTAAAAGACCCTTTTTTATTTATTTTGTTTAAAACTCTTTAGAAGCAAAATGGGTTATTATACTACTTACTCTGAGCCCAATTTTGATTATAACCCCAAGTCCGATTTCAGGAAAGAAAGAAAAAGAAAACAGATCATTTGGGCCCAATAACAAAACCCATGAACATGAAAAATAAAAAAGTTAGCAGCCATGAAAACAGATCATTTAGGCCCAATACCAAATCCCATGAACATGAAAAATAAAAAAAACTAGCAGCCATGGAAACAGATCATTTAGGCCCAAATACCAAAACCCATGAATCATGAAAAACCTAGCAGCCATATAAACAGATCAAGCAAAATGAAAAGTCACCAAAATGAAGAGCTTGCCAATCACGCTGCAGACAGGGACGAAGCTACAGTGCTGGTTTGAGATGGAGATGCTCCAAAGGTCGCGTGGTAATGGCGGCGTCCGTGGCAGAGGCGTCCGACGCGGTGGGGGAACGGCCGGACAGAGCGGGTCCGGTCCGGGCACGATGGAGGTGCAGATCTGGTCTTCCTCAGCGGAGAGGTCGTGGTGGTTGTGCGGAGGAGCGGCGGCAGTTGCGCGGTCGTATCCCCCCTAGCGTGGTGGTCTGAGCAGCGACTGGATCTCCCTAGCTAGGTGGCGGCGCGACTGTTTCATGGTCTGTAGAGGAGGAGGAGGAGAAATGAAGTTTAGAAAGGGAGAGAAGAAGATGGGTCTTGGTCTGATGAAGAAGGAGAGTGGTGTGGGTGTGGCTTTTTTCTTTTTGTTTTATTGTTGATGGTTTTGTTGAAGAAGATGAAGAATGAGAGGAAGGAGATGATGCATGGAGGAAGAAGGAGAAACAGAGAACGAACGAAAGAAAGAAAGAAAGAAAGATGTTTTTTTTTGTTTTTTTTTCTTCGGTATCAGAGAGTATTTGGGTACTTTGTGTTGGTTTGTGATTTGGGAGTGATGGTTGCTAGAGGTTGGAGAGGAGAATATTGAGTTTTTTTTTTTGCTGTTTTTGCCCCCTTTCTTCTTTTGGTCACTGTTCAATATATAGAACCAGAAGGAAGAAGATGACAAATCTTCCTATTAGGCCAGCTGGTGTGGGTACAAGTAGTGGGGAGCAAATCAGCTTTTGCTCCACCACCTTGCAGGAGCAGCCATGGTGCAAGGGTAGTATAGTACCATTGTCCCTCTTTTCTTTGAAAAATAAGAAGATGACAAAGAGGGGTACAAGCATGAGATCGGATTTTTAAAATTTTTTACTTTTTATTATTTTTTTTATTTTTAACAAATCAGAATAGTAACAATTTTTTGTTGGGTTTGGGATAATGGACCCAAAAGATAACTTGGGACAAAAATGAAAATGGGCTCCATTTGATGATGTAATGGGCCCGGAATAAAAACAATGTTTTATTTTTATTTTTGTCTATTATTTTCTTCAAAACATTAATTAAAAAAAAATCCAGGCAAAATTAGGTGTTCACACAGCTGGTAGCTGTTGTGCACAGGTTTTATGGATGAAACAACAATTAGTTGATTATGGTGTGCAACTAAACCAAGTTCCTATTAGATGAGACAATACAAGTGCAATTTACCTAACTAAGAATCCCATAATGCACTCTAGAACTAAACACATAGAAATCAGACATCATTTCATTAGAGATCATATTCAAAGTAGAGAAATTGAGATTGAATATGTTGATACAACTAAACAACTTGCTGATATTTTTACCAAGCCCTTGAACAAGGAAAGCTTCTTTTTCATTAGAAGAGAATTGGGCATAATTGATCAATCTTATATCTAATCTCTAAAGAAACGAAGGAAAATCAAAAAGGAACAATTTTAGATGGACACGTTTTTTTTTTTTTGATTTGTCCCTGCACCAATCCCTCTATCATGAACAATTTTATATGCTATGTTTGAATGTTTAAATGCTTGCCTTCCCTATTGTTTTGAATGTTTCTTTTCTTTACCTTTTTTATAATGCCAAAAGGGGAGGAAAAAGTATGATATAGAGAAAGGGAATAATAACAAATTATATATGCATATGTTGAGGGGGAGCTTAAAAACTTACATGATTAATGGGGAGTATATCAAATTCTGCTCTGATAATATGTTTTTGCTCTGATATACTTCTTCTCTGATACCATGATATAAATCTGTCGAAAACACTTAGCTTCCACTACACTTATACTCTGATTTTATAATTTGTTAGAAGATTTGTCATAATCAAAAAGGGGGAGTTTGTAAGACTCAATGACTTAGAGATTTTGATATATGACAACTACAATTTAATGTGTGTACAAGTGTTTGTGTCAAACTGCAAAGACAGGTATCAAGCAGTGATCAACAAGTTCATTAAGCAAATTCAAGGAAAATATTCAAGGAAGAACTTGAAGGAATCAAGGAGCTGCATGTAGAAATAAAAAGAGCAAAGTCAAAGATCAAAGGATCATCAAGACCAAGCTTAAAGGAGAATTTTAGATTTAAGTCTTAGATGATTTGTAGGAGAAAAAAATCTCTTAGTCACAAAAAAGCTCAACTAAAAAGATGCATGAAGAAAATCAATTTTCATAACCTGTATTAAAAGGAATAAGTTTTCGTTAATGAAAATGTTTTTTGGAAATAAGAAGTGCTCGTCCACTAAAGTGATACAAGCGCTCGTCCACTAAAGTGATAGAAGTACTCGTCCACACAAGTGACAGAAGCGCTCGTCCACACAAGTCTTTGGACTTGCTAAGTCCTTAATAAGAAGCTCCGTCCAATGATGTGGCATATGAAGCTCGTCTACTCTCAACTACGAGCCCTGAGGATTGAAGACGACGCCGATGTAGAATCTTATTTCAAGAACCAGAATAAAGAAAACAGATTGTTATCAGACCCAAGTCTGTTTTAATTGATCCCAACGACTATAACTTGTTTTCTATATAAAGAGGGATCAAAGGAACACTTTTAACAATAACATATCATACAACATATCAGAATTACACGAAATCAATTTGAGAGATCAATTGTGAAAATCATTCATCATCTTTCTTGAGCTTATTGTGAAAAGAGTGTTTCATTCTCATAATAACTTCAATTTGTATATCTGACTATTGAGAGTTAGGAATCAATTTTTTCGTTCTATTTGATTGTAAAGAGAGAGGGAGTCTCTCTGAGTGATTAGGGTGAGGTATCCCTAAGGAAGAACATTGAGGCTCTTCACACGAGTGTGGTATCTTGAGGTGAAGGAGTGCTCTATGGTCTAAAGGATTTTCAAGCTACCTGGCTAAAGCATGTTGTGTTAGTGTGTGAAAATCCATAGGTGGAGTGGGGACTGGATGTAGGTGTGAAGTCTCTAAAATGTCTGATGTGCATTTCCCTAAGTTTTGATGAGAACTAAACATTGGTTAATGATTTAATTAACCTTCATATTTGTTGCTAACCTGTCTATCTAGTGTGCAGATTAAAACTGTAAGAATCATCTACCCGCTCAAAAGTGACAGAAGCGCTCGTCCACTGAAGTGATAGAAGTGCTCGTCCACTAAAGTGACAGAAGCGCTCGTCCACTAAAGTGACAGAAGCGCTCGTCCACCAAAGTAACAGAAGCATCCGTCCACTAAAGTCACAGAAGTGCTTGTCCACTAAGGTGACAGAAGCCCTCGTCCACACAAGTCTTTGGATTTGTTAAGTCCTTAATGAAAAGCTCCGTTCAATGACGTGGCATATGAAGCTTGTCTACTAGCCCATCCGAATGCAAAATCTTAAATTGATAGATGGACGCAGTTATTTTCAAGATGGACGTGCTAATTTTATTAACGCGAAATAAGAATTATCAAAATCTTATTTCAAGAACTAGAATCAAGAAAACAGATTCTGTTATCATAACCAAAGACCAGTTAAAGAATGCTTCCAACATGCTTTATTCCCTACTACCTCTGGTCCTTACATGAAAAGGGAATTGTACTCAGCAAAGTACAAAAATCTCTCTGTACAACTCTGATATGGCTGTATCATGATGCATAAAGACATGATCCTTCATGTTAGATTACAACCAACGTTTCTATTGCATTAATGGCTGCCCAGAACGACTCTATTGCATTTAATGAAGTTCTGCTTGAAGCCAACATATGAGGGAATGTCTCTAACGGATCCTAAATGCTTGAAGACTATAAATACAGAAGTCTTTGAAGATGAAGCATAGAGAATACACATAGCATTAAAGAGCCATTACTCTGCGCATTAATATCTTCATTATTTCATTTTGTATTCTTCAATCATTTGAAGTTATTACGTAGACTTTCCTAAGCTTTACATTTAAACCACTCTGAGTGTTAGTGAAAGTTCTGTCTGTCTGAAGTTGTATTTATTACAAACCAAATCTCTCAAACAAACCTGAGTGAGCCTGAAGAGGCTAAGTGTACAAAGAATACTTGTCTTAAGCCTGAAGAGGCTAGGTGTGCAAACAATACTTGGAGTCTGTAACCTGATCAATTATAGTGGATAAATCTTGGTGTTGCCAAGGATTGGACGTAGCTCTTTGCTTCGAAGAGTGAACCAGGATAAATAACTGTGTCAATCTCTCTTTCCTTTTAACCTCTTTAGTTACTTTAGTTTTCTTATACGTTTATCAAATGGTGTGTTTGCCAAAGTCACTGTTAATATTACATCAGATAGGTCACCTGTCTGTCCTGTATCTTTCCACTCGTCTGAACCTAGATTTTGTATGCGAAAAGATTTCAACTTTGTTTAAAATATGATAAACATAATTAAACCCCTTCTTGTGTTTATAATTGTCTATTTCAGTTGGTATCAGAGCTCAGCCTCTGGGTTGAGCATCTAACAGTGTAGAGGTAAAAGGTCCTGAAGAATAGACATGACTGCTGGAGCTAGTTCAAGTGGAAGTCACCAGACTGAAGGAGCTTCCCTAACCAGACCTCCTTACTTCAATGGAGAAAACTACAACTATTGGAAAGATAGATTTCAATGGTTCATTCTATCTACAAACTCTGATCTTTGGGATGTCATTACAGATGGTCCATTCATTCCCAAGAATGATGATAACACTGACAAACCAAAAGCTCGGTGGACTACTGGAGAAAAGACAAAATGGGAGCTGAACCACAAAGCTAGATATAACATCATTTGTGCTCTCAGTCCTGAGGAGTTTGAGAAGGTATGTGCTTGTGACTCTGCCAAAGAAATATGGGACACTTTAGCTGTCACACATGAAGGAACAACCAAAGTCAAAGAGTCAGAGATTGCCATACTTGTCAGAAAGTATGAACTGTTTGTCATGGAAGAAGAAGAATCTATTACTCAAATGATAGGAATATTTCAAACTATAGTCAAAAGTTTAAAATCTCTTGGCAAAGTCTATACCAATGCTGAGAAGGTTGGAAAGATTCTGAGAAGTCTACCTAAACAGTGGAGACTTTTGGCCACTACTATCTCTCAAGCGAAGGATCTCACTACCTTGACTATGGATGAACTTCTTGGAACACTCGCTGTTCACGAGTAAGAACTTGGAGATGAAGTTGAACCAAAGAAGGGTAAGTCAATTGCTTTGAAAGCTGATCAAAAGTCAGCAAAAGTTTCCAAGGCTCTAAAGGCTGACGAGTCATCCAGTGATGTTGACCTGTCTGAACACAAGGATTCTGAGAGTGATGAAGAATTGTCTCTCCTGACCAGGAAGATAAAGCTTCTCCTACAGAAAAAGAAGTTCAAGAGGGATAAGCCATTCAGAGGGTTCAATAAGGACAAGAACTTCAAAGAATCTACTCCAACAGACAAAAGTCCAATTGTCTGCTATGAGTGCAAGAAGCCTGGTCACATCAAGGCTGAATGTTCTCAACTCAAGAAGGCCCCTTTTAAGAGATTCTTCAAGAAGAAGAAGAAAGGAATGATGGCTACTTGGGAGGATCTGGAGTCAACATCTTCTGATGAAGAAACAGAGGAAGAAGCCAATCTCTGTTTGATGGCCAACACTGACTCAGACTCAGACGATGAGGTACATCCTGACTATGAGGAATTAATTGATGCCTATGAGGAATTGTAGGAGGAATCCAACTGCTTATCTAAGGCTTTCAAATCCCTCAAGAGAGAGTATGTAAAGCTCACCAGTGAGCATAAACAGAAATCTCAAGAGTGTGAGAAACTGGCCAAGTAGAACAGTGAGCTGAAGACTGAAAAGTCTAATGAAGCTAAGATCTCAAGTGAAACATCACCATCTGAAGAAGTTGAAAAACTTCAATAGAAAGTGGAAGAGCTCACTTTTTATCTTGCCAAATTTGTTCATGGTAGAGATAATCTGACTAAGCTACTTGGCTGTCAGAGGCACTCTCTTAACAAAGAAGGTATTGGATATGTCCATCAGACACATCATAAAGTATCAACTAAAGCTTCTACAATATCCGTTAAGTCAACTGTAACCAAGTCTACACCTGTTTGTAACTTCTGTGGAAAAACTGGACATGTTATGTCTAAGTGTATCCATAAGAAGAGAAAGAAGTCTTCATAGACTCCTAGAACTAACAAAAAAGGACCCAGAAAAATATGGGTGCCTAAAGATCAAATAATTTTTGTTGCAGATGTCCTCAACAGGACAAAGAAAACACCACTGCTGGTACCTGGATAGTGGTTGTTCGCGTCATATGACAGGAGAAATGTCTATGTTCCTAGACCTCCAACTTAAGAAAGGAGGACACGTTGCCTTCGGAGGGAATCAGAAAGGGAAAGTTATAGGAATTGGTACTATTGGTGGTAAACCCCCTCTTCCCTCTATATCTAATGTTCTTATGGTTAAAGGATTAAGACACAATTTGCTTAGCATAAGTCAATTATGTGATAGTGGTTTTGATGTTTCTTTTACCAAGGATGTATGCATAGTTAAAGACTGTTATGGCAAAACCCTCTTTTCAGCTAAAAGGCAACAAAATCTTTATAAGATCAAACTCTCTGATCTCTCAGATCAAAGTGTAACCTGTCTGATGTCTAAAGAGGATGAGATGGTTATGGCATAAGAAACTAGGACATGCTAGTATGAAACTAATTTCTGCGTTAAAAAGGAATAATCTTGTGAGAGGATTGCCTGATATTAGTTTTAAGAAAGATGTCTTGTGTGATGCATGTCAAAGAGGTAAGCAGATAAAATCAAGTTTCAAATCTAAAAACCAAGTATCAACCTCTAGACCTCTTCAATTTTTACACATGGATCTGTTTGGACCAGTTAGTGTTGCCAGCCTGGCTGGAAGAAAATATGGTTTTGTCATAGTTGATGACTATTCTAGATACACATGGGTACTCTTCCTAACACACAAGGATGAGTCTTTTAAGGCTTTCTCAGTATTCTGCAAAAGAGTACAAAATGAGCAGGGTTTCTGTATTTCTACCCTTAGAAGTGATCACGGGGGAGAATTTGAAAATGAGTAGCTTAGACAGTTCTGTGAGGAGAATGGAATCTCTTACAGTTTCTCTGCACCTAGAACTCCATAGTAAAATGGAGTGGTTGAGAGAAAGAACAGATCTCTGCAAGAGATGGATAGATCTATGCTCAATGAAAATAATCTCCCTAAGTATTTCTGGGCAGAAGCTGTAAACACTGCTTGTTATGTACAAAACATAATACTTATTAGGCCTTTTCTAAAAAGGACTCCTTATGAATTGTGGAAAGGAAAAAGACCAAACATATCTTATTTTCATGCTTTTGGATGTGAATTTTTTATTCTGAATACCAGAGATAACATTGGAAAGTTTGATTCTAAGGTAGATAAAGGTATTTTCGTAGGATAATCTGAAATGTCTAAGGCTTTTAGAGTTTACAATTCAAGAACTTGCATTATTGAAGAATTTGTTCATGTTAAATTCAATGATGGATTAAAGACTGATAAAGAACTATCAGATCTAGAAGATGATCTTGCAGGTCTTGATATAAACAATCCAGAAATTCAACAACCCGATCTAACCAAGGCAGAACCTGTGCCTGAGGCTGACAGACAAGTGGAACAGACAAGTCAGCAGACGAGTCAACAAACAAGTCATCAGACAAGTCAAGATCTTCATGATGATCTCAAAAGGGATTGGAAGTTCAACATTCATCACCCTAAGGATCGTATTATTGGAAATCCTTCTGAAGGAGTAAGAAACAGATCCACATCAAGAGAATCAAGCAATGTGGCCTTTATTTCAGATTTGGAGCCTAAACGCATTGAAGAAGCTCTTGAGGATGAAAGCTGGATTCTTGCTATGCAATAATAACTTAACCAGTTCACCAGAAATGATATCTGGACTCTTGTCTCTAAGCCTAAAAATAAGTCGGTTATTGGAACAAGATAGGTCTTTAGAAACAAATTGGATGAAGATGGTAAAGTTGTCAGAAATAAGGCAAGGTTAGTAGCTCAAGGCTATAACCAACAAGAAGGTATTGATTATACTGAAACCTTTGCACCTGTAGCTAGAATAGAAGCCATACGCGTTTTAATGTTATATGCTGCACAACACCAAATTACCCTGTTTCAAATGGATATAAAAAGTGCTTCTCTAAATGGTATAATTGAAGAAGAAGTGTATGTTAAACAACCCCCTGGTTTTGAGGATACTGATAAACCAGATCACGTTTTCAAACTTAAAAAGGCATTATATGGTTTGAAACAAGCACCTAGAGCATGGTATGATATACTCAGTTCTTTTCTCATGCATAATGGTTTTACTAGAGGACAAGTAGACATTACTCTGTTCAAGAAATGCTCTAAAAAGGACTTTATTATAGTTCAAATATATGTTGATGATATTATTTTTGGAGCAACTAATGAAAAGTTGTGCAAGGAATTTTCAAATCTAATGCAAGCTGAATTTGAGATGAGCATGATAGGTGAATTGAAGTTCTTCCTTAGATTACAAATCAAGCAGACAAGTGATGAAATTTACATTCATCAAAAAAAATATACCAAGGAGATACTCAAGAAATACAAAATGGAAAATGTAAAGATCATGAAAACCCCTATGCAACCCAATGCAAAACTAAGCAAAGATGGTGAAGGTAAAATGGTAGATCAAATTGTCTACAGAGGTATGATTGGCTCTCTACTGTACTTAACTTCAAGCAGACCTGACATTCAATTTAGCGTATGTATGTGTGCTAGATTCCAATCTGACCCTAGAGAATCTCATCTTAAGGTTGTTAAAAGAATATTTAGACATTTGCTTGGAACTACTAATATTGTTTTGCTGTATTTAAGATCAAAAGAATACAGATTAATGGGATATTGTAATGCTGATTTTGCTGGAGACAGAATAGAAAGAAAAAGCACCAGTGGAGGATGTCACTTCAATTGAGTAAGTTTAGTCTCATGGTCAAGCAAGAGGCAGACAACCATTGCCCTGTCTACTGCTGAAGTAGAATACATCTCTGCTGCTAGTTGTTGCTCTCAACTCTTATGGGTAAAATACCAACTTGAGGATTACTCTATTTATGAACATAACATATCTGTATGGTGTGATAATTCCAGTGCTATATGCTTAACTAAAAATCCAATTCAGCATTCTAAGGCTAAGCATATTGAAATCAAACATCATTTTATTAGGGATTATGTTCAGAAGGGCATCTTTGATATTAAATTTGTTAAAACTTAAAATCAATGGACTGATATTTTCATTAAACCCATTGCAGAAGAAAGGTTTTTATTTATTAGAGATAATCTAAACATGCATTGCATTGTTGAATGACATGTCTGCATGTTAACCTGACTATGCTTTATCACCTGTCTATGCTTACTCGTCTGACACTGCTGAGTCACTATGCTAGAACTCAACAATTTTGTTGAAATGGTTATTAATTAATTAATGCCATTCCCTTATCTGAAGCTAATCATGTGTACAATAGTTTACATATCTTGAAAACATGTTTTCATTATGTCTTAAGTGGGCGTTGCAGTTCCCCATACAAATCGTGCCATTATTGAATTAACAATGTCGTTTTTCTCTCTCCTACCTTTATGAATATAAAAGACAATAGATCAGAAAGGTTGAATCTTTACGTTTCAATATTCCAAAATCTCTTTGTCTTCTCATCTTTCAAACCCTCTTCTCTCTCAAAACCCTAGAATCGTTTTCTCTCCAAAAAAAAAGGCATCATCCAAGCATCTCTCTACAAAAGAAATCGCTGAGAAATACAATCTCAAGGTTACTGAGATAGAAAAGATCATTCCGGGAAAGACTGTTGATCTTCAACAGATGAAGAAACTAGGAATGGATGTCACTGAAGAGTTGGAGTACTCCAAGTGGACTCCTTTCTTCGACATCAAGGAGCTTGTTCACCCTAAGCTCGTTCAAACATTCTGGAGAAATGATGTGGTTGTCATCAACAGACTCAACGGAATCAAAAGCTTTGAGGCTGAAATGGGGGATAGAACCCTTCTCTTCCCTATTAGCTCTCTGGAGCTTGTCACAAAATGTCCGAGAATCGGAGCTGGCTTCACACCCAACTGGGAAGATGAAGTGGGAGCTGACAATGTCAACATTGCCATCTATGGTGTTCCCAAACCAGTGAACCCTAAGCCTGTCAACATGGTGGTCAAGTGCAGATTCCTGCACAAATTGCTATTGGAGTGCGTGATGCCAAGGAAAGGCTCACGAGACAGTGTGACCAAGATGGACAGATTTGCCCTGTACCACTTGATCCACAAAATCAAGGTTGATATCAACAACCTTATCTACATGTACCTTGAGATTATGATCAAGAGAACCAACATGCATACCTATCCTTATGGGATGTTGCTGACAAGGGTATTTAGGAACAAGTTGTTTGTTCCAAGAGATGTTCACTTTGTGGACATGGCACTGCCCATAGACAGGAAGATACTGTCTATGATGGACATCAATGGAATCCCTCTTACTGATGAGGAGGAAGAAGAAGAAGAAGAAGAAGAAGAAGAAGAAGAAGAAGAAGAAGAAGAAGAAGAAGAAGAAGAAGAAGAAGAAGCAGTAGAAGTAGAAGAAGCCTGCTATTGAGCAGAAGGAGGAAGAACCAGTGGTTTCCACTGACGAATCAGAAGTCCCCATTTCTGAAAGATTGTTCAAACCGTCTGGAAAGATGGCCAGACAAGACCAAATTCTAGAGCTGCAACCCTCAGTATCTGAAGATTCTGCTGAAACAATTGAGCTCTTGAGGTTCAGGCTGAGGAAGACTAGTGAAGCTGAGGAATTAGTGGATGTTCCTGCTCATCCCAACAAGAAAAGGAAGTTGGTGAAGACCTTTGCCACGTTCAGACAAGTTGAGTCTGAGCCTAGCAAAGAGGAAGCATCTGCTCAGGGGGGCAGACAAAGCAATTCCCGGAAGAACCAAAGAAGACTTTCATTTTGGGATTTATTCCCAGAAAGAGAAGATCTGGTTACCCAGTACCTGTAAAAGCTAACACTGGAGAAGACCTGTCTGGAGGAGCTCAGATAGTTGTACCCAAGGATGACCAAGTGTCTTATTCTCACAAGAAGTTGAAGATATCTGAAGAGCAGACATCTCCTTCATTCCCTTCCCCTTCTCATCAAGGTATCATCAACCCATCTGTCTCTTCTCCATCTGCCCTTTTTGTTCAACCTCTTTCTATTGCATCTCCTATTTCTTCACCTGTATCCTCCTTTCAAACTCAAAAATCTTCTTTCACTATTGTACCTGATGACTGTCAGTACATAGTTGTTCACAGGGACTCTGCTCCCAAAGAACAAATTGGCATATCATCAAGACTCTTTGTGTCTGATCTGCAATCTCTTTTATTTGCAAGTATCTCACTTGTCTCTTTCATCTCTTCTCCTCCGCCTCATATTCTTAACCCCTGTAGAGAACTTTTCTTCTACCCACCCACCTATTATTATCTTCATTAGAACATTAGCTGGAACTCACTATCCTGCTTCTGTTGTAATGCTACCATGTAGGTCTAGGTATTTCTTTATGTTAGTCACAGGATATAATTCTTTTTTCTGCCATATTGATTCTTTATTACCTATGCCTCCCTCGGTTTTAGCTCAAACACCTCTTCCCCCACCTATTCAATTAACAATCATCACACTGTCTCTGTCCGAGAGACTTTCCTGTGTGTTTCCTTCACCTGATACTGACTGTGTCAGAATCAGTCTTATCTTCAAATTCGTCTTTCTTCCTTTCTATGCCCTTCAAACTCTCCATGAATTTTTATTCCTTTCCATCACCTCTTCCCTATCTCTACCTAAAGCACCCCCAGTTTTAGCCTTACCCTAGCACTCTTCTCTGTCCGTCTCTTCTCAAACAGTGGCCTTACAAGACTTTCATCTGCTTTAAGGACAAGTAGAAGACTTAAGAAGACATCTAGATGAAGAAAGGCGGGCTAGGCTGCTCTTAGAGCAAAGGGCTGCTGGTTTATTTTTGTTAATTAGTCAATCTAGGTAGTTTTTAGGTATATAAACTACCTTGTACTTGTCAACGTTCATGATGAAAAAAATAAATTTCTCCTTTATTTCTCTGATACTTTCATAGTTTATTCCTTTTTTATGTTGACAAAAGGGGGAGAATAGGAGAAATGTGATATAGGAGAATGGGAGAATGAATATGATATGATCTTAAATAATACATGGACATGAGTATGTTCTGATAGTTGCTATAATTGCTCAGATAAATCTTAAGTAAGATTGCTCCAATAATAATTTCAAAGTAAAACAAGTCAAACTTATGCGTGACTAAGTTAAACGGATTACATAATTAATCTTAATGTCTGATCAAGCATCTGCATGACCTGTCCGCTTAAGAAAATTTCAACCTGTCTAATATATGCTATTTTCTTTGTTGATATTTTCTGATGTTCATTAAATCATCTCAATGTTTGTCATCATCAAAAAGGGGGAGATTGTTAAGTCTCTAAAATGTCTGATGTGCATTTCCCTAAGTTTTGATGAGAACCAAACATTGGTTAATGATTTAATTAGCCTTCATATTGGTTGCTAACCTGTCTATCTAGTGTGCAGATTAAAACTGTAAGAATCATCTATCCGCTCAAAAGTGACAGAAGCGCTCGTCCACTGAAGTGATAGAAGTGCTCGTCCACTAAAATGACAGAAGCACTCATCCACCAAAGTAACAAAAGCGCTCGTCCAATAAAGTCACAGAAGCGCTCGTCCACTAAGGTGACAGAAGCGCTCGTCCACACAAGTCTTTGGACTTGCTAAGTCCTTAATGAGAAGCTCCATCCAATGACATGGTATATGGAGCTCGTCTACTAGCCCGTCCGAATGTAAAATCTTAAATGGCTAGATGGATGCAGTTATTTTCAAGATGGACGTGCTTATTTTATGAACGTGAATTCTATAAGAATTATCAGAATCTTATTTCAAGAACCAGAATCAAGAAAACAGATTATGTTATCAGAACCAAAGACCAGTTAAAGAATGCTTCCAACATGCTTTATTCCCTAGTACCTCTGGTCCTTACACGAAAAGGGAATTGTACTCAGCAAAGTACGAAAAGCTCTCTGCACAACTCTGATATGGCTATATCACGATGCATAAAGACATGATCCTTCATGTTAGAGTACAACCAACATTCCTATTGCATTAATGGCTGCCCAGAACGACTCTATTGCATTTGATGAAGTTCTGCTTGAAGCCAACATCTGAGGGAATGTCTCTAACGGATCCTAAATGCTTGAAGACTATAAATACAGAAGTCATTGAAGATGAAGCATAGAGAATACACATAGCATTAAAGAGCCATTACTCTGCGCATTAATATCTTCATTCTTTCATTTTGTATTCTTCAATCATTTGAAGTTATTACGCAGACTTTCCTAAGCTTTACATTTAAACCACTCTCTGAGTGTTAGTGAAAGTTCTATTTGTCTGAACTCTGAAGTTGTATTTATTACAAATCAAATCTCTCAAAAAAACCTGAGTGATCCTGAAGAGGCTAAGTGTGCAAAGAATACTTGTCTTGAGCCTAAAGAGGCTAGTGTGCAAAGAATACTTGTCCAGGAGCCTGAAGAGGTTAGGTGTGCAAACAATACTTGGAGTTTGTAACCTGATCAGTTATAGTGGATAAATCTTGGTGCTGCCAAGGACTGGACGTAGCTCTTTGCTTTGAAGAGTGAACCAGGATAAATAACTGTGTCAATCTCTCTTTCCTTTTAACCTCTTTAGCTGCTTTAGTTTTCTTATACGTTTATGAAGTGATGTGTTTGCCAAAGTCACTGATAATATTACATCAGACAGGTCACCTGACTGTCCTATATCTTTCCACTCGTCTGAACCTAGCTTCTGTATGCGAAAAGATTTCAACTTTGTTTAAATTCTGATAAACACAAGTCAACCCTCCTTCTCGTGTTTATAGTTGTCTATTTCAGTAGGTCACGGTGGTGGTGACTGAACCAGGATAAATCTGGTTGTGTGGTATCTCTAAACTCAAACTCTTTAATTTTTGTCTTGTGCATATAACTGTGATCTTGACGTTCTAAGTATTCAATTGATATCAGTTCTTGATCTGCATAATCAGTATTGAATCTTGAGTAAACTGTAATAATAATTGTGCATTCAATTCTATTCTCAAGGATCAATATTTGAATTGAATCTTGCATCATATGTGATCAAATACGAATAGCTTAATTTCTGTTTCTTAATCACTGAAACTGAAACCTGCAAGTCTGTTCTTAATTGATAATGCTTGTATATGAAACTTGCATAACTTGTTCTTAATCTTTAAAGGCTTAATCAGTTTATGTATTTTGTTATTATTGAGTTTTGAACCTGAACTTATTCTGTGATCTATTAATTCTGAATCAATCTTTCTTATCCTCATCACCTTCTATTCAAGATTTAATAAAAAGCCCTTCACTGTTTTTGTAAAAGATCCTGAGGCAACTCTGATTTGAAAACTAAAGTTTTTAAAAAGGAAGAATTTTTGAAAACTCAATTCACCCCCTCTCTCGAGTCGTTGAAGCCAAAACAACAATAAGGGTCCTGACATAGTTGATGCTTAGGTGAAAGAAACTAATGATGCATAGTTATGTATACATGTGTATGTTATGGCTCGGAGAGCCTTTCTTTCAAACAGGAATATGAGTTTATTTGGAGGTGTTCTGTCTGGAATGTTAAAAATTATAGAGGAGACTCTGTCATTTTTTCTTTTGACCAAGGTTTTAAGTAATTTTCGAAAGTAACCAAAGAATAAGTAATGATTCCTTTTTCGCGTTAAGTTGTAATTTAAAGAGAAAATCATGTAATGCCGAGGAAGGTGTTACATTCTTCTTATTGGTGGTATCAAAGGTGTTACATTCCTCCATTTGTTGTTGTCATGAACTTTGTAAATGACATAGGATCATTATCTGCCCTAGCTTGCAAGTAAGAGAACGCAGCAAAAGCATCCCCATCTTCAATCTTAGCATGCTTCTGCCTATCAATGTGGTTATATAGATCTTTTTTGAAAAATCCCAAGTCTGCATAACCCCCTTTTGTCCTAACATCAACCCCATTATATGGCATGTCCTCACCATATAAATGTAAATTGTCCACTTGTGCTTTGCCTGCCTTATTCATCGACCGATAAGACGAAATTAATTGGGCTTTTTCTAGTGGGGTTAGGGGGTGATTATGAGAATATGTGAATGCAACAACTACTCACTTTGAATAAATCACATCATAATGAACACAGAATTTGGCTTGACAATTGATACGTTTTAGAAGGTGATGCTCTCTAACTCCGTCCACTCTATCCAAGAACTCTTTACTTCTTGATCCTGCTCTGTTGCAAACTAATTGACACATTTTAACCACTACAAGAAAAGGGTGGATTATAGACGGATATTTACAGACGGACGTCAGTTCCGTTGGTAGTGAGATGATTTTCGCGGGAATAAGCCGTCGGTAAGCATGAATACCAAAAGTTCCTACATTTATCGACGGAAAGTTTGTCGGTAATGGTACCGTGGACTTTTACGTCGGTATACAACGTGGGAATGCTAACTTTTTGGTGCCAAAATGTACCGACCAAATAAGCCGTCGGTAATTACCGACGGAATAGCCGTCAGAAATAATTTACAATAGTACCGACGGACATTTCCATCGGAAATTCGAATTTTGGATTTACCGACGGATAAGGTCGTCGGTAATTTAAAAAGGAAGTCGGTAAATTTACATTATACACCAGCGCCATCCCATTCCCCCCTCACTTTTTGTTTCCCTCTCTCTCTATTCTCTCTGCCTTCTCTCTTCCCCTCTGCACCGTATCTCCGGCGAGCCTCCAAGCCTCCACCGTGCCCCCCTCTGCCTCTGACCACGACCCTCCTTCCATTTTCTCCTCCACCACGCCAGAACCCCCCCCCATCCTCTCTGCCTCCTTCCATCGCGCCTCCACCAGGTATGTTAAGTTGCCAAGTTTAATGGTTTTTCCCTTCCCATTGTTGAGTTGCTGATTTTTAATTTCACTCTTTGGCTTTTCAGGTCACCACCACAGCAACCACCAATGCCAGGAGGAGCCACCACTGTCAGGTATTTTTTGACTGATTTAGCAATATTTTATTTCTATGAAAAAGTCAATTTTTATTTAGGAAATTGTTTTTTAACTTTTATGATTTAGGAATATTTATGTTTTATATTTTTTGATTTGTTTGTTTTGAGTTTGGGTTGCTGTTGGAATTAAATATTGTATGACTTTTTTAGTGGGTTATTATCCTTATACATTATTGTTGCAATTTAATTTCAAGAATAAAATTATGTAGTTAAAATAATGAATTAATTAGCTATTTAATTAATTAAGGAGTAAGTAAGCGCACTCTAAATATGTGAGTAAGTGATAAAGGAATTTCATCGATCCCGAATACCTATAGCGCGACGATATCATTGATGTAACAATTCCTTGTGGTTACGGTGAAATGTGATAGGAAACGATGTCTAAGTAAGTATCAGTGTGCGGAAGATTGAAAAAATTGCGTGGTACATATAACAAAGTTAGAAAAAATTGTCATACTAAAGTAATAAATATATTTAAATCAATTTGAATAAGTAAATACAAATTTACTTACTAATATTTTTACATGAAAAATAATATATATCAAATTTTTCGTCCCATATACCTAGGACAATGTGATAGTGGTTCCGGCACAAACTTGTGAAGATTCAGAATTAATGGTTGAAAAGGAAAATAAATACTAATTAAATAATTTAATAAATTAATTGATACTTAAAATTAAATAATACTATGATCAAATAAATCATTAGTTGGCACTTATATAATAGGTGTGGGAGTCATAAGGTGGTCAAGGTGGTTTGGGGAAGGGATATAGGGTTTGGAGTGATAAGGAGGTCATGGGTTCAACTCCCTCCACTAACATAACACACTAATTACTAACATTTGCATATATAAAAAAACTTATATAATAGGTGTTAAGTCTCACAAGACATAATGACGATATAATTAAATGGGAAGATTAAATAAATAATATTTAAGTGATTAATTAAGTAAGCCAACACTTATAACATGTGTTAAAAATAGATATGTCAGTATCAGGAGGACAGGCGCCCCGCCCCCCACCGCCTAGCGGTGATAAGGGGAAGGTGATAAGGGGAAGGGGACGACTAAGCGGGGACGATACACCGTCAAGTCCCAGGTGCTTGCTCGTTTTGCTGCAGGTTGATAGTGTGATTTTACATCATGTTTTCTGTACACTTTTGCATGCATTTTTCATATAGATTAGACATTCTTTATTTGATTTTAGTTAGTTTTTCCTTTGGAGTGGATAAGGTGGTTTGGTGTGTTGTTTTGCAGGAATCAATGAATAATCTGGTTAACTTAAGAGTCAAGGGAATGAAGAAACTGTGCAGAATGCAATTCTGGAGCTTCGCCCCGCGAGACTGGAGCTCGCCACGCGACCCTGAAGGCTTGACTGTGCCAGAAATGTCTCACTTTCTGGTTCGCCCCGTGAACTGTGTCTCGCCTCGCGAGCCTGAGGACCAGAAGCCATCACGCCTAGGCCCTGATACTCATCACGGGTGTATTTGAGAAGGACCCTTCGGTTTCACCTCGCGAGAGATCAATTATCTGAAGACCGGGTTTTTATTATTCGCCTCGCGAGTCACCTCTCGCCCCGCGAGCGCGCGAAACCCAGAACCCCTGTTATAAGCTGTTTTAGAGCAGAATTGAGGGGGCATTGGATTGAGAGAAAAGGAGGCCGCCAAGAAACCCTAAAAGACGCCATTTCTGCTACTGTTGTGGCTGGGTGCATCCTTCCATGGGGTTCTTCCCTTCCTTCATCTTAGTATCTTTTCTTTTCCCTTTTACTTTGATGATGTGTAACTAAACCTCCATTGTTGGGGTTAGGGTAGCTATTTCTGAATTCTCATGTATTTGATTTAATCTTGCAATACAGTTTTTGCTTTGTTATTGAGTGATTGATTTCTGTGTTTAATGCTTGTTGTGGCTAGCACCCCCATGACTTGTTTTGTGTTTTGATATGCAATTGGAAAATTCGTGTTAAAACCGGAATTGAATTCAATCACCTAGTAAGCCTTGTATCTAGGAATGTAACTAGGTTTATTAGAAATTGTATAATCCCTAATCTTAATGCAAATTCACTAATCTAGGCCACCTAAGGAATTAGGGTCTATTAGTGGATTTAGGCTCTTGTCATCCGAGGGATCGGAGCTTGAGTAATTTAGTGGATTGATTGTCATAATTGAAGTAGAAACTGTTTGTTACTTATTTCATTGCATGGGGATGAAGTTTAGTGAACCTAATCCCAACATCTGTTATCATATTTGAAAACCATCTTTTATTCCCTTCCAAGTGTTTGAGAAAATTACAAAAAGAGTTTGTTTTTCTTATGTTGTTAGTTTTAACTTTTATTAGTATAGAACTTCCTTCAATCCAACAATCCGCTTAGATAGTAATTGGTTTGGTAAGTGTTAGTACTTGTCGCAGTCCTCGTGGGAACGATAAAACGGTCTCACCACCGTATTACTTGCACGACTGGGTATACTTGCTCAGAACCGTCAACAAGTTTTTGGCGCCGTTGCTGGGGACTGCATCTCAATATTAGCATATCCATTTCGGTTACTAATTTAAGCAAAAATAAAAATAAAAACAAAAATAAAAATTTCTGTTATAAACGGTTTGCTGTCATTTTTCTGGTGTATTTGCTGTTGTGTGCTAACCTTTACTGCTAACACTCTTGTTTGCTAGACTGTTTGTGTATGCGAGGTACTATTCCAGCTGACCAACTCCTATACGATCCAGAAATTGAAAGAACGGCTAGGAAGAATAGGAGGCAAGCACGACAGCAGAATTTGTTAGAACAACAGGGAGAAGAACAAGAGGCCTCCACCTCTCAATTTTGTCAAGAAGAACTCAAGATGGCAGGCAATGGTGAAGATGCTCCACCCCGGAGGACACTTGGGGACTATGCCAATACAAATGTCAACCGGCATGTCACGAGTATAGTGAGGCCTCCAGTGAACTGCAACAATTTTGAAATCAAGCCAAATCTCATCAATATGGTTTCACAAAATCAGTTTGCTGGGTTGGAGAAGGAAGATCCTAACAGTCATGTTTCCAATTTCCTAGAGTTGTGCGATACGGTGAAGATAAATGGTGCCTCCGATGATGCAATTCGCCTGAGGTTGTTTCCTTTCTCTCTAACAGATAGAGCCAAGTCTTGGCTCCAATCACAACCAAGTGGGAGCTTCACTACATGGGACAACTTAGAGGAAAAATTTCTGGCAAGGTTCTTCCCCACCTCAAGATTTGTAAAGGCAAGGGGTGACATCATAAGCTTTGCTCAACAAGAAGGTGAGACTCTTCATGATGCCTGGGAAAGGTTCAAGGAATTGCTCCGAATATGTCCAAATCATGGTTTTGATGATCTCACTCAGATGCAAACATTCTCAGAATGGATTGAGGCCACAACCGGGTACATGTTGGATGCCTCACCTGGAGGTTCCATGAATACAAAGACAAAGAGAGGAAGCGTTGGTTTTGATAGAAGCTATGGCATCGAATGATTATTTGATGCATCATGATCGGGGTCCCACATCAAGAAGGGGAGTGTTGGAGTTAGATTCACAAACTGCACTGTTGGCTCAGAACAAGCTCATGACACAACAACTGGAGTCTCTTACCAAGCAACTAGCTTAACTCCCACAACAACTACAAACTGTTCAAGGGATAACCATGCCACCCCAACAGGTAATGCGATGTGATTTTTGTGGAGGTGATCATGATAATGGAAGATGTGAGGCACCGCCTAGTTCCCATGAGGAAGCTAAATATATGGGGAACTATGGGTGGCCAGGCAACAACCAATTCCCTAACAACTACAACCAAGGGTGGAGGAATCAACCAAATTTTGGTTGGAATCAAGATGCCGGACAAACAAGCAAGCCCCTTCCTACACAACCACCTCAAGACCGGATTTCTAACTTGGAGACCACTCTCAATCAGTTCATGCAATTGACCATGTCGAACCAGAAAAACACCGATGCATCTATAAAAAACTTGGAGGTTCAAGTTGGACAAATTGCAAAGCACCTAGCGGCGCAATCTAGCAGCAGTTTTTCAGGTAACACTCAAACTAATCCTAAGGAGCATTGCAATGCTATTATTTTGAGGAGTGGTAAAAGTCTTGAGAATGTGGGCGGTGAACCTTTGGTGAAGAATCATAAATTTGATGAAAGAACACAAGTGAGTGCTGAGGAAAAAGGGGAAAAAGGCAAAGAGGTTGTAGTTGAGGAAGAGGAAAAAGCTAGTGAACAAGACAAGAGGGAGAAGCTAGTGGATGATAATTCAATCTTGAGGAAGACTAAAAGTCAGATTTTAAAAGATGGAGACAAGCCTCAAGTGATCCCCTCTTCTGTGAAGTTGCCATACCCTCATTTGACCAAGAAAAAGGAAAAGGAAGAACAGTTTGCCAAGTTCCTTGACATCTTCAAGAGGCTACAGATCAACATACCCTTTGCTGAAGCACTAGAGCAGATGCCCAATTATGCAAAATTCATGAAGGAACTGCTCACGAAGAAAAGAAAGTTCAAAGAAGACGAGATCATTGCCTTGACTGAAGAGTGTAGTGCAATACTGCAAAGGAAGCTACCTCCGAAGCTTAAGGATCCTGGTAGTTTTACAATCCCTTGCACTATTGGGAGCGTTGCTATTGGGAAGGCTTTGTGTGACTTGGGAGCGAGTATCAATTTGATGCCGCTTTCAATTTTGAACAAGCTTGGAGGAGGAGAGGTGAAACCAACAAGGATGGCATTGCAACTAGCTGACAGATCAATCAAGCATCCTTATGGTATTCTGGAAGATGTTCTGGTAAAGGTGGATAAGTTTATCTTCCCAGCGGACTTTGTGATTTTGGACATGGAGGAGGATGCAGAAGTTCCACTCATACTGGGGAGACCTTTTCTAGCGACTGGTCGCGCTTTGATAGACGTACAAAAAGGCCAGCTGCGATTCAGAGTGCAAAATGAAGAAGTCACTTTCAATGTGTTTGAAGCTATGCATCGCCCGAGGGATGAAGAGCATTGTTTCCGCATGGACATTGTGGATACAGTGGCTAAAGAAGTCGTTGCACATCAGCACCACCCATCTACTCCTGAGAAGAAGGAAAAGCTCATCATGAAAGCAACTCTGAAGCTATGCAAGAGAAATGATGTATCAGTTGGTGATGAAGTTGGATCTGCTCATCATGTAAAAATAGAGCCCCCGCTGGGAAGGGGTAAGAAGAAAGCCACGAGGCACATAGCAAAAAGGGCAAAACAGAAGCACAAATGTTGGGCTTATAAGCAAAATCAGCTCTTTAAAGGAGTTCCATGAAAGAAAAGTGTTCTTGCACTTCTATGCCCAGCCAACCCCGGTTGATTGAAGGAAACTCGTCAAGCTAGTGACGTTAAAGAAGCGCTTATTGGGAGGCAACCCAACTTTTCTTAACCCTTCTCTTTAGTTAGATTTTGTTTTTGATTTTAACCTCTTGAATAATTTGAGAAGATCAAGAGGAAAAATAATAAATTGAGATTTGCCAAGTAATTTCAGGGAAGTAAGGAGGGAAGAGCAAGAAAGCAAGAAAAATGTAAGACAGCACCCGCTACCGCCTCGGTAAGTCGTTCCATTTTTTTTTTATTTTATTTTTCTCCTCTCTCCAACTTGATTGTTTACATTGGGGACAATGTAAATTCTTAAGCTTGGGGTAGGGGTATTTTGCATTTGCATATTTCATGTTGCATTCATATAGTTTTGCATGATAGCTTTGCATGATCACATGATCAGATTGCCCTTGTTTAGATTTTGCATCCAAATTGTGAAAACTGAGTGCCAATTAAATTGAGATAGTGAATTCTTGAACCCAATTTTTTTTTTATTCTTGTAACATGGCTGAAAATAAAAATGTTTGAGATAATCTTGGATAGTTGATAATTAGCATATGGTTCTTTAGATTTGTGTCTCTCGTTGATTCTTGAACTTCTAAAATGTGAGATTTTGAGCCAAAGGGGTACTCACTAAAATCTACCCCATTCTTTATGTTAGAGTGTTATTCCTCTTGGATGTATTTCTCTAGAACTTGACTTGAAACCATTTCAAAGATTAAAAAATTTTTGAAAACATTTTTGAAAATGATTGAGGCAATAGGTATTTTTCCGGTCTTCTGAGCTTTGAATGACTAAATGCTACCCCTTAGTTGCCCAATTTTGAGACTGAAAGAAGAAAATACTTTTCTTGGTACCTTGAAATGTTTTGATGAATATGCTGGATAGGATACCTTCTAAAGTATTACAAAAAGGGTGAAAAGGTAGTTGAAAAAGTTTGGGATGGAAGAATCAGAAAATTATTTCTCTCGAGTTGAAAAATCTCCCCTTCTCCAAACAAAAGAAAAACAAAAGAAAAAGAAAAAATACATAGAGAAGGGGATGACAAAAAGAATTGAGAAATAAAATGAAAAGAAAGAAAGAAAGGTGGAAAAAGGAATCAAAACCCAAAAAGGTATTTTAGAAGGTGTCATGTGTGAAATGTTTGATACTTGGTCTAGCCCTTTTGAAATGTCCTTTTCTTGATTTCCCCACCTAACGATTAATCCCATGGCCACGTTACAACCAAAGAAAAGACCTCTTGATTCTTAATTGTTTTCATTAATAAAGTAGAGTTTTGATTGATAGTCAAGCCTATGGTAGAATTCATTCCTTGAGGAAAGTGGAGCGAATTGTCTTATTTCCCTAACACTTGAGTGAGGTGAGAAAGAGAGCCAAGCAAATGAACAAGCTTGGGGTGAGCTTCAGGTGAGAAAGAGTGCCCGAATCAGTGAGAATACGAGTCTAAGGAACCTAAGCCTCTAATTGGACTTGAATTGATTATCTCTTGCTGAATTGTTTGAAATGCCTGTTACTTGAATTATTTGCTCGGGTTTTTGGTTCACTATCCATGTTCTGTTTATTCTTCTAGCCTTAGTGATTGCTTGAGGACAAGCAATTGAATAAGCTTGGGGTGATTTGATAGTGTGATTTTACATCATGTTTTCTGTACACTTTTGCATGCATTTTTCATATAGATTAGACATTCTTTATTTGATTTTAGTTAGTTTTTCCTTTGGAGCGGATAAGGTGGTTTGGTGTGTTGTTTTGCAGGAATCAATGAATAATCTGGTTAACTTAAGAGTCAAGGGAATGAAGAAACTGTGCAGAATGCAATTCTGGAGCTTCGCCCCGTGAGACTGGAGCTCGCCACGCGACCCTGAAGGCCTGACTGTGCCAGAAATGTCTCACTTTCTGGTTCGCCCCGCGAACTGTGTCTCGCCTCGCGAGCCTGAGGACCAGAAGCCATCACGCCTAGGCCCTGATACTCATCACGGGCGTATTTGAGAAGGACTCTTCGGTTTCGCCTCGCGAGAGATCAATTCTCTGAAGACCGGGTTTTTATTATTCGCCTCGCGAGTCACCTCTCGCCCCGCGAGCGCGCAAAACCCAGAACCCCTGTTATAAGCTGTTATAAGCTGTTTTAGAGCAGAATTGAGGGGGCATTGGATTGATAGAAAAGGAGGCCACCAAGAAACCCTAAAAGATGCCATTTCTGCTACTGTCGTGGCTGGGTGCATCCTTCCATGGGGTTCTTCCCTTCCTTCATCTTAGTATCTTTTCTTTTCCCTTTTACTTTGATGATGTGTAACTAAACCTCCATTGTTGGGGTTAGGGTAGCTATTTCTGAATTCTCATGTATTTGATTTAATCTTGCAATACAGTTTTTGCTTTGTTATTGAGTGATTGATTTTTGTGCTTAATGCTTGTTGTGGCTAGCACCCCCATGACTTGTTTTGTGTTTTGATATGCAATTGGAAAATTCGTGTTAAAACCGGAATTGAATTCAGTCACCTAGTAAGCCTTGTATCTAGGATTGGAACTAGGTTTATTAGCAATTGTATAATCCCTAATCTTAATGCAAATTCACTAATCTAGGCCACCTAAGGAATTAGGGTCTATTAGTGGATTTAGGCTCTTGTCATCCGAGGGATCGGGGCTTGAGTAATTTAGTGGATTGATTGTCATAATTGAAGTAGAAACTGTTTGTTACTCATTTCATTGCATGGGGATGAAGTTTAGTGAACCTAATCCCAACATCTGTTATCATATTTGAAAACCATCTTTTATTGCCTTCCAAGTGTTTGAGAAAATTACAAAAGGAGTTTGTTTTTCTTATGTTGTTAGTTTTAACTTTTATTAGTATAGAACTTCCTTCAATCCAACAATCCGCTTAGATAGTAATTGGTTTGGTAAGTGTTAGTACTTGTCGCAGTCCTCGTGGGAACGATAAAACGGTCTCACCATCGTATTACTTGCACGACTGGGTATACTTGCTCAGAACCGTCAACACAGGTCCCACCACACCCACCCCATCCCTTCCGCACCCACCCCAGCGGCACCTACATGAGCCTCCCCCACCCATTCTACGCCCTCACCAACCCATACTACACCATCCTCTACCCATGCTACACTATCACCGACCCACACTATCCCATCCTCCACACATGTGCAAACCTCCACTCGCTTTGCGCCACGACGCACACTAGCCAGCTACTCGCCGCCCCGCAATGGACCCACACCACACCCAAAGACCCAAAGACCACCATCATCATTGGATCGCGCTGGCCGCACAAACACAGCAGGATTATCATTTATGCCAACTCTTGGGATGATGCCACAACCGGACACGGTCATTCCATCCTTATCATCCGCTCCCGCATACCATCACGACACGGCCATTCCATCATCATCGTCTATGCAGCAGTCGGTCGCGGGGGAGGACCTTCCTGAGTGGGCCAGGGTTCCCGCACCTGAGCATCGACCATGGATCCAGGCTGTTTCTGGATCATAAGTTTTATTTAATTTAATATTTTTAACTTTGACTATTTTAGTTACTATTCAATAGGTATATATTTGTTGGTTGTCATGTTGTTGAATTAATAAAATTATAAATTTTTCAGGTTCATCACATCGAAAGTGGGATCGAAGCACGTTACCTACGCCATCAAGGCACAATATCGTCGCTTCTGGCCAACATGGGGGGTGATCCCACAGGACGACCGGGTTCGTATCTTCAGACTATTCGAGGTAAGTTGTTGTTTATTATTTCATGTAATTTTCCCTTTATTTTTTCACGCATTATATATATTTTTTGTATAATGTTATTAATATTTTTTCTTTGTTAATCGGATTTTGTGCACTGGTTACCGGAGCATGCCTCAGAGATACATGCTATTTTTGACGACCGAGCAGCTAATCGACTGAGGGACATGCTCCGGGAGTGTAGGGAGACCCTGATACGTTCGGATTACATTGGGCCCAAGATCTGGGCCCAACTATGTGTGTACTGTGACGCTCCAGCTTACAAGCTGAAGTGTGAGCAGGCAAAGAGGAATCGGGCTTCCGAGAAGGGTGGGAGCATGCACACTGGTGGTTCGATTAGCCACATGCAGCATGCCATTAACATGGTATTCATATATAAATAATTTTATTTATAAACTGTATATTTTTATTTAAAAATTATTTTATAACTAATTGATTTTATTTGTGTGTTGGTTGCAGGCAGGAGAGTTTGCTCGGTCCATTAATGTCCCTACGGTCTTTGAGCAGACACATATTCGCTCGGACACCGGCGAATTTGTTGATGAGAGGTCGAGGCAGACAATGGTGAGCTAAAGTGTCTTTTTACATTTAAAGTATAGGTTATTATTATATATTATATATCTTTATAGTTTAATAATATATTGATTGTAATGTATTTATCGCAGGCGGAGTACAATGTCAGATTTAGTCAGATAGCATCTGAGGCTGCCTCCTGCTCTGGTGCCTCGGATCCTTCTCAACTGGACCCCGCCGAGATTGAGCGACTACAGACCCAGGTCTGGGTGGATGTGGCGGGTGTGAAGAAGAATAGGCAGATTTTCAGTACTGCGACCTTAGCCAAGTCCATTCGTCGGGGGCCGATGCCGAGCTTGACCATTCGGGAGCCTACATCCTCCGGCTCACGGGACACGGAGGAGGTGCAACTGTTGAGGTAGGAGGTGCAACGGTTGAGGGAGGTGAATGAGCGCATGATACAGTAGATGGAGACATTCTCTAAGGTCATGACCGCTGTGCTCGATTTCCTCCCACCAGACAGGTGCAACGCTCTGCAGGGGATCCTCCATGCCACCCAGCCCCAGCCCTCCACTACTTCTACCGATCCACCACCGCAGCCGCATGATGCTGGTCTGTCTTATGAGCCGCAGTCGGATGGCCATCCGACGCCGGTAGCCTCCCCCGCTAGGACGACGATGACAGATATTATGGTGATGGGTATTAGGATAGTTATAGATTTAGTAGAGTTTTGTAGCTAGACAAATATTTTATGTATGGATTATATGGATTATATGTTGAGAGTTTGTTTTTATTTGAAATTAATTTTAATTTAATTGCTTTTTGAAATTTATTTGTAATTTCAAATTTGTTTTTTAATTAAAATATAATAATAATTAATTAAAATATAATATAATAATAGTTAAAATATATTAATAATTATAATATAATAACAATTAATATTCAAAATATAAAATTTAGATTATAATAAAAAAAGTAATTAAAATTTATAATTAATTATTAATATAAAACAAAATAAAATATGTAACAAAAAAATAAAACAAAAATTAAAATTAAATTTTTTAAAAATAATATTAAAAAACCTTGTTTCCAACGGATTTACCCGTCGGTAACTTCCACTGACACTTACCGACGGACAAATCCGTCGGTAATTAAGGGACCCCTGTGAGAAGGTTACCGACGGACGGCCCAGATCCGTCGGAAAACCTTTCCTACGTGCCTAGTACCGACGGAATTGTATCCGTCAGAAAGTCCATCAGAAATGCAGTTTTCCGACGACTTTTTGTCGTTTCCGATGGTTAAAGGTCGTCGGTAATAGCCTCTTTTTTGTAGCGAACGTTGCCTTTTACATCTCGATCGATTTCATCTTTTCTAGAAACAAACCCATGACACCTAGCATATGAACCGTACAACTCGCACGCTTCTGACTCATTTTCGAATTGTAACCTCAAACATCTTTGCATGTTAGTTATGTTATTCTTTTATGTCCTTCAACCGTGTCATCACATTTTGCACCATTCTCCCTTGGATCGTCATTATTTTGAATGCCAAACCCCTTTATTTCAGAATCGCCACAATTAAACCCATTCAAATCAGAATCGCCACTGAGATCGACAAAGGGTTCCTCATGGTCATTTTCCATCATTCATACAGCTAAAAAAAGCAATAGCACATGATGTTTTCATACAATTTTTTTTTAGACAAAACACTGTATATTGTAGACGGAATATTGTAAGCTAAAAGGAATCAGAACCTAATAATGTTCAAACAATACCACTGAAGTATGAAATGCACAAAACAAATTAACAAAGCAAAATGAATTAGGGGTTCATATAGAACAATATGAGGATCCAAAATGACAAAAGATTAACAATTTCAAAAATTATTAAATTGAAAAACGAAATGCACAAACCTGCTTGGAGATTGCTCAAAGTGCTTGAAAATTAGGGGATTCAAATGAACGCGAGTTGTAAGGAATCAGAACAAGGGCACCAATTGGAACGAAGGCTGGACTGTAGAAGGTGGAAGACGGTAATAGAAGGAAACACCATCGAAGACGAGGGTGGACGAAATCACCGTCGAAGACCAGTTGGTCAGCAATCACCGCGGACGAAAACGAGGGGGAAGAAGGGCAGTCGTCAACTGAGTTGTTGGACGACACCGTCGAATTGGGGTGGCGATGGATAGGGTGTGGGTCTCAGGCTCTGATGGACATTCGATTTACAGTGATGATGATGATGCGTTTAGATTTTAGGAGGATGATTTTACCTAGTGATTAATTTTGCAAAGAAGGGATTGAATTAAGAACATAACAGAAAAATCACATATTAGTGATTATTAGTTTTGCAGATATATCCTTAGGCTGGTTTGACCGAGGCTTAGAAGAGCTGGACAATTTTAAATGAGCTGGACCTAGTTGGTAGTAGGGGTGTTCATTGGTTCGGTCCAACCCGACCAACCTGAGAATCCGAACCGATCCAATTAAATTGGTTCAGATTTTTTTTTGTGTTCGGATCCGAACCGAACCAAACCAAATCAAATCCGATGATAATTTGTTCGGTTCTCAGATTCAAGGATTTTAAATCCGAACCGAACCGAACCGAACCAATTGCTTATTTTAATATTTATATTTTTTTGTATTTAATATATTTTAATATTTATATATTTTTAATGTTTTAATAGTGTACTTTTTATATTTAATATATTTTATTTTTTATATATATACTTTAACATTTTTATATTTAATGTTTTTATATTTTTAATAATTTTAATATTTTTCGGATCTGATCCAAACCAAACCGAACCAACCTGTTTTTGATTGGTTTAATTTGATTTGGTTCGGATTTCATGACAAAAAATTACAAATCCAAATCAAATCAAATCAATTAATTTTAATTGATTCGTGTTTGTTTTTTATACAAATTCAAACCAAACTGCGGAATCAACACCCCTTACTTGATAGCACTTCATTGGATAATATATGTATGGTAAAAGTGGCCCCAATTTTTGGGGCACAGAAGAATTCACCTTAACTTAATCCTTCTGTATAACATATTAACCCACACATACAAAAATCCTTTATTAAATAAAAAATAAAAAATAATTTAAATTTGTTGCGACATGACATACTGTTGTTGAAGAGTCACAGATCTATCATTGTCATCTCAATCAAACATCTGAAGCAATTGCAGTATCTCCTTCTCCTTCAATACCCTAATCACATAACAGAAGAAACCCTACTAACTAACTACGATGCGCCCCAATTGTTGCCACATTTCGCTAGCTTTCCTTCTCAAATTCCTCAATTTTCTTCAAGCATTCGTTGGGGTTTCGATTCTTCTCTACTCCGTATGGATGTTCAATCAATGGAACCATCACATTCCCCAACCTCCTCTCCCCAATTCTTCTTCTTCTTATATCACCTTTCCCTTACATTCTCACCCCTCTCTTCGTGACGCTTTTGGCTTCGATGTCAATTCTATCAACCTCCCCGCTCCTTGGTAATTATAATTCTTTCAGCAATTTTATAAATTGGTAATTATTGAAGTTATTCTGTTTCTGATTTGGGTATTATTGAATGAATTAAATGCTGCAATAGTTAATGCTTTAATTAATTTATTGCTTTTAGGTTTTACCTAGTCGGGACTATTATTATTATTATTATTATTATTATTATGATCGTCGTTGTTATTATTATTATTATTTAGTTAAACCCTTGCTTAGCTCAAGGTCGGGAATTTAAATACTGGAGTCGTTACTTTGGGAGGGCTTTACCTAGTCACGGTCCTAGTATGAGGGTTAGTCTCACGGCTTTGCCCGTGCATACCCGGTCAAAGACCAAAAACCCTTACTTGGCTGATTACTATCTGTGCCAATTTAATTATAATAATGTTTACAATATCTTTGGTAAAATGGATGGACTGAATGAGATGGGGATGGCGTCAAAATAATTAATCTGCAATGCTTCATTAAGGAATTATTTTAAGGTTTTGAACTTTTTATGGTTATTTATTCATTTGGTGTTTAAATTCTTAGTCAATTTTGATGTTTGACAGGTTCATCTACGCTTTCATGGGAGTGGGAATATTGGTTTGCTGCATTACTTTCTTGGGTTGCATAGCAGCTGAAATGATTAATGGTTGCTGCTTATGTTTTGTATCCCACTTAGAGCGGAGATATTATTCTTCATATCTTAGTTTGGCTGAAAGTCTGTTCATCTTTTGTTTTGAGAGTAAATTTGTGTTGAATCTTTGGAAGTAACTCCCCTCGTAGTTTACTTTGGTTTTTCAATTTTTACCCTTTTATTTTCTCTTCTGCTCCTTGACCTTTTAAAAATGTTAGTACACTCTACTCATCACGGTCCTCTTTCTACTAGAAGCTGCTCTGGTGGGATTCATTGCAATTGATCATCATTGGGAAGAGGTTCTTACTTTCTTTTCCACCCACCCTCTTTATAAATATAGTTGCATTGGTTAACATTTGTGTCCCTTTCAGATAATACCTATACTATGTTAATGCCTTTACAGGATCTTCCAATCGATCCCACTGGTCAACTTGATACCCTTCGATCTTTCATTGAAGATAACCTAGACATATGTAAATGGGTTGGCATTGTTGTGCTTGTGGTTCAGGTATGTTCATTTCTGTTACTATTTTGGTGTTGGTATCTTACCATTTTTTCTTGACCTCTCATTGGTAAATGAATAAGTTATAGGCCGTAGTTCAGGCATGTTGATAACATGATATGCAGCATATAATATCTATGATCTTTCGAAGTGGGCATTTCCATCAATACTCATTAACTTTGGGAATCCTTCATTGTTTTGTATGTAGTAGTCAATTAATTTGTTGTAATGCCTTATATTTAGTCGGTGAAGAGAATTTATGGAGTTTTTTGTTGTAAATCTTGACGGTTTTTCTTCTCCCTCCCTTATTGCTATTGTTCATTTTTCTTGTTGTCAACTTCAGGGGTTATCTCTACTAGTGGCATTAATTTTGCGAGCATCAGTTTCTACTCGGAGATCAGATTTTGATTATGAGGATGAGTATGACATTAGGGGTAGAAGTTGGGAGCCCCTACTGAATCCTCAATCTGGCCAACCAGCTGGGTCAAGCATGGGTGATAGCAGAGCAATTCACTCTGACATTTGGAGCTCACGGATGAGAGAAAAGGTATGCTAGTCTCAAGTCTATAAAGTGTAGTTTCTTTTATAACCTTTGATGGAATATACATCTTTTATGTAGCGTTTGGTACAAGTTTTAAAAAGTTATTCTTAGGCATAAAAGATTCCTGGGAATAAAATTAATGAATGATAGTTATAAATTTGGGAAAACTCCATTCCCATATGTGAAGGTGGGAAAACTTTATTCCGGGAAATCACATTACCAGGAATGTAGTTTGCCTGGGAATAAAATATTCCAGATACCAACGTCACCTTATAATGATAGAAAATAATTTGTGACTTTTTCAAAAGAGAGGCTGAGCTTTTAATATCAATCAACTACCAAGAGTTTGAATTTTTTTTTCTTCCATCTCAGCATATTTTATCCTTGCGTGTTAATTAATTTCTCTGTTAGCTTAGCATATTGCCATATCGAAAGTTGGTTGTAGATTTTTTGTTCATATGAACTTTTGATTGCTTTTTTTTACTTGGATGCAAAACTCTGGTGAGTACTCCAATGCGTCACAGTTTGACATGAAGTCATACATGCACATAATGTTATTGTTTTAAACTATTCTTAATTAATTACAGTTTGCATTATTAAACAGAGTGGTTAAGCAATGAGTACTCCAATGCGTCATAGTTTTACATGAAGTCATAGATGCGCATCTAATGTTGTTGTTTTAAACTATTCTTAATTACAGTTTGCATTATTAAACAGAGTGGATAAGCAAATGTTTTGCACAGATCACCTGAGTGTTTTTGGTAGTTATTTTGAATGGGCTTTAGACATTTTAAGTGGATGCGATAATCACACAGGCTGTAAGATCAAAAGATTTCTGCTTTATAAGCTTTTTGGGTTAAGAATAACATTCTAGTCTTGAAGAAATTAGATTTAGGGTCAGGGAATTAGATAAAGAGAAACAAAAATATAAAATGAGAATAATATTGATATGAGGCAATGTAATAATACAAAGGACAAATACAAGAATCATATTTATACTAATGATAGAATTCTAGTCATAGTTAACAGAAAAAGAAATATAAATAAGAAATAGAGAAAAGTGTATACATCCCCATAAACTTTAGCTCATTTACAAATAGACATTTTTAACTAGGTTAAAGTAATATTTTGGTCCCTATACGTGTCACTGGTTTTCAATTTGGTCCCTATACGTAAAAAGTTATCAATTTGGTCCCTATACGTGACACTGGTTTTCAATTTGGTCCTCACAGTTAATTGGTCCCTATTTAAGAGGGACCAAATTGCAAATTATTATCACATATTGGGACCAAATTGAAAATAATTGTCACATGTAGGGACCGATTTCAAATTTTTTTTGTTGAATTGGTCCCTACACGTGACAATAATTTGCAATTTGGTCCTCTTATATAGGGATCAATTAGCTGTGATGACCAAATTGAAAACCAGTGTCACGTATAGGGACCAAATTGATAACTTTTTACGTATAGGGACCAAATTGAAAATCAGTGACACGTATAGGGATCAAAATGTTACTTTAACCTTTTAACTATTTTTTCTTTCTAATTAGTCCTTAAACTTCTACTATTAGTAAAGTCGATCCTTCAACTTCTTTTTTTTGTCTCAATTAGTCATTAAATTTCTGCTATTAGTAAAATCAATCATTATGTTAACTCCCATTTGATCACTAACGGTGAATAAATCCAATTGTTCATTTCACTTAAATCCAAAGCCTCGACTTGTATGCTTCTATTCTCTTCTCCCCTTTCATTTCGCTTCTAATCTACCAAACACATCCAGCCACCACCAAATCGTGGCCAACAACCGCACGCCCAACCTCGTCGCTGTTCTAGCCCGCACTGTCTCGTCGTCATCCTTCTGGAATCGACCACCACCAAATCGTGGCCAACAACCGCACGCCCAACCTCATCGTTGTTCTAGCTTGCATCGTCTCGTCGTCATCCTTCTGGAATTGACCACCACTTCCAGATCATTAACTGCACTTGCCACCATAAGACTCGCACACCACCAATGGAATGCCTCCCATAGAAGGAGAATAGAAGAAGCGATTGAGAGAGAAGCAGCAAGGAAGAACGAAGGGGGAGAAGAAGAAAATAGAAGCGTAAAAGCCTTAAGGCTTTGTTCTTATTTTCTTTTAAACAAAAAACAAAAAAATAAAAAGAATACAATCAATGGTTTGGATTTAAGTGAAATAAAGGTTGGATTTATTCACCTTTCATGATCTAATTGAGAGTTAATAGAATGATTGATTTTACTAATAGTAGAAGTTTAAGGACTAATTGGAACGAAAAAATAGTTGAATGATTAATTTTACTGAGAGTAGGAGTTTATGAACTAATTGGAAAGAAAAAAATAGTTGAACGTGGGCTAAAGTTTAAAGGGGGTGTATATGCACTTTTCCCTAAAAAAAATAAAATCATAGTTCTAAGATATGAAGATATATTGAGATATTTGCTAGATTTGCTAGATATTCTAACATATAGGTTTGGTTTTCCAATATACGTTTGAGACTTTTACAAGTGCTTGTTTGTCAATTATCTAGGCAGTGTGGTCTCTTTCTTTTCTTCTATGGGCGCCAGGCGGATGACTTGGCCCTTCATTATCTGATATGTAGCTATATATTTAATACTCGATATGTAAACAATTCTAACATATAGGTTTAGTTTAAGGTTATATTAGTGTCATTTCACATTAGTAATGTAGGTATCATTACTTCATCTTTGCAGTACGGATTGAACAATGGTGATAAGCACAGCAACCAAGCATGATTTCCAAGCAATGGGTGCTACTAGCTGTCAAGCAATTCAGTGTTATGTTGACATCTCAGTACATATGTATATCTTCTGTTATTATGTATTATTTTGTTTCATTTGTATTTCAGGAAAATTTGTGATGTGTGATATATGGTTATGGTATGTATTTTATATTTGTTATAGAAGAGTTTCGCAGCTAAATAGCAAAACAGAAAAATTGGAAAGAAAAAAAAAATAAATGGAAAAAGACTCAATGTCGGCATTTTCATCAATGCTGGACTGACAGTGCAGTCTTCATAACAGAAATAGTTCACTGTGGTGGAAAACCCACGATTGATTCAATTGCTCCGTATACAGCTGCATAGGTAGGATATTCGACATACGAAAAATGCATCCTTGTATTTTTTGAATTTGATACGATCTTAAGGGTAATTGTACTTTAGTTTTGTTAGTTACAAAATTAGTCGAGGAGTTAGTGAACAAACTTGTATATAAACCTTAGACGGCTAAAGTAAGTCATCAGAGAATTCTGTCTTTGGATGAATTTGGCTTATTATGGAGTTTTTCGTTTGACTCGGAGGAAGGATAATTTTAGTTCTATCATTGGCGTTTTTGTTGAGAGGCTGTTGGGCAAGAAATTACTCAATTTGGAGGTGTACATGTGAATTGATATGGCCTCTAATATATCTAATTGGGCCGCATATGATTGATTGGTGGTGTACATGTGAATTGATACGATCTCAACTGTATAAATGTACTTTAGATTAGTTAGTTACATTGATCGTTAGTGAGCACACTTGTACGAGTAAGCCTTGGAGGTTCGAAATTTATATAATATATCTTTGGATGGCCTTGGTTTATTGTGGAGTTTTCTTTCCTTACCAGTTTTGAACTTTTGTTTGTCCATATTAATTAAAGCCAAAGATATAAAACATTGGTTCCTCTCAAAACACATATCGAAGTTTTGTTACTATATAGATTATATAAATTTTAGGAAAGAATGATTGGTGTGTTAAGATTTGGAGTTTGTTGAAGATCGTAATTCTTAGAGATAGCAACTTGTATTATGCTGAATCGACCATGGCAAGCCGTTGACCATGTTCTTGTATAACCACAGATTCTTGTAAAGAATGATAAATAAACAAAAGATAAACAAAAGCCAAAACTTATTGTCTCCAATCTCCATAGTACATATCACTCTCTTTCTCCTTTTTTTTTCCTTGCAGAATTTACAAATGATAAAAAAGTTGTCTCTTCCAAGAATCTTGCTTACTCAGTTATCTGAGGAATGGATTGAAGTCACTAGACTTTACTATTTCGAAAGATCATCTCGTGGAGCACAGTCCGATTAAGTTGTAGATACCATAATTTAGTCTTGTAGATTTTCACTGAATCACATGCCACACTCTGCCATTGGGGAATATTCTCATCTTTTTATCCAATTGAAAAAAAAAAAACTGTTCCCTTTTTGCTTCAGGGCCTTGAAGGCTCAGCTGCTAAGACTAATGCCTCTCGTGGTTGATGGTTCGCATCATGTGTGCTAGAATCTTTTTCTCTATTTCTCTTTCATTGTGTTCCACGAGTTATGTAGACAAATAGTACTATAGTACAAGTTCACCACCTCGATCTCTTGTTTGCTTGTAAGTTTAAAGTACTTTAATTAATTAATGATATGATCATTTTTCACGAGTTTGTATAGTTGAGTTTGCATTCATTTTATCACTTATAATAAAGAAACAAATTTTAGATGCTTTTTGAGAAAAAAATATGGCTAAACCCATGTTTTGGTCCCTTATCTTTATTTTAGTTTTCACTTTGGTCCCTTATCTTTTTTTAGTTTTCATTTGGGTCCCTTCCGTCAATTTTACACTGACGGCGTTAGGTATCCGTCGTGAGCCGCCGGAAACCATCGCCGTCGTCAAAATCTGGGTTTAGGGAAGGGGAGAGGAAGGAGGAAGAAGGAATGGGAGGAAGAAGGAAGAAGAGAGAGAGAAAACGAGATTTTCTCTCTCTAAAACCCAGATTCCGATGGCGCGGTTTCCGACAACTTACGGCGGGGGTCTGACGGAAGGGACTAAAATAGGCTAATGGTTGAAAGAAAAGGGACCACAACGATAAAAAAAGAAGATAAATGAGCAAAATGAAAACTGCAATAAAGATACGGGACCAAAATAGAGGTTTAGCCAAAAAATATTATATGTTAGGATTCTAAGTGTGAGTAAGATATAGTGAAGTATATACAAAGTGAAAAAAGACTCGTAAACCTATGTCTTAAGGTTTTGGGTATTTGAATTCCTATCTTAACATTCTATCTTATTTATTTTGTGTTACTTTATCTGTAACATTAAAAATATTGTCAATATGTGATGTATTAATAAGCCAACTAAATGAAGTGATAACCTTTTTTCTTGCCAAGGGACTATAGTGTCTCCCTTTTTTTATTTCCTGATATATTATCCATTTTGTTTTCACAAATTGTTTAAGCTTTTGGCCTATATAATCCCGAATAAACCCTTTCTCAAAGAATTTGGGGAAAAATTCTAGAAGACGTCCAAGTGTTCCAAAGTGTGTTTCCAAACACACTGTAAGTGTGCTTTTGGATACAAGTTTGCCAACCTCATTTTGGATAAAAATGATTTTGTACAATTGATTTTAGTCAAAAATGGATTTGAAGTAAAGTGATCTATATTTGGATATTTTCATTTGAAAATTGATTTGGACAAAATTGATGTTGTTTGTATATTGGCAACCAAAATAACTTTTAGATGTATAATTACCTAAAAAAAATATAAATTCGATGTTGGTTTATCCAAGAGAGAAGGAAGAAGAATAAATGCAAATGGCATACATAGGAACTTACTTACTATTGAGGGTTGTAAAGTCTGCCACAAATTCATTTAACTAAACATACATAGGAACTTACTTACTATTGAGGGTTGTAAAGTCTGCCACAAATTCATTTAACTAAACGCAGAAGCAACTCTCAGATTGCTTCTATGCAGAGTCAAGTTTACAGGTAAAATTCCGTTTGAAACTAATGCAAAAACAAGCAACTTTTAAAAAAAGACAAAATTACGTCTAGGAGGCCAAACTCCAGTTGAATAAGCCAAACACTCACCATACACACTCTAAATATTTATTTCTTGGACCACAAAATTTTCTTAGTATTCAACGCTCCATGTGTTGTAGGAGAATCTCGTGTTGAATTCTAGCTGGAAAATAAGACTCAACATATATAATACTTTGAGTAAAACAAATTAACCTTTTCATGTTATCTCCCATCCCAAAATTGATTGCATGAATTTATTTAAGATATATAAAACTAATAGCATCTCCATCGAGGGTTGCTTATAAAATTCTTAAATTCATATGACAAATAAGAATTTATTGTTTATTTTTTCTTCCCATTAGAGTTGATCTATGTGATAATGTGAGTTGCTTAAATTAAGACATGGTTGCTTATATAAGGAACCCAAATGATGGGTTGCTTATGAATAAAAAATTAATTTTTTTTCAATTTTCAAGGATGGATTGCTATTTTAAATCAAAACAAAATTAAGTGCAAATAAAAAAGTATTAAAATATGGGTTGTTTAAGAGTTTATTTAAGTATTGTTGGAGTAAAAGTACGGCGGATTCCTTAAATATGATGTGATATAGTGAGGCTCACTTAGTGAGAGATAAGAAACCCAAAGTGGGTTGCTTAAGTATCGCTCATTGGAGATGCTTTAAAGGTGGCAAACGGATGGATATATTGAATTTTAATTCTGATTATAATGGATCGGATAAAAATAACCCATCAATCCATTTCGATCCATTAAAATTGTATTAAAAAAATCCAAATCGTTCATGATCCATTTAATAAAAAAATTTCAATCCATCAATTAAACATTTTTATAACTTCCATTTAATAAAAAACCATCCATTACAATTATTCTGAAAAATTAAATAATTTTTATAATTATTCAAAAAAAAAAAACAATGAACCTCCACAACTCACTGCACCGTACATTTTTCATTATAATTTTATTAGTTTATTATATTTTCAATAAAAACAACCTTATATCTTATCATTCTCAGTAGAAGACAGAGACTCGGTGTAGGAACTGGAGCCATTGAAACGGGCGCAGAGACCGTCGTCAACCTCGCACGTTGTTTTTGTCCCTTTTTTTTTTTTTTTTTTCACTTTTCACTTTTCTCTGAAATGATGAAGTTCAAGTTGGAAATTTGGGACATGGTTCAAGTAGTAGGTTGGGGCTTTGAATTTTCTGATTTGATTTTTTTTTTTGGTGAAATATAATTTTTTAAAAAATAATTTTTGGATTGATAAAAATTCATCCATTATTTTTTTATTGTTGGTTCAATGGATTTGTAAAAAAAGAAAATTAAATGGATCATAAATCATCCATTAAAATAACAATCCAGTCCAATCAAACCATTTATTTTTATTTTTTTTCACAAATGGATAGATTTGATGAATTTTTTTTTGGATGGATTGGATGGATAATGAATCTGTGGATTGTTTCGTCGCCCCCATAAAACAGTTCATGTGTGATCGGTCATATAATCGCTTAAGCTTTTTGTAAAAGTTGGTTCATAATTTAGAGTAAGTAAATTGAATATGCTCGGATAAATGATTTATTTTGAAATTTTAGATAATCGGAATCGTGAACTGATATGGTTAGATTATCGAGCAGCCATCATCAATCTGACCTTCCCTTGTATTATCCATGCATTCATCATGAATTAATTGACCCATGATTTAATGAGAGTCATATAGGGGTGTTTATTGGTTCGGATCGATTCGATCAACCCCACGATTCAAATCGAATCAATTAAATTGGTTCGGATAATTTCAGTATTTGGGTTAGATCCGAACCGAACCAATAAATAACCGACTATGGTTGGTTCGGTCTTCAGATTTGGAAAATTTTTATCCCAACCAAACCAAATCGATCTTTTATATATATATATATATATATATATATAATATTTTATATTAATTTAATATATGTTAAAGGAAAAAATCTTGCCAAATAATTTGTTAATTATTGTAATTGATAGAGTACAATTAATTTCCTTTTTAGTATACGTGAGTATAGACATAATGTTATGCATAATGTTAGGATCCTATTCTACAACGATCTGGAAACCCAACAAACACAAACATTAGCCTAGATAGTCATGACAGATGATAATAAAAAAAACCCATCATCATCAACCAAACGGGATATGGCTCCCACTCCAAACTGGTAACAACCCCATCACCCTCTTTACCTCCATCATTCAGACCAACCAGGTACAGCCCTTGTACCACAACCTCTGGTGGAAGACAACTACAACACACGGGTTCAGTCCATGAGCATGGCCTTGACGGTCAAAAACAAAATCGATCTCGTTGATGGATCTATCTTGAAGCCAAAGGAAAATAACTTTGATGAACTTTTGCAATGGACTCGTTGCAATAATTTAGCCAATCAAATTGCTAAAAATTCAAATCATGATGAATTCTCAGGTAAAGTCTTTCCATTCACTCAAAATGGAAATAAAATTATTTGGATTCTCAATAGTGGTGCTACTGACCACATAGTTTGTAGCCCTCATCTCCTCACTACTTCAAAAACTGTTGAAAATCATACTGTTGAGTTACCAAATGGCTTATTGGCACAAGTCACACATGTTGGCAAAATTATTTTCTCTCCCAACTTTATCCTTGATAATGTCTTGTTTGTACCTCTTTTTCAGTTAAATTTAATTTCCATTAGCAAGCTAGCCTTGGATTCATCTTATATTACAATTTTTCTCAAACAATTTTGTGTTATACAGGACTTACGATCAGGGAAGATGATTGGGATGGGAATTGAGCGGAAGGACTCTACTATCTCAATCAAGCAGAGAAAGGATCCTGTAATTTTGTTCAAGCCATAGCCCCCGTTCTTTGGCATCAACGCCTTGGACATCCTTCTCACAAAATATCCATGTTATTTACTTTTTCCAATAACAAATTTTGTGAACCAAACAAGTGTTTAATTTGCCCATTGGCCAAACAAACTGTATTACCATTTCCAGTTAGTTTTATTTCTAGCCAATCTTGTTTTGATTTAATACATGTTGACATTTGGGGTGGCTATCATGTTCCTGATAAGCCTCTGGCTTATCTAGTTTTATGACTAGATGAACTAGGGTTTAAGTGCCAATCAGTCGAGTTCACTCTCGTTTTCGCCCAAATTTGCCTTGTTTTGTTCCTAAGTTGGACTTTGACTCGTTTTGCGTCTTTTGTGTAGTTTTTAGCTTATTTTGGATAGAATTATGCTTTTGGTTGCTTTTGGTGTTTTCAGGTCAATAAGTGAAGCTCCGGGAGTCAAGGAAAGTCAAGAAACAGTGGAAATTGCAATTCTGGAGACACTCGCCCCGCGAGTGTATGCTCGCCTCGCGAAACTGAAGGTCAACAAAGCAGCAAAAGTCATCATTTCTGGATCGCCCCGCGAACTATATGCTCGCCTCGCTAATCATGAAGACCTGGAAGTCAGAGACCATCACGGCCTAGCCGTGATGAAGGTCACAGCCTAGAATTGAAGTCTCGCCCCGCGAGAGTTTGAAAACCCTGGAAGACAGAGACCATCACGGCCTAGCCGTGATGAAGGCCACGGCTGTGACAGATTGAAGTTGGAAGACTCGCCCCGCGAACACATCCTCGCCTCGCGAAAATCCAAACTTGAATGCGCGCCAATACTAAAATTCGCGTCGCGAGAGTAAGCTCGCCCCGCGAGCGGGCGAGAAACAGAATCCTTATTTAAAGGCTGTTGCAGATCAGATTTAGCGATCCAGAGGTTTTTAGCCACTTGTTTAGATCAGTAGTGCGAATCCTTGTTTCTGGAGCTGCGTCTCCCTTCTCTTTTCTTTTCTTATTTTATTATGGAGATTGTTGCCGATTGTTCGTGTGTTGTTACGGACATGAGGAACTAATCCCCTCGTCCGAGGGATCGATGAAGCCGCCCATGGCGGTGTAGTGTTCTTGTGATGTATGTTTTTCTCCCCTTCTCTTATGAATGTTTTCCAATTCTGATTAGATTGCGTTGATCATATGTGTTGAGTGATTAACTAGTTAACGTGTTTGAGGCCGAACGGCGAGTCGCGTTTTAGAACTTGAATTGGAATCACTAATCGAATAATGAGCACGACGGTGGATTTATTTGATTAGTGCAACCATATAGGGAACAAGGTTTAATAGAATTTGAGATTAGGATTATGAGACCTAGTAAGTAATTAATCCAATCGTCGAATACGTCCTATTGAGCACGACAGTGGATATAGGAGAATTTGGGGGTCCCGGTTGACATTGTAATTGAACTTAAGGAGGAATACATCATCACTTGGGTACTATACATGATTGGGTAGGTGGAATTGAGACCTTGGATATTTTAATTTCTGAATTTAATCATCTTAGCTTTAATCGATTTCTTATTTGAATTGCGAAATTAATCTCTCTTTCTCAACCACTTTCCTCACTTGACCAAACGTATCGGATTTCCCGCGGATTAGTCGAATTGGTAGCCCAATCCCTGAGTTCGACCTCGGTAATTACTTACCGTGTTATTTTTATTACTTGCGACGACCCGGTACACTTGCCGGTGTCACCAACAAGGTTTTGGCGCCGTTGCCGGGGATTGGCACAACCAATTTTCCTAATTTTTAGGAAATTTGATTGATTGGTTAAGTTGATTTTATTTTTATTTTTCTGTTATTTTATTATTATTTCTCTCTACTTCTTTGATTCCACTTGGTCTTGCCGTGTTTTTGTATGCGAGGTACCCTTTCACAAGAGGACTTGCTATTCGATTCAGAGATCACCAGGACCGAGAGGCAATTAAGAAAAAAGGCCAGAGAAAGGAAGAGGCAGGAAACAATTAAAATAGAGATCATGGCTGAAGAAAACCCTCCTCCTCCTCCTCCTCGTTACAAGCCTCTCTTTGAGTACGATCTACCCAGCTTGGGAGATTGTGACTCTTCTATCGTGAGGGGCAACCTGAATACAGACTCTTTCAGAGTGGAAGCATGTGTCACATTCCAGATCCGTGAGAATCAGTTTGATGGGAGTGGCAACCAGGACCCTCATAGACACATCACTCGCTTCCTTGAAGCTTGTGACTTACAGAATACAAGAGGAGTCTCACAAGATGAGTTTCGCTTGCGACTTTTCCCTCTCTCTCTTGGGGATGTCGCTCGCGATTGGGTTGACAGCTTGGATAGGAACAGTATCAGAACTTGGGAGCAAATGGCACAAAAGTTCCTAACCAAATATTTTCCTCCTCAGAAAGCGGCACAAGCAAGAATAGCCGTTACGTCTTTCAGGCAGACAGAGGATGAAACATATAATGAAGCTTGGGAGAGGTACAATGGCTTATTGAGAATATGCCCTTCAGCGTTCTTTGACCCCGCCTCCAAAGTTCAGCACTTCTTTAATGGGTTGAGGGGACACTATCAGATGAACTGTGATGCCGCAGCTGGCGGTTCTTTTTCCTACTTATCAGCTGAGGATGGATGGGCACTATTGGAAAAGATGTCATATAATGATTACAACCGTGGTAGGGAAAACTCAAGTGGAGTCAGTGCTGGAACAATGGAAGCCATTCTAGAGCAAGTCAAATCATTGAAGATGCAAGTTGCGGCTTTGTCAGAGAACAAGAAGGCTAATGTGATACACGAGGGAATGCCTCCGGGTTGTGATAATTGTAATGGAGATCATGACACTCGGAACTGTCCATTCAACTTCCCTCGGGAACATGTGGACTCATGCCACAACTTTTATGACACTGTGCCCCAGAATAACTATCAGAGGGAGCAGGACAAAATGACTACAATCGAGAATCGAGAATAGGTGGTACATTAGGTGAGTCCCTCCGGGTTTCGCTTTGAGTAATGCTAATGGTGGTCTAGCCGGTGAACAACCTCCTCAAAGAGAATTGGCAACAACCTCAAGCAGGTCTAAGGCCGAACATTGGAATTCAACGAGTGTAATGCTCAAAGAGGCTCTCACCGGGGACTAACCAATTGCAAATAACTGGTGGTGGAAAGCAACCTTGGGAATTGGCTTTTGAGAAGTTGTCAACCTTTACAGGCACATCTTTTGAGAAGGTGAATGCGACAATTGACAAATGGACAACGCATACAGGGACGGCAATTCACAATCTAGAGACACAAATGGCCCAACTCGCAAAGCAACTAAATGAGCGTCTCCCAGGCACTTTCCTAGGTAATACCGAGAACAACCCCAAGGGACAATGCAATGTCATATCTACTAGAAGCGGAAGGGTGTTGGAACCTAACAGGGGTGCAACTAGTTCTCAGGATGACAAGGCCCCGGAACAACCACATGTTGAGGAAGAGCAACCTGAAAAAGAGAAGTTGGCAAGCGACAAGGCACCGGAGCAAGGGGGAAGGCTGAAACTTGTAGATGAAGAGTTCCGAAAGAAGAAGTGGGTTGAACCACAAGACCTCCCACCTTACATGAAGGTACCGTATCCTGAAAGATTGAAGAAGCCTCAACAGGATAAGCAATTCAATAAGTTCCTTGATGTCTTCCGAAAACTTCAGATTAACATTCCATTTGCGGAAGCCTTGGAATAGATGCCATCATATGCCCGGTTTATGAAGGATCTTCTCACCAAGAAGCGGAGAATAATGGATGAGGAAACGGTTGCTTTGACCGAGGAGTGTAGTGCCATCCTTCAGAGAAAACTCCCTCCAAAGTTGAAGGATCCCGGTTCCTTTTTGATACCATGTACCATTGGGGAGATGACTGTAGGGAAGGCATTGTGTGATCTAGGGGCAAGCATCAACTTGATGCCCCTCTCTATGATGAAGAGGTTGGGGATCTAAGAAGTCAAGGATACGCGGATGTCGCTCCAATTAGCCGACCGCTCTATAAAATATCCTTATGGGGTGGTCGAAGACTTGTTAGTAAAGGTGGACAAGCTTATATTTCCGGCGGACTTTGTAGTGCTTGATATGGATGAAGATGCCGAGATCCCTCTCATATTGGGTAGGCCCTTCTTGGCCACTGGGGGTGCCTTGATAGATGTGCGACAAGGGAAACTCACCTTAAGGGTGCAAGATGAGGAGGTAGTCTTCAATCTCTTTGAAACAATGAAGCACCCCGCAGAGAGGACAGAAGTGTATCGTGTAGATATGGTGGATCCAACTGTCAAGGCAAGAGCAACTAGAGAAGCCCATGGTTCTTCACTTGCAAAAGTGTCGGTAAAATCCCATGATGGGGACAGTGAGGAAAAAGACCCTTTGGGGGATGAGGTCTATCTCGAGTGGTTGAAAGACATGGAAAACTTACCGAGTTCCCCAAGGGATGAATGTGCAAAGGAAGAGCTCGACAACAAAGGCATGAAAAAGAATGGTAAGGCACCGGAATCGAAAGGTGGCACGACCGTGGTGGTCAAGAAAGACAACGAGTTGATCCCAAAAAGGACCATCACGGAGTGGAGAGTTCGTGCTGATTATAGAAGGATGCTGGACTTAAATGAGCTGTCCGGGAACAGCTTGCGAGCATATGAAAGGGCAAGATCCTACAGAAAACGGACTGAGGCATGGAATGGCAAGCAAGATCTACGTCCGGATTAACCCTTAGGGGTAACTTGAGTCAGGCTCGGGACGTTAAACAAGCGCTACTTGGGAGGCAACCAAAGCTAGTATCCTTTATTTTTAGTTTCTGTCATTTTCACAAAAAAACAAAAAAAAAACAAAAAAAACAAAAAACTTGATTCGCCACGCGAATCCACATTGGCCGCGCGAGACAGAAGCCCTGAATCTCTGGGGTTGCTCACTTTTCTGTCTCGCGTCGCGAGTACTACTTTCGCCTCGCTATTCTAGGCATCATCATCTGTTGGAATTTCAGATTCGCCTCGCGAGATACTACTTGCCTCGCTATTCTGGAAAGTGTGGAAACAGTTTTTCCATATTCGCCTCGCGAGTGATATATCGCCTCGCGAATCTGCACTTAAGGTTTTAAATTGCAGGAGTTCTTCCAGGATGCTATGCAACAGAAGGGAGGCCGTGAGACCAATTGGATGAGGAGGAAACCATGGAACTTGATCAGGGAATATCCTCTCCTCTCCTCATTTTTGTTTTTGTTTTTATTTTTGCCTGTGTGTTTGTTTTTGTTTGTCACTCTTGAATAATTTGATAAGATCAAGAGTTGTTGTATGAATGTCGTGTCGGCAAGCTTGTTGGATTTTAATTAAATTGAGCATAAACTGATTGCATGAATTATTTGACCATTGATGATTTCCCCTAGGTTCTGAAATTAGAAAAATTGATCCCCACTTAAAAATTGAAAAGTGAACTTTGAGAATTTTATTGTGATTACTTGATTTATGATAAGTTGGGGGTGAGGGGGTGCACACACTAGGAATCGTATCTCGGTCAAACAATTTGAAAAATGTCCAGGTGAGGATTTGAGCCTCCAACTTTGTTTTTGACTGTGTGAATCACTTTTAAGTTGCACTTTCCCGAATTTGCTTGAATCTCTTCATGGTTTGCATGTTCATGTGTTGCATCAAATGATTTAGGCAATTTTCTTTGAATTAACTACTTGGCCATAAATTGACCCAACCTTGATGAATGATCCCTAGTTAGCCACATTGAGCCTTGAAGCCTATTGTTCTTGATGACCTTACATTACAAGCCATTAACTCAGAAAAACCATGATTTTCCCCTATCCTAGGATTTAGGAGAGTATGGAATTTTAGCTTTGTGAGTGTTGTTGTGGAACTAAGTTTGGGGTGGCGACAAGTTCATGAATCATAGTTGAGAAAAAGAAAAACGGAAGTAAGGGCCTAAGGCTTGAAAAAAAAAAAAAGAGGGTGATGAAAAGCATTGAATATGTGCCAAAAAGGGCAAAGAAAAATAAATATAAAAAGGAAGAGGTGTGTAGCCACCAAATGCAAGGAAGAGAATAATATGAGAGTGAATTCAATTGTTGTGATATTAGTTTCATGCTCTCATTGATCCTAGGGACTTAGCCTCTATCCTTTGAATATCTTACCTTGAGCCAGGCCTCATTACAACCTTTAAAAGACCTTCTGATGTTGCATGCATGTTTTCGTGGGAACCATTTTTGAGATGAAAATCAAATTCATGGGAAGTGCTCTTGGAATGTGAAGTTGAGTGAAAAGTTGATAGCCTAGACGAATTTGAGCGAATGAGTGAAATTTTACATACCCTTGTGAGGAAGGCAATTGTTTGAAATTGGTGATCTTCCTTTTGTGTGTGACCCTGATCCTCAACTTAGATTAATGATTGCATGAATGATGAAGTTCTCAATTGTTTAAAGTAAATGAATGTGGGGATTACATTAATGTAGGGGGGAGATCATTGGAGAAAAACTGTTTTGATTGCATGAAATTTGTGCGAAATCGATTGATTCCTTTAGGCTTGCCAATTCTTGAGTCGTTTTTGAGTTTTAGCTTGCTTGGGGACAAGCAAGGTTTAAGTTTGGGGTGTTTTGATAAGCCTCTGGCTTATCTAGTTTTATGACTAGATGAACTAGGGTTTAAGTGCCAATCAGTCGAGTTCACTCTCGTTTTCGCCCAAATTTGCCTTGTTTTGTTCCTAAGTTGGACTTTGACTCGTTTTGCATCTTTTGTGTAGTTTTTAGCTTATTTTGGATAGAATTATGCTTTTGGTTGCTTTTGGTGTTTTCAGGTCAATAAGTGAAGCTCCGGGAGTCAAGGAAAGTCAAGAAACAGTGGAAATTGCAATTCTGGAGACACTCGCCCCGTGAGTGTATGCTCGCCTCGCGAAACTGAAGGTCAACAAAGCAGCAAAAGTCATCATTTCTGGATCGTCCCGTGAACTATATGCTCGCCTCGCTAATCATGAAGACCTGGAAGTCAGAGACCATCACGGCCTAGCCGTGATGAAGGTCACAGCCTAGAATTGAAGTCTCGCCCCGCGAGAGTTTGAAAACCCTGGAAGACAGAGACCATCACGGCCTAGCCGTGATGAAGGCCACGGCTGTGACAGATTGAAGTTGGAAGACTCGCCCCGCGAACACATCCTCGCCTCGCGAAAATCCAAACTTGAATGCGCGCCAATACTAAAATTCGCGTCGCGAGAGTAAGCTCGCCCCGCGAGCGGGCGAGAAACAGAATCCTTATTTAAAGGCTGTTGCAGATCAGATTTAGCGATCCAGAGGTTTTTAGCCACTTGTTTAGATCAGTAGTGCGAATCCTTGTTCCTGGAGCTGCGTCTCCCTTCTCTTTTCTTTTCTTATTTTATGGAGATTATGTCGGATTGTTTGTGCGTCGTCACGGGCATGAGGAACTAATCCCCTCGTCCGAGGGATTAATGAAGCCGCCCATGGCGGTATAGTGTTCTTGTGATGTATGTTTTTCTCCCCTTCTCTTATGAATGTTTTCCAATTCTGATTTGATTGCGTTGATCATATGTGTTGCGTGATTAACTAGTTAACGTGTTTGAGGCCGAACGCAGTCGTCGCGTTTAGAACTTGAATTGGAATCATTAATTGAATAATGAGCACGACAGTGGATTTATTTGATTAGTGCAACAATATAGGGAACAAGGTTTAATAGAATTCGAGATTAGGATTATGAGACCTAGTAAGTAATTAATCCAATCGTCGAATACGTCCTATTGAGCACGACAGTGGATATAGGAGAATTTGGGGGTCCCGGTTGACATTGTAATTGAACTTAAGGAGGAATACATCATCACTTGGGTACTATACATGATTGGGTAGGTGGAATTGAGACCTTGGATATTTTAATTTCTGAATTTAATCATCTTAGCTTTAATCGATTTCTTATTTGAATTGCGAAATTAATCTCTCTTTCTCAACCACTTTCCTCACTTGACCAAACGTATCGGATTTCCCGCGGATTAGTCGAATTGGTAGCCCGATCCCTGAGTTCAACCTCGGTAATTACTTACCGTGTTATTTTTATTACTTGCAACGACCCGGTACACTTGCCGGTGTCTCCAACAGTTCCTTCGCTTTCAGGAGCAAAATATTTTCTCACTATTGTTGATGATTACACAAGAAGCACATGGGTTTATTTGATGAAACAAAAATCAGAAACACGTAATTTCTTGGTCAAGTTCATTAACATGGTTGAAAACCAATTCAATGCCAATGTCAAAATTGTTCATAGTGATAATGGTCCAGAATTCAAAATAGACAATTTTTATGCCATGAAAGGAATCATCCATCAATCTAGTTGCGTCAACACACCCCAACAAAATGGTGTTGCTGAGCGCAAACATAGACATTTGCTAAATGTTGCCCGTGCTTTACTTTTTCAAAGTGGTCTTCCAAAACAGTTTTGGGGGGATGCTATCCTTACTTCAACATACCTCATTAATCACATACCTACACCACCCTTTCAAGGTAAAACACCATATGAAAATTACTCAATAAACCCCCCAATTATTCACAACTAAGAGTCTTCGGTTGTTTGTTTTTCGCATCTACACACCCCACCAAGCCCACTAAATTTGACCCTCCTTCCACTCGTTGTCTTTTCCTTGGCTACCCTTATGCCCAAAAAGGATATCGTGTATTTGACCTTCAACTTCAAAAGGTCTTTGTTTCACACGATGTTCTTTTTTATGAGGACGTATTTCCATTCAAAACACCAAAAACTTCCGCTGCCCACACCATCAATGCCTCACCCTATTTCAACTCATCCTTTTCTTCCCAAGAATACCACAAACAGTATAGACCCAAACACTCCTCAAAGCACTGATAACCCTCAAATCCCACAACCTTCCAATTTTGAACCTTTAAATCCATCCTACTTAGACCAAGACCCTCCATCACCTTCCATAAATATGCCATACCTTGAAATAATGCCCCAACCTGCCATTGAAAATCTCCCACCCGAGAACACCACTCACAATCAAACGGAAATCACACCGCCACCGCCACCAAGACACTTCACTAGATCTAGCTACTAAAATACTAACATATTTACAGGACTTTCATGTTGAGGCAACCCTCCCATCTAGGACCGTTCCTTCATCTTCAACGAACGTGGTCACCTCCCAAGGTACTCCTCATCCTCTTTCCCAATTTTTATCTTATGATTGCCTTTCCCCAAGTCATAAAGCATTTACCACTCAACTGACCCTTCACAAAAAACCCAAGAATTTTCAACAGGCTAATCGAGATCCAAGGTGGCGTGACGCCATGCATCATGAAATCCAAGCCCTCCAAGCCAACAATACTTGGATTTTTGTCCCTCTGCCATCTCACAAAAAGCCTATCGGTTGCAAATGGGTTTACAAAATAAAACTCAACGTCGACGGAACTGTTGAGCGTTACAAAGCTCGCTTGGTTGCAAAAGGCTATAGTCAAATTGAATGTATTAATTACCGAGAGACTTTTGCTCCCGTTGCTAAACTCACAACAGTCCGAGTACTCCTTAGTGTTGCAGCCGTACGAGGATGGCACTTGCACCAACTTGACGTTGATAACGCCTTCTTACATGGAGATCTTTATGAAGAAGTCTACATGTCCATCCCTCCCGGTTTCGAACGAAAGGGAGAGAACCGTGTCTGCAAGCTACACAAGTCAATTTATGGTTTAAAACGGGCATCACGACAATGGTTCTTAAAACTGTCTAGTGCCCTTATGAAGGCTGGATTTCAGCAATCATGGTCATACTACTCGCTGTTTGTTCGAAACCATGCAGGTAGTTTTATTGCATTATTAATTTATGTTGATGATGTGATATTAGTGGGAAACAACCTGCAGGACATTACAAGCACCGAACATTTCCTCTCAAATCATTTTAAGTTGAAAGACATGGGGCCACTTAAATATTTCTTGGGGATAGAAGTTGCACGATCAAGACAAGGAATCATATTGTGTCAAAGAAAATATGCTCTAGAAATTCTAGAAGATGCAGGGTTCTTAGGTGCCAAGCCCTCACGGTTTCCTGTTGAGCAGAACCTTTCACTCACACAAACGAGTGGGAAGTTTCTAGTTGATCCAAGTCCATACAGGCGTCTTGTGGGTCGACTAATTTACCTCACCGTCACAAGGCCAGATCTTGTTTATGTTGTTCATGTATTGAGTCAATTCATGGACAAGCCTAGGAAACCTCATCTTGAGGCTGCTCACAAGGTTCTAAGGTATATCAAACAAGCACCGGGTCAAGGAATTTTGTTACCATCTACAGGTTCACTAGAACTACATGCCTTTTGTGATGTCGGTTGGGCTCGGTGCAAGGATACAAGAAGGTCGGTAACTGATTATTGTATTTTGCTGGGTCAAGCACCAATCTCTTGGAAAACTAAGAAGCAACATACCGTGTCGCGTTCAAGCACAGAGGCAGAATATCGTTCCATGGCCACCACTCGTTGTGAGATTACTTGGTTGAAAAATATACTGAAAGACTTCAAGGTGACTCGCACACAACCAGTTACATTGTTTTGTGACAACCAGGTTGCCATGCATATTGCTTCAAATCCAGTGTTTCATGAACGAACGAAGCACATAGAGATTGATTGTCATTTGGTATGTGAGAAGATTCGAAGTAGGATCGTGCAGACAGCTTATATTCGGACCACAAGCCAACCAGCTGACTTATTCACCAAACCATTGAGTTCAACACGGTTTGAAATACGACTCAACAAGTTGGGTGTCAATAACATACACTCCAACTTTGAGGAGGAGTGTTAAAGGAAAGAATCATGCCAAATAATTTGTTAATTATTGTAATTGATAGAGTACTTATTGTAATTGATAGAGTACAATTAATTTCCTTTTTAGTATACGTGAGTATAGGCATAATGTTATAATCGTATTCTGTAATATTTCTATAAAGATATGTTCTGTGATAATGAATAAAATAATTCAGCAATATCTGATTTCTTTAATATATTTTAATTTCTATTTTCCTAATTCCTAAACCTAAACTTAGTAAGCCCGTCCCTCTCTCACACCTTCACACAAAGCTGCGCATGACTCAGACCATTGAGAGACCAAAATCTAGGGTTCCATACTTCTTCCTTCTTCCTCGTTTTGCCGGCCGCCGTCCCGCCAGCCGTCCTTCCTTCTTCCCCACAGCGACTTCGTCTTCTTCCAGCAGCCACAACGACTTCGATCCGTCTTCCAGAGCACAGCGAGCCGCCGTTTTCGGTCGATGCCGTCGCACAACCTTCTTCGCTCAGCCTCCCAACGCTGTTTCGGTCGCCGCCGTCGACGCGGAACCTATCTCCAATAATCAACCTTCTTTCTTTCATCTCTTCCCATCTCTGTTTCATTGTTTATGACAATTTTTTACTTAATCTTCCTTTAATCGTGCGAATGTGTCTTGAGTTTGTGTTATTATTTTAGAACAAGGTGAAGAAATATGTAATTTTCGCGCAGGTTTTTTTCCGAAATATTTTATTATTATTTTGGTCGGAATTTATCCAAACCGAACGAAACTGACCCGTGAACACTCCAGGGTCATGAACATGTTGTAAGGGGACAGATTGTGATTCGGGGAAGCATCATGCAAGATGAGCATTCTTGTCCCATTTTGATGTATCCTATTCTATCATACTAATAATATCTTATCCCATAAGTTGAATTTTTTGTAACATATCCTATTGTTATTAATAATATCTTATCATATAAGTTGAATTTTTTTTAATTTTAAAAAGTTATAATATGTGATAAAATATGATTATTGGGTGACAGAATGTGATACAGTAAAATGGGACCATTGATCCGCATCTTGCATGTATGCCACTTACAATTGTACAAATGGTGGTACATCATCACATTCATAGCTAAATTATTAGCAACCTAGACATTGTGATTTGTGACAATGTTTTTGGACTACATATTATATACATTATCATGTTCTCACTACACACCATCAACAGAAACTAATTTGAAACTGCACTGATTAGTTTTATGGTCTCTTATAACCACTATAATTCTTTATGTTTCTTTGTTTCAGCATTAGCATAGGTAACTGTTATTTATATAAATTACATAGTCATTAATATAAACTACAAATGTTATTGCTAGCATGTAATAAACTAGGTAACTAGAGCCATGTGTTGATAATGTAATGCAACAATAATAGAGTCACAATGTTTATGATCAATTATTTAAAATCAAAAGCAGAAAGCCTCATCGTCATAGGATTCAGGCCCTGCCTGTGAAATCAGCCACAGCATTCTCCACAAGCTCTTCTATCAACTCCACCTCTATTTCCCTCTCCAAAATATCAATCTCCAATCCCATAAGCTCATCCCACTCTATCCCTACAACCTCATTCCTGACAACATTTTCTACCACCAGGCTGTTGCTGTCCCCACAATCCCCCCAATGACACCTCATAGCTATTAATTCCTTCATTTGGGCCACAATGTGATCCATCAAATAAGGAGATACACCCTCTTGGACTATGTGGCCCCCACTGTGCATCTTGCTCTTGAAGTACCTTTCTGATCCATAATGACTAGTTATTTCCAATAGTGCAGCATTGACACAATCAAATACAAGCTTCTGACTTGATCTAATCTTCCTTCTCTTGGCCTCATTGAGAGGCTGAGGCTCCTTGCCATTCAGATTATTGGTATATTTGTCCCTCAATGATGGGTCCAATGGGCTTTCAAGGGAATACAATCTAGTGTAAAATGAGTCAAACTGTACTTGATCATCAAGTCCAGCTGCTGACAGTAGTTTTTCCACAAAGGGAAGCCATTCATGCTCCTCTACCTTGGTGTCTAAGGAAGAAACCATCAAGGGTTTGAATGGATATGGGCTTGCTACTTCTGAACAGGAATCATTCCATGACAGGGTTCGAGCTATTGATTCTATAGGTGGTGATTTGTCAATTAAATTGGTCTTTAGAGGCACCCGTGATCCTATAGATATAGAAAAAAATAATCAATGATAATTAAGATGGGACCAACATATCAAAAGAAAATGCTAACTTCACCTCTATTAATAAAGCATGAGTTTAATTTCTATGCACTCTCAAGGTAAAGAATCTTTACACAGACATCCAATAATGTCTTAACAAATCAACATCATTGTTATTTATCTCTTTTAGTTATTAAAATAAAAGCACACATGTCAAAATATTAATGGATGTCTATGTAAAACTTTTTACAGTGACCGTACATATTACTTTGATCCATAAATCATATCACTTAAGAGTTAAGACCATTTATAATCATATGATAAAATTTTTGTATGTGTGATGCTATATGTGTGCAAGTGTGTGTAAGTATTATTATTCTATATATTAAATAAGAACTTTCTTAAAATAGCAAGACACTGATAAAGAAAGAGAAAGGCCTAAGCATTACCCTGGTGACCACCCTTCATACAGTCGAAGGACTCGTGAGCAGCATTATCATCTTCAAATGGAGGTTCTAAAACTGAGATTGGACTTGGCTGATCCTGGTTTTCACTTGAAATCTCTGGCAGCATGGTCTTTGACACAGTCAATCCAGGCTGTGAAATCAAACAAATCAAGGATTTTACTTGTACATGATCCTTGGATATATATATGCATTCAGTTTATCATTCTATAACATGTGACGAGGAAATCAAAGAGGCTGTGCTTTACACATAATGTATTATTAGTTCCATTATTTATCAACAAGTAATAGAATGAGGTAGCCCAAGTATGTTCACAACAACTTCCCAACAAGCCAAAGTATGTAAAAGAAAGAAAATCGGTATAAAATAACACAAATTTGTAAATTAATAGCAGCTATTACCTCTAGTGTAATTATGCCTTGCTGTTGTTCATTAGAGACTGAATCTGATGAAGTTTTGCTTAATGATTCACATAGAGCTGGAAGAGAACACTCTTCACAGCTATTGAAGTTTTGAGACACATCATCCCTAAGGAGTCCAGATGAATATACTGTTGTTTCAGTGACAGTAGATTGAGAGAGACTAGATTTTTCCTTTGTTGGTTTCTTATTCCTTGAGAACAAGAAACTCATAACTTTCCCTTTAAATGATGATCTCATACTCTTTGACTTTGTCAGCACCTTGGAGCCATGTGCTTTGCCAGCAGTGTGATCACAAACTTCAACTCTGAGCCCAGTTTCACAGACTGTAGAAGATGCAGTCACATGATTTGACCTGGGAAGATTTTTAGGAGAACCAAGCATGCTTAATTCCCCATTCAAAGAATGACTGCAAGAAACAGATTTGGTTGGTTCATGATCTTCATTAATAGTAATACCCTCAACCACAGATGTCACAGATTTCTTTATATGGGAAAGAGAAAGCATCTCCCCCAAGGTAGAACATCTCTTCAAATGCCTTTGTTCTTCAAGTCCTTTATTATTTGATGCCATCATGGTCCATCTTTCAGAGAGTCTTTTCTTTGCTTCTTTGATCACTGGTGACTCAGGAGAATAAGCACTGCCACCACATCCATTGATGTAATCCCATGAATGCTTTGACAAGGTTGACATAGCTTCAAAACCACTGGAATTCCCAGCTGTACAATCATGATCTGGTTTCTTAAATGAACCCTCATAACCTCTATGGCCATTGGAAAAGACTGAAGAATACAAAGTTTCAGGTCCCTTGCAGAAATTCCCACTTTGCAAATTTCTAGGTGATGGAGTTTTTGGAGAAACCACAGCCTTAAGCTCATGTATCCCCCCAAAGCTAGGCTTCAATACAACTATTTTAGTAGATTGAACTAGAAACTCATCAACTTCCTTACTTACTGAAGAAGAATATGCACTATTCTTGTTCTCACATATAGCTGCTTGATCAACACTTGTTGGTTTCTGAATCTGTCCATCACTCTTATCCCTCTTTCCAGCATCAACATCATCAACCATCTTCAAAGGTTTAAAAAGAGTAATGTGGTTTGTCTCAGCTGGTGGAGCACAGTGAAGTTCATCCAATAACCTGATTAAGAGATCACTATTGGAGCTTAAAACTTCCAAGGCATCTTCAAATTGCTTGGACTGGCGCAGTCTCTCATCGATAGAGAGACGTTTTGCTTCCATGAATTTTTTATGAATGAGAGCCATTTTTTCCCCATCAACATCTTCTTCACTCCACCTTGTTCCTCTCTCTGGTGTCTTCTTGTCTCTTACATGGTTTGCAATTCTCTGAGACTTTTGCTTCCATATTTCATAGATATCTTTGTAAGCAATCTGTTCTGTGCTAGGATGATGAAACATTGACACTTCCTTATTGAATGGTGAGCATGAATGAAGACCATACATATGTTGAGGATCATCTTTTTTATGCCTTCTCTCCATAGCTAAATTAGGCTCTCCCCTTGGAAGGGATTCAAGCCCCATTAATTTGGCAACTAAATTTGTAACATTGTGCTTGGAGTCTTTTTCTTTGGACATTATTTTTTGGTCTATAAGCTTCTTGATGGGTGCTACATTTATTTTTCTAGCTTATCCTCTATATGATCACCAGCACCAGATTGAGTAGTTGAAAGAGAAGAATCTGCAATGAAAGTCAAATAGGTACAACCATAATTAAGTGAGATATGGGAATTGTAGAAAATAGCAATATAGCATAGCAACACTTCAACTGCAGAAATCATCAGTTACAACTATTCCAAACAAGTTGGAAATAAACAAAAACTATTGGACAATTTAAAGAAAGAAACCTCCAGCTGGGTGGCATGATCATGCTCCTGATGACACATAAAACAATACAAATCAAGGGAGAGAGAGAGAAAGAGAGATTTATGCTTTAGTTGCTCTGCTTCTCTGCCTTTTGCTTAGCTCTACTATTATGTCCTTCACCAACTCTCTAGGTAAAATGTTTTTGTCACACTGCTGTTCATTTTTCTCGTTTATTATAAGTAAATTCTCTTCACAAGTAGGACGGGACAAGACTATAATCTGGAATGGTTTCATTTGATTTAGAAGTTAATTGTGTGTTTGGAACTGCAAATTAGAATGAGTCGGACGTGTGTTTGAAACTCAAAAGCTACTAATAGTAGCTTACACAAACACATGTTTAGTAGGAATTTTACGTGCATCCAAACATGCTGTAAATTTTACAATTAAAACTCATTAAAAATTTAGATTGAATTGATTTGAAAGTTAATTCTTATCTTCAAGGTTCAATAAAATTAAAATTATTTGATTTGATTTTTGTGATTTACATTTTTTTTTTACTTTTATAACGTAATATGTATTTATTATTATTAGTATGGGAGGTAAAATAAAAAATTTAGTAAGAACAAAATCATTTATTTATTTAAAATTAAATCAAATCCAAACAAATCTTGTCATATTTGATAGGATTTTAAATATAAAATTAAAATCCATAAGATTTTTAAAATTAAATCATTTTATATTTTTAAATATTTCAAATGATTTAAAATCGAATATCAATATGTGTTGATTCAGGTGAAAGGAACTAGATCCCTTAAGCATCTGACATTGTGTTTGATTCCTAGATTCTTGCATATATATGAGAAAAAAAAATTTCATTAGAAAACTAGATATTTCATATTTTCAAATATTAAATACATAATTTCTTATATAAAAAAAATTAATAGGAAGCTCCTGACATAGTCGAGCCTGGGAGGATATTCTAAAAAATCTAATGAATTGAAATCTCATAATTTAACATTCTCAGCACTCATAATTTTCATTACACATGCTTGATAACAAATTTAATTAATCACTGAAACATAAACAAGTCGTTACACTTTCATAGTCAAATTGATACTGCAATCCCAATGTAATAAAAATGTCATTTCCCCGAATCTTGGCAGTAAATTTTTTTTTTATCAAATATTTCTTGTAGCTAAAAGTTGGAGATTAATCATTTTTCAAGCAAAGAGATTTTTTATATATATAATCAGGGATCAAACTCTGTATTCAATATCTAAAAACTATACCGGACCTTATTTGTATAATATGGTAAATGTTAATTAATGTATGAGGGTATTGACTAAGGAATAAAAAAATATTTCTATCCTTTCAAAAAAAAACTATTAAAAGTGGTATATTTAATAAATTAGAAAGTAGTAATATATTTAATTTTCAATAGAATCTGTTTTTTTTTAACACATTTGATTTTAGAAACACATTTACAAGGTGAGTTACTTGACTGATAACAGGGGACCTTTGACATTTTGTCTTGATATTTTCGAAAGTGATTGATTACCAAATAGTTGGTAACTTAGTATCATATGGAAAGGACACCCTTTAAAAGGAGATGATGAATAAGGAACTAAAGATGCTAAAATGGGTTTTAGTCAACATTTTCTTTTTTAAAGGTAAAAACAAAGTAAAAGGTAAATAAACAAGACAACGGAGAAAAAGATGCAAGTCGATTGAAGCCCAAAAATTTCCTCATTTTGTTAGTTTGACTTGGTAATAATTACTTGTAAGGTAACCTTAATGCGATAAAGGCTATACAAAATTTGTATCATAGGGTAGCCTTTAATGTAGGGAAGGAAATCTTGAATGGGTCACATATATCCTTTTCTATTTAAGAGTGACGTACAAGGTGCACATGCAACTGAAAATGACCTTTTAAATAGAATATCAAACCACAACCAAAACTCGCTTATAATGCTTTGTCGTGAAAACTGAAAAATATAATTATCTTTACATTAGAATTAGAAAAACAAACAATTATAACCAAAATTTGATGTGGAAGTCTATACTCTTACTTCATTCGTTGCCTTCCAATACTACCATAGGGTGGTGCAGAAGAAGAGCGTAATCAAATCGAAACCTTTAGTAGCATGAGTCGAAGAAGACTCTAACGCATACAACAAAGAAGTTGGACATATTTTGAATCCAAGTTTGTGGTTTGCTTTAACGTAAAGATTTTATATAAATAAATTGTGTTACCAATGTACAATCAATCAATCATCCCTTTGATAAATGATTTCTCTCTCTCTCTTTTTTTTTTTTTTTTGGGAGGTTAGTTATGAAGGTTAGGTTATGTCGTCCACAAGACCAAAATCAGCTACACCCTTTTGTTAAAACCTTTTTGTATCTTTGATATATGCATTTGTAAAATGTAACTTACAATGAAAGGAAAAAGCTCATTTCTACAAATAAGTTTCCCTCGAATGACCCATGAAATTAGGAATCAGAGGATGAGGGGGGAAGGGAACAAGGAAGCTTGAAAGCTTAGAGAATGAGAGAAAAATTCAGATGGAATCATATTGAAAATTGATCTTGAAATGAGTACAAGGTGCTTTATATATAGAATTGGCTTATTGGAAGATTAACCAGCTAACTACCTAACTGACACACTAACAAACTCTAACAGAGTTAATTACTCTCCTAATAAAAGGAAAGGAATGCCATGAATCCCTTTGCACTATCTCAAATGTTTCTCCCCGTTATCATTCATCAGCCATATCATTGGTACGTCATTTATAAAGTTTTCATTATATATAGCAGCGTTATTTATAACCTAGCATTACTTTGAGACGAAATATGCTAAAATCACCCATTACTTTTTTTTTTTGGGAAAGTTTCTTTTAGATATGTCAAAGTTTACCCAAGATCCTATTATAGGAACAATATTAATTTCCACCGAAAAGGGCAAAAGGCCACAATTGATAGACAGGTTATCTAAACACATGGCATAGCAATCCAAAATTCACCACAAACATCCACAGGGTAACATTGATTAAGATCAAACACCCGCAGAGTGTAAGACTCTATAGAAGCATCTAGTGCGTTTTTGCTCTTCCTCATTGATGCAGTCACTGGTATCCACAAGAAATATGCATCCATTGTCACTTTGCATGGACATATGAAGAAAAGAAGTTATATATTCCAATCAAGTCTTCCCTAAAATGATAAAGCACTTCCCCATGATTTCCACCATCCATTTCTGACTCGTAATTATCATTGCTGTTAAAAAGAGAAGCCATGGTTTCCCTTTGGGGCAGCTGTAAAGTACTAGAATTTGAACTTTGGTAATTCAAATGGGAACTGGTTAAGGATAAGCACCTCCCACCTGAGAAGAAATCGAGTGAAGATGTAAGCCAGGCTTCTGTATCAGGATGATAGTCATTGGAAACTCTTTTAATACAATGCTGGTAAGGTGAAAGGTAGATGCTGTCTTCAACACATGAAGTATCAATATCATTCCTGCAATCTTCTGACAATTTAGAATAATGCTTATTGGGTAACAAGGGCAAAGCAATATGGTTGAAATTTGCGTCCATGTTGTCCTTTTCTTCATAAACAGATTTTCCAAACCTGAATTCTTGATATCTTAATAATCCAGAATTCAACATCGAATTAAACTCCTGTGGCTGTGGCTTGTCGAGAAGTAAGGATGAAGGACTAAAGTGGCATTCACCTAATATATTCTTTAACATCTGCTCTTCACCATTGCCTAAAGGTGATAATGCAGAAACCGTATCGGGTTTTGCATACTTGTAAGAAATAGGTAGATTTATTGCATTTTCTGTGCATTCAAAATCTTTTTCCAGTAGAAGAGGAATTGGCTCTCTCTTAAGTTTCCTCAGCTCTTTGAAATAATTCCACGGAAAGGTTTCGTGCTCTTGTTCATTAAACAGAAATCCAAGAGTTACATCACTCTTGGCACTGAAGCTTGGATTTCCACCAAATTCACACTCAGATTCTGTTACACTGTAGGGAGGCTGAAACTTGTGGGAAAGAGAGGTTGGAAAGTCAGCATGTGGAATAATTCTCTCATTTGAACTGAGAAAAATAGGAGATAATAAGTGATCTTTGAGATATGAGTTTGATTCAAACTCAAGAAGTTTTTTCTTAGGTATCTGACGGTGTTCCCTAAATCGAACATCTGACTCTCGAGAATCAGGTAAATCGTATCCGGTAGCATTCACTACTTCATTATACAGAAATCCAAGAGCTACATCACTCTTGGCACTGAAACTAGGATTTCCGCCAAATTTGCACTTTGGTTCCGTTGTACTGTCCAGAGGTTGAAACTCGTGAAAATGAGACGTTGGAAATTCAGCTTGTGGAGTAATTCTCTCATCTGATTTGAGGAACATAGGAGACAACAAATGATCACTGAGGTATGAGCTAGATTCAAGTTCAAGAAGTTTCCTCGTAGGTATCTGATGGTATTCCTCAAATTGTGCATCCGACTCTCGAGAATCAAGTAAATCGTATCCAGCAGCATTCACTACCTTCCCAGGATTTGGATCCTCATATTTCTGGCACGGAAAATCACTTGTGTTAAGGAGCCCAAGTGATTGAAACTTGAAAGAATTTATAGCATTAGAAAAGGCAACAACAACAACGTACATTTTCCTGGATGCTTGTGGGGAACAGCCGACTAAGGAGCATGGAGACAATATCATGCCTGAAAAGTTGCTTTTGCATTCATGATTAGGGACATGGAGAAAACATTTAATATTAGGTTAAAGTAATATTTTGGTCCCTATACTTGACACGAATTCTCGATTTGGTCTCTATACGTAAAAAATTATTAAAATGGTCACTATACGTACAAAAAGTACCCGTTTGGTCCCTGCCGCACACCATGTTAAGGACTGATTTAATAATTTTTACTTCGTATAGGGACCAAACGGGTAATGTATAAGGAGCAAATGGATACTTTTTGTACATATAGGGACCATTTTAATAATTTTTTATGTACAGAAACCAAATCAAAAATTTTGTCTAAGTATAGGGACGAAAATATTACTTTAACCTTAATATTAATAACAAAACTGTGCCTAACCCTTTTGAAGGGAGCTTCTCCATATCAGGGAATAAGGCATCTGCAACACACTGACGCAATTTCTGTCTCTTTCTAGAGAAGATTTCTCCATGCATACACTGGTTCGCTGAAAAATTGTCACAAAGTAATTTGTTTCCCACAAGCTTTGTCAGAGCATTCTCAAATATAATAGTAAATTGCACATCTTCAGTTACATATACATTTTTCCTACAATAATAAATTTAACATCTGAAGTTTGATTAACAAATTAGAGGTACCCAGTAAAAGCTTGACGCTTACCTCCATTGGATGATACTAAAATAAACCATAAATGTTCAAACTGTTCTACACATTATTTTCCCCTGCAATCCCCTAGCACCTAAGCAACCAATATGAAGAAAATCAAACCTTCAAGGGAAAGTATACCCTGGGGTTCAAAGGTGGTGCCACAACCTTGAGAGCTTTTCCATATGCTGCTGATAGAGTACACATCTGCATTTACCAACAAGAAAGAGATCTTTGGGCAGTAGCTTGTTTTTAGCAGGAAATTAAAAACTGAAGTTACAGGAGGATAAAACAGTTTCCCATATTTCAACTTATTTTAGAGCACGCGACTAAAATCCTACTGATTCACCTGAAACACTCGTAAGCTTTGTATTTTAAGTTTAACTCATGACATAAGCATGTTTTGATTAGAAATATTATAAAAAATGCCACATAAAACAAACTAAAAAAGTGAATGTGACTAAATGGGAGTAGATAATATGAGAAGAGAGAAACAAAGTTACCAGAGTGGGGAAAACTTGTACATAAGTATAACCTTTCCTATTATTTTTGGTATTGTGAAACTTCATAATCATAATTATCAGTTTATCACCATGGCTAGAGTGTTGCGGAATCTCTCTTCAATACACACCTGACTTATTCCAAGCTCCACCAGAAGGTGAGAGAAATGAGTCAGTCCTAACAGTTGACACGTCCTCAATGATCCTTGAAGAGTTGAAACCCTTATTGCCAACCCTCACATCACTAGTCCTCTCTGCATTGATATAAAAAAAAATGTGATATCTATTCTGCTGGGACAAAAGATGACACATAATGTCTTTAACTGGGAGAAATATCAAATTTTATAGAGTAATAAGGGCAAGGAAAGGTGACAACGATTCAATTCCTTACATAGAAATTCCACAACCTAATTAAATTACAAAGAGAGAAAAGATAAGAAAGACTTGTGTTAGCTCATGAGATTAGATCAAGGGATTTAGTCCTTCACTAAAATCGGTCAAAACACATTTACAGTTCTTCCAACCAACCTTTGGAACACTCACTTGATTCAGGCTTCTTCGATTGGTCAGCAACCTTTTGCAGTGGATGCGAATGAAATCCAAGGCCTACGTCCTTCTTCAATTTCTTAAAGAAAGCATACTCGGAAGTTTTTGGATCAGTATCTGCACCTAAATTTCACATCAGATGTCAAATACTTAAACACAAATACCAGGTAATTCAATTCTTTCTGAAAATTATGAGAATGTGCAGTGCATTAACATGTTAAATATATAGTTGAGATGCAAAATTTACATACATGTTGTAACCTTTTCTCTCTCTGCTGGTCTGTAAGAATCTTCCAATCTGCAGCTTCCAGAGCTAGCTTTTCCTGGAGCTACAAACTTTACATTTTTCTGGCTACCAATATCTAGAAGAAAAAGGAAAATGAAGAGAAATGCTTGCATAAACCTAAAGCACGCAGGTTAGATGCACCAGCCAATCACATCGTTAATTATGGTAACTAATTAACTATAATAAATATCTAATAAATAATGATGTGATGAACTTAGTGCACCAAATTTATGTAACTATTTCTCAAAAATGAAACCATGAGGTAATTGAATTTAGCTTCAAGCCAAAATAGGTCATTGATCAAAACAACATCAATCAAAGCCTTTTTCCATTAGGTAGGGTAGGCTAGATGGATCATATTACAAGCTATTGTGATATCAAATTACATCAATTAACCCGTGAATTGTCACATTAGTAAACATGTTTGACTCTCGTAATAACTATCAGTCACACATAAGATAATGATTTGTGAATGATTGACCGTGTATCAAAGTTAAACTCCTGTAAAAATCACATGGGAATGAGAATAAACAAAACCAAAAACGGAATTGTAAAATGCGGAGGGAAAAAATGAAAGGAAAGGAGAATAAAAGAGGAAACCTTTTCGATTAGGAGAACTGTGGGTGAAACGGAATTGGGAGTTTGGATGGCGAAATCGATGGTTGGGGTCAATTCGGGAATTCTTCCTTTTGGTCATTGCAGAGAATGAGGAAAAGGAAGGGAATCGCTCTCTGAAACAAACCCTAGAAACAGTGTGAACTGCTCTTCATGCTCCTCTGGCTATGGCCGTTACGAAGAAGAAAGAGAACGGAGACAAATGGATTTGGCGCCAAACAGGGGGCCTGCTAGTTCTACGCCAATCTTATCTTATACTCCCTCCTCCTTTTTTTTATCTTTTTTTCGTTATAAGAAACAAATGAGTATTTTTTTCTCCAAAATATAAAAAATATGTATCAATTTTGACACATATTAAATATTAATTTCTAATTTTATCCTTATTTATTATAGGATTTATATTTACGATATAGTATCAATTTTTCATACAATTGGAATATTAATTAAGATTAGAAGATATATTTTTATAAATTTATATGAATATTAATTACAATTAGCTTATTTTAATATATTTTCTTGTTCGGTGTGTTTTAGAGTTTTGTTTCTTATAATAAGAATCGGACAGTATCTCATAAGAAATAAGAAAAAATACCACTTCTCTGCACCAAAAAGGAAAAAAAAAAATACCATTCTAAGTTTGTTTGTTTGTTTTTTACTAAAGGGCTTTTTAACCCAAGAAGGAACTGCACAACAACATTGCTAGGTAGGTATAACGACCCCCAGAAACATCACCTAAAATCAACCTTACTAAATTCAGAAAGGGATTAGCTAAAACATGCAATGCTAGACTATAATTAAGACTCCAATTAGCAATCCAATTTGCGCACATATTCCACTTGTGAAGAGGTGGGTATGTGGATCGGTCCGATCCGTTTAAGTCTGATCTGTATTGAAACGGACCGGACTTAAAAATCTGCATCATAAATGGACTCTAAAAAATGGAGTCCGCGCCCAGTTTGCAAGCTAAACGGAGTGTCCGCGGACTCCTCGTCGGTTTTATAATGCTGTAATACCTCTCATGTATTTATGATTTATATGACAGCTTTGATTGCAATATATTGCTACCAGTAATTGTATTTAGATTTTTAGCATCCTGTTCAGTAAGATTGAGGCAAGCTTGCATTGGTCCGTTTCTTTAAGATTTTCATAAAATTGATTTTGGTATAATTGATTTTGAAAGAATTGATTTTAAAAAAATCAAGATTAAAAAAATTGTTTTGTGCTTGGTAATAATATTTAAAAAATAGGTTTAGAAGATTTGATTTTATTTGGATGATAAAGTAAAATCACTTTTGAAGTGTAAATATGTAGAATTTTATCGATCCTACATATAGAATCAATTATTCTTAATAGAAAAGTTAGAAATTCTTGCTTCCACTAAAATCAATTGTACACCATCTAAACACACTTTTCTTCACCTTGAATTTCAACGAAACACCATTTTACTTTCGAAAAGCAATTATTTTGGATGGAAACGGAACTTTAAGGTTAAACAAACATGCACTATATCATTCCATTGTGAAACGGACTGCCTGTCTCGTCGGTTTTTTTGCCCCAACATAGTTAAAAAGTTTTGTTTTATTAACAATGTACAGTCCGCTAATTCTCGGATCAAGTTCGTTAAACTCACGGATTAAATAGACAGGACCCAAAATGCCCGCATTTAAATGAACTCGTATTTTAGCTAGTTCAAGCCCGTATGGATTGTGGGATAAACGGACTATCCACATACTCGTATCCATATACACACCTCTACTCATGATAGACATGAGAAAACACCACATCCAAATTCTTATGTAACCAAGTCTTGATTCGAGCAAAAAAAGTTACTACATCTGTTCTGGAAAGAACCTTTCTTAAGATAGAGATAATTGTAGCATTATGTTATTCCACTATTATTCTTATAGTAGACTAATATTAGGGGTGAGCGTGGAACGGGCTGAGACGGGTTTTGTTTGTCCCTTATCCGGCTTTAAATATTGATATGGTCAAATCTTTGAACCCGAACCCGTCCCTAGACCCGAAGGAATCCGATCGCATGTGGGTTGGTTTAAGACCGGGTCTAAATGGAACGAGACCAGGTTGACCCGATTTTTAATAGATTCTTTGTAAACAAAATTTCTATGAGTGGAAAAATGTTAATTTTTTATATAAGGTAAAATATCAGCAAACAATGCTACCTAAAACTCAACAATTATCAATAAATCAGATGTTACAAAATATCAATAAATAAATCATTTTGGTAGATGCTTCCTTGATGCTCATGTTACGAAAGCCACATTGTTAAAAACAAAATACTCTAATCAAACAAGATTCTTTCAATATCATAAAAACCACAAAATGTTTCCTAAAAGCCATCAATTGGGCTAGTATGAGACGTGAGAGTAGAATGTTAGTAATTTATTTCATACTTCTTTCTTAGCGACTGCACATGAAACATATTCTAGGGAGGGATAAAAGTAGATTTTTATTATATGGGATGAAAAGGATAGGCACAAATATGATAAAATAGCTGGGGGAACGACCATTTAGAACTTAGAGTGGTATTTCCCCGGTAACCTACATGGCCTCAAAGGCGTACTTGATCATTTTGTCGAGTATTTCCCCAGTAACCCATCGGTCTCAAAGGGGTACCTACTCAACAAAACGATCTTTTATTTCTTTTTTTTCCTTCTTTTGCTTTTTTTAGTTCCACCAAACTTAAGCCTTTGGCTAAACTGTGCACCTATTTCCTTTCCTTTCATTAATAACATAAGAGCAGTTTTGGTCCACTTTCAGGTTTTAGGTTTCACCTCATTCTTACATCATTCAAACTTCCTAACATGCATAAGTGTCAAAAAGAGATGGGGTTCACATTCTTCTCAAAATCAAAGGTTCCAACACAACATGCACAAATTCTTCATTGGGTTTCAATTCAAATGACAAGCCTAGACAATTGATTACACAAAAACACTTAACAACTAAAAACATGACCAAACCCATCCCCTACCCCAAACTTTACTAGGAGCGGTGTCCCCACTACAACATGCTAAAAATTTGAAAAAGGGTTTGGTTAAACACACACACACACACACACACACAAAAGACAATACAAAACAAAACAAACATACTAAAAAGAAAAGAAATTTCAACATCAAGCAAAATAAAAACTGTCAAAACAACAGGGTGAAAAGAGAAAAATCCCTGATTCTGATCCTGTAGCATGTTGCAGCATCCTGAGTGCATAAATTCCTCACATTTGGGCCAGACAAAAGTTGCTCCTCCTTTGAGAAGATTTAACCATTTGCTTGAGTGTTTTCTTTGCCTAGCCTTTGACCTCTTTTGTAATGGCCACATCAACTTACTTCTCATATGTTTGAGTTTCCTCTTCAATCCTTGAGAAAAAGGTAGCGAAGGTTGCTCTGGTACAAATCTGGGCAAATACATATTTCTGTAGAATTTTTCTATTGAGTTTCCTTTGCTGCTGTATGTTCAGAAGATTCTGCAAAAATTAGGTCAGTATTTTTAAACTCAGATTCCTCATTCTGGACCTTTCTTTTAGCTTTATCAGAACATGTATCTCCCTCCTGTCCTGCCGAAGTAAGGACCTCTTTCCCAGTTTCGAGGTTAATTGCCTTATAGTGCTTCTTTCCATTAGGCTTAGGTGTTTCTGTGGTGATAAGCATTGTGTCAGTCTGTCTTGAGCTCAAAGTTGTAGCCAACTGTCCAATTTGATATTCTAGATTCCTCATTGCTGCACCCTGACTCTCAAACTGAGCTTTTGTTTATGTCATGAAGGCTTTGAGTACAACTTCAAGTGATGATTCTTGCTTTGCTGACTGCCTTGACCATAATATTGAGCTTCATGACCTTGAGGTAGAAATCCTGGATTGTATGTATTAGAATAAAGATTGTTGCCCCAGGTGTTATTCCCCACATAGTGCAAAGAAACTGGATTGCTCGGGCATTCTTCAAACAAATGTCCTCCCTCACAGTAGACACAAGAAATGGAATTAACTTGTGCCATAGGAGGCTCATGCATAACAGGTTCTATCATCATTGGTAGAGTTGCTGTAGTGCTTGTAGTGGTGAGGTTCTTCACCATGTAAGTGATAGAAGCCAATTGAGCCGACAATGCAATAAACTCAGTTTCCATTTTTAGGCAAAGTAAGGTACCTGATGCTAAACACTATAAACCAAAAATTCAGATTCTTAAGTAAACAAAAATATCAATCTAAAAACTGTGAAAATAACACCATTGCTAATCGCCGGCAATGGCGCCAAAAAATTGTTGCACAAAATATGCAATGTGCAAGTATACACAATCGTAACAAGTGATAAAGAGTGAGTAGGGATCATTCCCACGAGGATTATAATGAATTATAATCACAGTTTTCCCAATCAACATTCTATTTACCAAAAATCCTAAGAAATCAAGTAACCAAGTAACCAAAATAAGGAGTGATTGATGCTTGCAATTAATATAAAAACAATGACAAGGTAATAAATGCGTAAAAGTAAACATAAGTGAAGAAATTGGAAGGATAAACTGCACAGTGCAATTTATGCTTCACGATGCTACAACATTTGGTCCAGGAATTAAAGTTTACTTTCCAGCAGTAAAACATCAAGTTTCATTAAATGTTCCTTATTCCTAAGCTCAAATTAATTCAACTCAGCTCTGGGTTAAGCACGCCCAGTTAACCTAAGGACTTGGAAGAATATTCCTATTGCAACCAACTTCAATTATTTTTCCAATTAACCAAATTAATCCTCATATATTAAGTATTTCCACTTGCTAAACTTTTCCAAGCTCAACAAACTTGTATTCCAGCAAAGATGGCCAAACTCAACTAGAAATAAAATGAAGAACAACTTAATAGAAAATGCTAAGCAAACATTCACATAAATCAACCCATAAATCTATTACAAGTTCATAGTATCCTAGCTTAAGAAATTTAGCTCATGGTGAGCTTACAAACAACACAAGAAGAAGATAAAATATAAAATAGAGCCATTAAACTAATCAAGAAGCTACAATGGAGAAAAGAAAAATAGAAAAGGAAGAAGAAGATAATGGGGTAGAAGATGAAGAGAATGAGAGATAGAAGATGATGAATATGGGAGTTGGAAGAAGATGAATGAAAAGTGACGGCTGAGTTTTTTATGACAATTCCTAGGGCAGACTTGCCTCCCCCTCTCCTCCAAAAATGGGCTTAGCTTTTACTTTTTTGGCATTAAACAAAAGGGCCCAACTCAACAAAAGGAATATCCAAAGTATCTTGGGAAAGACCATTGTTTTGTCCTTTTCTGGTACAGTAAATGTAGGTCCTGCATATAGGACCATGTCAGGAGAGAGAAAATGAGTACAACTGGCATTTTTCTGCAATGAAACTCGTATCCAGTTGCTGCATCATCCTGGAGCATTTCTTCCAGCATTTTTTTGTAAATCCTTTCAAAATCAAACATCCACATAAGTAACACTAAAACAGAACTAAACATCTTAAAAATAGAAAACAACACATTTGCAACATATAATCCTGAACTAAAATAAAATCACACAATTAAGACACTAAAACACTATTAGATTTGCAATATTCAAGCCTAAAAAGTATAAATAACTCTTATTTCTAAGAGTTATCAGACGGGTTGGGTTACCCGAAGGTCAACCCGAACCCGTCCCTAACCCGGTGTCGGGTCACAAAGTGGGACGCGGGTTCGTCCCTTCTCTTCTGCGGGTTAGGATCAGACCCGACCCAAACACCATGTGTTGGGACGGGTTCTAGGGTCGGGCCGGGCCGGGCCGGGTTTTACGCACCCCTAAATAATACCATGCCTCCAAGCTATCTCCAAGCCATAAAGAATACCCCACAATTCAACCACATAAGAAGTGCAATAGTTAATATCATTTGACGACTTTAATTTATAATTTTATATGATCCAAGGCTATGATCCAAGGCTGTGAACTATGAAGCTATGACCTCTATTTAGGTAAGACATTTCTTTGTAATGGAATCACACACTAAGTAGTACTATAAGCTTGAATAAGATTATATCTTACACATGGTACCTTTCTCTGCTTGATCCACAAAAGTGATTTTGTGTAACGCCCCGATTTTTCAGCTTTCTAATATCGGTAATAAATATATAAATGATTATATTTTATCCGAGGCCTAGAAAATTATTTTGGATAAACCAAAGTCATATTTATACTCTTCTTTATCATATAGAGTTACAATTAAAATTTAGGTTGAAAAGTCAGGTGAAACCGGTCTGTGAATTTCACTGACAGTATAGTTATACTGATCAAAAGACCTAATTTTTACCCGTGAACGAAAAAACTTAAGGTTTTTATTTAATTTACAACAATTTTGATTATTTTGAAATATTTCATTAAAAAGTGAAATAATATATTATATCCGGGCGATATCTTAAGTTGGGCGATTGACGGAGCTGAATACGAAATTACCGGGAACCGCTAATGGATAATATCCATGAGTCACAAATGACAAAGTCATGTGGATGATGTCATGGATGGAGCCACTAGTCACGATGACAATTTCTAGGGAAATTGCATTTTGATCCTTAAACTTTCTCTTAATTTCATTTTGGTCCCTAAACAAAATTTCATGATACTCCAAGTGAATTGGATCAATTTTCATGCTTCCAAATCATAATGGGCTGCGGTTTTTGAGGCCCAATATCATGGCTAAGATGTTATTTTGCATGAGGCAAATTTATACTCTTAACTTTCATATGTCTTTGTTATGTCTTAAGCATTTTTATGTTGAAAACAAATATATGAATTTGGATTTCTCCAAGCCCATTTGCACAAGCCAAGCCCAAGGTCCATGAGGATTGCTTCATCAATTTAGATGATGCCATCTTCTTCTCCAAGCTTCATTCACATTCTCCAATCTTCTCCATTCTGCCATTTCTCTCTAAACTCCACAACCTTAGTTTGTGAAGGAACTTGGTGATTCTTGCACATTTCTTCAATTCCGAGAGGTAATCCATGATCCTCATCATCATTTAACTATATGTTCTTCAATTCATTTCATGATTAGAAGCCTAAATCATCATGTTCTTCTCTTGTGTTCTTAACTTTAAAAATCCATAGAAAATCATATAAAAATCCAATAAATATGAAACCAATTTGTTCTTGTTATAATCTCTATAATCATAATCCAATAGTATGTTGCAAAAAAAGTTTTCCTCCCTATTTTTCTCTCCAAGACCGAAACCCTATAAAGTATGGGTGGAGGAACTTTTGTTCAATTTTTAGAAAGTGATCATAGATCTCATCTTTCTCATATGTATCTATGTTGAATCCAAGTTCTTATATCAAACTAATATATATTGCCTAATTTTTGTGCCTTGGCCGAAATTAGGTGTTAAGGAACTTGGAAGTTTTTGATTCAATCTTTGTGGTTAAATCATTAATCCTAGGTCTTAAGTACTTAAGGATCACCAATCCAAAGACTTAAGAATTTTCGAAATTTTTAGCCACATAGACTCCTCATAATCGCACCATACATAGGAAATAGGAGTTTTTATGATTGTTTGATTTATGATTTATTTGTTATGGTTTGTTGAAGGATAACATTTGTTTTGAGTACCCGAGTGCGTGGAGGAAACCAGATTCGAATCAGAGAACAATTCGTGAAAAGAAAGTTGGAATCTTCAAGAGGTAAAGAGAGCTTATCTGAGGGATTTTTCCCGATAATTATGTGTGATTGGTGTATGATTTGGAATATTTGGTTGAGATTTATGGTGGTTGTTTAATTTTGTGTTAAGCTGTGATTTTATCTGTGGTTAGTTTTTTGTAGTTACGTATTACAATGTTTTGATGCATGATCTGTCTGGGTTAATTGTTATAATATTGTTGATGAATCGTTGATACCGTTTGTGGATTGAAAAGCCTGACAGTGGTCAGTGCTCAATTAGTAATGAGGTTCAAAGTGTTAAAAAGTTTTTATGGGATAATGAATTTTAATTGATGAGAAATAGTAATATAATATTACTTAGGTTTTTGGCTGGTTGAAAATGAGAAAAAGTTTAAAATATCATTATTTTAATGATTTATTAGTGTAAGAGTGAACCATGAGTTACAATGAGGACGTAATCGTAAAATTAGTTTTGTACTGCTAATTTTTATGCGAATAATTCCAAAATATTATAAAAAGTTATTTTATGAAATTGATATTCGAAAATAACTTAAGTTCTATCTTAGAGAATTATTTTAAGAGGAAAAGTCAAATTTCGACTTAAACTTTTTCAAAATGTTAAACAACGGTTAATTCCGAAAATATTTACGGGAAGCCGTTTTAAAAACAGCAGTAATCATTCATACATGGATTTGGTTTAAGATCATATCATTTTCAAGAACTAGAGTTTCTCGGAGAAAGGTTTTCAGAAGAAAATGAGTTCTTAGTAATTTGATAATTTTATAAAGGGATTTATAGTAGAAAGGATTTTATGAAGATTTGATGTTATTTCGGGAAAAGGAATTACCAAAAGGAAATGGATTTTGGGAAAAGAAGTTTCCAAAAGAAAATGGATTTCAATAGGACTTGACATTTTATAAAAGAGTTACAACATAAAGGATTTTCTGTAAACGAGTTTTACTTAACTGTTTATTTGTTAGTCATGATATCTTGATGATATTCATGTTATAGTGTATGTGTTAATTATGGTATCTTTAGGTCATTCAGACCTCGATGTTTTTGTTAGTCATGATATCTTGAGGATATTCATGTTACAGTGTGTTTGTTAGTCATGGTATCATGGTGATATTCATGTTTCAAGTTGACCATTGTTCCTTAATGGTCAATGTGCCATTTAGAGTTGACCATTGTGCCTTAATGGTCAATGTGCCATTTGCTTTGTTGACCATCGTGCCGGGAGGTTTGGGCGGTGTGCCATTTGTTTTTTTGACCATTGTGCCGGGAGTTCGTATAATGTGCCATTATGTGGTTGACCATTGTACCAAGAGTGTTGACAATATGCCATTCAAGAGCCTGATCAGCTCATTTATTTGGTGAGTGAATCTCCGGAAGATTAGGCATAACGATTAGATGATTATCTGTGAAATGTCATTAATCTTTTGTGAGTGATAATGATTGTTCCAGTGTGGAACCCATTGAGAAATTACTTGTGATTTTTGTGAAGTTTATGTTGTTATGACTATGTATATCTAGATGTTGTTTTAGTATGTCATGCATGTAGTTATCATGCTTATATCCATATATTGGTGTCTCACCCTTACAATATATCAGGTTTTACTCGTTTTTACCACTGTACTTTGGTATTGGCAGTAGATGGTGCGGAGAAAGTCTTAACTCCAATCGGAGATACTAATCTTGATCCTTGAAGAGGTCGGTAACAGTGGTGAGAACTACAGAGTTCTTCCATTTGGTGTTTCGTAGAGTGGCCAGCTTAGGAGTCTTGGTTGGGTTGTATATTTAAAAATGTAGTTAAATGTGGTGTTGTAAGTTAATTATTGGTATAATTTTCTCTTTTTGAAAATGGAAGCTCTTTGAAAAAGCAGTGTATGTCGTGGCAACCTTGTTATGAATGTGTTGAGATATTCAATATGATCTCACTGTTTTAATGTATGTACCATGTTTCCAGAGTTCTCCGCAGTAGAAAATTTTTTACACCCGAGTTTTATGACCTAAAGTAAGTTAATTTTCCGAAAGCAACCAGCAAATAGGTTTTTAATTTAATTCCGCACGTGTTTACATAGTAATGCCCAAAGGGGTGTTACATTTTGTTTATTTGTGCGCGAGATATTATGATTCAAGACATTGGAAAGAAAAAATAAATAACTTTTAGCAGATAGTCATTGATGTTTATTGGTAGACATTAAACATTAGGTGATACATGTTTCACAATAATTTCATACTTTCTTGCACAATCGTATAATCTTCTTTCATCATCAACGTCATTGATACAACTCTTGCAGCTTCGTGCTCCTTGTGATCCATAGAATTTGTTATATGCAGGATCAGTGGCGGATCCAGGATTCAGTGGCAGATCCAGGATTCTGAATCAGTGGGGCAATATATTTCCAAAATAACTAATAACAATTATCATCATACATGTGAAGATAAAGTCATGAATGTTAAAATCATAAAATTTTGAGTAAGTTGGCATACTCATCTTTATAAATATGTTCTTCATGGATCTGATTGCAACTCTTCTAAATTAATTTCAATCTGTTGTCGTTGGAGACTTGATTCATAAGATTTCAATGAATATTGTTGCTCATTTGATGATAATTACCTCTTCAAAAACTCTCCCATTATCTCTTGAAATTATAACTTTTTAATTCTATAATTGAGCTACGCATAATATTTAAGTTTATATCTTATATAAACATATTAAGTTGACCAAATTCCATGTCAAATATTTTTAGGTAATAATCTGATCAAATTCGTTATAATCCCATAAAAATATAGATTTCGGTGAATATAATCATGTATGAAGGATGTTTATAGTACTGACATTTAAGATAATTATAATTCTCTCTCTCTATGTGAGATGGTGGATGTGCGGCTAGCACTAGTGCAATAAGTGTTTTTTACATCAGTTAAAATTGATTTTTTACGTCAGAATACTGACTGACGTAAATACAGCTGACGTTAAAAGTTTAACTTTTAACGTCAGTTGAGAACTGACGTTAAATATAACACTATTAACGTCGGTTCTTTAACACAACTGACGTTAATTTTGTCAAAATTAACGTCAGTTCTTTAACAAAACCGACGTAAATTTTGTTAAAACTAACGTCAATTGTTATCAAGAACTGACGTTAAAGGTCTTAATTTTAACGTCAGTTGTAATAAACAACTGACGTTAATAGTGTACTGTATATTTTTATAAAATACTTTTAACGTCAGTTGTATGATACAACTGACGTTAATAGTATTTTTTTTAAATTCAGTTTTAAAATATCACTCCCCTAAGCCATCCCTGCATTCAGTAAATATCCCAGTAACACAGAATATCACACACATTACAGAATTGCAAAGGAAAAATGGAACAATGATCCATATGTATGCCTGTTCAAAACAATATATATTTATTAACATAGGTTATAAATGTATACTAAGTTTAAACTACCTATATCAATATCCCTTCGTGATGATCATAACGAGTGGCATGTACATCGTCCACCTGTGTCTCCTCGATTATAGTAGGCATGTTTGTTGAAAAAGAAGGAGTCTCAGGAATATCAAGATTTGAATCTTCATTTTCATCACTACCATTATACATGCTTTTTCCTTGGAGAACCACGGACAACCTTTTGTTAGAAGGATCAGTGATGTAGAATACTTGTTTTGCTTGGGAAGTCATTATGAAAGGCTCATTTATATGACCTAACTTGTTGAGGTCTACCAATGTGAACCCCAATTCGTCGGTTTGTACACCACCGTTACTATCAACCCACTTACATTTAAATACCGGCACCGTAAGCTTAGTGTAATCGAGCACCCAAATATCTTCAATATATCCAAAGTAAGGTCTCGGTCTTTGTAACGGGTTTTGTGTCCTTTGCACTAGAGAAGTGCATTGCTTCGGCCACGATCATAACCCCACTATTTTGCATGGTACTCTTGTTATCTTGTTCCTTTGTATAAAAGGAAAAGTTATTTATGTCGTATCCGCTCCAACATATGACGTTGAAGTTAGGCCCACGTGCTAGCCATTTTACGTCATCGAAGCGAGACTACCATCCTTAAGCATTTCTTCCTTGAACCATGGTAAGAAAGTCTTGTTATGCTTGTTCAACAACCACCTTTCGCTCAGTCGAGGGTTTTCTTGATTGACTTTTCTTTTATGTTCAAATAAGAAAGGCTGAACACATTCGATGTTGTTCAATACATACAAATGTGCTTGAAGCACTTCCTCCCGATCCTTCCTATTAATTCTTAATCCATGTGTACCCTTACCTTGACATCTGATCTCATCATGCCGAGGCTTAGGAACCCCTATAGGATCCGTGTTATGAAGGTAGTCCGAACAAAACTCAATAGCTTCTTCTGCAACATACCTTTGAACAATAGATGCTTCCGGACGATGAGGATTCTTCACGTACCCTTTCAAGATCTTCATGTAGCGCTCAACTGGGTACATCCATCTCAGAAAAACCGGCCCACATAATCTAATATCCCTTACCAAATGAACAATTAAGTGAACCATTATGTCAAAAAAGGTAGGAGGAAAATACATCTCCAATTGGCACAAGATTGTAGCAACCTCAACTTCCAAGTCATCCGACATACGGGGGTCAACGACTTTGCTACATATAGAATTGAAGAATGAGCACAACCGAGTAATGGCATGTCTCACATTTTTTGTAGCAATACCACGAATAGCAATGGGCAGAAGTTGTTGCATCAAGATGTGACAATCATGAGACTTCAAGCCAACCAATTTAAGATCACTAGAGACAAGCCTCTTCATATTTGAAGAGTAACCATGTGGAACTTTGATGCCACAAGAAGACACCCGCAAACTTTGTCTCTCTTTTTTTTTGACAAAGTATGACATCTTTGGCGGCAAATAAGTCCGCTTACCATCCTCAACAACTGGAGCTAACTGCTCTCGTATACCCATAGCAACGAGGTCGAGACGAGCATTCACACCATCCTTTGTCTTGCCCTGAATGTTGAGAAGCGTCCCGATCACACTATCACACACATTTTTCTCCACATGCATCACATCAATGCAGTGTCTGACATCAAGCTTGCGCCAGTATGGAAGATCAAAGAATATCGACCTATTCTTCCATATGTTTTTCTCAACAGCTTTACCTTTCTTTTTGGACTTGCCGAATATAACATCGATGTCATTTACCCTCTGATAAACCTGCTCTCCAATTAAGGCCGCCGACGCTTCTTCTGTCTCTTGGCATCCATTAAAAGCTTTTTTCATCTTACGATATGGGTGATCACGTCTAAGAAATCTCCGATGCCCAAGGTAAACCGTCTTCTTTCCATGATGCAACTGAGTGTAGCATGTGCCTTCTTCACATATAGGGCATGCTTTATGCCCCTTGACACTGTACCCGGACAAGTTACCGTATGCTGGAAAGTCGTTGATGGTGCAAAATAACATGGCACGAAGCTTGAAAGTCTCATGAGAATACCCATCAACTACATCAACACCTTCCACCCACAACGTTTTCAAGTCTTCAATCAAGGGACCTAGATAAACATCTAAGTCATTTCCCGGTTGCTTTGGGCCCGAAATCATCATAGACAACATCATGTATTTGCGCTTCATGCACAACCAAGGGGGCATGTTGTAAATCACCAACAGAATAGGCCATGAACTATGAATACTACTCATGTTACCATAAGGATTCATTCCATCCGTAGCAAGTCCAAGCCTTAGGTTTCTTGGCTCATCGGCGAAATCCGGAAACATAGTATCGATATTCTTCCATTGAATAGAATCAGCAGGATGACGAACCTTTCCATCACGTTTCCTCTCATCATTGTGCCATCTAAGATTCTTCGCATCTTTCGCATTGGCAAACAATCGCTTGAACCTTGGAATTATTGGAAGATACCACAACACCTTCGCAGGAGGACCCTTTTTTCTCACATCATCAACATCATCATCATCATCACCACCCTTCACTTTGTATCGTGATAACCCACATTTGGGGCAATCGTGTTTGTCTTCATGAACACCGGTGTACAATATGCAATCATTGGGGCATGCGTGTATCTTCTTATACTCCATACCCATAGGACACAATACCTTCTTGGCCTCATAGTTACGGTCAGGCAATGCGTTGTCCTCCGGAAGCAAGTCTTTCAACACTTCAAGCAATTCCGTGAAGCTTTTATCGCTCCAACCATTTCTCGCCTTCACACAAACCAATTTTAGCACCGCCGACAACCGTGTATGAGTAGTACACCCTGGATATAAAGGCTTATCCGCATCACCGCACAACCTATCATACACATGCGCTCGATGAAAAGATTATTATCCAATATCACGGATCATGTCCTCTACTCGATCATCCTCCATATCTACGTCAACGTCCTCACTTTGGGAGACACTCGCCGTATTACTACTCAACAACATATCACCATGCCATATCCATCTTGTATAACTCAAGCAAATCCCTTCACAAATCAAATGAGTACGTATATCCTTCACCGTACATTTCCTCGTATTCAAACACTTGACACAAGGACAACAGAACATTCCATTACTATTAGGAACATTCCTTTGAGCAAATTCTATAAATTCTCCCACCCCCTTCAAATACTCAGCACTAGTATGCTTACAAACCATCCAACTACGATCCATAACTAGATAGGTCCTGTAGATATACAAAACATATATATATCCAATATAAGGACAATACGGGAGATTGAAAACTATAGTTTTTAAAGATTAATTGCCAAGCACTGGTCACGGCCTGGCAGTGATGTCCATCACGGCCGTAACGTGCCAACCGAAGCAGAACCATGCCATCACAGGCAGAACTGATCACGGCCTAGCCTTGATTAGCATCACGGCCGTGACAGATCAACCAGCAGAGCAACATGCACTCAAAACCAAAAATAGAGACGTACATTCCAAACAACTCAAACTCACGGTTTCAAGTTTCAACTACTGAGACTACAATTTCAACATACACTCAAAACCAAAAATACAAAAATGTGCCCTAAATACTCACCAGAAATAGGTGCTCGCGTGGTGGTGGGGAGGGGAGCTCGAGTGGTGGCCAACGTTCGATGTGGTTCTTGAAAGCGAGAGGGACAAGGAGAGTTAGTGCACGGGAAGGGGAAAGAGAGATGTACGTCAAGTTATTGCAAAGAATGAATGGAAAGACAGAGTTAGGGTTAATAGTGTACCTCACGGTGGTGGCGAAGAAGCCCTCGCGGTGGTTGCGGTGGAGATGAGCTCGCGATTAGGGTTGTCTTTGGGTGAGAGTGAGAGTAAGGGTTGAGAGTGATTTAGGGTTGAGCGTGATGAAAAGAGAAAAGAGACGTAGGTGCAGAGCGAGAAATACGAGAAAGCGCGGGTGTAAACGTTATATAAAACAACATTTAACGTCGGTTGTATTAAACAATCGACGTTAAAATTAATTTTTTAACGTCGGTTTTATTAACAAATGACGTTAAATATTAATATTTTTTTAAAAAAAAAATTTTAACGTCCGTTGTTGAATACAACCGGCGTTAAAAGTGTTAAAGTAACTTTCTTACGTAACGATCTGTATCTGCCTCTTCTTTTCCTCTATATTTCTATTCCTTCACAAAATGGCTCTGAGACCTGTGTTAATTGAGTGACAACAGGGCATTTCAGATAGCTAGGGATATAGGATTATTTACGTCAGCTATTTATTTAACTGAAGTAAAAATCACACTTTTAACGTCAATTGTATAAACAACAGACGTTAAAAATAAATATTTTTTATTTTAAAAACACTTTTAACTTCAGTTTTATTCAACAACTGACGTTAACAGACCTGTGTTAAGAGTGACAACAGGGCATTTCAGATAGGGATATAAGATTATTTATGTCAGCTATTTATTTAACTGAAGTAAAAAATCACACTTTTAACGTGAGTTGTTTATACAAGTGACGTTAAAAATAAATATTTTTTATTTTAAAAATACTTTTAACGTCAGTTTTATTCAACAACTGACGCTAAAAGTGTATAAGTTTCTTCCTATTCCTTCGGGCGTTTTCTTTTCTGCACGTTTATATATAATATATGACTGCCAACTCCCAATGCGCCTTGGAACCTAATGCTCTTAATGATCAATTTAATGTTTTAGCAACTTACGACGCCTAGTAACTTCATCCCCTACTCCTATAAATAGCTTCCTTCCTTCCTTTAATTTTTATGCTTCACAATATGGCTCTGCCATGGAGATTTATAACTTCATCACTCTTTCTTCCTATACTTAGACTTAAAGGTCTCTGTCTTAATGGTCAAACAACTTCTGAGGTTGTGTAAATCGCATTACATGGGTGATAAGGGTGTGTAAATCGCATTATGTGAATTGCACACACCATCATCCTTCTGGAGAATCAGCAGCTACAGTTCCAAAACCTCAGCTTTGGAACCAAGTGACTGTTCCAAGAATATTGCTGAAACAGATCGAGTGCACCCTTCACTCTGCCACAGCTCCAAAGTGACTGTGGATTCAGATGGAGCATCGACTTCAAATGAGGGAGGAGATGCATTCAATGTTGGAGATTCTGAGGACAGGACGGAGAAGAAAATGATGTTGAAGCAGAAACCTTTTTATATTTTAGTGCTATCTTGCGGAAATTTTTTATCTTTTAAACACGTAATTGTAACTTATGAATCGCTTCAATGAGATACGATTTGATTATACATATATAACTTGTTTTATGTTAAGTGTTTATTTATTTTAATTTGCACAATAATTTGTTAATTTACTAATTCAAGCTAATTAATTAAGATTAAAAATAAACTTTTATAAAAAAAAAAGATTAGAAATAAACTGCACTATATGGAGTGATGATCTGCGTTAAGAGTGACAACAGGGAGATGACAACGAAAGAAAGATTGGAATGAGTTGATTATTTACGTCAGTTATTTATTTAACTGAAGTAAAAATCACACTTCTAACGTCAGTTTTATAAACAACTGACGTTACAAGTTTTAATAATTTCTTGCAAAACACTTTTAACGTCAGTTCATTAAACAACTGACGCAAATAGTGATTTCATATTTACAAAACTGCCACCGCCTCACTTTTAACGTCAGTCCTTAAAACAACTGACGTTAACAGTGAATTAATGAAGTTTGATATTTACAAAACTGCCACCGCCCCCTTTTTAACGTCTAGTTTTTGGTTAACTGACGTAAACCTTTACCATCTAGTGTATATTTTCCACTAGTGTAGGTAATCTATCACTGGCGGATGATGATGTGGAAGGAATCAGTCTTCAGCCTGGAGGAGGAGGAGGGGGCTTTGAGGCGCAGGTGAATATCGGGTTCTGTCTTGTGGGACATTTTCTCACAGATAGACCAGTTAGAGTTGTGGCTATGAAGAAAAGGATGGCGGACTTATGGCGGTCGGTGAGGAAAATGGTGATCAAGGAAACCTCTTCAATTTTTTTTTCTTTTCCAATTTTACCATTACAAGGATCTGGAAGCGATTGTGAAGGGTGGTCCGTGGACTTTTGATAATCATCTGCTTGTGCTAAGGCGTATGCTGGTTGGGGTGCCTCTCCAAAACATCCCGTTGCATCACGTTGAGTTTTGGGTTCAAGTCTTTAATCTTCCAGTTGGGTTCATGACTGAGTTGGTTGGAAAGTTGTTGGGGAATTTTATTGGTGAATCTGTGGAGTATGATTCTACTAATAACTCGAACATTTGGCACAACTATATGCTAATGCGGGTTAAAATTGATGTCTGGTTGCCTCTCAAGAAGGAGAGGAAGTTAAGGGTGGTTGGAGGAGAATGGTGTGTGGTGCAGTTTAGATATGAGAAGCTTTGAATTTTCTACTTCTTTTGTGGTTGATTGGGTGAGACACCCCGTTGTGCCTTGGTGTTTTATTAGATTAATTACCTTCTTAAATCAATTCTTAATTGCGTGCTTATCGTGGAAATACATAAAAATTAAAACTTATTTAATTATCATATAACTTCTGCAAATTTAAAAACACAACAACTTTAACATATGTAAATACACACCTAATTGTTCATTACAAGGTCAAAACACTGTTGAGGGTATCCTCTCAGTAGGATCCCTCACAGGCATAAACTTAATAACATACATACTCAGCGGAAATAGAAAAATGCTCCTTAGACATACTGGCCATAATGTCTATACTTTGATCCTCATGGATCACAGCTCGACCCCCAGCGTCTGGTTCGTAAAGAGTTCCACCCAACTCCTCGGCAATCTCCGTTTCATACGAAGTTCCGTCCAGCTCCTCAGCAACATAACCCTCCACCGGGTCTTCTAACGTAAACCAAAGTAACCCACAAAAATACAGAAACATAGGGGATAAGAAGCAGTTCTATCATCAAAAAGCGGAAAAGTGTCATAGTACATTATATAGTAATTGTCACAGACAATCAACACACATAACTAACGAATCGTCCTCAAGTTAATATATATCATCCTCTACCTTTACTCTCAGGCAATCTGACAATTTATTTTAACGTAACCTCTCAAATCCCGTCACCATGTCTTTACGTTATCGTGGCCACTACCACTCCTGTTCAATCCCTCATTTGCATCGGGGCACACCCTCATTCCCGTTAGGATGTTCCACCTAGTGCACACCTCCATTCCCGTTAAGATGTTCCACCCCCATTCCCTAAGGTGTTCCACCCCCATTCCCTAAGGTGGAAGTGGTCTCGCGAGAACTCTTGATTTTACGTGTATTATATTACCAATACACGGTGTATTATATTACCAATACACAAAAGTGTTTTACGCATATTATATTACCAATACACGGTGTATTATATTACCAATACACAGATGTCATTGCGTATTATATTACCAATACACTTTTGTCTTTGTGTATTATATTACCAATACACTTTTGTCCTTGTGTATTATATTACCAATACACGGTTGTGGACAACAACACCTATACTCGAATCTCACCAACCCGTTTTAACAACATCCTAGTGCCTTAACCTTCCATTAGAACTTGACACATTCTATGCCGTAACATCTCTTTAACATACATAATCTAGGTTAGGCACTTCTAAATCATTATTATCCTCACACCCAAAACAATCATCTCTTAGACAACATATATATCTTGGCTTAAAAACCACTAAGCATAATAATACAAACCAGGCAGATCACGCATAACACAATATCAATCAAAATATTCTCATATCACCGACATAGCACAAAATCAATTCAATAAAGGTAATAAAATCAAATCAACCATCAACAATATAAAATCAACCTAATATCGATAAACCTACAATCCCCGAATCATCATTGGTTTTTTCAGAAAAGATTTCCAATGTGATTTTGGTCTTGTCGATTACTCGACTACTAGTAGGGTTTAGGTCGCCCTACACAATTATTATATAATCTACTACTTATCTATTCCGACGATAGGTTGGTTATTCCCCCACCTAGGTTATCACCGAACTCCTGAACTCAAAGCTCCTCGTTGTCACACCACAAAGTACTAACTCCACCTTCTGTGAAGGTAAGGAGATTAGATGCTTGAAGAGGTATACCATGAACGTCCTCGTTTCCTCCGCGATGGAAGTCTAAGGTTAAGAACATAAAATCACAAGTTAAAATCAAACAAGAACACTAAACCACAAGGTATAGGTTCGGCAAAGACTAGTTCTTAGGGTTAGAGATTCCCGAAAATTATACAATGATCATTTCACAAATTTGAATTAAAATCCCACTAAGTTATAAACTTGAGGTATTTGGCCAAGGCTAGTAAAATAGGCTAGCATTCACTAAATTTTCCAATCTCTTAGGTTTGGCATCCATATGTATTAAGGAGCTCAAAACCATGATCATTTTGGAAAAATAAGAACAAAGTATCCTAGGTCCATAACCTTCTAGGTTCGGCCTTCATAGGATTTATAGGTTATAAATCTTTAAACTTTCCAATCTCTTAGACTTAGCATCCAAATATCTTATGGAGCTCAAGTCCATGATCATTTTGGAAAACAATGGAAACTTAAACATTCCAATCTCTTAGAATTAGCATCCAAATATCTTATGGAGCTCAAGTCCATGATCATCTTGGAAAAATGAAAGTAATACATCCTAGCTTTAATAACATAGAATAAACAAGTTAGAAATCCTTAAACTTTCCAATCTCTTAGACTTGGCATCCAAATATCTTATGGAGCTTAAGTCCATGATCATTTTGGAAAAATAAAAACTCAAACATCCTAGTACCTAAACACTAAGTTTCGGCCATCATAGGATGATGAGAAAAATATTCTTTGTTTATCAATAATTCTTAGGTTTAAAATCACAAGGTATTAAGAGTTCTAAATCAATTATCATACTTGGAAAGTTGAAACATAGTATCATAGGCTTACTTATTCATATTTTCAGCCATCATAGGAACAAGCTATCAAAACTTCCAATATTTTTAGATTTAAGATCAATGGATAGTTAGAAACTCAAACACATGATCATATTCCAAAAGTTGAAACAAAAACTTCCTAGGTTTCAAATGCAAGCATTCGGTCTTCATTGGAAGAGATAGGTAGAGATTTTTGTTTTACACAACCTCTTAGTATGTGAAAATATCAGTTAATACAAGACTATAGAAAGTGGTTTCAACTCAAAAGGAGTTTTCTACCATTTTAGAGAGATTTTAGAAGTTTAAAGCATATAAAAAACACATAAAGTAAATTAAGAAATAAAAGATGAAACTTGCAAAAAGATTCATATGAGAGCATTACCCTTAGTGCAAGGAAGAACTTTAATGAAGAACTTAAGTAGAAAAGATGAATAAAAACTAAAGTTTTAAGAGCTTGAACTTTTAGAAGAAAGTAATAAGATGAAGGTTTAATGGAGTTTGAAGAAGGAAGATGATGAAGTGAAAATGAGAGGTGTATATATTGAGAAGGGAGAGAGTGGCACGAGATTGAGCAGAGAGGAATGAGCTTAGAGAGCAAGTTTTGACCTTGTGCCTTGTTTGGTTTGAGAAGAGAGAGAAAATTAGGTTTTTAGAATATAATATGTTATAACTTGAACAGTGTGATGATTACACTTTTGAAGTGTGTCATAACCCATTCCCATCAAGTCACTTCACTTCTTTTGTGCTCCCTAATCTGCTCCATTTCGTACCCGGTTGTATTTTCCGATCGTAATTCTTCCGACATTTTCGCCCGAATAAAATATTATATTCTATTTTTGAACGAAAATTTTCAAAATAACCAAAGTTGAAGGAAACATATTAAAAACACTAACCGTCACGTTAACGGGTCAAAATTAGGTTTTCTGCACAGTAAACTTGTACCGACAATGAAAACGCAGATCGGCTTTAGTCTGAATTTTCAATTGAAAATTTTATCGTAACCTTCTGTCATAAAGTAGACTATGAACATGATTTTATTTTAATCAAAAATACTTTCTAAACTTTGGGTCACACAGAACAAAAGTGTGAGGCCTTTTTTTGCTGCTCCAGCGGATGATGGAGTGAGGAATTGGAGCGTTGTGCTTTCGGGCGGAGCCAAGGCGGACGACTGGTGGCGGTGGGGAAAGCAGATGGTTGAAGGAGGAAGGAAGAAATTCAAACGTGCATGAGTTTGATGATTTGCCCAATCAAAATCCCGGATTCCAGGCAAGGAATAATGCTGAGGAGAGAGAAGGCATAAACTTAGGATCGAGCAGATATGAATGTCATCAATAGGGACACTACTGTTATGGTTTCAAATGATAATGCAAATCCCTTAAGGTTTGCGGCGCCAAGTCAATCAACAGCAACTGGTATCTCTCATATTCAAGCCCAGTTATTAAGTGGTGGGGCCACAAATAATTTTCAAAATTTTGAAGATCAGAGAGTGAGGAAACGCATGAGGGCATTGACTGATACTGAACAAGAGCATGTAGTGTATGGGACCGAGGCACATGCAGGAACATCTAGTCTTTCAAACGAGGAAGGGCATTTTTTAACAGCAGGGCCTGGTTTTCAAGATTGTCCAAAATAATAATTATTCTAAGTTGGAACGGTCGAGGACTGGTAACCTTTGTGCATTTCAATCTTTGAAGGACCTTACCCAAACTCACAAACCAGATATTTTGTTTCATTGTGAGACCTTGGTTAGCAGAAGAATGATTGATGAGGTGAAAGTGAAGTTAGGTTACTCTTGTTGTTTTTTAGTGGACAGTAAAGGGAGGAGTGGTGGTCTTGTGATGCTGTGGAAAGATCAAGTTATTATCCAAGTTTCCAGGTTCTCTAGCAATTTTATTGATCTGGATATTGATGAAGATGGCAGAGGTAAATGGCGGCTTACGAGATTTTATGGGTATCCTGAAACTACTAGAAGAAGAGACTCTTGGAACATCATTCGCTCATTAGCGGGTTTGTCTAATCATCCATGGTGTACCATAGGCGACTTTAATGATCTTTTGGTGCATGAGGAGAAGCGTGGGAGGGTGGAACGTCCTCAATTGATGATTGATGGCTTCAGGAGTACGGTTTTGGATTGTGGCTTGGCAGATATCCCCCTGGATGGTTATCGGTTTACGTGGTCTTGGAGACTGGGTTGTGATTTTGCTGTGGAGGAAAAATTAGACAGGTCTATGGCTACCACACCCTGGTGGGATTTTTTCCCGGAGGCTCGGTTGACTAATATTATAGCCCCCACTTCTGATCATTCTCCGATTCTCCTCAACACTGTAAACCGTGTTTCTTCTAAGTTTTCGAAGTGGTTTAAGTGTGTGTTTGGATGAGCGTTAAATGAAGTGAACTTGAATGAAAGTAATTTTGTATAATTGATTTATGTTTGGATACATCCATGAAAAAAGTGATTTTCATCAATTCGTATTGTTTAGATAGTTGTAATCAAAATTGTTTTTGATGTATAATTGCTAGAATGGGTTTTAATACATATAATATACACACACATTTCTTCCATTTAATTTATTTTTCATATATACGAGGAATTCAAATAAATAGACTAAGATGCTGTAAAAAAATAGATTAAGATAATTATTGTTATTTTAAAAGATGATTCGTGGAGCCCCAACATTACAACACGTCACGTGCTCTTTCATCTTCTTCCTCTATGCAAAACGGGACAGGAGGTGTGCTCATCAAAACTGGTCAATTCTCAAGTGCTTGTTTTTCTCGTAGCATTAACCCAGTCTCAACAAACTATAATGACCAATTTTCCCTCCTTAGTTGTGTATCAAGAAAGGTCAGTTGGTGAGCTCCATGCCTCCAAGGAAAGGTAAAGAGGAGAATATGATGTACCTCTGATATCAAAGCGATTTTCCCTGACCCAGAAGCTAGTATATTCTGCTTCAACTCCAACTTGCTTTTGGTCCCCCGGAATCACGTTTCTAATGTTTGCCAAAAACATAGAACATCTACCTTTAACCACGTTTGTTGACTGGACGCACGTATGATGGAGAGAAAACACCGAACCAAACACATACTAAGTTTGAGAATCAGTGGCTTTTAGAGGACGATCTTGATGCTGTGGTTGCTGGTAGTTGGGGTGCGCCTATGAGGGACATTTCAGAGAAGATCATGCGTTGTGGTGGTGACTTGAAGGAATGGGGCAGCAACATCGGTCCCAATTTCCAGACTAATATTGCTGAGTGTAAGAAGAAGCTGGCAAGTTTGAGGGGTAGAAATGGTCGTGCTTCAGTTAACCATTTTAATGCCTTGAGAACTAGACTGGCCAAGTAACTGGCATGGGTGGAGATTTATTGGAGATAGAGGGCAAAGACTCATTGGCTTAAGGGAGGTGATTCTAACACAAATGTTTTTCATGCTTTTGCCTCTTCTAGGAAAAAGATTAATTTTATTGATAAACTTGATGATGATAATGGTACCTCAGTAAACTCGCAGGGTGGTCTTTCCAAGTTAGCAACAGATTATTTTGGTTCTCTTTTTTCTGGGCAGGCTACTGTTACTGACCCTATGGTTAATTTGGTTGATGAGAAGTTGTCAGCAGCGGATAATGATTTTCTGGTAGCTCCTTTTTCAGATGAGGAGTTTAGGAAAGCTACTCTTGATATGCACTGGGGTAAATCTCCGGGCTATGATGGTTTAAATGATGTTTTTTATCAGAATTTTTGGAATTTATGTGGTGCGGATATTATTGTAGCTTATAGAAACTGGCTTCAAAATGGCAACATTCCTCCTGATATAAATAGTACAAATATTGCATTAATTCCTAAATGTGATCGGCCTAATACCATGAGGGACCTACGGCCTATTTCATTGTGTAACGTGATCTATAAAATTCTTTCCAAGACTCTTGCTAATAGATTGGCTCAAGTCATTAGTAAGCGTGTTTCAGATGAGCAAGATGAGCAGTCTACTTGTAGGTCCATTACCGACAATGCTTTGATTGCTACTGGAATTTTACATCATATGAAATGTAAAAGAAATGGTTTAGTGGGGAAAACAACTTTGAAGCTTGATATTAGCTAAGCCAATGATTGTGCCAGTTGGGATTATCTGAAGGCAATTTTGATTAAGATGGCTTTTCATTCCCAATGGGTTTAGTGGATAATGATGTGTGTATCTTCTGTCCGGTATTCTGTACTTATGAATAATGAGGATTCTAGCCTTATTGCAGCAGGTCGAGGCCTTCACTAGGGTGACCCCCTCTCTCCATATCTTTACATCTTATGCGCTGAACTTATGTCCTCTTTGATTAATAATGTAGTCAAACATGGTCAAATTCATGGGATTAAAATTTGTAGAAGAGCACCAATTATCACCCATCTCTTTTTTCCCGATGATAGTTTTCTGTTTATGCGCGCTGATGAGAATGAATTTAGAATCATCAAAGATCTCTTGTCTGCTTATGAATTGGCTTCTGGTCAAGCAATAAATTTGCAAAAGTTTGCTTTGATTTTTTCTAGTATTGTTCGTGCTCACTCCCTTGCTGTTCTTGCCAATGTAGTAGGTGTCCATGAGCATTTGAATGTTGGCAAGTACCTTGGTGTGCCATCTTTTTTTGGCAGAAACACGAGAGATGTTTTTAATTATGTTAAAGATCGTGCTTGGAAGAAAGTTAGCTCTTAGATAGGAAAGACTCTATATCAAAGATAGGTAGAGAGATTTTGATTAAATCTGTTACCCAGGCGATTCCTATTTACTGCATGAATATGTATCTTATCCCCATTTCCCTTTGTGACGAGATTGAAAAAATGCTTAATTCTTTTTGGTGGGGTACGACTAATAGAGATAATAAAGGGATTAAATGGCTTTTATGGTATAAGTTATCCATGCCTAAATGTTAGGGTGAACTTGGTTTTCGTGATTTGCATGCTTTTAATCTTGCTATGTTGGGTAAGCAAGCTTGGAAATTTATGGTTGATCATAATGCTCTTGTCACAAAAGTTTTTAAAGCTAGATATTTTTCACAAGGGACTTTTATTGATGCTACTTTGGGTCACAACCCTTCTTATGCATTGAGAAGCTTATGGATATCTAAACCTTTGGTGCAAGCAGGTACTAGAAGGGCTATTGGTTTTAATAGCTCTATTCCTCTTTGGGATTTTCCTTGGCGTCGAGATGGTAGTTGCCTAAGCTGTCCTGATCCACTACCGAGTGATCTAAGTTCCTTGAAACTTAGAGACTTATGGCTGCCAACTCCAAGGCTTGGAATACTCCTCTCATTCGATCAATATTTCCACGTACTGTAGCGGGAAAAAAATTCTTACTACTCCTTTGAGTGATTTGGTATATGATGATCATGTAGTTTGGAAGGAATGTGATGATGGCAATGCAACTACTCTGTTAAATCGACATATAAATTAGTGCTCTCCTCTCTTGTTGGTTGTTCTCATTTGCGTGTAGTAGGTGATTGGTCCTTGATATGGAAGCTTCATGTGCCACCAAGGGTTAAGATCTTTCTTTGGAGGGCTTGTAGAGATACCCTCCCCACAAGAATTCACCTCTAACAAAGAGGAGTATCATGTCTAGCAATGTGTGTTGTTTGTGGGGGTGAGCTAGAATCCCTTTGGCACTTGCTTTTGACTTGCTCTACTTGTCATGCTTGTTGAGTTCAACAGAATCTTTGGAGTTCTATTTCACCTCATCTTATGGAAGTTGAGTCATTTGTGGATTTTTTTTTTAAGGTGATGGCTACTCTAACTAATGACAAAAGGGAAAGGTTTACTATGATTTTATGGAGCCTGTGGAATGGTAGAAATCAGGGTTTTAAATTGCGGTTGCGGTCGCGATTGCGGTTGCGGTTGCGGCCACTGCGGTTGCGGTCATTGCGGCCGCTGCGATGCGTAATGCGGCCGCTGCGGCGTGAAATGATTTAAAAAATTCACAAAATGAAAAAAAATAATAATTTTTTTTATAATTCTTTATATATCTTTTACTAATGATGTTGTATAAATTTCTATTCATTTTTAAGACATTATATTATGTTTATGAATAATTTAAACTTAATTTAGTGAAAATAAATTATAAATAAAACTTTTAAGCACATATAAGTACAAAATTACAAAGAAGTAAGAAGGTCAGAAACTTAAAAGTGCATAAATATATATGAATCACAAATAAAAAGATATTAATGTCACATATAAGAATACATCCAGCTGCAATTGTGATTCTAAAATAACATCACATTGTCACCACTTAGAGATACGTCTTCACTACAAAAAAGAAGATAAAAGTAAACAAATTAATAAATTAAAAATAATAATTAATAATAATAATTAACAAATATATGAATCAAAGATAATAAAAATTGAACTTACATAATACTTGCTACCACATGGTTGAATGACGTGGTGGTTCATAACCTCTATTCTCACTTTGGCTATCATCTTGTGTAGCTCCTTGTCCAAAGACATAATCAAAAAATCCACCACTTGATTGTTGATGATAAGGATCTTGATAATTCATTGATGGTTGGTAGTATGAGGGAGCTTGATCACTTGCGTATGTGTTATATGTGTTGAAATAAGGATATTGATAATAAGGTGGATGAGATTGTTGACTACTCTGAGAAGAATCATCAATACCAAAGTCACTAAAACTTTGTGCAATACTAGAAGAGGAAGAATCTTCAAGTGGAACATTCTGTTTTCTTTTTCCTCTCCTAGAATATGACCCACCTCTGCTGCTCTCGGGTAATGAACTACCAGAAGGAGGCATATCAGTCAAGCTCCTATAACGCCTATTATATGGTGAATCTTGAGATGGATCATTTTGAAATTGCCCATCATCATCACCATCATCATTATCATCACCGCCACCTTCTTGACTTCTACATTACCACCCCCATCACCACTATTATTACTTGGTGGACTTAAACCACCACCATCTTCATTAGAATCATCATTATCATCAACAACTTCCACATCTTCATCATCTGTATCCACCGAGGCAACCATTCTGCATTTTGTACTCCATCTAATAGTGGATCTTCTCTCTCTTCAATCCATGGAGATAATGCATCTTCTTGAAATATATAGTCAAGATTGATAGGATTAAAACTTGCTTCAATTTCATCTTGACTTTTTCTCATTTGATGCCTCATTTTCAATTTCATATTGTAGTGCGTGAAGACAAGCTTTTGCAGCTTTTTATACTTCAATCTATTCCTTGTCTTCGTGTGGATATAACTAAATGTGCTCCAATTTCTCTCACAATTTGTGGCTGAAGTTGTTTGGCTAAGAACCTTTATAGCCACATGTTGAAGCTCAGGAGCACATACACCAAAAAAGGACCACCATTCGGCTTTTTAAAGGAGCAACAAAAGGTAAACAAATTATTAGTTATTATATTAAAAAATAAGGTTAAAGTTCAATGATTTATAAAAAATATTGTTTTACCTGGATTCATCTTAGACCAAGCTGCTTGAGCTTGAGGAGTACCAAATGTTTCAACCTTATCTCTAAAAAGTACTAACTGTGAAATATAACATAATATATCAATACGTAAATATCTTCATTTGATAAATAATGAATTATAAGTTTAAAAATATAAATATTCATTACTAACCTGGTTCGGAGCTTTAATCGATCATCGATGTTTCTTTCTATTCTGAAGATGACTCTATTTGTTCCTTCAAACGTTTCTTTATAGACATCATCCCCATGTTCAACTCCGTATTGAAATTGCGGATTAAGAAAATAACCTAAAAAAGGATAACATATTATTATGGATGAAAGTATAAATATAAAATTACATGATAAAAATAAATTTATAAATTATATCAACATACCGGCGTAGAATGAAGATCGGAATGCATGTATCTCCATCGCTTGTCTATTAAATCATTATATCCGGAATGATAACGAGAATTTTGTCTAATTGCTTGTTTAGCTCTATCAATGGCTTCATATATGAAACCCATGGTTGGTTTCTCATCACCATCAACAAGTCTCAAAACTTTTACTAAAGGCTCAAACACCTTCAATATGTCTTGGGACTTACTCCAATTCACTTGTCATTAACAATTGTTCTTGCTTCATATGATGGTCCATTTTTCGCTTTACCAAATTTAGATCGCCTAAACTCTTCGGAGTTGAACATGTTTCTCAGACCTTGCTTTTGCTGTACAATTGCTTGAAGTTGTAAGAACTGCGTTGCAAATCGGGTAACACCAGGACGGACAATTTCTCTACCTCCAGTATATTTTTTCATGAGATCGATGATCCATATATGGTTATAGAGAAAATTTGTCACAGATCTTTGCATCGGTTAATAACTTCTGTACATTTTTCTTTTTCCTATATCCTCCAAGCAAAGATCTAAACAATGAGCCGCACAAGCAGACCAATACAAATGAGGCCGCTTCTCCATCGGTTTCGACCAATGCTTTCATCTTTGCTTCATTATCTCGTAACCACTTGAACAACAAACTCTTCTCCCACTTCTTCAACAACTTTATCTAATAACTGAAAGTAGTAATCTGTGTTTCTACTAACAACATCGGAAGCATCAATAGATTTCAAGAAAATTGTCCCCTTACTACTATGCACCAAAAAATTCATAATATGAGTATGGTTGATACCGTCCAGTCCAACCATCACACATTATTGTCACCCCTTTTTCTTTCCATGTACCTCTCAATACGTTCAACCACTTCTTCATTTCCCTATATTCATTCTCTAAATATACATCCGAGATTTCATAAGGAGTCGGACATTTAACCCCTTTACCTACCTCAAGCATTGTAACAATCAAATTATGCAACCAAGGAGAGTTAGATAAATTCATAGGTAAGCGCTCATAAATAAAAAAACTTGCTTACTGCCTCTCCTAGCTTCCTCCTCAATGTCTTCATGACACCCCTACCGATTTTTGGTTGCTTCATGCTTTTGCTCCTCATAAGATCAATATTTGTAGATCTCAACTCAAGAGTGATATCTTCAGGCCTTTCACCCCCACCAACACTCGCATTAGAGCTTCCACCTTGTTCATATGTATTTCCATGCCCTCCTGTATGTTGTCTAAATTGTTGCCTGTTTTCCCATTCACGTTGTGATCTAAGGCTTTCCTGTGTAGCAAACCTCATTCGTTCATCCATAAGGTGATCCACATCTTCATCTTCATCTTCTCCTCTCAGGGCGTGCTTCAAATTCTTCTTTTCTTTTTTTGGAGTCATTTTTTTTTGCTTTTCCTTCAAGAAGAAGCTTCATCATACCTTCTCTAGCCAATTTGCTCACTCTAGCACAGCCGGACACTTGTCCTTTCATATGTGCTATATGTTGTTTCAATCTTGTAATGCCACCTCTTACTATTTTGTGACAAAGTTTGCATTCGATATTGTTCCGACTTCCGCTCTTGGGTTTCCAAAATGCCATCCAATATCGTCACTTGGAGCACCATCTAATCTTTGTGTAGGAAATTCTTCTCTTTGTGGCATTGTGTATAATTTAAACAACCTGTTCAATATTTATAAATAAACATCAATCAATAATTCAACCAAACTTACAATTTTAATATAAACTAGTAATCACTAATCGTGGCAAACACAAATAATTTAGTTACTAACAATTTAACATTTAATTTGAATAAATACTAACTAAACATATATTTGCGTAAAAAAAAAAAAACTAATCATATATCACTTACAATTTTAATATAAACTAGTAATCACTAATCAGGCAAACACAAATAATTTAGTTACTAACAATTTAACATTTAATTTGAATAAATACTAACTAAACATATATTTGCGTAAAAAAAAACTAATCATATATCACTTACAATTTTAATATAAACTAGTAATCACTAATCAGGCAAACACAAATAATTTAGTTACTAACAATTTAACATTTAATTTGAATAAATACTAACTAAACATATATTTGCGTAAAAAAAAAACTAATCATATATCACTTACAATTTTAATATAAACTAGTAATCACTAATCAGGCAAACACAAATAATTTAGTTACTAACAATTTAACATTTAATTTGAATAAATACTAACTAAACATATATTTGCGTAAAAAAAAAAAAAACTAATCATATATCACTTACAATTTTAATATAAACTAGTAATCACTAATCAGGCAAACACAAATAATTTAGTTACCAACAATTTAACATTTAATTTGAATAAATACTAACTAAACCTATATTTGCGTAAAAAAAAAACTAAACATATATCCCTAAAATTTTTGATTAAAAAAAAATTCCCCCCTAAAAAATTCCCCCAACCCAATTCGGTCCTCCCACTCCCACCCCAACCCAACCCACACACACACACGGCACACACACAGTGGAAAAGGTAAGAGGTGGTTGAGTTGAGTGGTTCACTTCACACTTCACAAGTTCACTCTGACTTCTGAGTTTTGCCAGTTCCCAGTTTCCCAGTTCCCACAGTTCCCTCTTCCCCGAAGTTCCCTCTCTCTCGTGTCCTCACGTCCTCCTCAGTCCTCACCATTTCTTCTCCACACTTCCATTCCAGTCTTCTTCCACTTCTTCGGTCTTCCGTCTTCCTCCCCTCTCTCGTCTCGTCCCTCACGGTCACTCTCAACCTCAAGCAGTCAAGCTCAACTCTCAGAGTCTCACGTCTCAGTCTCTCAGACTCTCACTCTCACGTCTCAGTCTCTCACACTCTCACGGTCTCACCTCTTCAGGCTCTTCTTCAGTTCTTCCCCTCCTCTGTTTCTTTTTTTTTTTCTTCTTTTACGCAACCCTAGTCCCTAGCTGCATGGATCTGCCCGATCTGGAACCCGGATCTCGCAACCCGGATCGCGGCCACCCTCGGCCCCTCCCCCTCTCTCGGGCTCGGCCTCCCTCTCTCTCTCTCGGTCTCAGCTCCGCCTCACGACCCACGGTTTCGGGCCTCCACCTCACGGCCCTCCTCGGTCATGGTCTCAACTCTCAAGGATTCACCCACCGAACCCCACACCCGGAGGAGGAGGAGGACGACGGCGAGCAAAGGAGGAAATGAAGATCTTACCCGAGCGGATGAGCGGATGCGAGATCCACTGGAGGAGTGTGAGGCGAGGAATGATGAAGAGGTTATACGAGTGAAGTGAGGCGGATGAAAGAATGCGACGATCCTGAGTGAAGTGAAGTGAACCGGGAAAATGAAGCATAAAGCAAAAGGAGATAAAGGCAAAAGCATCTGATCTGAAAAGAAGCGAGGTTAGGAGAATATAATGCATACAAATATATTTTGAATTGATTTTGTCGGATTGTGATTCTGACAATTTGGTTCCATTGAACGAACTGTTTGGCCTTTTTCGTTTTGACTCTGTTTGCTTTTGGTTTGGCTCTGTTTTTCCTTTTGGCTCTGCTCTGTTTGCTTTTGGCTATGTTTTTCTTTTGGCTCTGTTTGCTATTGCTCTGTTTGGAACACGTTGCGGCTGATGCGGCCCGTTCGGCCATTCTGGCGTTATGTTGCGGCTGATGCGGCCGTTGCGGCCGTTACGTTGCGGCCGTAACGGGTGATTTGGATTCCCACCGCAATTGCGGCTTGATGCCGTTGCGGTGCGGTCCGCAACCGCAATATTGCGGCCGCATTAGCGGTTGCGGACCGCATTTTGAAACCCTGGTAGAAATGAGTTCCTTTGGGAGAACAAGGCCCACGTTGCCACCAGATTAGTCCAATGTGTGCTATCATTTTTGGAGGAGTGGAAGGCAACTAATAATGCGCCAGGTGCAGCGGTGCGCAACCAGCATGCTACTCCTCAACTTTCCTGTTGGTCTGCGTCGAATAGAGGAGCATATAAGTGCAACATTGATTCCAATTTTTCTTTGCAAAATGGTACCACCACAGTAGGTATGTGTGTTAGGGATGCAGAGGGGAATTTTGTTATTGCCAAAACAGCTCAATTTCCTCACTGCTTTCCTGATCGAGAAGGAGAAGCGGTGGGTTTATATTCAGCACTTCAGTGGATTCAAGGCTTGGAACTTAACTCACATAATATTATTTTTGAAATGGACTGCCAAGTGGTTGTCAACTATATAAAGACTTCTGGGAATGATGTATCTGAATTTGGGTCTATCATTAAGTTCTGTCTTGATATTCTTAATTTTTTTTTAAATTTTGATTTAAATTTTGTTATGAGCGAATGATGTAGCTCATAATTTAGGTAGGACGATGTCTTTTTTAACTGATCACCATGTTTTTTATCATGTTCCACCATGTATTGCTCAGTTAATTAATAATGAAATGCCTTCGGTTTTTTCTTTAAAAAAAAAGTATGAAGGATGATTAGAATCACATTTAGGATTAGACCCTCTAACATTTCTCATTTTCGGAATTCATCCATAATAAATTTTAGTTAAGAAATCAAAAACTTAAATCTTAAATTTTTTATTAAACGATATAACTTTTAAACATTTTTAATAAAAAAAACTTAAAAACTTTTAATACATTTCCAAATATAAACTTTCAATTTTAATTGCTTAACTAGTTGTTCAAAATTTGCCATAATTTTTACATTTTGTCTACATCTCACACAAACATCTCTTTTGACACGTGCCAAATCAAAATAGTTTCAAAATAAACAAACCCCTGATATCCCCGAAGTCCATCACATACAAACAATCCTTGTCAAACCCGAAGCTCCTCCAACTCCAAGTCCATACGTCCTTGTCTTTCTCTCTCTTTCTTTATTGTTTCTCTGCGATCTGAGGGAAATGACCAACCATGTCAGAATCCGCGGTGACCCCAACAATGACCCTCTTGAAGGACGAGCTGGACATTGTGATCCCTACTAGTATCAGGAACCTTGACTCTGAACGCAGTCAGTAAGTGGCATTGTGTGCAGATTTATGCATATAAATTTTTGAATAAATTACTCCTTCCGTTACTTATCTTCTTTAATTGTTTTTAACTATTTATTTTTGTTTTAAAATAATGAATATTTTATTAATTCAAGATATAATTGATCAGTTTTTTTCATATATATCCTTATATAAAATTAAGTTGATTTACTTTAAAAATACACGAGAATGACCTAGTGGAGTATGAAGTATTTATTTATATTAATAATGTCATTGGAATTTATAAATAATTAATGATATAAATAAGGGTATTTTGGTACAAATATACACAAATAAATGATTTCTTAATTTATATATAAAAACCTTAGAACACCCAAAATAAGGAACGTAAGGAGTAATAATTAACCCTTATGGCTCGTTTGGTGGTCAGGATAGGATAAGGACGGATAGGATAAGAGAACAGGATAGGAGTATGATAGAATATGAGCAGGATAAGCTGTTATCCTATCCGACGTTTGGTGTCCACCAGATAACCAAGTGGACAACATTATAATTTAAGTATGAATTTTAAAATTTTTCGTTTTTATTCTAAATGTTTTCATCTTTTATTAGATTTACTTTTTTTTTAATTTTCATTATTTAAATTTATAATAAAAAACAAAATTATCCTTATGATAAAATTACATATGTTGTTTTAAATTTTTTAAATATTGTCTAACTAAAATTAATTTTTTATATTTTTAAATATTCATTTTTTGTTTTTACTTTACATATAGTTAAATTATTAGAATAATTTTTTATATTTTACAGTTTTTTAAAATAATATAAAATAACAAACTTAGCATTATGATAAAATAAAAATAAATTTTAAAATTGATTATTAATATTTTTATTATTTTAAATATTTTATATTTTATTATACCTTTTTTTGGTAATCATGTTAAATTTTATTATACTTTAAATTATTATTTTATTATACTTTAATTATTTTATATATTATATATTTTTATATTTTATTATACTTTAAATCACCCTATCCTACTTGTTACCGAAAAAAAAAATCACCTTATCCTATCCTGTTGAGTTCTAACCCAGCCCTCCCCTCAGGATAGAATTTTAACTAGATTGACAGGATAGTATAAGTGACAGGATTGTCTTATCCTATCATGTTGGCTCACCAAACAACAGTTTCAGACAGGATATGATAGCTTATCATATCCTGTGTCTCTTATCATGACCACCAAACGGACTCTTAAAGTAATCTATACTAATAGATAATGGGAGAGTTCAAAAAAGACAGTTTTTTGTGTCAATTTTTTTATATTACAAAAATACCCCTAGAAACTTTAACATATATTCCACTAACTTAAATGCTTCGGCATCTGACTCAAATTTTTTTTTGAAATGTTTAAAAAAAATTAAAATAAACCACTCACTTCAAAAATATAACTGCAAAGATCAAATGATAGGTGCAGATAAAAACTGCAAACAAGTTCTAGATAAAACAGAAACTTCCAAATTCAAATTTTAAAGATAAAACTGAAACAAACTTCAGAATAAAATGTTGCAAACTCTCCCCTCCCACTCTCGATGTAATACTATAAAACACTTCCTTTTGATTAATTCTTTCTATCAAAACGTGCAAAGAGAAAGCAGATGACGGTGTCGCAGAGGGCGGCGAGGCGGCTGGACGACGGCGTTTGGGCGTCTATTTGAAGCTTACTGGTTGGCATCTAGAGTGCGATGGAGGCTGGGCACAATAAAGGCCAAGAATCAATACATTAGAAAGGTTTTTCGGTAATTCCTGGTGCTGTAAACGCTTTGGAGGGGTGCTAACGACAATTCAAAATTCAGTTGAGGGTCAGTGTCTTCAATTGCTATGAATATTTTATTTTATTATTCAGAATAATTATTAGGTTAATTGAGTGTGGGGAGTTAATTTGTTGTTAATTTTATATTTAGGTGTCAGATGACGTAGACGATGACGAAAACTTATCCAATACTGATAGTCAGAAGTGGATGGTCCAGATTCCATAATCACAGAGAATGGAGACAAATTTTTAATTCTTGCATTGAAACCATCGGCATTTACGAATAGATAAAGGGTATACCACATTACCATCTTGATCTTTTTCTCTTTATTTTTGATTTTTCATATTGAATATTTTATCTGTACTAATGGATAAAAGGAATCTCAATTTCCCTTCCCCTTCTACACATCAATCCAAACATACTGTCCTTTTCTTTCTTTCTTTTTAAAGCTTACTAGATCAACAATTTTGATTTGTGGTTCATTTGTATTTTGTGATTTTATTAGACCCATGAGATTCTGATTTCCTTCATCAATTTGGTTTTGAGTAACAAAAAACATTTACATGATTTTTATTCTTCATTGGATTAGAATGGATGTTTGCGTCTTGATCCATCTCTTCTACTTCTCTTTAAAACTTTGTGGAATTTATTTTTCTTTGTCTTTTCCCATGATTAATTGTTGGAATTAATTGAGTCTTATGATTTGGGTTATTGGATTTAGGTTTCAGTTAATGAAATACCTTAATTTTAACTACTTGATTAGTATCCATCTGAATGTCAGAGATGACTGAACTGCTATTCCCATGTTTAATGTGATTGCTATCCTATAAATATACTATATACTTTTGACTTTCCTTTTTATAGTTTTGATGGTGGCAAGGAGGAAATAAAGGACTCTGGTCAATGGCTTCATTAGTATCCATTTGAATGTGAGAGATGACTGAACTGCCATTCCCATGTTTACTGTGATTGCTATCCTATAAATATACTATATAGTTTTGACTTTCCTTTTTATAGTTTTGATGGTGGCAAGGAGGAAATAAAGGACTCTGATCAATGACACCAGTTTGGTTGCTGCATTGAAATGTATTATAACAATGACAAGTACATCTCTCCTCTGCTCTCTATCTGGGTCTTTTTCTGTATGTGGGTCTTTGTTTTCTTAAAAGGTACACTCTTTGGGGACTGCATTAATAAATTTTTTATGTTCTATTTTTTTTATGACTTCTGGGTCTTGTATTATGCCATTCAAACACTCACATTGTTTAGTTGTTGGTTGATACTATAATGTACATTCATAATTGATTTTCTTAAAACGTTACTCCATGATATGAACAAATTTTCACCATTATGCTTCACAAAATCGCCAAGAAAAAAAGAAGAAGAACAAATACCAAATTTAGTGGCATGGCAGAAAAACAACCACTTGGCTTTAGGTCAACATGTATTGCCTTTCTAATAGTTTTGATTGCTTTCAGTTTCCAAATATGCAATATTATGATGTATATGAGTTATATAAAAAAAAATCTTGTGTTTTACTTGAGAGATGAAATGGGTTCCCATTATTTTGCTGTTTTTTTTAATTGACAATTACATATAGTTTTTATCTTATCCCACAAGTTAAGAATTCAAAACGGCAGACATCAAATAAACTGTCATTTGGATATCTATCTAGCTTTTCCTCCATTGTAAATGAGTTTGGTGTTGTTGTTGACTTGCTACAAATATGATAATGAAGGTATCCAGACTCATTTAGTTTTATTGAATGTTTCTGGAACTCTATTCATGAAATTTGTAGTTGGAATCAAAATAAAATGAACCATTGATCCCTAAACTAAAACTCCTTATAGTATGCTCGATATGTGGTTAAAAATGGAGGTAAAAAACTCAGGGACAAGTTTTATCTGTAAAATTGTATTGAAATCTCATCCATCAAAATTTCACCTGTATTTTACACCCTGACTAAACAGACCTTTAAGAGGATAAGTTATGGAAAGTAATATTCAATTTTAATAAATTATAGTCGCCGTAATTTTCATTATTGTCTTATTATAGAATGAGCATCTAGGCAAGACCAAATCTGTGTATTCTGACCAAAATGCATCTAATGTCATTGGTCTTAGGGCGGCTTCATTGGAGGACGATGATCCTTATATCTTCAGACAGAATCCAGTGCCATCAAAAAGAATTGTTGAGGCCATTGCTAAAGAAGCTCAAGTGCGTAACAAGTCAACAAATAGTATAAGATCAAAGTTTGCGGAGACCAGTTGTGAAAGAGGAATGATAATGATGAAACTTGCAATGTTGGAAGAATGGTGGGAATGTAGAGAAATCATCCAATATGGTTAAAAATGTAAACGGTGAATCATAGAAAATACAAAAGGTCGTACAAGGTTACTACTTAAATCCTATTTAATTATTTTAATGACTTCGAATTACTAGCACTGGGTCACTAAAAGAAAGATAGCCACAAAGCTGGAGACAAATAAACGACAAAATACTATTTTAAAGTAATGGACTTCAAATAAAAATTATTATTCCTTTATCACTTTTGATGGTATTGAACATTAATTTTCTTTTTGTGCTGAAACAGGATGCATACAATGCAACCCAAATGAATGGCTTAAGTAATGATTCAAGCTAATTTGGTAATGGAATACATGATGTGTGTACCCGTCCAATAAACCCGACTGAGACATGTAGAAAGCAATAATAGAGTGGCCATATTGATTTATTTGGTCCACTAATTGCTTGGGAGAGCAATGTTTTTTTTTTCTCCCTTTTAATTTGGTGTTAATATAAAGAGTGTAGGAATTTAAGTAGGAGAAGGGGATGCAATATATTGTACTCTTATTCTACAAAAAATAGAATTATAGAAGAAGAAATAGGTTTTTGTTTGGAATTGAAAAAAAAGAGAGCCAATAATTTTATGTTTTTGCATGAGACAATATACTTTTACTACAATTTCACTCAATAACTCTTTCGTCATACTTTCACTGCAAATTTCACTAAAATAACTCTTCCTTTGTATGGTGTAGTATTGTCTGTCTCTTCATGGAATGCGATGATTCCATATTTTTTTATTCTTTTTTTTATTTTAATCTAATTTATCTCACCCCCCTCAAAACAAGTGCTTGCATATTTTTTATTCATAGATCCCACTATCCTATCTTTATTCTTACCATTTCACTAACTAACAGTTACCAATATCATATTCGAATCCAAATCAAAATTGATTTTATATTTTTTTTATCTTTGAAAAAAATGATCCATTTGCAGGAGTAAGGATGGAATTTATAAATGTTGTTATCAAGAAATGGAGAGAAGTTGAGAAGGGATGGATATGTACAAAGTAACCATAATCTGATATATTGAAAATATATTGCACATGAAACAAAGTGAAGCCTGAATTCATCCTCAAATCATTTGGAAAGGAATGTACTTTGGTTTTTAATTTACTGACTTAAGAAATTATATGTTTTAAATCCAAACAAGGAGAAAAAAAGAAGCAAACAAATGAAGATTAGAGAAAGAACAAATTAGATTACGAATTGGAGTCAGAAGAAAGGAATAGTTGAGAACGAAGTCAAGACAAAATACATATTTACCATATAATAAATTGTAGCATTATTTCCCTAATTTTTTAAAATACTAACTTACTTTTTTAATTATTAGGAAACTTGAACCTAAAATATTAAGCAACAGATGTCATGACAGCGCATTATATTTTAAACAAAAAATGGTCTTAATTGAGGTTGTAATATATTCTTTTAATAACAATTCATATTTGTTACGATTGATTACGATAATGAATATTCCAAATTTTAATCTTACATTGTTTGAGTTAATTTGTAGTTTTTCAGACGTCAAAAAATTATTGATAATGAAATATACGAATAATTGAGGATAATCCTTGCAAAATAAACAACTATTAGAATTATGTTTTATTCATTTCGTATGCTCTTTTGCTTTTTTATCAAAATAAATTTACAATACAACTTAATTTTGATTGTGATACAACAACAACCAAGCCTTATCCCACTAGGTGGGGTCGGCTACATGGATCATATGGCGCCATAATGTTCTATCATGAATCATGTTAACAGTTAAATCATTGGCCTCCAAATCTTTCTTAATAGTTTCTCCTATAGTTTTTCTTGGCCTACCTCTACCTCTAGCTATTGGATTGCCCTCCACTTGATTCACTCTCCTTACTACAGAATCTAAAGGTCTCCTCCATACATGCCCAAACCACCTAAGTCGAGATTCAACCATCTTTTCTACAATAGGTGCTACCCCAACTCTCTCTCTAATGCTATCATTCATAATCCTATCACGTCTAGTTTTTCCGCTCATCCAGCGCAACATTCTCATCTCTGCTACATTGATTTTACTCTCGTGTTGATTTTTACCGCCCAACACTCCGTCCCATACAACATCGCGGCTCTAATAGCTGTACGGTAAATTTTCCCTTTAGCTTAAGAGGTACCTTTTTATCACACAAAAACCCGAAGCCTTCCTCCATTTCGACCACCCCCGATTGAATCCGATGGTTTACATCTCCCTCAATTTCTCCGTCATTTTGTATAATAGACCCAAGATATTTAAACCGTGTGACTTGTGGCATGTTGTGGTCTCCAACTTTCACCTCTAAGCTAGAGGTGTTTCGCCTTTTGCAAAACTTACATTCCATATACTCCGTCTTGCTTCTACTCAAGCGGAAGCCATGTGCTTCTAAAGCTTGTCTCCAAGTCTCCAACCTTCCATTTATATCATCTCTCGACTCTCCAACTAGGACTATATCGTCTGCGAAAAGCATGCATCATGGTCTTTGGCTCTTGAATGTGCTCCGTAAGTACATCCAAGACCAAGGTAAAAAGATAGGGGCTTACAGCTGACCCGTGGTGCAGACCTATGGTTATTGGGAAATCTTCTGTGGCTCCACCATGCGTTCTCACACTAGTCGTGGCCCCCTCATACATATCCTTGATAGCTCGAATATAGGCAATCCGAACACCTTTCTTTTCTAGGGCTTTCCACAAAACCTCTCTTGGCACCCTATCATACACTTTCTCCAAATCAATGAAGGCCATGTGTAAATCTTTTTGATCCCTTCGATATTGTTCCATCACTCGTCGTAGCAAGTAAATTGCTTCCATGGTCGACCTCCCGAGCATAAAACCAAATTGGTTGTCGGTGATTTTGGTTTCTTTTCTTAGTCTTCGTTCAAGCACCCTTTCCCATAGCTTCATAGTATGACTCATAAGCTTAATCCCCCTATAATTTGCGCAATTTTGTATATCTCCCTTGTTCTTGTAAATCGGAACTAAAGTGCTTCTCCTCCATTCTTCCGGCATTTTCTTTGACCTCATAATCTCGTTAAAAAACTTCGTGAGCCAACTAATGCCTATATTTCCTAGACTCTTCCATACCTCCACTGGTATATTGTCCGGTCCATATTATATAAAATGGAAATATAAAATGATCCTGAAATTCAATTCAAATTTAATCTCTCAATTAAGTTAGATTCGAAGATGTCAATACCAAATTACAGTTGTAACTAAATAATAATATGTACGTTGGATAATTTTTTTTTACATTTATTCACAACATAATCTTATTAACGTAATGATATAATTATATAATGTGTGTTTATATTAAGAAGTCACGTTATAAAGTCGCAAAACATACGGATTAAAAATACCCGACATACACAAGTGACAAATACCATATTATATACCAAGAACGTAAACAAAGACGAGTAAAAACATTAGAAATGTGGTCAGACAGGCACGTGCTAGTTTATATAAAAGTGTAAATTAATTATCATTATTTGGTTAGAAAAAATGATTAATATTTCCTTATACATGTAAAACAATTCATTAATTTGTGTTTACTCTCATTTCACAGGTAGAAAAACATTATCAGATTTTAATATACATTTGAGAAGTTTATATTGGGAGTATTTATTATTCATATTTCCTTTCCATTTTCGGTCAAATTTTGAGTGATCATATAAGTGGTAATATGAGCAGGCATCAATGAAATGCAGAAGTCCCAACCAATTAATTCATCATGAACAACAGGAGGTGATCGGGACATTGGAGACAAGTTTATATCTAACCAAAATCCCTAAATACTTAACCAAATAAACTTACCATGCAAGGCGGTTTCTTTCTTTAGATCAAATACCAGAAACATATTAACCCAAACAGAGGTAAACTAACCATTAACCACCATTATGGTGGCAGCCAGCCTTCCGGCGACTGCGGAACCGCTGTGGCTGAGTCCTTAGTGCGTCGTTTACAAGACCTAGTGTCTACACAGGAAAGGGATATACACTAGGGACTTTTTGAGTAATTTGTTAAACCAAGGATACCCTTCATAAATTGTAACAGGTAATTTTATTTGTTTGGAATGAATCAATCAACACCGTCGAATACAATACGAATTTATGGTGCGACTATAACTTGTGCCTCCTCGGTGAGACACCTATCTTAGTGTTTCATGCTAGACGCGCCCGGTTCCTAGTGGTTCAGTGTGTGGGTTCGAGTTCGAGTAATGTAGTTTTATTGTTAAAAATTAAAAGAACTTAATTTTCAAACATGGAAACTAGCACAATGTATCTCACGGAAACTAAGTTTCCATGCGTATTTCCGTGAACAATTTCAAAACTTGATTCCTTTAACACATCTTATCATTGATTCATGTTACCAATGTTGAGACCTCATAAATCCGGAACACATTCAAAGTATAAATTCTCTAAATTTTGATGATTCCAAATATATTAAGTATGATATTATTGAATTATGTGAAATTACTGATAAATCTGTTTAAGTGTGTAGAAGATTGGTCTCGGGATCACTCGTCTATTTTTGACCCGTCTAAGTTTTAACGTCTTTATCGAACTTGTTTGAAAATCACTCGTCTAATAATAAGGTCAAAGTTCGATTCAAAGTTGTTGACGTGGCAAGTCAACTAAACCTAGAAGACCAAGTCAACTAAGTCAAAGTTTTGATTCAAGTTGATGATGTGGCACGAATCAAAAGTCCGAAGATGCCTTAGTGGATCACCCGTGTTAAAATGGCTCCCTTCACCCATCTAGTTTTGAAGCACAACACTCGCCCCGATTCTAGACTCAACTTTTACCCGTCTAATTTTGAGACTCTGTGCACAAGTCCTATTGTCGATTGTCGGAAGAAAGTCCAAGTCAACATTATTTGAAAAGATGCCTTTCTTAAGGACCGGAAGATCTTTGGACAAAAGCACCAAGGATAAAGAATAAAGAACTTATTGTTTCAAGGTTTTAAGGAATAAACATGTCACCTCTGCTCCACGATTGTGACCTTTAGCTATTTCAAGAATCAAAGCAAAAAGACTTTCCAAAAGGTGAACTGAGTGTTGCCTTTGAAATGGGAAAGCTCTCTGCTTTGCTAGTACTAAAGCACTTGTTGTTGCACTCGACAACAACAACTACTCGAGAACAAAGTGTACTCTTTGTTCCCTATGATAAAACTCAACGTCCTTGATCATTTAATGTTTAGCCAGGAACGACTCTTTAGTATTCATGGTGTTGCGGAAGTTCCAACATGAAGAGTTCACTTTCTCAGGTGTGTCTAACGGATAAAATTGATTGAAGCCCATATATAGACCATACCATGAAGATGAAGTTAAGAAATTGTACACATATTCAAAGAAGCATTTACTCTGCACATTAACTCCTTTATTCTTTTATTGATTATCTCTTCAATCATTTGACATAAATTTCATAGTCTTTCATTCCTTCATTTATTTCCAAGTGTTATGTGAAAGACTTGCAAAAGTTGTAATTAATACTCAAAACCATTTATTCTTTACTGTTGAGCCTGGAGAGGCTATGTGAGAAAAGAATACTTGTTTGAGTGTGAGCCTGGAGAGGCTTGATGTTGTAATCTGATCAGTTATAGTGAAACTTGGTGTTGCCAAGAACTGAACGTAGGCCTACTGCTTTTGGGGTGAACCAATATAAAATTCTTGAGCTCATTTGGTGTTAGTAGTGGAGCTCTCATATTCGGGCACGCAGGAATTTTTGGAAATGCAGGAATTTGGGGTGAGGGAGGTATGGGAGGGCACACAGATATACAAGGAGGGCATGTTAGGCAATTTGATGGAAGATCAGGGGGGCAACCTTGAACACCACCAAAAGCAGGATGACTCCTCTTAAATCGATGGATAGTGGACGACTTAGACGACATAGGACTTGGAGCTGCAGACCTATGGGGTTTTACCATTGTTTTTTTTTTTTTTATCAAGAAGAAGAAGATAAGTGAAGGTGAATTTTCACCTTCCCATATATTTATAGAATGACACAATAATGCATGCTAAGAGTCAAAAAAGAAATCCCAACCAAGGGAAATCCCAGAGTTATAATGACTAAATATTTGATATAGAACAATACGGTTACTGTAAATGGGGATATGCATATAGTGGTGTAAGTCGAGGAGAGTATTTGAAGCTTAAGTTTAACTTGTGAAAAAAACTAGGCTGCTCAAGCTTGATTCATTTATTTAAAGGAACCTAACTTAAACCTTCAGTTTGGCTTGTTAAAAAAGATTAAAGTTTGAGTTTGACTTGTTTAACTCATTTATAACTTAATTTTATTTTACTGTAATAGTAACTTAATTACTTTTGCTTTTTTGAAAATTTTCGTTAAGTTTTTTCTTACGTTCATCAAATTAGTATTTAATAAATATTTCAATATTATATGATAATCTACAAATAGAAATATGTGCTTACATATGATATGTGAAATTTGAAAATTCTATATTATTACATTTTCATAATCCAGTAAATAAAAAATTCATAATTCTTGATTACTAAAAAAAACTCCAAAATTAATTTTAACTCTTCCAATCAAGTTCTACGAATTTCCATAATATAAATAAAATAAATATATATCATCTAAATTTTTCGATGATATATATATCTTTCTCTCTCTTGTTGTGTTTGTTCGTGCGTACGTGCATGCTCGTGCGTGCATATGTGCATTCTTTCATATATATATATATATATATATATATATATATATATCTGCATCGCCGAATACAATATGAATTTATCGTATGGCTATAACTTGTGCCTCATCGGTGATCACCGGGACAACCTTGAGCACCACCAAAAGCATTACGACTCCTCTTGAATTGATGCATGGTGGACGACTTAGACGGCATAGGACCCGAAGTTGTAGGTTGGGCCATTTTTTTTATACCAAGAAGAAGAAAAAGATGAGCGCGCGAAGGTAAATTGTGAATTTTCACCTTCCATATTGATAGAACCCAACCGAGGGAATTCCCCAGTTATCATCACTATAAATATTTGGTATTGCATAATTGCAGAATAGGTTACTGTAAATGGGGGATACGCAGATGCAGCTGGCGTGGTCCATTGGTCTTTGGTCAATGCCCTTCTCATGTGCGGGAGGGAGCAAAGAAACTTACGTAGATGGGGAGGAGGGTGATTGATTGTATACAAATGTGATAACAAAGGATGTTAGAATCACATTTAGGATTAAACTCTAACATTTATCGATTTCAGAATACATCCATAATATTTTTAGTTAAGAAATCAACAAGTTAATTTTTTTATTAAAAGATGTATCTTTTAAACTTTTTTGATAATTTTTTAAAAATTTTTTAGTATATTCAATACATTATTTCCTAATATAAACTTTAAATTTTAATTCCTTAACTAGTTGTTCAACATTTGCCATAATTTTTACATTCTGTTTTCATCTCATACAAGCATATCTTTTGACCAAGGCCGGCCCAACCATAAAGCCAATAAGACTAGGGCTTTAGGCCTCAAATTTTTGTAAGGTATTTAGTCTTCCAAATTTTGGCCTTCCATTTTTTTTTTTTAATTTAACCTTAACAAGAAAAATAATTTAAAATCATAAACCATAAACTATAAGAAATCTTACACGTGATTGTATGTATATATACAACAAAAATTTACATCAAACATAATAATTAAACTTTAAAAATATAAAAATTTATAACAAATAATATAAACTTTAAATAAAATATAATATTTTAATAACATATTATTATTATTTTTAAAGTTCTTATTTCAAATTTTGCTTTAGGTCTTAAAATACGTTGGTTGGCTCTGCTTTTGACAAATGTCAAGTCCAAATAATTTCGAAACCAGCAGTGTCGTTCGAATTCGCAAACTACGAAAGTAATGTAACCAATCACAAAGAGGGGGGAAAGTCAAAAGTAAAATTTTGGTCAAAACTTAGAAATCATTTGTAAGTTCGTCTACGTCATTGTCTTTCTCCGTTTCTTTGCAATGCCAAAACCATAACCATAACCCAGTTGAATAAAAAATCCCACCGAATACAAAAATTAAATGCGTCTCAAAATATCAATTGCTTTCCACCAATTAAGATTTACAGAATCGGACCGCTTCATCGAATCGGTGAAGATAGTGATTAAGTTTCATGATCCAATCAAGTTTGAATCATGATTGAATCGGTTATAATTAAATAATATTATTTTAATTTTTAATATAATATTTATAACAATATTAAACAAAAAAAATACATAACAACTAAAATTATTAAGCACAAATTTTTTATTTTGAAATTAAACTAAATAAATATAAAGATATATGTTAAAATCACCTTCATGGGAAAATCAACCCAAAATCTGCAACCAACCCATATGTTAGAAAACAAAAGAATTGGGTTTTGGTAGGATGACCCAAATCCTTTTATACTAAATTTTTTTTTAGGAAATCGGTTCGAGCCGGTCCACAACCAGTTATGACCAGTTTCACGGTTTTGACGGTTTTATCGGTTTTGAACCGATTCGACGACTACGAGACCGATTTTAAGCAAGGCGGTTCGAGGGAAGTCGAACCGATCTAGGTCTCGATTCCCGTTAAGCCGGTCGGGTTTTGTAAATCCTCGAGTCCAATAGGGAACTGATCATTATAGCGGTATAGCGATAGGGAACTATTAGTTTGCAATGAACTGAATTGGATCTCACACTCATTACCATTGCACTCACCATTTTTTCCTAATAATCTTGTCATTGTACTGATTTATAGTACTTTTACTCAATAAACTCTAATGAAAATTGTTGGCATCATCAGTTTATATATATGTATAATTGTTTCTATATAAACAACAAATTAATTAAGACGTCAATTTGTAAAAGTCCAACAACTCTCCAATTCGAAAGCTTATTTATCACCAACTATTGGAAGATGACCCTATAGCTTTCCAATTAGGGATTCCCATATCAACACAGGCTGGGGGTTGTTGTTGCCAGCAACCACTTCCCCCTCCCAAATGGGCATTTTTCTAAATGTATGCAATGTGATGCATTATATTAAGACAAAATCAGCAATGTTGATATGGGGTGAAAGGAATTTGAATCTTTTAATAAGGATATAGTTCTTTGGGTTCAATTTTAAAATGAGTATAAAAAAAAATTATTAAAAGATATTCTGCTTAATTGCCTAATACTAAAATTTGAAAAATTAATCTTTCATCTCTATCGAAGGGAGACACTTGAATAAAAATAAAAACTATGGAAAAACCAGTCATTAGCTTTATTTTCTGCTTTTAGGTTACAATAAGAACTTGATTTAAGGTGATAAAAATAAAACAAATAATTCAAAGCTTTGGTCCATCAAAGTTGTTATCTTCGAAACCAAATTCTATAGGTAGGGAGTATGCCAACTATACTAAAACCGTTGTTATGACACGAAAGTAGTAGTTAGAGCTGTCAAATAGGGCTGTGGACCAAGGGACTAACCCTTCAGCCCTTCATGAGAGCTGTTATTTTTATTAGCCCAAATAAGGAAAAGGGTTTTGGCGGTCCTAACCCAAAAAGTCTCAAATTTTTAAGGGTCGGGGTTGGGCTATCTCGTGGATCAGTCCTCCCCCTCTCTTTTCCAGTTTTCCTCTATACGAATCACCCATCTGAAGCTCGCTATTGACAGCTGAAGCTCATCTCATCTGAAGCTCGCTATCGTAATGAAGAACCGCGATCCCGCTTTTGAAATGATGAACCCTAACCTCGTCTCTCAACACTAATTCTTGATTGCATATCTCGTCTAGGTTCATCCGTGATTATTCAACTTCGTTTTATTGTTCTTGTGATTATTTAATGTTTATTTATGTTAAGTCACAAAGCGTTTGACTTCGGTCATCGTCTGACTCATACTCTAGTGGCCCTTGTGTGTTTTGATGAACCCAAACATTAAGCAATTGATTTTACATCAAACCATGTGAATATTGCTAACCATCTACTTGAGTTGTGTAGACAAATAACATTAACTTAGCAGATCAACTCAACAAAAGGATATGAAAGAATCAACAGCAAGCGTCTGATTCAAAGACTGTCAAATACATGCCAAAGGACAATGCATCAGAAGTCTGATTCAAGCAAAGAAGAAAACCAGCTTGCAGTACTAAAGCAAAATATTCAATCAACTATCATCTTCATTGGAAGTTGAAGTGAAATGCTCTATCCTTTCAATAAGATAAAGGAAGGAGGAAAGTATCAAACCATGATTTGTTAGAAGACTGTCTGTCTCTATCCGAGAAAACAAGCCTGAAGAAGTACACAATCAAATCCATGATCAAATATTTAAAGAATACAAACACTTTGTCTTCTAAAGAAAGTTGAAATAAGTTGGATCAAGCTTACAAATTAGAACATGGCCAAGAAGTCAAGAAACGTCTATTTCTCTCAATATGCGTTTGATCTTCTGACAAAGTCAGAACCACTTTTTTGTCAGAATAACTTGATGGATTCAAAAGATGTTTAATATCCACAAGGTTAGAAAGTGTGAAGCACTTATCATCATTATGTATCAACTAAGCATCGTGCAAAAGGAGAAAAGCACTTCAAGGGAGAAATCACTTAATCTCAGTTTTGAAAGCAGATGTGATTTGAAATATATTTAATTAAAATTGAAAGAAGTTTATTAATATATATTTCTTGTCTTCAATCGAGATCAGAAAAGGAGAAAAAACAAAAGGGCAAGGCTACAGAAAAGCATTCCTTATGAAAGTAAAAGAAAAGCTATTTTATCTGTGCTTTCCTAAGTGTTGCACAAATAAGGAAAGAACGCTGCCCATAGCTAGAAAAGCATGACTGCTATTCTCTGAAGTCAACAAAAAATCTCCAACGTTCTATTGAACATTTATTATCAAGTCAGAACGGCTATTTGTTGAAGAGCAAGACTGAAGACCTTCAATTGCACTCCAACAGGTCTTTGAGATCAAGTATAAAAAGAAGAAAATTAAGACCTGAAGACATAGTGATGAACAACTAAGAGAAAGCCAATATACTCATCAGTGAAAGCTATATTGCTCAAGAACAATATTCATCTTTGATATCAATAGTTGAAGGCAACGATCACACAAATCTTCTTCTCACACTGAAAATCATTTAGAGAAGAACTCATCTGCAACTCACAAAGTTATAAGTTTATATTCACTCTCTGTAGTGTTAATATTGGTTGAATTGCTTTGTAACTTTGAAGCTGTGCTTCAAAACATTCTCAAAACTCTCTGAGCCTGAAGAGACTTGTTTCAAAAATACTTGTTGAGCCTGAAGAGGTTAGGTTTACAAATAATACTCGTCTATAACCTCGATCAGTTATAGTGTTAAAACTTGGTGAAGCCAAGGGTAGGTGTAGCCCAAAGTTTGTGGGTGAACCAGGATAAATCTAAGTACTTTCTTTCCCTACCTTTACTTTATTATTCAATTTGATTAACTGTTTTATTAACTAACTTAATGTTAAATAGTTGCTAATCTGTTTGCTGAGAAAGACGTCTGTATCTAAGCATCTTATCCTTGCTGATTTTGTTTTGTGCTTCATAAACTCTGATTTTCGAAAACACTATTCAACCCCCCTTCTAGTGTTGTTTTGTGCCATTTCAATTGGTATCAGAGCTCAGCCTCTAGGTTAAGCACCTCACAGTGTAGAGGAAAAGATTCTGAAGAATGGCAAGTGAAGCAGGCTCAAGCAACAGTATGTACAATCAGGGTACATACCTCAGAAATCCTTCATGTCTGGTGGAAAAGATTATAAGTATTGGAAGAATAAGATAAAAATGTTCATTGAGTCAACTGACCTAGATCTTTGGGAAATCATATCTCAAGGTCCATACATCCCAACTTATGAAAGTGAAATGTCATCCCTAGAAACAGATGGACATCAAATCACAAAAATATGGTTCAACTTAATGCCAAAGCAAAATATCTTCTGGTATGTTCTCTTAGCAGGTCTGAATATGACAAAGTTAGCAGCTGTGAAACAGCCAAAGACATCTGGAACAGACTTGAAGAACTATATGATGAAGATGTTGTTGTCAAAGAAACATCTGAAGAAAGATCAGTCAACAATGTCGACAAGCTTCCATCATCAAGCATACCAAAAGACCAAATCTCTCAAAATGATGATGAGGATGAGGAAATTTCTAAAGCTGCCAGAAAGATGAGAAGATTCCAAAACAAAATAAGGGCTAAGAAAGTAGCAATCAGAACAGCTGGTGATAGGATGCCTGATGCAACTCCGGCAAGTGTACCGAGTTGAAGCAAGTAATAAACACTGACGAGTAATTATCGAGGTTGAACTCAGGGATTGGAAGACCAATTATACCAAAATTCAAGGGGAATTCAAACCAATTTGACCAAGTCAACAATAATGGTTAAGAAGAAAGAATTATCTAATAACAAGAACAATCATCAAATAACAAATAACTACGCTAACGGATAATGATGAGATTAAATCAAGGCCAAGGTTCTAAGGTCATGAATCCACCTACCCAATCATGCAAGTTACCTAAGTGATTATTCTCTTATCCCTATGTTCAATTTCTTTGCCAACCGGAACCCTCAACTATCCTAATGTCTCTTCCGAGGCCAAAAGGACATACCTAAACATGCAAATTGCCTATTTTCCGATCCGACAACCCACAGTTAGATTCATTAAGTTCTTGGCTCCCTATCGTGATTGCACTGATCTCCTACTCGTACTCAATCGGTGTTCCTAACCCAAGTCCTAAGCACGAATATCCTTTTGGTCTCAATGCACTAGACTAGTTAACCAAGGACCCTTTTTATTAACGCAAACAAATCAGAGTTAAGAAACAAGAATTGAGATGAGGTAATAAGAAAACATCACATTGAATATAACTATGCCAGCAAGGGTGACTTCATCGTTCCCTTAGAAAAGAGGATTAGTTCCTCATGAAAATAGTAATAACGCGAGAGACGAAAGAATTCATCCTAAACAAGAGAAAACTAGAGAAAAACCGTTTAAAACTATGGGAGATGCAGCTCTAAAGAAACAAGAAAGAATATTTATGAAAATGGATCCTTAATCCTACTCAAAAACAAACTTATCCAAATATGTTTCACGACGCTTAGGTGCTGCAGGTTTCGGGTCTGGCTTGCGAGGGCGAGGCTGAATGGTGGCCTTTCCGCCTCAATATGATACTTGGCTCGGGAGCTGAGCAATGCTTCGAGGCGAATTTACCTTTAAGCTTGTTTCTTCAAGTTTTCTTACTTCCTTGAGCTTCACTTTCAACCTGAAAAATAAGAATTAAAATGCTTTATTGACTCAAGATTAACCAAAAATTCCTAAATATTATTTAAGAGACTCAAAAATATTGCTTAGGGACAAAAGAGTCCAAATTTGGGTAATTAGCGAGGTTAAATCGCTCAATCGGCATAAAAACTTTAGCTTTTTAACTATAAAACTAGATAAGCCGGAGGCTTAACAAAATACCCCAAACTTAAACTTTGCTTGTTCTCAAGCAAACTAAAAGCTTAAGACAAGGTAAGTTTTATGGACTCAATCAAATTTAGCCAGTTCTTTCATGCACTTGTTATCAAATTCTTTTTCTTTTCAATTTAATGTCCCCCCCAATCACGTATCTCCTTCTGGTCTCAATGCACTAGACTATTTTACCAAGGACCCTTTTTTTTATCGATAACAAATCAGAGTTAAGAAACAAGAATTGAGATGAGGTAATAAGAAAACATCACATTGAATATAACTATGCCATCAAGGGTGACTTCATCGTTCCCTTAGAAAAGAGGATTAGTTCCTCATGGAAATAGTAATAACGCGAGAGACGAAAGAATTCATCCTAAACAAGAGAAAACTAGAGAAAAACTGTTTAAAACTATGGGAGATGCAGCTCTAAAGAAACAAGAAAGAATATTTATGAAAATGGATCCTTAATCCTACTCAAAAAACAAACTTATCCAAATTTCGCTTTCATGACTCGTGAGGCCGCAGGTTTCACTTATAAACCGTGCGAGGGGCTGAATGGTGGCCTTTTCTCGCTCAATATGATACTACGGCTTGGGAGCCAGGCAATGCTTCGGAGGCGAATTTACGCTTTAAGCTTGTTTTCTTCAAGTTTTCTTACTTCCTTGAGCTTCACTTTCAACCTGAAAAATAAGAATTAAA